>OY740767.1:6173426-6833426 GCA_963513935.1 Aphrophora alni | reverse complement strand
ATGTACCTTCTAGAGGTAGAGGAAATATACAGAATCAGATGTTGTTCTATGTTGTGTCTCCAATGCCAATCAATCGGTTTATTTGAGGATGTCTCTGACTTTTATGAAATAAAGAAACTGTCCTGATAATAATCTATCAAGAGTTGTATTTATGACTCACACAGGAATTTCCATGTACCAATTGAACGGTCTAGTGTGACTTTTACAATCTCTGTTGTCCCATTTTGTTTATGACATGCTGGTGATATCTACAAAGTTATATCGTAAAACACTTCAGACTAGAATGCGATATTATGATGACGATGTCTATTAGAAACGAGAAAGCACTGAGTTACAGAGTGTGGTGTCTCCCAATGTTGAACAACATGTAATATCGATTACCATTCTGATCGCAATACGTAATCAAATTGGGTTGTGTCCCTGTGGATAGTAGTTGAGGAAAGGATTACTGTTACTTCTTATGTGACATTGTTGAGTGGCAACCTTAACAGTAACAACAACAATTTATTGAATGTTCAAACTTCCAAAGAAACATGTTTTTCATTTAAATTCTAGAAAATAATTTTAATGATTTATTGTATAGTTTTAGGTTTTTCGCATATTGACACTCTTGTATCACGTTACTTTTTTAATTAATTACATAATAAGTAAGCACTGCGATGGTGTGAAATCTCTTTTTTTTAATTACTCAATAATTGTTGAGTCCGTGTACTTGTTAACAAATTTAGATAATTTTACGAAATGATGTTTGTCTAAAATATTTTTTCTACAAAGCGGTGTTCGGTTGGAAAAACAAAAGTTAATTTAATTTTGGTTTAATTAATATCAAGATAAAAAATATAAATACATTTTGTTAGTACTGTTGGAAAATTCAACAAAATAGTTTTAAAAAATACGGAGAATATGTTTACCTGAACACAATATGTAAGCGCAATAAATAAATTTTAAAAAAAGGCTTAAATAATTGTGCATAAAAACTGACTTATGACAGCTGATTTTACTTATATAATACTGTATCTAGTTTTGATGACGAGAGGACCTAAATTTAGATCACTTGGTTGTCTTGATATAAGAGCTAGTTTATTGGGAATTCCAATAGTGCTCATTATTACTAATTTATTTCGTGATTGGTATTTCAATCAACTTTACCTGTAAAGTTAACCTTACAACATTTTGACTCCTGTATGATATGTGCTGAAACTGTCCTGTTACTCTAGTTCTTTGACTAATATTGATGTTCAATCTGATAAAAATTTCAATAATACTTAATATGAAATATGTAAATATTACATATGTATTCATATGTAAATACAAACAAACTTATATTAAATTTTATAATGTAATAAAATATCTTCTAAATTAAAATTTTCAGACATTTTATCTTTAAAATAAATGTAACTCGTTCGCTCTAAAACAAAATGTTTACCATAGCTTAAATGAAAGAAGAGAGGACCAAACAGAAATACTGTTGTCATTTCTCAATGATTTAACTACACAAAGTCCACAATTCTAATTTTTTTAGAACTATTATAACATTTGTACATATTGTAATCAAAACCTTAAGCTCTTCGGTTGAAAATTATGCGTTTTCAAAAATTGTATGTTATCGACAATGATGATTTTATATCTTTCGAGATTATAACAAAAACTTGTCTTCATAATTTTTACATAAAGTCATATTTTCAATTGAAATTACAATCGCTCAATATTTAGAGACACAATTTTTAGTATTTAGCAAAAGTAATTCTTTGTTTACATTTTTAGCTCCGGGAAAGCTAACATTTGTGTGTTACTTCATATTTTGAATCTAAGTAAACTATACCTGCAAAAACAAAACTATATCTGCTTGTTCTTTACTATCTTCTCTTGTTAAATCAAATTGCTATCATACAACTCTTTCAGTATACAATTTTTAGGTTTAAGTAGAAAAATATGCTTAAATATATAAATTTGAAAATAATGAGTATTTGAATCAACTAAATTAAAACCTATTGCTAATATATCCATAATTTAAATCTAGTTCTTACATTCTTAAATGAAAACTTTCATTTCCTTTTTTGTCCAGAAGGAGTTGAGGTCAAAAAATACAATGTTAATATGCAATTATTAATAAGACGAATCGTAATATTGTTATTTGTGTAGAAATATTTAACAAAATGGTTACATTTTACAGTTAAATTGTTAGGTGGGGCTCCCATTCGGCTGAAAACTATGCGGTTTTGTCATTAGTTTACTTCATTCTGTAATGATTTTGGGGTTTACAATGAGAATTAAACAAACAAAACTTATTTCTATTTTTTGATTTATTTCATATTTAACTTTTACAACATGTAAAATTATTATTTGAAACTACAATTATGTTGTTGATTCTCTCAATTAAAGGTTATTCATTATTTTGATGTTCTTGGAGAACGATCCTTTGGCGTCACTTTTAACAGCAAGAAAACTATTTTTTTATCAGATGACAAAAACCATATCTGAATTGTGCCTCGAGAAGTAAATCGCATACATAGCCCGGGCAGCAAGGTTTAGTGTAAAAGCTGCACTGAAAAACAAACACATGATAAGTAAAGAAAATGTTACAATTATTCTTTTGAAAATAAATAACTATCAACCACCTAGTCAACATTGTACAAACAGTATCAATCGTGTTTGGAACACAATATACTCCAATACCACACCTACTGTTTGAAATGATAATAATTTAGATCATTATTAATGTACTATAAAAGGGGTGAAATTATGCGTTAATCCTATCTCTTACATTTAGACCAAACCAAAAACTTTTACACACATGTAACGGGAATCTTTGGGGAAAAAAACTTTTTTTTAACTCAAAACTTAGATGAACAAATAATATATCAATTAGAAGACTAAATTCAAAAATACCAACTTTTCAAAATCGACTTGGTTGTCGTGTTCTCAAAAATTATATTTCAAAATTTTCAATTTTGAGATGTTGTTTAATTATTTTGTAAAAACAGATTTCATAACTGTCCTCCTTTTTAAGATACTGATTTCTCGAAAATATAAATCTACGTATAATAGAAAAAATATACAGTAAAAACTTTTTTTAAACTCGTAATATTTATATTTTAAGGAAAACATTTATATAGGGGTTGGTTGTAAAAATTATATGCACCATATTTATGAAAATATGTAATAATTGACTTCAATAAAAGTAGTTACAAAATTATTTAATTATAATATTAAATTGTTTAAATAAAAATATTACACACATTTCACGTAGATTTTTATAAAGTTAGGCAATTTAAAGAACACAAAAATGATTATAAAATTAATTTCTACGATTATTACTTATAACTCATATTTAATCTTGACACTTGATGAACTTAACTCGAAAATGTGATTTCAATACACTGAAATTTCTTTTAAATTCTACAAATTTTTTACTTACCCTTTTCGCTGTACAATGCCCCCCATTGTAACAATATCCGTTGCTTAGAAGCAAAATAACAGAAAACAAAATAAACGATATGTTTTTCATTTTAAGACTAGTCTTGTTGGAGTGTAGCTTGAAAGATCCTGGGAAACCCCTTTATATAAAACATAGATAAACTAAGATTTACAACGTAGCTGATTTCTTTTGGGGTAATTTATAAGCAATGATTACTTTATTTGAACACAAGTTGAATTTGAAATGAAAGAACGTCAGGTAAATTTATAAAGAACGTCATTATGATATTTATTCTTCTTAAATTAAATATTAGATAAGAGAAAAAAAAAGTAAAATTTCAAGAATTTCAGTTGACAGTTTTAATTATTTACAAAGTGCACATTCAATTATGTAATGTTAAAATTATATAGTATTTAAAAATAATAAATGTATTTTAACAAAGTTGTTTATAAAACAGGAAAACTACCAGTTCCTGATAAATCCGATAGTGAAAAAAATTTAATGAAGGTAGTTATGTTGAGTTAAGTTAATGTCCGTAAACTATTACACTACGATGAAAATAAGCATTTCTCTCTCTCTCTCTCTCTCTCTCTCTCTCTCTCTCTCTCTCTCTCTCTCTCTCTCACACACACACACACACACACACACACACACACACACACTCGTGTGTATGTATATATATATATATATATATAAACATATGTAGTATATATTTTTTACTATGAAAACATCGTAGGTATAACAGCTTAAAAAAAAAGAAAAGTAACTCTATCTCTTGTCGGGTGGTAAGATAAGGAGAGTTCATCAAAAGAGACCTGATAGGGAAAATGAAGAAGATAGATCTAACCTGACACTACATGAAGAAGGGAGTAGAATCAGCAAGGTTAGGGCGAAACTCATGATCTCGCTTGTAGGGAGTAAATGTTGAAATAAATTAATACACTACGATAAAAATATTTATATACACAAGACGAAAACATCGTGGTTGTTGCTGCTTTAATAAAAAACGTAATATCGATTCCCGTAGCCCTCGATTGATCAAATAACGTAGGGTCGGAAAAGAACAAGAGAAGCATGATAAGAAAAATTAACGAGAGAGATCTAACCCGAAACTACATGAAAAAGTGAGTAGAACCAGCTAGGTTACCTCGACATTGTTACACCCTTAATCACTATAAATGAGACCCTGAGTGGTTTCATAGCTATTTGTGATAGGAGAACAAATAAAATAGACTGGAATCTTGTTTCTAATACAATATTGTTTGAAATATAAGTATTAAATTTTACTTTTAATGGAATATAACCATAAATTTTAAAATATTCAAAAACCGTTAAAAAAGTTGTTGATGATATAAGATCAAATTATACCTGCTTAAAATTATACAAATGTTGAAATTATTGCCTTTGTAAGAAAGTGATAGACATCATTGTAAATATATAAATTTTTATTTGGTAATACTCAAAATTAAATAAACCAAAAAATAATATCGAGATGTTGTTTCTTTTGCAATTTCAGTATCTGTAAGTCAGTATTTACAAAATATTTGATAATTTTACATATTATGTGAACCCGAGGCCAAACTAAGTGTTAACGGACTTTATGTACGAAATCAAAGCTACAAAAGAAGTAATTAATATGATATTTGTTTATAAAAAGGACAAAAAAAATTTTGTAAGGTCCCCACTGCCAAAGCTGTGGAAAGAGAAGGGAGTCAATATTTCACATTCTTAGTCAGTGTGATAGTAAGAGTGTGAAGGTAGAGTGTGAATACTGAGATATGATGAAGGATAGTCAGAGATTAGCTATATAAGAAGGGAAGGCCTTCGAGACCTACTGAACTTCAATGGAACACTGAATCATATGGTTTAGGTGCAGTGGCACTGGCTGCAGGTTTCACAATAATTTAAGGTCTTCGAGACCTGCTGAACTTCAATTAAACACAGCACCACGTCGTTTAGGTGCAGTATCACTGACTCAGGTTTCACAAGAAGGGAAGGTCTTCGAGACCTACTGAACTTCAATTAAACACAGCACCACGTCGTTTAGGTGCAGTATCACTGACTCAGGTTTCACAAGAAGGGAAGGTCTTCGAGACCTACTGAAATTCAATTAAACACAGCACCACGTCGTTTAGGTGCAGTATCACTGACTCAGGTTTCACAAGAAGGGAAGGTCTTCGAGACCTACTGAACTTCAATTAAACACAGCACCGCGTCGTTTAGGTGCAGTATCACTGACTCAGGTTTCACAAGAAGGGAAGGTCTTCGAGACCTGCTGAACTTCAATTAAACACAGCACCACGTCGTTTAGGTGCAGTATCACTGACTCAGGTTTCACAAGAAGGGAAGGTCTTCGAGACCTACTGAAATTCAATTAAACACAGCACCACGTCGTTTAGGTGCAGTATCACTGACTCAGGTTTCACAAGAAGGGAAGGTCTTCGAGACCTACTGAACTTCAATTAAACACAGCACCGCGTCGTTTAGGTGCAGTATCACTGACTCAGGTTTCACAAGAAGGGAAGGTCTTCGAGACCTACTGAAATTCAATTAAACACAGCACCACGTCGTTTAGGTGCAGTATCACTGACTCAGGTTTCACAAGAAGGGAAGGTCTTCGAGACCTACTGAAATTCAATTAAACACAGCACCACGTCGTTTAGGTGCAGTATCACTGACTCAGGTTTCACAAGAAGGGAAGGTCTTCGAGACCTACTGAAATTCAATTAAACACAGCACCACGTCGTTTAGGTGCAGTATCACTGACTCAGGTTTCACAAGAAGGGAAGGTCTTCGAGACCTACTGAAATTCAATTAAACACAGCACCACGTCGTTTAGGTGCAGTATCACTGACTCAGGTTTCACAAGAAGGGAAGGTCTTCGAGACCTACTGAAATTCAATTAAACAAAGCACCACGTCGTTTAGGTGCAGTATCACTGACTCAGGTTTCACAAGAAGGGAAGGTCTTCGAGACCTACTGAACTTCAATTAAACACAGCACCACGTCGTTTAGGTGCAGTATCACTGGCTCAGGTTTCACAAGAAGGGAAGGTCTTCGAGACCTACTAAACTTCAATTAAACACAGCACCGCGTCGTTTAGGTGCAGTATCACTGACTCAGGTTTCACAAGAAGGGAAGGCCATCGAGACATACTGAACTTCAATTAAACAAAGCACCACGTCGTTTAGGTGCAGTATCACTGACTCAGGTTTCACAAGAAGGGAAGGTCTTCGAGACCTACTGAACTTCAATTAAACACAGCACCGCGTCGTTTAGGTGCAGTATCACTGACTCAGGTTTCACAAGAAGGGAAGGTCTTCGAGACATACTGAACTTCAATGGAACACTGAATCATATGGTTTAGGTGCAGTGGCACTGGCTCAGGTTTCACAATAAGGTAAGCTCTTCGAGACCTACTGAAATTCAATTAAACACAGGACCACTTGGTTTAAGTGCAGTGACACTGGTGCATGGTTAACAAGAAGGGAGGTCTTCGAGACCTACTGAACAACAATTAAACACAGTACCACATGATTTAGTCGCAGTGACACTGGATGCAGGTTTCACAATTCCGAAAATAATCAATAAGATAATATTTTGAATTCACTCTATGTACGTTAATAATA
Source organism: Aphrophora alni (assembly GCA_963513935.1). Taxonomy (NCBI): domain Eukaryota; kingdom Metazoa; phylum Arthropoda; class Insecta; order Hemiptera; family Aphrophoridae; genus Aphrophora; species Aphrophora alni. Next base: position 6,826,379 of record OY740767.1, on the reverse strand, counting down.
GGTGTGTTAAACGTATTGTAAACAATAATTCTTTAATAAGGCATGATTCAGTTTTTATAAAACCTTGAATGAAATTCAAATCATAAAAGACTATTTGTTTATGATCTATTTAACATCCAGATCTGTAACAAATTTTCTTCAATTTGAAACAAGTTTAACAGCTAAAAATATGGTTCTCAATTAAGGACTTTAGAATATCTTGCACATAGAAGGGAAAACTTGTTTCTAATTAAAACAATAAAATCTCAAAGAAAAACAACACTTCAATAACAAAATAAAACTGTAAAAAATTGTATGTCCAAAATATTATAAAATGATATTATTTTCTTTAGAATATTCCTGAGATATCGTCTTGATGTTAATTATATACTCATAAATCATTTATGGTATTACAGTATGACACTATGACACTCAACGGCGTTTTCTGTTATGTAAAGTTTTCTAAATAAAGGACCATGAGTCCTGTTGAAAGTCCATTAAAATTGTGTTTACAATTCACAAGATAACTCCACTTAATTCATTGATCAGTAACTTAAAGGAGTAATGTAAATTTTGGAGTGGTCTATACTGTTACGAAAAACCCATTTTTTTTCAATGACACACTGATAATGTCTACATGAAAAATACTCGCATCCCTCAGACTAGACAGCTATTCTGTCTAGTGCACACGGTGATTTCTTTAGATTACGGTGATTTTAGAAGAAGACCACGGTGACTTCTTTAAGTAAAATGGCGCCCCACACCACCATTGTACCACTTTTCTAGTGTTGTGGTTGTAGAGTTGCGTGTAATGTGTATTGGTATCCCATCAAGTCGTCCCCACAATCAATTTATTCTTTTGGGGAGTTTCAAAAGGTAGGTTTAATGAATATTGTAGAACAGTGGATTTTTTATGCATTTACAGAGGTACTTCAAGTATGGTGTACAAGACTGAAATACAGCGTTTTATCTTTAAAATAAAATTAAAACGTTCGCTCTAAAACTAAATGTTTATGAGAGAAGGAATCTAGAACTAAACAAAAATACAATTTGTCATATTTCAATAATTAGATACATATTTCTTATTTTTTAGAACTATTTAACATTTGACATATTAAAATCACAATCTTAGACAGGGCTCTTCCGTTGAAAATTATGCGTTTTCAAAAATTGTATGTTGTTGTCAGTGATGATTTTATATCTTTTGAGTTTACAAGATGTACTTTTCTTTTAGTTTTTATAACGTCAATTAAAATCAATTAAAAATACAATTGTTAAATAATTAGTCACACGAGTATTTGTATTTAGCAAAAGTAATTCTTTGTTTACACTTTTAGCTCCGGGAAAACTAGTATCGGTGTGCTTACATCATATTTTGAACATATACCCACAAAAATAAAACTATAACTGGTTTGTTCTTTACTAGCATCTCTGGTTGATTCAAATTTCTATCATACAACTCTTTAATTATACAATTTTTAACTCTACGTAGAAAAATATGAGTAAATATATGAGTTTGAAAATAATAAGTATTTGTTTCATCTAAATTAAAACCTATTGCTAATATATCCATTATTTAAATCTAGTTCTTGCACTCTTAAATAAAAAGTTTTAATTTCTTTATTTCCGTAAGGAGTTGAGGTAAGAAAAATACAATGTTCATATTGCAATTATTACCTACAAACTCTAATTTTTTGTTATTTGTGTAGAAATATTTAAAAAAAGGTTTAAAATTTACACTTAAATGTAAATTGCTATTTTTATTCTTCTTAATTTAACTATTAGACAAGCAAACATAGTAATATTTCAAGGACAGTACTTGTTAGTTTTACATCGTAAAATTACAAACTATATAATTTAAAGTTATAAAACATTTAAATAACAAATGCATGTTAACAAAATAGTTTATAAAACATGATAATAAATCCGGTTATGACGAAATTTATAAAACATTGTTGAAGTGAATTATAAAACTACGATAAACTACTTAACTAAAATTATATCATGTGTATATTCAATCGCAAAGATGAAAACATCGTGGCTATTGCTGCTTTAAGGAAAAAGAAAACTTAATATCGATAGCCGTAGCCCTCGATTGATCAAATAACGTAGGGTCGGAATAGAACAAAACTTTCTCAACTGAAGCCTGTTAGGAAAAATTAACGAGAGAGATCTAACCCGAAACTACATGAAAAAGTGAGTAGAACCAGCTAGGTTACCTCGTCATTGTTACACTCTTAATCACTATAAGTGAGACCCTGAGTGGTTTCCTAGCTATTTATGATAGGAGAACAAATAAAATAGACTGGAATCTTGTTTCTAGTACAATATTGTTTTAAAAATAGGTATTAAAATTTAACTTTTAACGGAAAGTAACTGCATATTTTGAAATATTCAAAAAGTGTTAAAAAAGGTTGTTGGTGAGATACGATCAAATTATACTCGCTAAAATTAGACGAATGTTCAAATTGTTGTCTTCATAAGAATATGATAATTATAATTGTAAATACGCATATTTTGAGTTGGTAATACTCAAAATTAAATAAACGAAATAATAATTATCTAGATGTACAATATAACAAACACATAGAACACAATTCTCACAAAAAAATACGCCCAAGTGATACACGAGCTACACCAATCGTGTATTATTGAAAAGGACGACCTTGTCGTTGAAACGCGTCTGATACTTGGGCGTATTTTTTTGTGAGAATTGTGTTCTGTGCGTTTGTTATACTGTATAATTTTTCTCATAAGTCAAGCTCAACATTTAATATATCTAGATGAAGTTTCTTTTGCAACTTCAGAATATATAAGGCATCATTTATAAAATAATTTGTTTAATTTTAAACAATATATGACCCGGGACCAAAGTAAGTGCCAACGGATATAAAATACAAAATCAAAGCCATAAAAGAAGTAATTAATATGATCTTTGTTAAAAAAAACTACAATTATCTGACTGAGCAAAGTGAGGTGCTCTATCGTTGGTATTTCCACTGAAAGATAGTTTCTTCATTACGGTCACACATTATGAAATTTTAAAATAAGTTTACGTCTAAGCCGATCAGCGTATGGACAAGGTTTTATTATTGTTATCATTTTTTGTTTGTTTTTCTTTAGTTTTGACTGTTAAAAACAGTTAATTCAAGGTTACAAAGCATAAATGTAATTTTTTTAAACAAGGAATACAACCAACGCTACAAAGTAGTAAACCACAGTATAAACAATACATAACAGAATATAAAGGAATGATACAGCCTATAAACTTGCAAGAAGTCCTAGGAAACCACCAGCGGGTCCTGAACTAATTATGGTCTAAAGAAGTTTTATAAAGAAGTAATTTGTAAATATGTTCAATCTGAACACTTTCGTTGATGTGAGGGGGGTCAGAGACAAGTAAATGATTTAATTGAGGGCCTCCTGGATATAAGTTGGGTCTTGGAAGGCAGGAGGTGAAGTTGGTAGTTGCCCTTCTGACCTCCTGACAGGACGTAACTCACTCATAGAACTTTAGGCTCTTCGGTTAAAAATTATGCGTTTTTAAAATTTTGTATGTTGTCGTCAGTGATGATTTTATATCTTTTGGGTTTACAACATGAACATTTTTTTATAGTTTATATTAAATCATATCATCAATTAAAATTACAATTGCTAAATAATTAATGACACGAGTTTTGAGTTTTAGAATTTAGCAAAAGTAATTATTTGTATATACTTTTAGCTCCGGGAAAGGTAGCATTGGTGTGCTTTCCCATATTTTGAGCCTATGGAACTTTACTTGGAAAAAATAAACTAAAACTGTTTTGTCGATTACTAGCTTGTCTAGTTGATTCAAATTTCAATCTTAAAAGCCTTTGAGTGTACAATTTTTAGCCCTAGGATGAAAACTATGCGTAAATATTTGAATTATTAATTATGAGTATTTGTTTCATCTAAATTAAAAGCTATTGCTATTTTATCCATAAATTAAATCTAGTTCTTGCAATTAGTTTACTTCATTCTGTGATGATTTTAATTATTTTTGCGTTTACAAGGAGAATGAAACAAACAAATTTCTTATTTATTTATTATTTAAGTTTTACAAAATATGAATTTATTATTTAAAATTGCAATTATTTTGTTGTTTTCTCAATTAAAGATTATTCATTACTTTGGTTTTCCTGGATAATGATCCTTTGGTATCCCTTTCAACCACGAGAAAGCTATCCATCCTTAAACAACTTCCTTGAAAAAATATAAGACGTAATCTTGTAATACAAGCCATTGCAGCAGCGGGTAAATACGTTGCACGGAAAATTATACACATGATAAGTAAAGAAAAAGTTAAATTTTTTCAAAATTAATAAATATCAACTAGCTAATCAACCTTGTACATACAGTAATCAAAAATTGTTCAACTTTTTTCAATCGTGTATATAACACAATAAACTTCAATACCACAGCTACTGTGTATACACAGTTTGAAATGATGTTAATTTAATGCCGTTAATGTTCTTTTAATAAATACAGCATTAGAGAAATGCATTAAATTAATAATTTTATAAAACTCATGTTATTTATCACTCAAATTTTATAACAGTTTCAATAAAAGTAGTTATAGAGTTCTGTAATTATAGTATTAAGTTGTTTAAATTACAATATTGCTCCAATTTTTTTCTATTATTCCAAAGAATCTACCGACCATAATAACTATTATAACACTACTACCTACTATAATTAATTATGAAATTATATATTTTATCTTCGCTCATAAACTGAACTTGAAAATGAGATAATGTATAAGCTTAGATGCAAAATAAGAACAAAAAAATGAACTTCTTTTTTACTTCTCGACTAGTCTTGCTGGAGTTTAGCTGCAGTAATGAAAGATCCTGTGAAAAGTCTTGTTAAACAGGAAAAAAAGGAAAATTTCAAGGACCGTAGTTGACAGTTTTCATAATTTACAAAATGCACCTTACAAGATGTAATTTTAAAATTATACAGTATTTAAATAATAAATGTATCTTAACAAAATAGTTTATAAAACGGAAAAATGACAAATTTCTGAAAATCTGATAATGACAAAAATTGAAAAAGTTAAATTTTGAGTTACATTATTGTCGGTAAATTATTATAGAACGATGTTAATATTAACTCAAATTTTCCCATTTAAACCGGGTGTTCCTATCCTCCAGAATTTCCTATCCCTCCACACTCCAGCTGTTAAATTCTCATAGCTAAAACACTAACATAACCAACACGGTTGAGTATTCACTTCTGCCTCTTAATCTCCGCAACGTAAAGTTAACAAACTTTAAGAGGCTACCATTTCCAAACGAAAGGTCCTTTTTCATTCGGGATTGCGGCAATGTGTTCCTCTAACAAAGACCTTTAAAATGAGGTATAATTTGACGTATGCTTACATTTAAGATTTTTTAGACATCCTCCACAGGACGTCCCCCAAAAGCGAAAAAAGACAGTTAAAATGACCAAAAAGTCAGTAACTACAGTGAGGACGTAATCCTAGAATTTCATTGTTCTGCGTTTATTAATAAAATTACTATTAAGGGGTTTCCAGACTTTTTGAACACCCGGTATATTAAGGAACAAAAACATGGCTATTGCCATTTTAAAATAAAAGAGTATTAATATCAAAATCCCTATCCCTTGAATGATCAAATAGCTTCGATTCCGAATAGAACAAAATTTTCTCAAGAGAAACCTAAAAAAATGAACGAGAGAGATCTAACCCGAGACTATATGAAAAGGGGAGTAAACCAACTAACTTACCAAGGCATTGCCACACTTTACTCATTATAAATGAGACCTTGAGGGGTATCCTATATATTCATGAGAAGAGAACATATAAAATAGGCTGGAATCTTGTTTTTAGTATTATATTGTTTAAAATTTAGTTATTGAAATTGTAGTTTTAATGGAATGAACCAGAAATTTTGAATTATTCAAAAAACGTTGAAAATGTTTGTTGAGATGATACGATCAAATTATATCTGCTAAAATTAGACGAATGTTGAATTTATTATCTTTGGAAGATGGTGATAGATATCATTGTAAATATAGATTTTTCAAGTTGATAATACTCCAAATTAAATAAACCAAATATCTAGATGTTGTTTGTTTTGAAATTTCAGTATCTGTAAGTCAGTATTTACAAAATATTTATTAAACATTGTGTGAACCCGAGGATAAAGTAAGTGTCAAAGTAAAATACTAAATCAACGCCACAAAACCATTAATTTATATGATCTTTGTTAAAAAAGGACAATTATCTGACTATGGGAATCGAGGTTTTTTGTTTGTTTTCGTTGATTATTTCATTGAGAGCCTGGGTAGATATCACTGTTGGGTCTTGGAAGGCAGCAGGTGAAGTTGGTGGTTGCCCTTCTGACTTTCTGACAGGACGTAACTCTCTCCTTATGCTCTTCGGTTAAAAATTATGCGTTTTCAAAAATTGTATGTTGTCGTCAGTGATGATTTTATATCTTTTGAGTTTATAAGATGAACATTTCTTTATAGTTTTTATTTATTTAAAGGCATATCATCAATTAAAATTACAATTGCTAAATATTAAGTGACACGAATTTTTTTCAAAAGTAATTCTTTTTTCCATTTTTATCACCAGGAAAGCTAGCCATATATAGTGTGTTAATAATCATTTTAAACCTATGGAAATATACTTGCATAAATAAAAATGAAACTATACGTCATTTACTTGCTTGATTCAAATTTCAATCATACAACTCTTTCATTATACAATTTTTAGCTCTTGTAATAAAACTATGCGAAAATATTTGGATTTTAAAATAATGAGTATTTATTTCATTTAAATTAAAATCTATTGCTAATATATCCATAATTTGAATCTAGATCTTGCAAGATATATACTATGTTCTTTTTTTCGAGTAGGAGTTGAGGTCAAAAAATAATACATTTTTAATTTTACAATGATTAACTATACTATCTCTAATAGTGTTGTTTGTGTAGAAATATTTAACAAAGTTTACAATTTTCACCTAAATGATTAGGTGTGGCTCTCATTCAGCTGAAAACGTTTTTGTAATTAGTTTGTTTTATTTGGTGATGATTTAAAGATTTTTTGAATTTGTAAGGAGAATGAAAGAAACATTTATATTATATATATATAAATTTATTTCATATTTAATTTTCACATATTGTGAACTTATTATTTTAAATTTCAACTATTTTGTTCTTTTTCTCAATTAAAGGTTACTCATTATTTTGGTTTTCCTGAATAATGATCCTTTGGTGTGCCTTTTAACATCTTGTAAACTATCCAATTTGCCTCAAACATACTCCAAGATTTTTGGCTACTAAACTGCAATAATAGCCCCTGCAGCATTCCGTGTAATAGTTGCACTGAAAAACATACACATGTTAATTAAAGAAAAAGATTAAATTTGTACTCAAAATAAATAACCAACTTGTCAACATAATTATGTACATAATCAACGTTGTACAAACTTTTCCCATAGTTAATAGAACAAAGTAAACTGGAATATCACAGCTACTGTGTATATACAGTTTAAAATTATGTCAATTTAAATAATTTAAAATGTAATATTCTTTAATAAATGACAGCATAAGAGATGAAATTACACGATGAACCAATCTCTTGCATTTAGAGCTAAACACACATGTAACGGGATTATAGGGAACAAATATATTTTTCTTTAAACTCAAAACATAGATATATCTGCCTAAATACAAAATATAAACCTTTTTCAAATCGACAAATTATTTGTTGGTTGTCGTGTTCCCAAGAATTATGTTTCAAAAGTTTCAATTTATATATTGAGAAATTTACCAATTCTTTTGCTTAATAATTAAGTGTTCCACCATTGTTATTTTATTGTAGAAAAAGAGATTTTATTTAGAATTGTAGAATAATTTTTCGTGATAACTTTTCTTAAACTCGTAATAATAATACTTTTAGGAAAACGTTTATATAGGGCTTGGTTGTAAAAATTATATGCACCATATTTATGAATATATGTAATAATTTACTTCAATAAAATTTGCTACAAAATTATGTAATTATAATATTAAATTGTTTAAATAGAAGTAATACTAACATGTCAAGTAGTTTTTTTTTACAAAAGTAGGTAATTTACAGAACACAAAAATTATAATAAAATTAACTTCTATGATTATTAATTATATATTTTATCTTACCACTTGATAAACTTAACTCGAAAATGTAACTAAATAAATGTCTTAAATTTTCCTTAAATTTACAAGCGTTTTACTTACAAGTCTCTTTGAACAAAGTTGTCCGTTAACCACGCATATGCCTAGAAGCAAAATAACACAAAACAAAATTAACGACTTGTTGTTCATTTTAAGACTAGTCTTACGTGAGTTTAATTAAAAGATCCTAAGAAACCCCTTTATATAAAACATAGATAAACTAAGATTTACAACGTAGCTTAATTCTTTTGGCGTAATTTATAATCAATGCTTACTTTATTTGAACACGAGTTTAATTTGAAATGAAAGTACGTTAGGTAAAAAAGTTATGATATTTATTCTTCTTAAATAAAATATTAGATAAGAAAAAAAGTAAATTTTCATGGACTTCAGTTACGAGTTTTCATGACTTACAAATTGGATATTCAATTATGTATTGTAATTAATTATGTAATGTATTTTAATAAAGTAGTTTATAAAACTGGAAAACCACTTGTTCCTGATAAATCTGATAATAACGAAATTTTAAGAAGGTAATTATGTTGAGTTAATTTAATGTCAGTAAAATATTACATCACGATGCAAATACGTATTTACAATTCTCTCTCTCTCTCTCTCTCTCTCTCTCTCTCTCTCTCTCTCTCTCTCTCTCTCTCTCTCTCTCTCTCTCTCTCTCTCTCTCTCTCTCTCTCTCTCTCTCTCTCTCTCTCTCTCTCTCTCTCTCTCTCTCTCTCTCCCTCTCTCTCTCTCAACACACACACACACACATACACACACACACACACACACACACACACACATATATATATATATATATATATACACACATTTTTAATATATTTTTAACTATGAAAACATCGCGGGTATCACTGCTTTAAAAAAAAGAAACGTAACCTTAACTCTCGTCACCTAGGAAGGGAAGGAGAGTCCATCAAAAGAGGCCTAATAGGGAAAATAAAGAAAATAGATCTAACCTGGATCTACATGAAGAAAGAAGTAGGATCAGCAAGGTTACCTAGGCATTACAAAGTAGTAATTCACAGTGTAAACAATACATAACAGAATAGGAAGAAATGATACAGCCTATAAACTTGCAAGAAGAAGTCCTGGGAAACTACCAGTGGGTCCTGAAATAATTATTGGCATCTAAAGAAGTATCATAAAGAAATAAATATGTTTAATATGAACACTTTCGTCGATGTGAGGGGTCAGATACAAGCAGATGATTTAATTGAGAGCCTGGGTAGACATCACTATTGGGTCTTGGAAGACAGGATGTAAAGTTGGTAGGTGCCCTTCTTACCTTCTGACAGGACATAACTCACTCATAGAACCTTATGCTCTTTGGTTGAAAATTATGCGTTTTCAAAAATTGTATGTTGTGGTCAGTGATGCTTTTATACCTTTTGAGTTTATACGATGAACATTTCTTTTAGCTTTCATTTAAAGTCATATTATCCATTAAAAATGCAATTGCTAAATATTTAGTGACAAGAGTTTTAGGCAAAAGTAATTATTCCTTGTTTACACTTTTAGCTTCGGGAAAGCTATGGTGTGCTTACTCCACATTTTGAACCTATAGAACTATACTTGCAAAATAAAACTATAACTTGGCTATTGCCGTTTTAAAATAAAGGGCAAAGTAACCCTTGAATGATCAAATAGCTTCGAGTTGGCATAAAACAAAACTTTCTCAAGAGAAACTTTCTCAATAAGAAAAATAAACGAAAGAGATCTAACCCGAGACTATATGAAAAAGAGAGTAAACCAACTAGGTTACCAAGGCATTGCCACAGCTTTACTCACTATAAATGAGACCTAGAGGGGTATCCTATATATTTATGAGAAGAGAACATATACCTGTAAAATAGACTGAAATCTTGTTTTAGTACAATATTGTTTAAAAATAGTTATTGAAATTGTAGTTTTAATGGAATGAACCAGAAATTTTGAATTATTCAAAAAACGTTGAAAATGTTTGTTGAGATGATACGATCAAATTATATTTGCTAAAATTAGACGAATGTTGAATTTATTATCTTTGGAAAATGGTGATAGACATTATTGTAAATAAATATATATTTTTCAAGTTGCTAATACTCCAAATTAAATGAACCAAATATCTAGATGTTGTTTGTTTTGCAATTTCAGTAAGTCAGTATTTACAAAATATTTTAATAATTTTAAACATTGTGTGAACCCGAGGATAATGTAAGTGTCAAAGGACATAAAATACTTAATCAACGCCACAAAACCATTAATTTATATGATCTTTGTTGAAAAAGGACAATTATCTGACTATGGGAATCGAGGTTTTTTGTTCGTTTTCGTTGATTATTTCATTGAGGGCCTGGGTAGACATCACTGTTGAGTCTTGGAAGGCAGGAGGTGAAGTTGGTGGTTGCCCTTCTGACCTTCTGACAGGACGTAACTCACCCCTTATGCTCTTCTGTTAACAATTATGCGTTTTCAAAATTTGCATGTTGTCGTCAGTGACGAATTTATATCTTTTGAGTTTACAAGATGTACTTTTCTTTTAGTTTTTTTAACGTCATATCATCAATCAAAAATACAATTGTTAAATATTTAGTAACACGAGTATTTGTATTTAGCAAAAGTAATTCTTTGTATACAATTTTTAGCCCTAGGTAGAAAAATATGCGCAAGTATTTGAATTTGAAAATAATGTATTTCAATCATATAAATTTAACATATATTGCTAATATATCCATAATTTAAATGCAGTTCTTCCACTCTTCAATAAAAATTTTTATTTTCTGTTTTTGAAGAAGGAGTTGAGGTCAAAAAAATACAATATTATTAATGCGCAATTATTACTACACTAACTCTAAATTTGTTAAGAATTAATTATTTAACAATGTTGACATTTTACCCTAAAATTGTTAGGTGTGGTTCCCATTCAGCTGAAAACTTTGCGTTTTTGTCATTAATTTACTCCATTCTGTGATGATTTTTAAAGATTTTTGGGTTTACAAGGAGAATGAAAGAAACAAATTTATTATTTTTTTAATTTATTTATTTCTTATTTAATTTTTTACATAATGTGACAATTTTATTAAAAATTGCAAATATTTTCAATTATTGTGTTGTTTTTCTCAATTAAAGGTTACGCATAATTTGGATTTTCCTGGAAAATAATCCTTAGGTAAGAAAGCTATCCGTAATATTCCGTAAACAATTTCCTTGAAAAAATAAAAGACTAGTTGTAATCTGGCAATACAAGGGTTGGCAGCAACGGGTATAAAAGTTGCACTGAAAATATAAATACGAAAAAGTTAAAATTTATTCAAAATAAATAACTATTCAACATATATACATAATCAACCTTGTACAAAGTTTATTTCTCGTGTATAGAACACAATAAACTCCAATAGCACAGCTAATGTGTGTATACAGTTTAAAATTATGTTAATTTAATGGCGTTAAAATATAATGTTCTTCAATAAAACATATCTTAAGAGCTTAAATTATACTTTGATCCAGTATCTTGCATTTGATGCTAAACAAAAACTATTAAAGACATGTAACAGGAATATTGATTAAAATATATTTATGGTTTTGTTTTTTTTAACTCAAAAGTTAAAGGGATCTGTCTAAATACAAAATATATACTTTTTTTCCAATCTACGAAGAATTTGGGGGTTGTCGAATTTCCAAAAATATGTTGAAAAGTTTCAATTTTTGTATTGAGAAATGTTTAAATTGATTTATTTAATTAAATGTTCTCCCATTGTTCTTTTTTGTATAAAAATAGACTTATTAACCGTCCTTTAAACTCCAGAAACATTACACCTTTTCTCATTGAGATACTAATTTCTCGAAAATGAAATCCTACGTATTATAGAATAATTGTTAATAATAACTTTTATTAAACTTGTAATATTTATACTTGCAGGAAAACATTTATTTAAAGATTGGTTGTAAAAATTATGTTCACCAAATTTATAAAATTATGTGATAATTTGCTTTTTCTTTATAAAACTCGTGATAAGTATTACTCTAATTTTACAACAGTTTATAAAGGTCTAGAAAAGTAGTTACAAAGCTATGTAATTATAGTATTAAGTTGTTAAATTACAATATTTCTCCAACTTTTTTTTCTATTTTTCCAAAGAAAATCAATCTACCGGCCATAATTTTTTTAATTCGACAAGCTTTTTACTTACAGAACGCGTTGAACAATATTGTCCGTAAGCCATGGACAAGCCTAGAAGCAAAATAACAAAAAACAAAAGGAACGACATCTTTTTTAGTTCTCGACTAGTCTTGCTGGAGTTTAGCTGCAGTAATGATTGATTCTGTGAAAAGTCTTGTTATATTATACTCTATATAAATTATAATTTATAATATAGCTTATTTCGTTTGACGTAATTTATAGATAACAATTAGGTACTTTATTTGAAGTCCAATTGGAAATGAAATCGTTAGATAAGATATTATGATTTTTTATTCTACTTTAATTATATATTAGACAAACAAAAAAAGTAAAATTTCAAGGACCGTAGTTGACAGTTTTCATGATTTACAAAATCCACATTCAAAGATGTAATTTTTAAATTATACAGTATTTAAATAATAAATGTATCTTAACAAAATAGTTTATAAAACGGGAAAATGACAAATGTCTGACAAAAATTGAAAAAGTTAAATTTTGAGTTACATTATTGTCAGTATATTATAGTACGATGTTAGTATTAACTAAAATTCTCTCATATATATTATATTTAGGGACAAAAACATCTTAGCTATTGCCATTTTAAAATAAAAGACAAAGTAATAATATCGAAATCCCTAACCCTTGAATGATCAAATAGCTTCGATTCGGAATAGAACAAAATTTTCTCAAAAAAAAAAAAAAAAAAAAACGAGTGAGAGAGAGATCAAACCCGAGACGATATGAAAAAGGGAGTAAACCAGCTATAGTCTGTATACACTAACTTGGCGTCTGAACCCTTGGCTACCTGCGACCGTTCCCCCGTCACTCCCTTCCTCACCCAGCTGTTTCCGTGATGACTCACCTACTAGTGTTAACGAGGAAGGGAGCGACGGGGGGACGGTCGCAGGTAGCCAAGGGTTCAGACGCCAAGTTAGTGTATACAGACTATAGGCAATGACTACATAAATACACAAAATGACTACATAAATTTATGTAGTCATTGCTATAGGTCACCAAGGCATTGTCACACCCTTGCTCACTATAAATGAGACCTTGAGGTGTATCCTATATATTTATGAGATATATTTATTTTTGTAGTTTTTTGTTTGTTTTTTTCTTTTTTTCGTTTTGACTGTTATTAAAAGTTAATTCACGGTTACAAGGCAGAAATGCAAGTCTTTAAACTAGGAATTCAACCCGCGCTACAAAGTAGTAAATTAGACTAAAAGCGTTTCAACGGCAATGTTGTCATCTTCAGTGATACATGAATTACAATAATCAAACTATAACTATCCAAAAGAATCTAGATGTACACTTGTTAACAATACGCGCCAACAGCGTGTGTTCAAACAAATTATGCTTCACCAATATCGAATGTGATTAATAAATTTAAATCTAAAACATGTAAACAGCCATTCTTTACAAACATACACCTAACACTAAAAAAAATATTTTTTAAATTTCTCAGTAAAAAGTTTATTAAAGTCTTAAAATACCTGAACCTAATATTACCAACAATATCTTGTAGCAGAATTCTTAATTTTGTGGATATTTTCATCTTTGAAGTTGGTATACATCTAGTCACTTTATATTTATCAGTGACTAATTGTCAGTAACTTACCAAGAATAACTGTGAACTTTATGAACAAGTTATTGTGCCTTACAAACATGATAACTGTTTCATTAATAGTGAATACATTTTCCTAACAATTTCACAATAATTCTTCCTGATTCAAACACATATTTAAGATGTAATTAAGTTTGTTTATGTTCTTTTATAGATCAAATAAGTCTTACTTTAACTAAAAAGAATGTAAGAAAAGCACTGAAAACTTTTTAATGTAAAATAAAGTACTTTTAACAGACTGTTGAGTTTATTGTCACGTCCGTAACAAACCAGTGTCACGTCCGTAACGTTTTATCAATTTTTTAATTGAAATATTACAGGATTTTAAGATTGAACACTAATGTTTCTAAGACGGTATTTATCTTAAGATAAGCTGACAAAAATTTAATTCATAAATTTCCCAAGAAATTAACAGACTTTTTAACAATTGTAACAGTATGTCAGAAGACAAGTGCTTTTCAAGTCACGTCCGTAACTGCAACTTAGTTGAACTATACAACAAAACCAATAATATGATCATTTTCAAATTTAGTGCAAAAATAGTATAAAAAATTACCTACCAGTTGAGCTTTCACAATTTACAAAATAAAATTAACTTTTCTTTTTTTCCAAGTTGTAATGCATGTAACTGTCACGTCCGTAACAAAAGAATGGCTGCCAATTTAAATGTAACTTTGTTAGAAATAAATAATTTGAATGAAATAATAGAAAACTCCAATGATAAAATTCAAGAACTGGATAAATCGGAAATAAGATTTGAAATACGAGTATGTCCGATGAAATATAAAGGCCAAACGAAAATAATATTAAGACATAAGATAATGAACATTGAAAATATAATAGACTTTATATATGAGTATATTTTTTAGTAAAAAAACATAATTTTAAAAAAGTCACAAAATTGCAGATCACAATAGATCCTTTGAAAACTTTGTATATTACCAAAATATGTAATGTAATTGTAAATAATTAAAACTCATAAAAATTCTACATTAATATAAGATAAAATGCTGGAGGATGCTATAGGATTCGTCATCACTATAAAAAAGATTCGTCACCATCTGAGGGGTATATTTGAGACAAAATTTGTTCAGTCGATATGGCCTCTTTTTTTGACAAGTAACACTAAAATGTTAATTACGACAATATTGTATACATAATATATTATATATATATATATATATATATATATATATATATATAATTTAAATAAAGGGAGTGAGATTTATTGTTCTTTTTATTAGAGTCAAAGTTAAAATCATGTAAACTCGCTTTAAACTCTATAAGAAAGAATTCATTTCTATACAGTCAGCAATAGTATGAGCATAAGTTTGTTCTCCATTCAGAACAGTGTCACTATGAATATCTTATTGTTGACATGTGTTTCAACCATGCTGCTGTACGTCTTGCTTGCAGTCAACGTTATATCCGTCTGTCTCTATATCTGCCGACTCTTTCGTGTTTAATAATGTCATCACTTACTTCCTCTTCAAGTTCACTCTCAAGAGAATATAATTTTTGTTTATACTTTATCTTTTATCGGATTTGAGAGGTTATTCCCTTGTTATGTATTTACCTAAAGGCGGGGACAAAAAATTATGATTCTTTTACTTGTTAACTGATTTGATTTTGATTTTTTATCGGAAAATTTATTTTTACTTTAGGTTAAATTTGCTATTCATCTTACTATAATCAATCTGTTTTACAATTTGAAACAAATTTAATGATTAAGAATTATAGTAAAGTAAGAATAATTTCAGGATTTTTACAGCCATCTTGGAAAATAAGAAACCTCATTCAGATTTACTGAGGCTTTCCTCGCCCTCTTCGCCGTCGCACTCGATGTCATCTGATACACTTTCACTGTCGACGTTGACAACAATACGATTTCCTAACGTTATCCAACAACCCACAATAAATCCTCAAGTTTTCTCAACAAAGCTCTTCTATATTTCTGGCGACAGGTCTGTTGTGTTACTGTTCAACTTAATCTCCACCTCATGTAGGTTGTAGGAAACATTGTGTAGACATTATTCTTTATAAACCAAAACCAAATCAATAGAATTGAAATCACAGTGATAGGTGGGCAATCTTAAAACTGTATGTCCAGCGTGAGCGGCCATTCAAATATTTTAGCCGATATTCGGAAAAGTTCTGCTAAATTCAGAAGTTCACATCATACACATGAACTGGACCATTTCACTCCTCTCTTAGTCAGATAGTTTTGCATTTTACATTTTTTTTTTTCAGCTCATAGTAAGAAGTGTTGTCTGTTACGATGGCACTATTAGGTGGTAGACTCGGTAAGACCCTATTCTCATACAGGAAAAATCTACATAATACTGTAAATATTTGTAAACTATTAAACTGTAGAGATTAAATATGTAAATATTAAAATGTAAACTATTAAACTGTAAAGATTAAAATATAAACTATTAAACTGTAAAGATTAAATCTCTAAATATTAAAATGTAAACTATTAAACTGTAAAGATTAAATCTCTAAATATTAAAATGTAAACTATTAAACTGTAAACATTAAAACTGTAAACTATTGAACTGTAAAGATTAAATCTGTAAATATTAAAATATAAACTATTAATCTATAAATATTATAACTGTAAACTATTAAACTGTAAAGATTAAAACTGTAAATATTAAAATGTAAACTATTAAACTGTAAAGATTAAAACTGTAAACTATTAAACTGTAAAAATTAAAATATAATCTATTAAACTGAAAAAAAAACTATAAACTATTATAAACTGTAGAGATTAAAACTGTAAATATTAAAATGTAAACTATTAAACTGTAAAGATTAAAACTGTAAATTATTAAACTGTAAAGATTAAAATATAATCTATATAACTGGAAAAAAAACTGTAAACTATTAAACTGTAGAGATTAAAAATGTAAATATTAAAATATAAACTATTAACCTGTAAAGATTAAAATATAAACTATTAAACTGTAATGATTAAAATATAAACTATTAAACTGTAAAGGTTAAATCTGTAAATATTAAAATGCAAACTATTAAACTGTAAAGATTAAAACTGTAAATATTAAAATATAAACTAATAAACTGTAATGATTAAATCTGTAAATATTAAAATGCAAACTATTAAACTGTAAAGATTAAAATATAAACTATTAAACTGTAAAGATTAAAATATAAACTAATAAACTGTAATGATTAAATCTGTAAATATTAAAATGCAAACTATTAAACTGTAAAGATTAAAACTGTAAATATTAAAATATAAACTATTAAACTGTAAAGATTAAAACCGTAAACTATTAAACTGTAAAAATTAAATCTGTAAATATTAAAACATAAACTATTAAATTGTAAATATTAAAACATAAACTATTAAACTGTAAAGATTAAACCTGTAAATATTAAAATGTAAACTATTAAACTGTAAAGATTAAATCTGTAAATATTAAAATGTAAACTATTAAATTGTAAAGATTAAATCTCTAAATATTAAACTGTAAATAAGTCGGCAATTTATTATATAAATCATATGATATATAATTTTTTTTTTATTTTACATAAATATGACTTTGGTTCATTAATTTTAACTATTGTCCCGTAACGAACTGTCATCACGAAAATCCGTAACCCATCACTTTCTCTTGTCCAGTCACGCCCACTATATACGTATGTATACAAATGGACAAGGCCTATGCATACAAGGTGATTTTTAAGCATTGAAACGGCTTTATATTGCATAACTTAGAGGTACTTGAAGGCAAAAACAAATGCGGATCAACGTAATTTAAAAAAAATACACTTATGTAGGTTGAACATTGTCCGCCATCTTGGGTCCACCATTTTGAATAAAATTTTATTATTTTTTAAATAGGAAATTGGACATTTTTCTGACTCCAAGTACCTCCTAAGATATACAATATAAAGCCTTTTTTATACTTAAAATCACCCTATAAATACTTTTTCACACTCACAAAAATATTGCACTAACTTTCTTTCACTCATACATACAATATTTTTTAACTTAATTATGTATTAAACAATTAAAAATGAACCATTACATATTATTATTATTTTTATTAGATTTATTAAAACTTTAAAATTTTACTAATTTATTATTAATTTTAAAAATTGATAAAGTTTTATTTCTGTATACCGTCCCTCGACAGTATAAGGTTTTTTTTTCAATTACTTCACGTTGTAGCAAAATTAAATCAGAATCGTTAGAGCCTAATTTGAGAAATTCTTTTCAAATTAAGCGCAATAGAAAATATTTTATTTTAAATTTCAATAGGTTTTTATTTCTGCACAGAAAAGACCTTATCTAATTTGTTGCGACTCCTATCGTGTTTGCATAAAGACACTGGCGCCATTTAGACGACATATTAAATTCCATAAGCCGTGAATTTATGAAAATTTATCCTCCTTTCCTCCCTCCCCCAATTGACGTTCTACGTTTGCAGAGTGTCCTACGAAGGAAAGGTGAAACTCTTAGGACTTATTCTACCGATAAAAATAAAGAGAAAAGTTACATTAAAATATACCCTAAAATGGTTAGTTGTTTATTTAGCCGCCATTTTGTTTTTAATAAAAGTATATCACTTTACTGGGAATTGATTTAGAATTGAAATTCTCGAGAAAAATTATCAACCGATTGCCTTCACTCATTTCAAAATGGCGGCCGTTTAAAATGTTTAAAATCGAATAACTAGAAAACAGTTAATTTTAAAAATGAATGAGAGACAAAAATTTCCTTCCTTTAACAACAATTAAAATGTCTGACAAAAAACTGAAAACATAATTTATTTGTATTTGTCTGCAATACCCAAGATTAACCTAAAACGGAAATGTCTATGAGTTCTACCATTTTGTAAATAATTCTGAATAGATTTATGTAAGTCTATAAAAAAAGTTTTGTCAGTAATTTGATTATTTTTTGACCTACAAAATTGTATTTGTCTTTAAAAGAGAAAAGTTTTTGTCTCTTGTACATCTTTTGTAAATTTTACAGTTTTCGAGATTTTCGTTGTAAAACATGTTAATACCGCCGTTTTAAATTGAGTGAAGGAATAAGGCACCAGTCCGTCCCTGAAACCCTTGAGAAAACTTTCTTAACTCGGCTAATAAAATCCGTTCACAATCATAATAAAACTGAATCTTGCAATGCGTGTTTTTAAAGTGAAAGTCATGATTGAATAAACAAAAAATCCAATAATTAATTAATTGTAAACTAATACAAGTTCACCACCTACTAGATTCCCATTTTTGATATTAGTCAACAATGAGAAAACTCGTTGCTATGGCAACAAATAAATAATAATGAAAATAACATATTAATAAACCTCGATTATATCTGCATACAGTAGAGTTTTTCTCTGTTAACAACAAATAACGAAACCACAACTATTTAAAGTTTTACTCACTTTCAAAAAAGGATATTCTAAATAAATGAATTTCTCAAAAGGATTAAATATATATTTTGATCTCTTTTTTTGATAAAGGCAAAAACGGAAATACACAAACAAGTTTATTTAAATTGACTATTTAGAGTCTATTTTTATGTTCATCTTTTGGTGAAACTGTGTATATATGGAGTGTATAATAAGTTCTGATACACTTAGCTAAAATTTAAACAGCTTGAGATATCAAAAGGAGACCTCGATGACATCTTTTATAATACGTTTTGTGCTTTTTATGGGGTTAAGAATCTTGTACCTATTTTTAAAGGGAGTATCTTTATATTTTTTAATGACAACTCCTATCATGTGACATACCATTTGAAAGTTTTTTTTTAGAAAAATAATAGCACCTAGAAAAAGTCTGTAATAAACTCTTTAACAAATTTACAGGCCAAAATAGTCACTGTAATATTAAAACTTGTCCATTTTTTTAAATTAAGGCAATGTGATATCTTACATATTTTGTTTAATGTAACAAATGTTTGAATTGTAGACAATCAACCATTGCCTAACCTAACTTATCCCTTTTCTTTCACTTTCTTTCCCCCATCGATTATCGAAGTCGAGGGAAAAAAACACATTGTAACTAAATGAAAATCCCTCAAAGGAAATAACCCAAAATTCAAGTAATACTAACAGCATAGTATTTAAAACATTTTGTAGCCATGCATAAATTACCCTGAAATAAGTCTATTACGTTATGCATGGTTATATAACCATGAATAGTTATTCATATTAACCGCATAACAAAATGTTCAGTTTCTAAATATTTATAAATAAATTCAAACAGTTATTTGACTATCTAATGAATTAAATGAAACTGAATGTTGACAGCTCTGTAAGGGAAATAGATTAAAAAACCACCGGATGTTGGGAACAGACCCAAAAGCAAACTTTTCACTATGTCACCTATATTACGTGTTAAACATTATGCGCACTAATTTATTATATAAGCTGATATATGATAAGTGTGCACGGTAAACTAAAAGTTCCGAGAAATCTAACTCTTGAACGAAAAGAACATACAAAATAACAGTTTTAGAAATTTTTTAATGAGAAATTGTATTTAGCGTACTTTCATAGAAAAAAACGATTGCAACCATCTGCATAACAAACCCGTACATTTGTTTCTTGAAATGTGTCACGGGATATACTTTTATACGTATTTTATAACGGGCTGGTGAATTTTAATTCTGCCTCCCCCCCCCCCATTTTTACCAATCTAAAAACACTAACTTTTGAGATATTCCCCTCTTT
Organism: Aphrophora alni; assembly: GCA_963513935.1. NCBI lineage: Eukaryota > Metazoa > Arthropoda > Insecta > Hemiptera > Aphrophoridae > Aphrophora > Aphrophora alni. The sequence continues at coordinate 6,805,672 of OY740767.1, read as the reverse complement.
CCAATAACCTCCAACTGGTGAATCAACTTTAAAATTTCAAATCCCAAGGCTGTTGCGTGCCATACAATTTAGGATCTATCCGTCTAAAAAAAATCTCGCAATTTAAATTCAAAAAATCTTGGTGTCATATGTATGCTTATTTTTTTTTTGAAAATTGCATACGGTATATGGTTTAGCACTGGTATAAATTTATTCATAACGAGATTTTAAAACAAATTAAAATAAAATATTAGTTAGAGTAAATTTATATTTAATCATAACTTGTTATTATATATATATATATACAGTGTGAGTCAAAAGTATGGATACACCCTGTTAAATTTTAAATGGATAAAGATAGAAAAATGAAACTCAGAAAACCTTTCTAGGAAATAAAAGTGAACTTTTTAGCCACTATTACAACTTAGCCCATTTCCCCAAAATGGGATTTTTGGGGGGCAGCTCAAAATTTTTAAATATAAAGACCCATGAAGTGATACCTCATTTTAATGTCCTTGATTAAAGAAGATGAACAGTGGAAACTAGAGCTTTCTATCTCAACCCAGTACAAAATGGCAGCTCATTGAAATTAAGTAAAACTTCATTTAGGCACCTGAGTCAAAAGTATGGATACACCCTGTTAAATTTTAAATGGATAAAGATAGAAAAATGAAACTCAGAAAACATTTCTAGGAAATAAAAGTGAACTTTTTAGCCACTATTACAACTTTGCCCATTTCCCCAAAATGGGATTTTTGGGGGGCAGCTCAAATTTTTTAAATATAAAGACCCATTAAGTGACACATCATTTTAAAGTCCTTGATTAAAGAAGAAGAACAGTGGAAACTAGAGCTTTCTATCTCAACCCAGTACAAAATGGCAGCTCATTGAAATTAAGTAAAACTTCATTGAGGCACCTGAGTCAAAAGTATGGATACACCCTGTTAAATTTTAAATGGATAAAGATAGAAAAATGAAAGTCAGGACACCTTTCTAGGAAATAAAAGTGAACGTTTTAGTCACTATTACAACTTTGCTCATTTCCCCAAAATGGGATTTTTGGGGGTCAGCTCAAAATTTTTAAATATAAAGACCCATTAAGTGACACATCATTTTAAAGTCCTTGATTAAAGAAGAAGAACAGTGGAAACTAGAGCTTTCTATCTCAACCCAGTACAAAATGGAAGCTCATTGGTTGTCTATTGGGGTTATTTACCACCTGAATGTGGATGTTCATATTTAGCCTCAATGAAGTTTTACTTTTATATACATATTTATATTTCTACAAAACAATATATATATACCATATTTTTTTATAATAATAAAAAGTTATTAAATATTCATTTAACCACTAAATGAAAACAAACATACCGAGTGATTTTTCTTTAAACTTACCACCTATATCATTTAAAAGACGGAAAAAATATGAAAAATCTGTTATTCACCTTTAAGAGGAACCTTACAAAAACTATTTACAAAATTCAGGAACCACTTCCCCCTCCCATTTGAAACCAAAGAAGAGAATTACTATTCAAACAAATCATCAACATAATGAAATATAGGAAATCGAAAGAAAAGTCTGTAAAAATAATTAAATAAATAATAAAACTATGAGTTGAGACTTTGCCGAATGAGTGTATAATTAATTCTAGATTGTTTTTGTCTATTTATAATTAACGGATAATTTAATTCAAGCAAACGAGGAGAGATATTTTATACTCCAACATGTGATAAGAAACCGAGGATCAAGTTTCGTGAGTAATCAAAACCACCTTGCTACCTAGAGGTTATCACAGCACACCTACAGCCTAGTTAACAGAGGTGATGCCATAACAGACATGCACAAGTACACCCCAGATGTATCTAAAGTGTGGTGAACCCGTGTGTGTCGTGATAACCCACTTCTTCAAACACATGTTTGAAAACGTTCAACCTCTAAGCCTATTGCATTACATTACTTTTATTTTCCAACAACCTCGCTTCTACATAGGTCTAAATATAAAGCCATGTCGATAGAGTTCAATTGGTTATGATTTTTTAACTGTGTAATTTATCGTAATAATACGTGTATCGTAAGATAATTTTTTATTAGTTTTATGTTTTAAGATTGCCCAGTGTTTCAATAAGGAAAAGTTAAAATTCATTTGAAACAACTTTACTTTTGGTTTGCCACAAAAGTCTCAACTGCTGAACAGATTTGAATGGGGGGGGGGAATGTTGTTAGGTGTCTATCGGATGTGATAAAAACCCGAAAAGGTTTCCAGGAAATTGATTATAAATTTATTAAAAACTAATGCAAATATCATATCACTTAAAAGTATTGTGTTAAAATAAGAAACTTTAACGGTGGTGTAAGAAAGAAAGCGTTAAAGGAAAAATAAATTTATTGAACTCTAGTTTTTAAATTAAATGTTGAGCTTGACTTATGAGAAAAATTATACAGAATAACAAACACACAGAACACAATTCTCACAAAAAATACGCCTAAGTATCAGACGCGTTTCAACGACAAGGTCGTCCTCTTCAGTGATACACGAGCTACACCAATCAAACTATAAACTATAATATGAGTTTGAGTTATACTATACTATGATTATAGTTTATCGTTTGATTGGTGTAGCTCGTGTATTACTGAAGAGGACGACCTTGTCGTTGAAACGCGTCTGTATTTTTTGTGAGAATTGTGTTCTGTGTGTTTGTTATCCTGTCTAGTTTTTAAGTTCTTTTAGGTGATGATAATCCTCGAAACAGGTTTATCTATTGTGGGTACCTAATATTTTCCCTCTATTTAGTACCATTTTTTGCAATTTTTAACTAATAATTTGTATCAAGTAAAGTAAATAAATTGTTTTATATTGTATTATTTAATTGTGTTTATTTTGATATTTGTAAAACTGTATTATTTATATGATATTGTAAAAAAAGGGAAAATATATTAACTAAATAAACTAAAAAATCTAAAACAAGTTTTTAATGGAAAACTAGAACACAAATTCTCACAAACAGAACGTTTATTCAAACGCGTTTCAACGACAAAGACGCCATCTTCATGGCGTGGTTGAAACGTGTTTGAATAAATGCACTATTTGTGAAAATTTGTGTTCAAGTTTAATTCTATTAAGTATCCCATCTCACAAGTCAAGCTAAAGTTAATTTATAGATATCTGTTTTTTTTATATCCTCAACATTGCTTTCTCTATCCTGCGCATAACTGTGTATAAGTTATAAAATATAAATTAATATTTTTGGCGTTAACATCATTCGTAGAATATTATTCTGGTTGCAGATGTTATAACTGTATAAAATGAGCAATTATCTATATCATAATTGAATCAAATGTAAAGGATAAGCTTTCCTGAAAAACTAAACTATTTGTTTTGCCATCGAAGCCGTTCAAGCAATTGTAAAAAGTATATTTATGACAAATTGGGGGGGAGGGAGAAATCGAGTAATCTATATACAGTTGTTCCAAAAGTACGCAAACCTTTAGGTAATTTTTGAACGCATTTACTTTGAGAATGTCCTTGGATAAATAGGACCTGCTTTTAAAAATTCAACCCCAACCCCCCGAGGATCCTATCGGGGCAACTCAAATGTTAATAACAAATTCAATTAGAAAAATACATAATAATTATAAAATTTCGTGGAGGTACACATAAGTGTTATGCGCAACACTTATTTTAAATCTAAAGTAGACGAAATAGGCAGAAAACTTTGAAGTCCTGATAATAAACTTGATATCCTTTTAAGAGACTAACTTCACCAATCCTGTTTAAATTGGTCTCATAACTTATTTTGTTTATCTTGGGTTTTCAAAATGATAACTTTCTTTTCCTTTAATATAGATTGATTCTTGAGAGTTTGTTTTGAAACTTACCTTATACAAATAGATAAATCATTAATATAATAGGAAACTTACCGTCACCAATAGTCAAAAGTAGCGTTATTTAAACGACGGCCGTTTAAATGTTAAGTGTTCATGACAACGGAGTGACTCCTCCTGAAAACTTGATAATGGCAGAATAGCCGAAACGGCCGTCGTTTAAATAACGCTACTTTTGACTATTGGTGACGGTAAGCTTCCTATTATATTAATTTATAACAATAGTCGGTATTGCAAAAAACATAAATTGTGAGATAAATCATATAGACAAATTTTTGTATTGTCTAAATCATAACTGTTTGAAAATACGAGACTTTTAGAACACGCTGTATATATATATATATATATATATATATATATATATATAATACATACTGTATTGATTACACACACATACGAATTAGACATACATTTTTGATCTCTAAGGACCAAAGGACCCAAAAAAGATTTTTATCCTAAGTATCATCGCAGCTGCTGCGTATTACACCCATTTAAATTTTTTAAAATAGCTTCCATTTTAAACAGAGTCTAAAAGCGTCAATTTTAATAAATAACTGTAATTTAAAATCACTTCCAAGGAATCACCATCGTCAGCCATTCTGTTCGTAAACTTGTATAAAATTTTTAAATGTCATTTATTTTAATACTATTGAAGCGAAAACTTCTTTTGACACGTTAAAGTACTATACATTTTATATGGAGAAAAAATTCCGATTTTACATCATGTATCACGATCGATTGTCCCGTCACGCGTTGCCATCACAAAAACCCGTAACGCATCACGCTCGATTCTCCAGTAACGCTTCAATATAAAAATATGTATGTAAATATTTTCTCACACTCAAAAAATATTGCACTAACTTTCTCTCACCCATATGTATTATTGTAAAAAGTACTGTAAAAAATAACTATTCAAATGTAAATATTATTTTTTATATTAGTAGTCTATTTAATAAAGAAACAATTTAATTTTTGTTTATCCAGAATTCACATATCTTAAATTTATATTGTAAATATACTTAGAGTATGATGAACTCTCTCCAATTATTGCCTCTTTATTACATTGTTTTTAACTTAAATATACAAAAAAAAGAACATTTACATAAATTAATATTATTTTTATTACATTTATTGAAAGTTTAAAATTTATATATTTTTTTAAATTGATAGTTAAAGTTTTCACTTCTGTCTACCGTCCCGACACGTTAACATTTTATTTTTTATTTTGCGTTTTAAATAACTCTAATTAATTCAAGATTTGTTTATGTTCCAGTACGAAGAGAAAGTTTGAACGTAGGGTGAACTCTTTGCGTCACCGTCACTCGTCACGCGGCGACAACGAGTACAAAGAGAGGGAAAGGGCTTTGACACGTTCCGCGATTTGAGGCTGGTCACGGAAATGTCGACGATATTATTTTGTGAGGTCAGTGTATTTCATATCACATTCACTTCGGAAGTAATTATTAAACAATATAGTCAATATTCAATGCAACTGTGCCGCCGTTAAGTGTATTATCATTCAATTGTAAGTTTATTGTTTCATTCAGTAGATTTGAAGTAGTAAGTTATTATGTATAACAAGCTATAAAGGGTTAAGTTTAATGTATTCCCCCCCCCCTGAAAACAATTAAGTCTTTTTAGTTTGTAAATACCGCAGCGCAATGTCACATCACACCGAAAGTACACCGTGCATGTGGGAAAAGCAAGAACGTGTTAGATTTTTCTAGCATCTTAAAAAGATAAAGACGTATTTTTAATGCAGAAAGGGATGACTAACTTTATTGCGGAAAAAAATAGCGTTTTTAAATAATAGACAAAAATTATATTTGAACGATTTTTTTTTAAATTAAGAAATAAACTTTAAAATGAAATATAGTTTTGGTCGTTGTTTCTGGTTTTTTCATTTCTTTATTTACATTAGAATTTAAATTTATTTACAATTTGCATTAGAATGGTGCATATATTCACGACATGTTTTCAAATTTAAATCGTCACCTTGAAAGTGGATTTAACAATTATATGTGATAAAAACAAAATGGTGCATATATTAAAGTTATCTTTGTATGACTAATTATTAAGTTGAATATTTTTCATTGTCTTATTTGGTTTATGATAAAACTGCATTAGGCCTCTAAATTAGTGTTGAAATGCTGTTTTCAATGTTTTTAAAAATACTACACTATAATTTTTAGAAACATATGTCCTGTAAGCAGCCAAACTTTAGGAAATAAAAATTTTCCAAACAAGTTTAGTTTTCCAAATATCCGCCATTTTGGTTTTTTAAATATATAACTTTGGAAATGAAAAAAAATGATTTCAGATTTAGTATACGTATTTTGTATCTTCCGTTTTATAAGTGTAACGATAATAAAGACTTTATTTTCAAAATGGCTGCCGATTGAAATATTTAATAATGAATATCTCGAAAACCATTGACTTTATAAAAAATTCACAAGTATTAAAAAGTTTCCTTTTTAACTGACAAACAAAACAGTTTTTATAGTTTTTCTGTAAATCAAAGGATAGCGTAGTTATTGAATAAAAACAGGAAACTTATAATTTCTTGGTAGCTTGTCTACAACACCCAAAATATTATTTCATTCTAATACCTTATATTATAATAGTATTATATTTAATACTACTATTTAAATCCATTGCTCTGAATTGCATACAAAATGCAAATGTGACCCTTAACTATTTGAAAACGGCGTCTATTTAATTTCTTCGTGCTAAAAAAAAAACACGTACCAAAAAGAAACAATTATAAATTGTATTTATTAAACAATTTGCAAACATACAATAAAATTTGAAGTGTCATTAATTTATTTAATAAATAAAAAATACGTTTGTTTTATTTTTGTACATGTTTCAATGTGTTTAGCACACAACAATTAAATAGGCACCATTTTAAAATAGTTAAGGGTCACATTTGCATTTTGTATGTAATTCGTAGCAATAGGTTTTAAATTTTTTATTAAAAGTACCTCTTACAATTCAAAAATATTTTGTTTCTAGATCAACTTCGGATGTTGTAAACTACCTACAAATTATTTCTTGCTTTTCGTTAATAACAACAGAAAAAATTTAAAAAACTGTTTTGTTTCTAATTGAAGATATGTAATAATAAATATTTTATACTAAATAGACAAAATAAAGTCTTTATTTTCTGTACATTTATAAAACATAACTTAAAAAATACGTATACTAAATCTGAACTAAATATCTTTTATATTTCCAAAGTTATATATTTTTAAAAATAAAATGGCGTATATCTGGAAAACTAAGGGTTTTAGTAAATTTTTTCTCTATCATGAGCCACAAAATCATTTCCAAATGTTTAGCTTTACGAGACAACCTGTGTGTTATTTTTTGTATGATAAAATGGCTGTAACCGGTTCTCATGAAACATTTTTAGTTATTTTGATCAATCTTTTATAAATTTTCCTCTCTATTGAACGGCTCTATCTATCTACTCTATAACGCCCTTTCAATTTCAAAGTCTATTTCACTTTCAAGATGGCGGTAAATAAGTGGTCAAGAAGTGAAAGTATAGATTATAAGTGTAGCTTTAGGAATTATGTACACATGTGGATAAATTGTATTCATGAGGACAGCTTTGACATGAAGCTTCACGACTGCAGATAGCAATGCGGAGAGGCTAGGTAAGCGATCTTCAAATAAGGCTAAGTTACTTTTGGATAGTTGGACTAGGAAGGATAGTTATGAGGGTGGTCGCTTGAGAAGATAAATTGGACTATGAAGGGTAGCTTAGTGGTAATCACATGAGTGAATAAGTGAACTAGTAAGGTTAGCTGTGTAGAAGGGGTCCACATGTGCGTGTAGGTTGTACTGATTGACACATGTGTAGATAGGTTGAACTAGTAAGTATAGCTAGCAGAAGGGGTCCACATGTGCGTGTATATTGACTGATTGACACATGAGTAGATAGGTTGAACTAGTAAGGTTAGCTGTGTAGAGGGGGTCCACATGTGTGTGTAGGTTGTACTGATTGACACATGTGCGGATAGGTGAACTAGTAAGGATAGCTGTGCAGAGGGGGTCCACATGTGCGTGTAGGTTGTACTGATTGACACATGTGCGGATAGGTGAACTAGTAAGGATAGCTGTGCAGAAGGGGTCCACATGTGCGTGTATGTTGTACTGATTGACACATGCGCGGATAGGTGAACTAGTAACGATAGCTGTGCAGAGGGGGTCCACATGTGCGTGTAGGTTGTACTGATTGACACATGTGTAGATAGGTGAACTAGTAAGGATAGCTGTGCAGAAGGGGTCCATATATGCGTGTAGATTGACTGATTGACACATGTGTAGATAGGTGAACTAGTAAGGATAGCTGTGCTGAAGGGGTCCACATGTGCCTGTAGGTTGTACTGATTGACACATGTGCTGATAGGTTGAACTGGTTGATACATTTGCTTGTAGGTTAAATTGTCACATGTGTTTGTAGGTTGATGAAACGGAAAGTGGCAAAACAGCGAAAGAAGTAGCCGCGTGATCGAGCTTCGTGTTCGGATTGGTTTCAATACATTAATGCACTGTTATACAAATACATTGGACTTACAACGTGTTCTGAATGATTCAATTCAAAATAAATTGTGGCTCACAGATACGTCACCGGAAACGTATTACCGAAACGTTATTATTATTAAACATAAAAGTGTGTTTTACTCTCTAAACACTTCATCCTATAAGACGTTTTGTGTACTTCTTAAATTCCTAACTAGTTAATTCCCTTGGAAGAGTCAGGATTTTCCTAGCGAGGTTGCTTGTCGCAACAAAGATCGTATCTGGTACGAAGATCAGTGGTCTTCTACGTCTAATTCTTCGTTTTTTCGAAGTATATGTTCTGCAGTTTTTAGGTGCTGATTACATAGTCTGCATTTGTTTCGTTGAAATAATCCCATATTGTTTAGATGTTTTTTGTAAGCGCCATGGCCTGTTAAGGTGCTTAAGATTTTCTTCAAGTTTGGTTTACTTCATGAAGTGACGAATTTAGAAAGTTTCAGATCTGGCTGGACCAGTAATCCGTGGTGTATTTTGTTCATCGTTCGTCAATTTCTGAGTTTAGACATTGTTTTAGACTATGCTACGGTTTCACTTACTCAGCATACAGGTTCTGGACCAATGAACGATCTCTTGGTCTCATTTTTTGCCAGTTTATTTGCCTTTTCCTTATCCTCTGTGATTTGGTATCCATAATGTTAATTCCAATAATTTGTTTTATGATTAATAATAAAATTAAAACGTTATTATAGAGGCGAACTTAATAAGGAAGTTAATAAGTGCCTCTTCCACTCCTCAAGACAAAATACATTTTTTAACGCATTACAAATACGTTCTTTTTATCACCATCTGTAAAATGACAGTTTAAGCCAGAGCTTCGTCAGTTTGGAGGATAATATCTTTGGCAAAAGAAGCTACTTTTACTACAAATATATTACCTTCCGTAACACCTGGCACCACGTGAAGGTGAGGGTGGCACAACTGTTTAACAGTTTATCGAGGCAGTCCATTCTATTTATTGGGTTTAAATTAATTTAAAACAGCAAAATAATAATAATTTCGTATATACAGTATAAATTTACAGTATTTTAAGTAAATTCTTAAGAGTGTTAAAAACATATCTTCTGTTTCATGATAATATTTCTATGTTTTATGACTGTTTAGAATAAGATATGACTTATAAGGAATATTTTTTGTGTTGTTTTATTGTTGGGTTTAAGAATAGCCTACTTAATTGTTTAGGGTAAGATTATTATTTTTTTTTGTTTTTGTTTTTTTTTGTGTTAACTAAGATATATATTTTCTATTTTTGCATAATTAATATTATTTATATATTTAAAAAAAAATTGTTTGTCCTGTATAAATAATAAGTAGCCTTTGTCTTTTTTGTTGTTTCTTCCATGTTGAGAGATGTAATTTTAACAAAGTTCGGTGAATCATCAAATGTAACCGATCAGCCGCCACCTTTATCTCTAGCTCTTGTCATAGATTCTAAGTTTCATGTGTATCACCCCAAACAGGTTTTTTTTTATAAACCTCGGGGTCAGACTTTATTAGTCTTAAGTTTGTTAAGTGTGTAATCTGAACATGTATATGTATATAGTGACTAATAAAGATATTTCATTTCATTTCAAATAGAATGAACCTTTGGACTTGTTGTAAGAAATAAAGAGCACACAAAATTGGGCGAGATTTTTTTAATCCTTATCTTATTTTTGAGGCCTTTTTACATTTTATTCCTGAAACTATATAGTGAAAAATTCTCATTAGAGTTTACTTGAAAATAATATGCCACATGATTACAGCAAATTTTAAGTTTTTCAAAATATTCACTTTTTTTTTTAGGGCGTGGAAAATTTTATAAATTACTAGCAGAGTACCCGTCCTTCTTTCAAGATTGACGTATATTTTTTGTATTGTATAATGGAGTATAGATAATTGAGGGTGTTAAGGGAGTTTTCAAGGCCAGTGGGGCGGTGCCCTAATGGAATTTATAAATAAAAATAGGCCTATGTGTTAACCAGGGATCCTAGGAATGTCCATGTACAATTTCAGCTCAATGGGTCCAGTAGTTTTTACGTGATTGAGTAACACGCACACACACCACACACACACACACACACACACACACACACACACACACACACACACACAATTAGATCTTTATATAATAGATGGTCATGTGGCTTATCATTTTAAAACAAATTCACCGGAGATTAAGAATCGGTCAGATTCAATATCTTATTTTTAAAATTGTAGAATATACAGGGTGCTTTGTAAAAACATTGTTTTTTGATTCGTCATTTAGAAACGGTTAATTATTTAGGAAACAAAATTTTCATCGAAAAGTTTCATTTAGAAGACGTTTAAAATGAGGTATCATACACCATTCCTAACAATAAAAAATAATAAACTGTTTTTTTCCCACCATTTCCAAACCGTCAAATTCAAACAATAATACAAAACTTTGAATAAAAAAATATATTTTTTATTTTTAAAAGACCTTTAAACTGATGTCAACATGGCAAAGATTGCTATTTAATAATTTTGACTTAAGAGCGATTTATAATTTTCTAATATATGATGATTCTTAAAATTAGGATATTTGGAAATGGGGTGAAAGTGCCTTAGCCCATATTTTCTGCAAGGGTATTTTATTAGCTAGCCTTTGATATAAATCTATTTTTTTTTTCCATATAAATATTTTGTCTCTTATATTATAAAATTTTCGGTTTCCGAGATATTAGTCTTTTAAATATTTCAACATTCGCCATTTTGAATATTTATATAGAAAAATTTTGGATTTTGGTATAATGATAAAAAATAGTATAAAAAACTGCGCATAGTAAATTTACACTCATAATCTTACTAATTTTAAAAGTTATCATTAATTCTTTTTAACACAAAATGTCCGACAGGCTAAAAACGAAGTATTTCTGGACCTATGAATTTTAAAAATTAAATTTACCAGTAGAACTGGTCCTGAAATTGTTTCTGTTTCTTCGTGAGACACCCTGTATATATATTTTTTAAATCGAGAAAATTTTGTTTATTCAAGACGAGATGATCAAGAACTTTAAAACAAGTAGTGTTCTATTTCAAAACGATATGAGAGACATGTGTTCACCCGAAGAGCTGCGCCTTGAGACGAAGTGTTCCATCGTATTATAGTTTTAGAGTAAGAAACATTTCCGAAACAATTCAAACAATTAGAGATTGAAACAATTGGAAACAATTAGAGATAGAAACAATTCCAACAATTAGATATAGAAACAATTCCAACAATTAGAGATAGAAACAATTCCAACAATTAGATATAGAAACAATTCCAACAATTAGAGATAGAAACAATTCCAACAATTAGATATAGAAACAATTCCAAAAATTAGAGATAGAAACGATTCTAACAATTAGATATAGAAACGATTCTAACAATTAGATATAGAAACAATTGGAACAATTAGAGATTGAAACAATTGGAAACAATTAGAAATAGAAACAATTCCAACAATTAGATATAGAAACAATTGGAACAATTAGAGATTGAAACAATTGGAAACAATTAGAGATAGAAACAATTCCAACAATTAGATATAGAAACAATTCCAACAATTAGATATAGAAACAATTCCAACAATTAGAGATAGAAACAATTCCAACAATTAGATATAGAAACAATTCCAAAAATTAGAGATAGAAACTATTCTAACAATTAGATATAGAAACGATTCTAACAATTAGATATAGAAACAATTGGAACAATTAGAGATTGAAACAATTGGAAACAATTAGAGATAGAAACAATTCCAACAATTAGATATAGAAACAATTCCAAAAATTAGAGATAGAAACGATTCTAACAATTAGATATAGAAACAATTGGAACAATTAGAGATAGAATCGATTCTAACAATTAGATATAGTAACAATTCCAACAATTAGGGATAGAAACAATTCCAACAATTAGAGATAGAAACAATTCCAACAATTAGAGATAGAAACAATTCCAACAATTAGATATAGAAACAATTCCAACAATTAGAGATAGAATCGATTCTAACAATTAGATATAGTAACAATTCCAACAATTAGAAATAGAAACTATTCTAACAATTAGAAATAGAAACAATTCCAGCAATTAGAGATAGAAACGATTCTAACAATTAGAAATAGAAACAATTTCAACAATTAGAAATAGAAACAATTCCAACAATTAGATATAGGCTATAACAATTCCAACAATTAGATATAGGCTATAACAATTCCAACAATTAGAGATAGAAACAATTCGATCACAGTAAGTATACTGTACATATCGTTTAAATTTAATCCATATTCATTACAATTTTTTATAAATTCTCTACGACAGGTAGATCGTCTTAATGAGCAGTTTATTTCAATTTATTCAGCAATATTTAACAAATTAAAACCTCCATTTCCAAATACTTTTAGTGACGTCTTTAGATCTTAATATTCCCCGAGACTAATATATTTTGGAAATCTAAACTGGGTCGAGTTCTTGGAATCGAAAGCCTTCTGTTTCATTATTTATAGAAGCAGTTTCTAAAAATAATAAATTTATATGAGTATGCAAGAAGAATCAGGATTAGTTGGTAAACACATTGCATCACATCGATGTCCTACTCCTTGCTGCAACAAGAAACACGCGATAAACTAAAATTACGGGAATATAAAAAAAAATACCTCATTTGGAACACCCAAACATGTGAAACATAAGAGTGCGGAAAATAAAGGAGAATTTTTTTTTTTTTTTTTTTAATTACTTCTCTATTTTTTCGTACTTCGGAACATTTTTACAAAAAAAAAAAAATAATAACTTGTATTTTAAACCATAAAAGATTTGCTTTTATTTTACAATCTCGAGATTTAAAACACAGCGAGATTATTTTCGGTTTCAAAATAAACGCGATTATTTTTTGTTATTTTTTCCATTAGTAGGACTTTGAAATTAATTACACCCTCAGAATCTCATTATAGTGAATACGAACGTAACAATTCTAAGGGACTCTACACCATTTTAATGTAGTCTAGATTTAGATACTTTCTTCTTGACCAACTGTTGTTCTCTTCAGACTCTGACGCTAATACGGGATTCGAGAATAACTGATCATTCCTTCTTCTTTTTACAAAAGGTGATGATGACCGAAAGCGTTTCGCCTTTAAACAACAAGAAAAAAATTAATTAAAGCCAACATCGTGACGATGGTGATGAAACTAACCTACTTTGCGTATTAGTAACGACAACATCCCCCGTCATTATGCATGTTGTCGTTGAATCTGTAAGTTTATTTGCTTTTACCGTTCGATCTATCTAGTTTAAGAAGTTTATTTTATTTTTTTTAATTCTTCCTGAAAGTTTAATTCCTTTTACTTACAGCAGACTTATTGGTTGCGGTGAAATTTCGTAAAAATCATATATATTTTTTTACAGCTGATTTGGAAAAAAATCAATTTATATTAAAACCAAGCTCCATTTAACCATTTACATAATTTTATTGTTTGATTTTCAATTCTTATCTTTCTCAATCTGACATATTCTCACTTTATTATTATTTACTTTAAAATATACTATTTTTTGTAAATCTAGCCTTTTTTTTAATTATTTTCTTTTTCTTTATGTTCTCAATTCTTCCTGAAAGGTTGTTTACTTTTACTTACAACAGACTTATTGGTTGTAGTGAAGTTTCCTAAAAACTAAAAAATATAATTCCTTATAACTGATTTAAAAAAAAAAAATAATCATTTTTTGTTTTAACTAAAGCTGCATTTAACACGTTACATAATTTTATTGTTTGTTTTCAATTATTATCCTTCTAAATCTGACACATTCCAACTTTATTATTATACATTTTTCGGACATTTGCCATCATTTGTGTGTTAGAAATCAAAACACGACGTTTCGGGAATAAGAATCAATTCCCGTTATCAAGTGACTAAATACTAAAGAAACATGAAACTAGAAACTAAGCCTATGTAAGAAGTAAAATTAAATAAGATTTCTAACACACAAATGATGGCAAATGTCCGAAAAATGTATAATAATAAAATTGAACTTCCATCATTAACAAACAACTTCAAACAGAGAATTATAATTTTTTTTTTTTTTTTTTAACAGATTATTAAAGTACTGCTTTTTTACAATGTAGTCTTTTCAAAACTTTTTTTTTTTGCTTTTTCTCAATTCTTCCTGAAATGTTATTTACTTTTACTTACAACAGACTTATTGGTTGTAGTGAAATTTCATAAGAACTAAATATAATTCTTTATAGCTGATTAAAAAAAAAAAATCAATTTGTTATAACTAAAGCTGCATTTAACACGTTACATAATTTAATTATTTGTTTTTCAATTCTTAGCGAGGTTTTTCGGACTGATGATTAGTATTTTTACCCATCCAATACAATTGGTCTAATACTAAGATAATTTCTAATGAACATACCTTACAAATAACCATAAAGCAACGGCTAAACTTATTTATCTAAATAACTATTCTTATGTTATAGTTTTGCAATAAAGAGGAAGGCGTAGATGGGATGCATTTTAATGGCGTGTGTCCTATTTGAAAAGAAATACATTTTAAGGTTTTTCAGAAAACTGTTAGCTTCATTAGAGATGAAAAACATGTTAAATGGTAAAAACTGAACTTCGATGAGTAATACTGTAAGTCAGCCTGGTAATATAAGTATGAACAAGGGAAAAACCCCAAACCACAACTGCACAAAACTGTATAATGCGTTTATATTACCTTATGTACATTTCGATAGCTCTGCTATCATCGTCAGTGTAATATAGATTTCAATTATTGATTAAAATATTCTGCATTTATGTTCTTTGTTAAAAAAGAACAACCTAATGTGAACAGGAGAAAAGTGCTTTCGATTTAATCAAGACAACTTACGTTCTTTCCCTTAAAATAATTTATTGATTTTGTATTTTTGTACTGCTGAGAATTTTTAAAAAAATAAAACACTGTTATTAATCATAAAGATGTGCGTATTCTCGACTGAATTGAATCTTAGTTCTAAAGTCCTTGATTATAGAACAGTTATGACACTTTCTTCTGCGTCATGAGAGTAAGATTGCAATCAATTTATGCTCAGGAAGTGTGTCATCGGTGGAGCATTAATGTGAGACGTTAGCATAACCATTGTCATATGAGCTTTGTTTTGTTATTGTTTAAGAATATCTTTAAATTTTGAAGATAGATCTGACGCATGGAAGAGAAATTATTTGGACCAAAAGGAGTTGGATAAAATTACACCTAGAGTTACGAAAATTTAACCCAACCCTATGTGGTAAATCTCAAATTATAAATTTTATTGTTTACGAATAATTGGCAAGGAAATAGTACTCTGATGTTTTGTAGGTTTTATGTGTTTTACTTTTTCAGACAAATAAACAAGTAGTACCGGTACGTCTTCACTTACTTTTTCCTGTGACATTGTCAAAACTGCTTGTATTCAATTTCGAATCTCTCTTTAGATTTATTTGGCAGCAAATTCGAAGTCAATTCTTTAGCTTGTTTTAAATTATCATTCAGAGTGTCGGGCTCATTACATTCGTCATCGAAATGCGTGATGAATACTGCTTGAAACACAAAAACTACAATGTTTACACGTATTTGAGGTTAATAATCAAACCATTAGTAACGACAATTAAAAGACATCTGTTATTGTTGAATGGTGCACAGTAAATTTTCTCTGCACTGCCCAGTAAATTTTCTTTGTAGTACAACGTAAAGAAAAACTTTCTTATATAAAAATGGACTAAGAATACTGCTGTTTTCTGTGTAGTACAAGGTAAGGAAGAACTTTCTTATTTATGAATGGACTAAGAAAACAGCTGTTTTCTATGTAATCAAAGGTAAGGAAAATCTTTCTTATTTATGAATAGACTAAGAAAACAGCTGTTTTCTATGTAATCAAAGGTAAGGAAAATCTTTCTTATTTATGTACAGACTAAGAAAACAGCTGTTTTCTGTGTAGTACAACAAGGTAAAGAAGAACATCCTCGTTTATGTACAGACTAAGAAAACAGTTGTTTTCTGTGTAGTACAACAAGGTAAAGAATAACATTCTTGTTTATGTACAGAAAGAAAACAGCTGCTTTCTGTGTAGTACAACAAGGTAAAGAAGAACATTCTTGTTTATGTACAGACTAAGAAAACAGCTGTTTTCTGTGTAGTACAACAAGGTAAAGAATAACATTCTTGTTTATGTACAGACTAAGAAAACAGCTGTTTTCTGTGTAGTACAACAAGGTAAAAAAGAACTTTCCTGTTTATGAAAAGACTAAGAAAACAGCTGTTTTCTGTGTAGTACAACAAGGTAAAAAAGAACTTTCCTGTTTATGAAAAGACTAAGAAAACAGCTGTTTTCTGTGTAGTACAACAAGGTAAAGAAGAACATCCTTGTTTATGAACAGACTAAGAAAACATCTGTTTTCTGTGTAGTACAACAAGGTAAAGAAGAACATCCTTGTTTATGTTCAGACTAAGAAAACAGCTGTTTTCTGTGTAGTACAACAAGGTAAAGAAGAACATCCTTGTTTATGTACAGACTAAGAAAACAGTTGTTTTCTGTGTAGTACAACAAGGTAAAGAAGAACTTTCTTGTTTATGTACAGACTAAGAAAACAGGTGTTTTCTGTGTAGTACAACAAGGTAAAGAAGAACATCCTTGTTTATGTACAGACTAAGAAAACAGCTGTTTTCTGTGTAGTACAACAAGGTAAAGAAGAACATCCTTGTTTATGAACAGACTAAGAAAACATCTGTATCCTGTGTAGTATAATGAAAACTATATTCCCACCGTGTTTAGTTTAATCATGATTTTTTTATGTAAGTGGGGAAGATATCATTATCCATAATTCAGCGAACAATTTGCTTAGCCTGTCAAAAATAAATTCTTCATATATGTAAAATTTGCCTAAAAATTAACGCCAATTGTTTTTTTTTAATATTACTTAAGTTTTTTGCATTTATTTCGATTCCAAGATAATTTTTTTAAATCATCATGAATTGCTTCCGATCAATTGGTCAAATTATATTATAATTTTGTCTATTACGATCATAAAATATTTTACATAGATAAAGACTGTTCAATCCAATCTTATCTCAGTCAGTAAAGAAGAATGAAGAGTGAAGGATGAAGGAGTAGGTGACATTATGTCGGAGGGGAACGCAGCTGGAACTGAATGATAGATGCACCTCGTCACAGATGTACAACCTTGGAGAGTCTATGAATCTTTTTAACATAAAGTAGGGCCTAGACTGCTTATGCATAAACATGAATAAGATAAAGATGACACCGAGAGGAAACTCGGAATTTAAGAGTTTCACTCGATCTTGTTCTTCTCTACTAATGTTTTTATTGCTACAATTTGACTATGAAGCTGTGGGCCCTGGACCATAAAGTGAGCACGGATCATGACACTTTAAGTCGTTTCGAAGAGGTTCAATCTTTTATAAGATGATTGACGAAGTTCTACCGGGGCTTTCTGAGCAGGAAAAACCTCATATAAACATATGTACGAAAACACTTTGGTAGCTAGTTACGGCTAGCGAGAGATTCCCCCCTTATAAATCCCCCGTAAAATTCATTTTTTCTTAAATCCCTGAGACCCAAATTAAGGGATAAATTTAGTGTTTTTATTTGCAATTTGACCTGATAAGCTGAAAAAGTAGGTTTCAGAAAACTGTTTTCTCCATTAGTTAAGAGAAAACCGAGATAAAACACAAATAATTGGGTTCGAAAACATACTTTTTTAAATTTCGCTATGAAATAACTTAGTTAAATGGCTGATAAAGAAAGCGGTTTCAGAGAGTTCCGAAACAATAATAGTAACATTTTTATTTCTTAAAATGCTAAAGGGCTGTATTACTGTTTGTATTAATAATAATAATTACTATTAATATAATTAGATACTACATTAGAAACACTACTAAATATTTCGACTTATTAAATTTTCATAAATTTAATAATTTTTTACTACTAAATTATGACATAAAGTAGTAAAATATACAATATTAATCTTTAAAATATTAGATAATAATCTTAAATAAAAATGCAGTAAATACGAGACGTTAGTTGTCCTAGGACATCGATATGATGCGCATCCCAAGTGTCGCGTTACGATAAGCGATGTATAAATTAATAAATTGATATATATATATATATATATATATATATATATATATATATATATATATATATGTAAATGTCCGTGTGTTTTTATGTTTTATTTTAATGGGTTAACGATCTCAACTGAGTGAAAAGAAAAAGAGCCATTTGTCTTGTCTTTTATTTGCGTTTGTATTATATATGTGTGTTATGTATTATATTATAACATTTATAATATATTATTTATAATGATAATTATAAACTGTGTACGGATATTTCACTACCTCACTCATCCATATCCAAAACCAAGGCGTACGCAATCAAAAGTCGTTTGATGCCATTGCTGCTAAAATGCATACAGTATTAGACAGTTATCTGTTTAAAATATAAAATAAAACCATATACGCTGTTTTCCAAGGTCATCCTATGATATGTTCAAATACATTTCTCTTCTTCAAAGTTGAAGTCGATATATCTTCCTTATTACAATGTTTCCTTTTTCGTTAAGGATACAGATGTAAAATTAAATGTAGAACAGTTTAATTGTTTCAGTTTTTATGCTAGCGAGGAGGAAGGAAATACAATTATATTTCTAATGTAGATAGGGCCTGAGTGAAAGTTTTTAAACTATCTTGTAACCAATTCAGTAGGTAATAACTTTATGTGAAGTGGCTATTATAATCTATTTTAAGTATAAAAAGAGTGTTTTTTTTGAAAACCTACCACCTGTATTATTTAAAAGACTGAAAGAGACATAATCTGTTCTCGGGACAGTTATTCTTCTTAGAAATCTGTTTTCAAAATCAAAAAACTCCTCCCTTCCACCTGCCCCATCTCAAAAATGTGCAATAGATACATATGGCTTGTGATACTTCAAATTAAAGCCCTTTTAAAACAATGAATTTCTGTTGTAAGAAAATACAAAATCATCCAACACATTCGTTCGCTTTGCTCAGAAATTATATTTCGTAAGTTATATTCTAGAATTTTTTCAAATTATGATAACAGTTTAGTTAATGGTACTAAGGAAAACCGAGGTAATTATATAGCAGAGCTGCCTCACTTCAAAATCAATTTTTAAAGGTTTTATTCGTCAAATAAATGTTGGAAAAATATTTTACTATCGAAAAAAAGTGTCGGAAAGATGATTACATAATACAATAATACAATTACACAAGTAGTTTTTTCGTGAAAAAATTAACTCTGTGTTATCTTTCATACTCATGACATTCACTTCAATAAACGTACGGAAGGTTTGGCCAGGTGGTTATATATATATATATATATATATATATATATATATATATATATATATATATATATATATATAGCAACCTGGCCAAACCTTTCGTGACATATAATAATACAGCCCTACATATGCGTACACTGAAGCACATACGCAGACAATTGAACGTCAATGGAGGGAAGTGCGAGGAAATGTGCCGCGATATGGAAATTCAAAACAACATTTCCATGGCCATATAGCCGAATTTATGTTTAAAAGAAAGTACAATGAGTATAATACTCGTTTTCATCATTTATGGCGAATTACGAGTGAAATACATTTAAATTCAATAAATTCCTCTTTTACTGAATTTGCAGCAGAATTTGACTCTGATTAAGATTTTCTTGTGTAATTATATTATGTAATCATCTTTCCGACACTTTTTTTCGATAATAAAATATTTTTCCAAAATTTATTTGACGAATAAACCCATAAAAATTTATTTTGAAGTGAGGCAGCTCTGCTATATAATTACCAAAACCGATTTCTTATCATTATCAAATTGCACTGAAATTTTCTCGAAAAATATAGTTGCTATACCAGTTTTGACAATCTTGATAAATTATTGTTGCGGTAGTACAAGAAATAATATTTAGGTTAATTGTTAGAACGGAAGTTTGGTAAAATGAAAAGTTCTCAAAAGTCAAGGAAAGGTGACAGGAAAAAAATATAATAGACTTACCTAAATTTTTCTTTGTTCCAATTTTACTGTCATGAAAGAGATCAAACTTGTCCATTCCAAGCTGATGACTTTGTCGAATCTTAAATATTTTACCTCGTAATAAATACTATTTTCATAGTGTTATAACCTATTTTCATAAAACTATATAAAATATTTTGAGTGTAGCGAACGAATACGTTGGCCGATTTTTATTTTCTTACAACAGAGGTATCAGAAACCTTTATGTGTTCATTACATGTTTTTGAGATGGAGGTGGTAGGAGAATGGAGGGTTTTTTTTTTAAATTAGTAACTAGATTTTTTAAAGATTCGCCCTAAAGGTTATTAACTGTCCCAAGAAAAAGTTTTGCACATCTCTTTTCGTCTTTTAAATACTAGAAGTGGTAAGTTTTCAAAAATCACTCTATATCGTATGTGTGTATATTCAATATTGTATTTTAAGTAAAATGTACGTTTATATTCAATATTGTATTTTAAGTAAAATGTACTTTTATATTCAATATTGAATTTCAAGAAAATGTACGTTTATATTCAATATTGAATTTTAAGTAAAATGTACTTTTATATTCAATATTGAATTTTAAGTAAAATGTACGTTTATATTCAATATTGTATTTTAAGTAAAATGTACTTTTATATTCAATATTGAATTTTAAGTAAAATGTACGTTTATATTCAATATTGAATTTTAAGTAAAATGTACGTTTATATTCAATATTGTATTTTAAGTAAAATGTACGTTTATATTCAATATTGAATTTTAAGTAAAATGTACGTTTATATTCAATATTGAATTTTAAGTAAAATGTACGTTTATATTCAATATTGTATTTTAAGTAAAATGTACGTTTATATTTAATATTGTATTTTAAGTAAAATGTACTTTTATATTCAATATTCTATTTTAAGTAAAATGTACGTTTATATTCAATATTGTATTTTAAGTAAAATGTACTTTTATATTCAATATTGAATTTTAAGTAAAATTTACGTTTATATTCAATATTGTATTTTAAGTAAAATGTACGTTTATATTCAATATTGTATTTTAAGTAAAATGTACGTTTATATTCAATATTTTATTTTAATAAAAACATATGTTTATATTCAATATTGTATTTTAATAAAAACGTATGTTTTTATTCATTATTATATTTTAGATAAAATATATGTTTATATTCAATATTGTATTTTAAGTAAATTGTATATTTATGTTCACTATTATGATAAATAATAATATTAAATAATATTGATAAACTTAATATCACTATTAAGTAAAATATATTATTATATTCAATATTGTATTATACGTAAAATGTTTGTTCTATTCAATATTGTATTTTAAGCACAATTATTTATATGTGGGTGTAAAGTGTATGTGTTTGTAGATTTCGTAAAAATATATATGCATATCAGATGTGTACTAGCCTTGTTGCTAGGTGTATACCTAATGAGGCAAAATGAAATAAATGAAGGGATTTTTCCCCCCTTTTTTTTTGCTGATGGAGAGGAAAGGTGTAAACATATATTTTTCATTTATTTGTCTTTTTGCAAACTAAATTAAAGAGAAAGTATTTAAAACATCTATTTTTAAAAGCTTTTTAGATTTCTTGCTTTTATTTCTTTAAATGATGATTTTTTAGACTAATAAACAAAAATCTATATTGTTTCTATCATTAGATTTTCATTTGAATCTATTTATTTGTTATTTAAATTTGTACATTTTATAATGTATAAATAAAGTAACAACCCAAAATGTAGATAAAAACCTTCAGAGTTTAGGTATAAACTAATATAAATATCTGTATAAAATGAGGTACTTGAATAATTGAGTTCGATAAACAAGATTCAATTTTAAAACACATTGATTAAATTATATTTTACATTAGTCTATTAAACTTTCACAATAACTAAATAAAACTTTAAAAGAAAATGTTTTTCAGAAAGTGTTTATTGGTTAACACGTGATTTTCCAGTTACATAATTTCCATGGTTAAATTATCGGCACATAAGAAAAAATATAATTCAATTTTTTCTAAACCAGACAAAAAAAAGATTATTAATTTTATTATTTTAGGTTTATGGAAACCAACTAAGTACAATTGAATTGATCAAAAATAAAAAAATGTTATGGAACCAACTTGAGTAATTTTGATCAATACATAAGATTCGACTTATCATACTCTAAACTGCAATATTTTTAGACTTTCAATTATTGAGAATGCAACATTATTTTCACCTTTGAACATTAGACAATTGGTACAAAATCTAATCATTTCAAATGCTTCCATTCAAAATAATTTAAATTGTATCAAGGGCACAAAACGACGCACAATCACTTTTCTGTTGTTAGAAAATATTTTTAATAATGTTTATTCAGACAAATAAAAACAAAACATTTCTAGAGTTTGTTTCTAATTGACCTGTGTTTCTTGAACAAATTATTCCATAGCTGACCCAGGGTTCTTTATTTGTCTTTAGTTATGATTAACAAAGGTCAAGGTTTAGGTTTATTTTGGCACTATTTGTCATGCTGTAGTTGTAGCTTCTTGATGACGGGAGTTGATGCATACTATGGAAACGTCATTGATTTTGTTTTTACATACATGATGACAATATCCAGTAATACAAGTCATAAATTAAAAATATTACATAATTTGTCTTTTTGTAAAGTTTACAGCATAGAATAAGGATACAAAGAATGGGTTGACAAATAATCACTTCAAACATGTCCAAAATTTAATGCTTAAATAAATATATTTAAATTAATACTATAATTACAATTACTCACATTTCGACAATTTTTTTTTCTATTTTATTTTTTACAAAATAGTCTATCTTTAATGTAGAATATGAAACTCACAAATTTTATAGAATATACAGGGTGTTTCTGTAATGCGTGGAGGTAATTTAGGGGTGGTCAAAAAAAAGAAAAAAGTTCCTACAAACACATGTCCGGAAACGCTAATTTTATCAGCTATCCGCCATTTTGTTTGTTTTTACTAAATACTTTATATCTCTAGAAGAGCAAAACCGATGGAGTTGAAATTTTGTACGGTATTAGTAAATATAAGGACCTAGTTTAAGAAAAATACTCAACATGTTCCAATAACCAGTTAAAAAAATTAAGGCCATTTAAATATTTCAAAGGAAAATAACTAAAGTTATTTCCATTTAAAATGGTTAAATGGCCGCCATTTTTAAACAGAATTTTTTCAAACTAGGTCCTTATATTTTTAACTACCGTGCAAAATTTCAACTCAATCGGTTATGCTATTCTAGAGATATAAATTGTTTAGTATAAAGAAGAAGAAAAAATTGGATAACTCGTAAAAGACACTTTTTCCGGACATATATTTATAGGGACTTTTATTTTTTTATTTTGACCCATATAACCACCCCCGAGTTATCTCCGCGCATTACAGAAACACCCTGTGTATATTTTATTAATTATAAACAAAAGAAGCTGTTATTTCACTCCTTAAATTAAACACACTCTAAAATAAATGCTTCCTAAAAATAAACTGTACGAAGTAATGATGAAAGCCAATTACATAAAAAATATTTGTCTATTGGAAATATAGTCTCCCGTTAATGTGAGGACATACGTCGGGTGGTTGTTACTTAAGTGAAAATAAGATAAAAAGTTTCAATAAATATAGATCCAAAAACGTTTGTTTTCTGTCTGACAGCCATTTTGAATTATTAAGAAAAATTATATCTTGTGAACGGTTTAAGATAACACCGTTATTTACTGTTAAAAAAAAATCAGCATTTTACTTTAAAATATTTCAAAATGGCGTCCATTGTATTTTTTCAAATGTTAGTAACTTTTTAATCTTACTTAATTTTTCAATATTTGACATTCTCTATCTATAAAAGGAATTTGTTAAAAGTAAATATTAAAAAGTTATTAACAATTTAAAAAATTACAATACCCTCCATTTAGAATTTTTTTAAACAGTGTTAGATACAGTGGTATCTTTAACAGATCTCAAGATATAAATTTTATTTTAAAAAACACAAAATGGCGACCAGACAGATAACGAAGCTTTTTAGAACCTTTGTTTTTGGAACTTTTTATCTTATTTTTACCTAAGCAACAACCACCTGAAGTATGCATTTTCGGGACACTGTATACCAAAATATTCATGGTAAGATCCAGGTCACAAACCATAAAATGTGTCATTTGAAACATTCTGGTATGGGGGAAAAAATAATTGTATACTCTAAAGCTTGAATGTTTAGTTTAAATTTAGTTTGCAAGTTGTTTTGCAATTTAGACATGTTTGTTATTGTAATAATTGTAATACTCTAAAACTTGAATGTTTAGTTTAAATTTAGTTTGCAAGTTGTTTTGCAATTTAGACATGTTTGTTATTGTAATAATTGTAATACTCTAAAACTTGAATGTTTAGTTTAAATTTAGTTTGCAAGTTGTTTTGCAATTTAGACATGTTTGTTATTGTAATAATTGTAATACTCTAAAACTTGAATGTTTAGTTTAAATTTAGTTTGCAAGTTGTTTTGCAATTTAGACATGTTTGTTACACAATAGTATACGAATTGTGTTAAGTTAATATATATATATATATATATATATATATATATATATATATATATATATATATATATAGTAAATTAATTCAAAACATTTAAACTTATATTATTTAATGTGACTAAACAAAACTTTCGGGATAATGAAAATATTTCAACAGTTATAACTTAGAACCACCCAAAATCTTAAATTTAGAGCAAAACTATTAAATATTATTAGAGAAATTATGATGTAAGAAATTTTTTAAATACTATCAAATGAATTGAATTGGAGTTTTGCTATTCTTTACAATCTCTAAATGAACGCTCAATTTTCTTTAAAACACATCTGAAAACTAACATTTTTGAAAATATGTCCCTACATATTACCAATCCACTCTAAACCATCTTGTTCTTTCAGTATAAATGTATTGTACGTGTTATGTAAAAATATGAACCATAAAGGAATAATTGTTTTGTGTTCATTGTTTATTTGAGTGCATAACTGGTTAAATCAAATAGTTAATACATCCAGTGTACCAGGAAAAGTGTAAAACAGTGGAAGAAAAAAAGCTTAAAATTGTTCATGTGCAGTTAATTATAACGTGTGCATAGCAGTAAAATTAATTTTAAAAATCAATAGGGATGGATTTATTTATATGCAGTTCGTTATACAATGTAATTAGAAGTATTGTTTTAAAACAATATGCATGAATTTCTTCATATACTGGTTAGTATAACATCTACATAGCAATAACTGTAATTGAAAAAAACAAATTGCATTGAAAGTGTTTAAGAGAAAATTTATAAAAATAATTGAACAAACAAATTGCACTAATCTGTTCATATGCAGTTCTGTAAAAAATATACTTGATAATAAAATTAATTGAAAAACAAATTGTGTTGATTTTTTCATGTGCAGTTTAGAAGAAAATATATACAGAAATAAAAGCAATTGAAAAAACAAATTGGATTGAATTGTTCATATGCAGTTTAGTAGAAAATGTATACAGCAATAAAAGTAATTGAACAAACAAATTGCATTGATTTGTTCATGTGCAGTTTAGTAGAAAATGTATACAGCAATAAAAGCAATTGAAAAAACAAATTGGATTGAATTGTTCATGTGCAGTTTAGTAGAAAATGTATACAGCAATAAAAGTAATTGAGAAAACAAATTGCATTGATTTGTTCATGTGCAGTTTAGTAGAAAATGTATACAGCAATAAAAGTAATTGAGAAAACAAATTGTATTCATTTGTTCGTATGCAGTTGTGTAGAAAATGTATGGAGCAATAAAAGTAATTAAAAATATATTTTGCATTTATTGTTCATATGCAGTTTAGTAAGTTTAAAAAAAATTATATGGCAGTAAATGTTATTGAAATAACAATACGTAATTTAATCGGTTAATGTGTTTTTTTATAATAAAGCGAGATAATATAATAACAGTTAATTATCGTATAAATGAAAACAAATCTCGATTCAACTAAAAAAAATATCAATTTTATTATTAACCAATGTATGTTTCTTTTACTAATAATAATAATTCAAATGAGGAATAATATGAATTTTACTAAAGATTCGAAATACATATATATCATTAAAGATGGTTAACTCTATACTAACCTCAATTTTTCTTCGTTTAAAAAAATAAATTGTCACTATCACTTTTAATTATTTATTATAACATAAACATAAATTAACTAATTTTTTGTGTACATAATAAAAACTGAATTTAAACTTATATTATTTAATAAATCTTTTTTCCAGTCCAATGAAATAAACCTTTTAATCATAAAATGAAGATATTCGTTGTTTAATTTTGATAATACTTATCAAAATCATACTTTCAAAATCACATCTCTTCTTCACAGTTTTGAAAAATAATTATTTACTTCCATAACAATTCAATTTACTGATAAAAATATTCATTTCTAACCCGACAAACTGCATCGATATCCAACATGATAATACCGAGTTAGGATTTAACAGAATTTGATAAGGAGGGGATACTAGATTTGTAAATGAAATGAAGCACTGTAGGAATAACAAATCAGATGGATGTATATAAAGGCACTGACAACCAGAATTGAATCACAGCCAGCGTAGGCTTCTATCAGTGAATATCTCATAGAAACTTCGCTACTGCAAAAGTTTGTGTTAATTTTAGAAAAAAACTTAAAAAGTAAATTTAAATTTAAAATGGAAAATTTATTCACAATTAGTTCTACAACTTATTTTCTCTTAGTTACATTGGTCGTGATCATTGTTTTAATTTTAATTGATTTATTTCTTCGAAGAAAACGTAATCTCAAGAAACATTCAGAGGATGGATTGTTGGATCTTCCAGGACCTAAACCTTGGCCTATCATTGGTTCCTTGCATCTGATGGGAGGTTATGAAGTACCCTATCAAGCTTTCAATGTTTTGGCTCAACATTATGGAAAAGTATTCAAAATGAGTCTCGGCTCTGTAAATTGTGTTGTTGTCAATGGTTTGGACAACATTCGTGAAGTACTAATGGCGAAAGCTACACAGTTCGATGGACGTCCAAATTTTAGAAGATATCATCAACTCTTCTGCGGCGATAAGGAAAATTGTAAGTATTTAATTATGAATACCAATGCAATATAAGGTTGATGTTTTTTTCTTACTTCATAAGTAAAAATTTATTTCAATAAAAAATAATTATATTAATATTTGTTGTTTATATGCAGTGTCCCGGAACTGTTTGACACCGCTTTGTAGAGTTGATCTTTAGGGTAAAAATAAATGTTTCAAAGAAAATGATTCATTTCCAATTTATCCGAAATCTTTTTTTTACATAAAATCTTAATATCTTTGAAAGTAAATAAGACATTGAGTTCAAATGTAGTATACAAATTAAAAAACAAAATGCCGGATAAATGGGAAATGAATCATTTTTGGACCTACGTTTATTAGAACATTTATCAATAGAACAATTCTACAAAGAGACACCCTGTATATTTCTTATTCGTAAAAAATTATAAAACAGTCATCTGGTAATTTTTAAACCGTTTTAATTTTCCAAAAGCTCTTGAAAATTTTTTTTTTTTTCAAAAGAAGAAGTCACAAAAACACTAAAGAATAAATTTATATATTAAATCATTTTTATAAACAAATTTTGCATATTTATTTTGTAGAATGAAATGTATGACACTTTTAATTTGAAAATATGTGTGTTGTGCGTGTGTGTGTGTGTGTGTTTATTTAATTAATAAACAAAATTCACAAATCGTGTTTTTTTTTCTTTGCAGCTTTGGCATTTTGTGACTGGTCTGATGTTCAAAAAGCGCGTCGTGAAATGCTTCGAGCTCATACCTTTCCAAGGGCATTCACCAATCGTTTTCATCTCTTGGATTCCATAGTAGGAAATGAACTAAACGTTGTTAAGGAAAGTATCGACGCCAACCCTCACCAAGCAACCCCTATTAAACCTCTACTTCTCTCCGCTTGCGCCAACATCTTCACTTTATACTTTTGCAGCAAACGATTTTCTACCGACAACAGCGACTTTCTAAAAATGATACGTAACTTCGATGAAATATTTTACGAAGTAAACCAAGGCTACGCAGCTGATTTCATCCCATGGCTTCTTCCATTCCACAAACGCCATCTTTCTCAAATTGGTCAATGGAGTCATGAAATCCGAGAATTCGTAATTTCTTCCATCATTGGAGACCGTCTGGATTCTTGGATCGAAGGACAAGAACAAAACGATTATATCGATGCTCTGATTGATCATGTGAAGAGTGGACAACAACCTGCTATGTCTTGGGATACAGCTTTGTTTGCGTTAGAAGACATCGTGGGTGGACATTCAGCTGTTGCTAACTTCATGGTCAAAGCACTTGGGTTCGTTGCGAAGCTACCTCATGTTCAGCGTAAGATCCAAGATGAAGTGGATTCTGCTACGATGAAAATTCGAGATGTCACTTTATCCGATCGAGTTGTTATGCCGTACACTGAAGCTGTCATCTTAGAAGTAATTAGACTGATTGCATCTCCTATTGTTCCACATGTCGCAACTCAAGACAGTTCTATTGCAGGTAAAGAATTATTTTTGTTACTTTTCAAACATTTTGTGTAATACAGTAAAACCACCAACATAAAATCAATGTTTTCATACTGAATTTTTTTTTTTTTAATGAAAGCCACATTTCCTTGTCTTATGAGTTTACAAAACCAAAGAAAGTTTACTGTTTAACACCTAATCATAAACAGAAACAGATTTTCATATTAAATAATAACAATTTTATAAAGGAAATTTATAATGTCAGATTATTATTATTTTACATTTTTGAAGTTTATTTTTATAAATAGAGACCAACCGGAAGAGATATTTAATTCCCTACTGAAATATGTATACGAGAGATGACATCTAATAAAAAATTTATTATTTTAGGATGTTTTCACGGTAGTTATACATAAATTATTAGACTTTTTGTCACTTGCAATTCGCAAATTCTAAAATTAAAGTCCATTTGTTGGAAAAATGATTTATATCAAATGGAATGGACATGACATTGAACGAATGTAAATTTTTTGTTACCCATTTGAAGGATTTTAATGGTAATGGTCTCATCATACTAAATCCATTTATGTTCGTGGCGTCAACGTAAATCAAAAAAGATGTAGGTGTGTCTGATTTATAATTATTTTGTGACGAATTGTTGGCTTCAGCATGTCTAGTTACACATGTAGTTATTCCGCCTCTAATCCCATTTTCAATAAAAAGATATTTGCCATAATCTTGGAATAATTCCAATTCAACTTTAGTGAATTTAAGCAATATTCAATGAATATTTTGTTTAAAGTTAAGCTCACCCATTAAGTTTTTCACAAAAATCTAATTACTTTTTTACATATACAAACAATTAAAGCAATTTTTTTAAATTTTAAATACAACATATATATTCCACTAAATATATTTAAATCAATTTAATTAATTAAACCTGATGTAAAATTTATTATATAAATATGAAACTGTTTTAAATAATTTTCTATTTTTTCTATATAAACATTGTAAATTTTGTTTATTCTCTTTAAAAAAAAATCTTTATTACTAAAAAAGCACAGAATCAACATTTGTTTTAGAATTCTTTTGTATTTAGTCTTCACATTATATAATAATTGTTTTTATTTCCTGTTCAGGATTCAGAGTAGAAAAGGGCAGCCTAATTTTTCTCAACAATTACGAACTCAGCATGAGCTCAGACCTTTGGACATCACCTGAAGAATTCCAACCTGAACGGTTCATATCTGTAGATGGTCGATTGGTCAAACCTGAACACTTCTTACCTTTCGGAGGCGGAAGACGATCCTGCATGGGCTACAAGATGGTGCAACTCATTTCGTTCTTTACATTTGCATCTCTTCTTCAAAGTTTTAATATTTTACCAACCTCAAACTATCAAGTACCGATTGGTAACTTGGCATTACCTTACGACACTTTTGAATTTAAATTTGAAAAGCGATAACTTTTTGTTTTCAAAATTGATGCCCTTAAAATGTTTAGCAATATGTTAATTATTTTATATGCAAATATTTTTTTTTTACATAAGCTTAATAATACATTTTCTTTTTTACATTAGCTTAATAATACATTTTCTTTACCCGTAATGAGGTAAGTTTTAGGGTATTTTGTTACCGAACTGATTTAATTTATAAATATTTAATTTAAGTTATTGAAAACAATCATTTAATTTAAACCGGTGCTACACAAATCACATAACTTACCTTTACAGTATGCTTAGATTAATATTTTATATTACTCCACCTGTAAATATGTAAAAACTGAATTGTATATTTGTATAATTATTATTTGCCAAATAATGAAAAATATTTATTTATTTATCAATCTCATAAACAATGTTTACTATTAAGACCAAAAAAAAGTACCAAGTGGTCTTTCATGTAATGTTTATTTTGAGAATATTATGCAATACCAATTATTATTACATTACCAAATATTTTTCTATAACGAAATTGTATGAATGCAGGAATGAATTTCTGAATGGTTTAATGTAATATATTGTTACTACATTTCATTTATTATTTCACAGGGTTATTTATTGTAGACTGATGCAGAATGTATTTAAACAAATATTTATTCATAGATTAGTCATCAATGGGAATAAAGTGCGGAAAGAGTTCCTATGTTAATTTTTAAGACTTGGTGTGTGAGTGTGTGTGTGAGTCTGTGTGTGTGTGAGTCTGTGTGTGTGAGTGTGTGTGCTGTGATATATTATCAATGAAGAAAATAGGATTTCATTAAATAAGAAATTTTATAACCATTGAAATAGAAATTGAATTATATTAAAACTATATGTAAAGTGTAAATATTTATAAGTTATAATTTATATTTTTTTATAAATTTTGTAAGGAAAATTCATTATTTGATTTTGACGCACATATTATGTATTTATATTTGTTATGATATGAATAAATCAAAATAATTTTTATAAAATGTTGAGTTCATTAATTTAAAAACAACCTTTGAAACTGATTACTTGAAAATCAGCTTATAAGTTGTGAAAAGTAAAATTTTTACAGAAAAAAAATGTATGCTTTATTTTCAATTTAAAAAAAAAAATTCAAAACCACTGTATGTCTAGGAAATTATCTCCATCTGAAACCATCCTGATTGAGATAGTTATGTTTTTAAAATATTCAATTTTCTTCAATTAAATTTGAGAAATCAGTAAACAAACTGATTAAAGTTGTATAATTAAATTGATTAAATATTATTTTCTTAAAGAAGTAAAACTACAAAAAGTGTATTAATAGTTTAAATTAGAAAATCAAGTCAGAAATAAATAAGTTAAAATGTGTCCATCCAATTGTGAAATATAAACATTCATACTTACAAATCTTGACTTGTGTTTCTCTTATAATCCTGTACTAATAACAGTAATAAAACATACTTGAACAAGCCTTTTTAAAAACTCTAATTAGCAGATTATCAATTTTCATGTACCATTTATAATATATTTATTAGATCAAAATCAATTATCATTAACTACATCTACAAATTCAATATAAAAATTTCAATATTCTATTACACAAAATAACAGAAATTTACTTTTTCACATGAAAAGAAAACCTACGTAATTATAAAGGACAATTTTAAACTTGTATTGAAAGCTGGTATATAAAATTTAATATTTCTCTTTTTTACTGAAACGAACAAACAAAATAAAATTGGTATAGTACATGTTACAGTATATACAACACAAATTTTTAAAAAAAAGCCAGTACTGTTCCAAATACTTGTTACATTTTTTGTATTCGGCGTATTTAAAACAAGAATAGTTACATCAGGGTCAGCTGATGAAAAAATCCAAATTCAGTGTTTATCTTTTCTTTTTTGTGTGTATTTTGGGAGTACACAGAGGTCACTTACAACTAATGTAAAACTCAAAATCAGACCATTAATAAAAAATATTAAAATTTTCTTCCCATTCATATATTTGGAACTTGGAACAAACCCATATTTTCACACATACTGCATTAAGTGATTTTGATTCAAATATTTGTATTTGTGGGACACCTCTTACCGAACTGAAAATTTTTCTCATTTGGATCACTTATTCTTGAAATAATATGCGACAATCATTTTTCACTCCATCCTCTAACACAATTTGGACCAAAGTTTAATTATTCCATGAGACACCCCACTCAAAATAAAATGTTTAACCCAATCAGACTGCCCGTATTTGAAAAAAAAAAATATGACAAAAATATCATAAAACGATAGAAATCATACAAAAAATTGATTAAATGTGTTCCAAGAAGCTGAAACCATCGGGAATTATACAAAACTTATCTCCAAATGTTTGCACCATTTAAGTCAGGTTGGGTTCATCAGTGCTCTTGCAGTCTGTTATTCAATACACATTTATTAAAATTATCTAAGTGCATCTTCAGTTTGGAAAAAAAATAGTGAAACCAATTTCCGTCTTCTTTGGCTCTAACATACCTTCCGTACGCTTTTCTCGACTTTAAATATAAACATTTGTACCCATTTGCAGTTTTCCATCTGATACCACATTCGATGAACCGCTATCATGATTCCTAGATCTAAAGATAATCTGTATAGGCCTATTAGGCTTATACCTATGACCCTTTAGATTATTAATAACTTTTTGTTTTTTTGTACCATATCTGTTTCTCTAAACCTAGGCTTACAATTATACAAAAATCTGTAATTCGGCACAATGGAGTTCCGTAATGAAGACAAATGTTAACAAGCATAATTATTGCATAAAATTTTATTATTTTCCATCATGTCTATATATTTAGGTATATTTAATAGTAAAGCAATAGAAATCGGTTAATGAAATCTTCTGATTTAAAGGAACATTTTGTTAATTTGTTACGTTAACAATTGGACTGTATAATAAATATTGCAATTCTTTATTTTGTGATGAGTTTTAATTAAAACAATATTTAAAAAGATACTGATTCAGAAAAAAGAAGAGATTTCAAGAATGTATGATTTATTTTTTACTAATCAAATTAATCATTTTACTGCAAGGCTAGAATAAAGAGAAGTTGTCTTGGACCCGGTATTGCCTGACGCCACATCTAGTATCTAATAAACTTTTTCTTAGTTTTCATCAGTTGACATATGACTTTCTCAGTATATATGACGAGTTTGTATCTTCTCCATTTATATTATATAGTTGAAGGTTTTTGATTAAATGTGTGATATTACTAATATGGTTTAATCAAACATTTGCTGTCATTTCTGTATATAAAGACTAATACACAAATTTTTCGAGAGTATAAATCAATAACAGGAGTTGATTTATATTCTCAAAACGTTGTGTATTAGTTTTTATGTACATAAAAAATGACAAATCTCTCCTTAATAATCCATATTAATAATATAAACAATCCATTATTACCAAATGACTTAAAAACTAGAAATTTGTGATGTAAGGATATCCCTTGTTTTTAAGATAACATTTATAAACAACACAAAATTAGGCCTACTTTTCACATTCATTGGTTCCTTAACATTGTACAATTATTGTTCTTTGCAAACAAAATTATGGTAAAAGTAAAAATTGTTCACAACATATTCTGTATCACACATTTAAAAAACATAAGATAAGAACAGAATAATTGATACAAAATTATCAAAGAGCTGTTAACAATATAACCCAACAATATTTAGTTCAGATTATTTAATTGAGGACGATTATTTCAACCATTGAGAGCTGAAATTCTAAAATTAAAACCGAAAAGAATTTTAACTTTTAAAAAGTACAACCATTCCTTTAAAAGAACTTAATATCAAAAGTAGAACCGAAAATCGTGGTCATAATGAACGAAGACGTTTAAAATTTTCAATTATAAGACCAAACAGAAAATAAAAATAGTGTTGAACCATCTATAATAATAGCTACATTTCAAATAGTCCACCTAGTTCTGACTAATTTAAGTGCCACTGAAAATAAAATTAATAAACTCCTTGGTATGAAAAAAAAAAACCAACACGGAAATTTCACTTTAATATAACTAAATAAATTGTCTTTTAATATTGCATTTAAATACATTTTCTGAATGGTGAGCTTTACAACTTGCCATGTGATTCATAAAGTGTTTAAAGTAGAAATAACAAGCTAGATTTTTTCTAAAATAAAATTTTTGTAATACTTTTTGATAAAATGAAAATAACAGTTTCTTTAATATGGCCAGAAGACGAAATAGTATGACCATATTCGTGTTATTTTGGCTCAAGAATAATTTCCATTTTAGAAATGAAATTCTTAACTGTTAGTGATTTAGGTGAAGATAAATATCCAATAAAAATTACAATTATTTGACTTGACTTATTTCCTTTTATCTCCTATTGGAGCATAGGGCGTCCAGAAGAGCTCTCCATCTGTCCCTGTCTCCAGCAAGAGCCTTCACTTCTCTCCAAGTCTTATTAACCTCTTTTGCTTCTTTAATAACGGTCCTCTTCCAGGTTTCTCGGGGTCGACCTCTTCTTCTGACACCTTGCGGGTTCCAATCTAGGGCCTCTTTCTCAATGGTTCCGTCTGGCTTCCTCAGTGTATGTCCTAACCACCTCCACTTCCTCTCTCGAATCTGCAGTTTGACCCGAATTTGACCTGTTTCTCTCCATAAATCCTCTTTTGTAATGATCTCAGGCCAATGAATGTTCATGATACGGCGAAGACACCTATTGATGAAAACTTGCAGCCGAGACGTAATTAAACTTGTAACTTTCCACGTCTCACTTGCATACAGCAAAACAGACTTAACATTTGTGTTGAAGATGCGAAGCTTCGTTTTCTTTGAGATGTTTCGATTATTTAGTTCAAATTAAAGGGATTTTAATAAATTATAAATAGTTATACAATCTTCTGCCAATCCTAACATTTTCTTCTTCTTTATATTTGTCGACGCGTTACAGAGTTCCTCCATCTTAATTTCAGAGTAGCCTACTATTATTTTAACATGCAATTAACTAATTCAAACGCAAAATAACTTTCCACCCCTTTTAACCGATTTTTTTTTACACTTCTTAAGGCCCCCTTCCCACCTTATATATATATATATATATAAATATATATATATATATATATATATATATATATATATGTATATATATATATATATATATATGATATAAAACATATATATATAAGTTGT
The DNA here is from genome assembly GCA_963513935.1 of Aphrophora alni. NCBI lineage: Eukaryota > Metazoa > Arthropoda > Insecta > Hemiptera > Aphrophoridae > Aphrophora > Aphrophora alni. The sequence continues at coordinate 6,769,947 of OY740767.1, read as the reverse complement.
CATCTGATTTTTTTTTTTTAGGCCTAGAGTTTTTCTTGTCATTTCATATCCTTTACAAAATGGGTTAGTTAAACTCTCATTATTATTTTACAATTTGAATATTATTCAGACATAAGAAATAAGTTGGATTACTGTAGTCTTAATTTAATATTTTATTTTCCTGTCTCTTAATACATTCATATAGGCTTAATTATTGTTGGTGACAAATTTAATCAATTATCTTTATCCAAAAAATGAATAAATAACATTTTACCACATAATTTTTTTTTAATCAAATAAAATAAAAATTTTAATCAGGCAATTATTGATTGCTTTTCAATATTTTATCCGCCAAAAAAATGGCAATAACATTTCTTTCAATTGATTCCAACTTTCATACCCAAATAGTGGGCAAAAGAAATCTAAAGCCGCAATTAGTTGGGAAGCGAAGGAGAGGCTTATCCAGAGGTGGAAGAACGAATGGAACAAAGCTGAAACAGGAAGATGGACGTACAGACTAATACAAGATCTGGGACTGTGGACGGACAGGCGGCATGGCGAGCTGAATTTCAATCATGCAAGCTCTTACAGGGCACGGCTGTTTCAAGCATTACCTGTGGAGATTCAAAAAAACAGAAAGCAGTATATGTGATAGCTGTATGCAGGATGACGATGTGGAGCACACACTCTTTAAATGTAAAGATTGTAAGACGCAGAGAGAACAGCTGCAAAGTGAAATAAAAGAGGAGATAGTGCCGGTAAACCTAATTCCGCTAATGCTAGAAAGCAGGGAAAAGTGGAATAAAATTGAAGGATACATCCAGGCGGTGATGCGGATGAACTGCTGAGAAACTTGTAAGAAGTTAGAAACAATGAATTTTAACCAGTAGGACAGTCTTTTGACTTAAAGAGGCCCGGTTGGTCAGGAAGTTATACCGCAAGGTGATACCCTGTCCAATCTATAAGGGCAAGAGAAAGAGGTGTTGTTTTTAGTGAGTCGGCTCGGGGGCCAACCTCACATAACCTTGCTGTGCGGACCCAGCAAGGTATTTGAAAGCAAATTTTTTTCACCTCAAACAAAAAAAAACTTTCATACCAAAATAAAATCACAATAGCTCTATTGCTCTATTACTTCACTAATAAAGATTTGACAGCGAATTTTAGAAGAATATTCGGGCTATTTAGTGTAGAGTCATTATCCATTGACCTTAGGTGGCAATACCTTAACTTTCTAATCAGCTTTTAGAAAATTGACAGACAGGACCTTGACCTAGCTCAATAACCAACCTTATCTAGTTAATAATGCTTTTAGGCTGTGGATTTTATCTGAGTAGTTCTGTTCAGCGAGACAGATTGTTTACTTTCTTTAATCAATACCCCTAATAGTATTTGCATTAAAAAATATATTTGCTCTTTCTAATATAATTCAACAATACATTTTTTAAACTAATCTAATAAAGTAATCATAACTACAATTTTTTACAGCTTCATTGAATGAATTACATCATATACCTTTTCGTTATGTTAAAAAATAACCTTTACAGACACTAAATCATTAAAAAAAAAACACTTAATAGTATTATTTAATACACCAACATTAAACATAATTCTATTCCCTTTTCCCTCACAATAATAATTCGAACTTTGTCAATCCTTCCCCGCCCCACTTTAAACTTAAACCCAACCAATCCTAATTTGAAATTTCTTTGTGGTATCAACAGTTGATAACCATTTTCTTGTTTCCTATTTATGGACATTGTGTTCTATATCATGTAATTTGTTGATTTTATATATACGAGTATCTATTGGTATATTTGGTAAAATATGCCTTTGTTGGGTGCTTTTCTCTCTCAAATCCATTCATACCTCTTACATAATCATGCCACAGATATCGTCTCTGGTTTTAACTTCATGCTCTTACACATTAGTGATATTAGTTTGTTTATGTTATATTTGTTGTTATTGTTAATAAAATTATACTTTTGTAATTGTTACAATATCTTTATTACATGTACTATCTACAGACAAGGCTGTTGCCTACGACCTGCTTACACCCGTCTTGCCTCCAGACTCTTGCAGTGTCGTCAACCTAATCTTATCTCAAATACAATCATAACATCTCTCTTATTATTATTAAAAATTAAATTAACAACACTTTTAAACTTCTTTGTCTATACATTACAAAACAATTTAATTACTTAAATAAAATTAATTCCTTGTATATCTAACTTAATCAATAACAAAATATTCATAACTTAATCTTTTTTCATTTATTACTTATTATCTAACTTTTTATTCCTGAGGATATCTTTTAGTAGTATTAACCACTCTGCCATATTTAGTTGTATATTTGTGTGGGTCTGTTACAGAAGTGTCTTCTGTACTAGTTGACGGTATGGGCAATTGTTTACTTAGACTATTTTGATTATTTAATTCATTGTAATTATCAGAATGATTATTAATGCCATGTTCTGTATTTATTGTATTGTCTGGTGAAATATGAATAGTATTACGTCTGTATGAATTTCCATTTTGATCTTGGATCGTAAAGGATCTGGTTTGTTCACATTTATTTACAATTCTACCTGGACACCACAATGATTTGGGATTTCTTTTAAACCATACATTATTGCCACTAGAAAAGTTTTCCTTCATATCCTTAGCTCTAACATCATGATGTTGTTTCATAATACTTTTGTTTTTTATCATTTTTTGTCTATCTTTCTTAAAGTTAATTTTAGGTTTCAGATGGTTTATGTGTCTAGGTATAGTGGTTCTTAAAGACCTTGACATTAATAATTGAGCAGGCGAACTTAAATTTTGTCTTGGAGTATTTCTAAATTCTAAAAGCGCAAGATAGGGGTCCTGCTTAGAATCTAAACATTTTCTAAAAATATTTTTGATGACTTTAACAGCCGACTCCGCCATTCCATTAGACTTTGGATGGTGGGGGCTAGAAGTTATATGATTAAAATTCCATTCTTTCATAAATTTTTTAAATTCATCGGACATATAATAAGTTGCATTATCCGAATAGAAATTTAATGGTATGCCATGACGTGAAAAGAATGATTTAAGTTTATCAATTATTGTTGTACTAGTACAATTAGATATGTGGGAAACTTCTATAAAGTATGAAAAGTAATCTACTACCACTATGAAATATTTTTTGTTTAGCTCAAAAATATCACAACCTACATTTTGCCATGGTATTTCAGGTACTTTATGACATATTAATGGTTCATTTGATTTGTTTCTTTTGTATCTAGCACATGTTTGACAACATTTTACAAAATTTTCAATATCATTTGACATGTTGGGCCAAAATAGAATATTTCTTATTCTAGACTTACATCTTGAAATACCACTGTGTCCTAAATGTATTTTGTTTAACATTGATAACCTTAATGTTTTAGGAACAACAATTGCGTTATTTTTAAATATGATTTTATCTATTATACATAATTGGGATTGCAATTCAAAATATGGTTGAATCTCAATCTCTACGTCTTTTTTATATTTAGGCCAACCATTTTGAATATATTTTTTTAATTTACACATTACTGCATCTTTCATGGTTTCTTGTTTAATATTTAGTTTGTTGGTCTCAGTAATAGGCATATTGCTAATTAAAAGATTTACCTGAACTTCAATTTCCTCATCAAAAGGATCTATTTCTTTAGAAGCTATATTACATGTTCTGGATAGAGTATCCGCCAAAAATAGGTATTTACCGGGTATATATGTAACTTTTAAATTATAAGGTTGTAATCTTAGTAACATTCTTTGCAGCCTTATTGGAACATCACATAAAGGTTTTTTTAAAAATTGGTATCAATGGTTTGTGATCTGTTTCTACTAGTACATTAATACTACCATATACATATTGTTTAAAACGTTCACAACCAAATACAATACTTAACAACTCTTTTTCTATTTGAGAATATCTCGTTTGTACGCTTGTTAGTGCTTTTGAAGCATAAGCCACTACCTTTCCATTTTGTAATAATACTGCACCTAAACCAAATTGAGATGCATCGACTGATAACGTACTCTGTTTATTGGGATCAAAATATGTTAGTACAGGCGCTTCTGTAATATATTTCTTGAGTTTCACATATAAATTCTCCAAAGTTTTATTCCAGACAAAAACATTATCTTTTTTTAATAAATCTCTAAACGGTTTAGTTAATTCTGAATAATTGGGTATGAATTTCGAAACGTAATTTACCATACCTAAAATACGTTCAAGAGCCCTTGCATCTCTTGGTGAAGGCATATCAACAATCGCTTTTATCTTATTTTGATCTATTTCGATACCTTTAGCACTAAATTTATGACCTAAAAATGTTACTTCTTTAGCATTAAAAATACATTTGTCTTTGTTAAATTTAATTCCAGAGTCTTTAGCTCTATCTAACACTAGCTTCACTCTATTATTTAATTCTTCTATAGTATCAGCATGTATTAAAATATCGTCTATATATAAAATTACACCTGGTATTTCATCAAAGGTTTGTAACATAATTTTATAAAAAATTTCACTTGAGCCATTTAGACCAAAAGGCAATCGTTTAAAAATATATCTTCCAAAAGGAGTTTGAAATGCACATAATTTAGCACTTTCTTTTTCTAAAGGTAACATCCAAAAACCTGCACTTGCATCTAACTTAGTAAAATACTTAGCATTTGTAAGCTTTGAAGAGAGTTCTTCAAAAGTTGGAAATTGTATATGAGACCTTTTGATTGCATTGTTCAAATGAAATGGATCTAAGCAAATTCTTAAATCTCCATTTTTCTTTTCTACAATAACAATTTGATTAAGCCATTCTGTTGGTTCATTAATCTCTTTTATAATGTCTAATTTAACTAATCTTTTTAGTTCTGCTTTTAATTTATCATATAATAAAACTGGCATTTTACGAGATGGACTTACAACTGGTATTGTGTTGTCTTTTAATTGTAATTTTACTTCAATTGGTATTTTACCGATTCCTTCGTCAAATAATTGCTTATATTTCTCACACTTAAAAATCTCTACAGTTTCAGTTTTTTTTATGAGATCTAATTCAATACAAGATTTTAAACCAAGTATATTAGAACAATTAATATTTGCAACATAAAATATTAATTTATGCACTTCTGTTTTACCCTTTACTTGACAATTAACACTACATGTGCCTAATATAGGAACACAATTTTTTGTAAAAGACGTTACTGATGTGTTTGTCTTTTTTACAAATTTATGGTTAATTTTAAGTTCTTTAAATGATTTAATTGATAAAATATTAATTTGTGCCCCTGTATCTAATTTTAGTAGGCATTCTTTTCCATTAATAACTAATTTCTCATACCATTGTTCTACTTCAGAATTTTGATTACTATTTATATTTACTATATCTATAATAAAGTTTAAACTAGGATCACTTATTGATGCTAGACTATTAAATTTTTGAGTATTGTCTAGAGTACTTACTAATTTGCGATTATATCTACACATATTGGCAAAATGATTCGCTTTTCCGCACTTATTACATTATTTTCCAAAAGCAAAACATTCACCAAACTTATGTTTGTAACCACATTTACCGCAAGAAGTTTGTATAACACGATTATGTCGTTGAACTTGTACATCTGTTGTTTGCTTCTGTTGAAACGACGGTTTAGGCCTATGTTTACTTTTGACCTGTCCTTGTTTGAAGTTACTATCGCTGCTTGACTTTGATAATAAATAATGCTTCTTAGTTTTGTTGATAGAGTCAATATCGGTTGATGACGTACCCGTTTCAGTTTTAATATCTAGATGGCGTGCTCTTCTATGAGCCATTTCCTTTGTTTTACAAATTTCCAAAGCTGATTTTATATCGATATTTTTTGTCTTTAGTAATATTTCTTTTGCTGATGAATCTGTAATTCCACTAATGAAAATATCTGTTACCAGACTGTCCCTTAAATTTCCAAATTCACATGTAGAACTTAAATTTCTAAGTATAGCCATATATTGTTCAAATGATTCATTATGTAACTGTTTCCGGTTGAAAAAAATATGTCTTTCATACGTCACGTTGTTTAACGGAAGAAAGTATTCATCGAATACTGTTATGACATGTTCAAACACTTTTGCACTTTCCTTTGTTAAATTAAAAGAATTAAAAATTTCAACACCCTGATCACCCATTGAATGTAATAATAACGCAATTTTACGTTTATCTTGTACATTTTCAGTTAAAAAAGCGTCACAATATAGATTAAATTTATGTTTAAACTTTGTCCAATTTTCAGTCAAGTTTCCTTCAAATGACATTTGACTAGGAATATTAGAGTGATAATCCATTGTAAAAAATATGTCTTTTGCTTCAGGAATATCTAATTCTTGTTGTTGTAATTTAGCCATAAAACACTAACGATTTATAAATTTAGCTTTGCACTTTTTTAGGCTTACGTGTCTATACTAAAACTTACCGACAATCGGCCAGCTGTTCACATGTCTTATATAATAATGCTTTTTAAAGTAGGCATTTTATAATTATTATTAATCACTTCACTTGTTCACCACTGCCACCATGTTATATTTGTTGTTATTGTTAATAAAATTATACTTTTGTAATTGTTACAATATCTTTATTACATGTACTATCTACAGACAAGGCTGTTGCCTACGACCTGCTTACACCCGTCTTGCCTCCAGACTCTTGCAGTGTCGTCAACCTAATCTTATCTCAAATACAATCATAACAGTTTACTTGTCAATCTTCTTTCTTCTACATCATTAGATGGCATTATTAACTTTTCTTTTACATCAATAGTTTTGGAGCTCATCGCGTTCCCGGCCATTTGGTGGTTTTCCTTTTGTGTGGTTGTGGGGCTATTTTTTTTCTCTTTAGGGCCTAAAACTACTATTTTCCTTTTTGAAATTCTGAAACATCCTTAGACTTACCCGAGCATGTGGATTGATTGAATACACTAATCTGAGTTTCCAATTTCTCCAACCAATCTTCTCACTTACACTTATACATCTAACATCCAATACCACACCCTCCCCCAACCAAATTTTTGTTCTCGCCAATCTCATCAAACTAAACCTCCAACAATACATTACTTATATACAATTTATATATACAATTTACTATCTTTTCATCTATATACCACTCTGGTATTTTTAAATGCATGATAATTTTCTTTAGTTACTTTAAGTAATAAAATTAGATTAAGAATCCATAATTTATCCACTCTTATTCATTAAGCCTATTAAGTTCCCAAATTGTTTGTACTGAAACTTGCCATTTCAATGTGAGTAACCCATATTTGGACGACACGTTGAAAAATTGTTAAGTATAATAAACGAAGTATATACATCATTCAGTCTTACATGCGCATGCGCTACCTTTTCAACATTATTCTGCTGGAATTTGGTAATTCTAGGTACATTGTTTGCATTTAGTATTGTTAAGGTTTCTATAGTTGACAGAAAGCATGTGCGTTGCTCCATTTATTTTTTGTGATGTGTTTTTTGTATTTTGTGCAAATATATAAATATTTAATTAGATCCTTTGATCTTCATTCATCTTTTAGAGTCTGTGTTTCACTTTTATCCTGCATTCACACATTTATTTTATTTAAAAATCCTCTCACGTTTTCATGTTAACAACCACATTTCCGAGAAACCTACAAATTAGCAAGACAAAAATGAAACTTTTCGAAATTCCCCTCCCCTGGGGTAATTCATTAAATAGTGATTGATTTCTGTTAGGAACCATTTAATTTTTTTTTTTTTACCAATAACACTTATTTATATAGCTTGATCATTCCTTTTTACCCAAACTATACCAACCAAACAAAAATAAATACCCCATCTAACCCAAACCATCAATACTAAGTATTTATCAACCACCAGCATCTACATAAGTTTCATGGGCTCTTAAAACATATAATCCATGTAATCACTTCGTCTAAAGCTTTAGAGTGTGAGCATGGAAAAACAAAAAAAAAAGGAATTGTCCTTTGAAAACACTGTACAGACAATGTAAATAGTTGGTAGTTACAAATTTTGTGACTACAACATTGTGTCGTTGTTAGTCAGAGTGTTTATGAATTCCACCAAGCCTTATATTCGATCAGCAGTTCGATTTTCTTTTACTTCCTTCCTCTTGGTCCCATCGCATCCTCCTTTTCAGTTTCATTAAAACTGTGGAGACGGCCAAGCAGTAGTAAACCATACAAAAATCACAATCATCACTTATCATTTTCATATAACCTATCATGTTCCTGCTGTACATGTCTCTTCTGTCGTGTCCCCATGGCGACTCACTGCACAAAGAGTCAAGTGAAAACAGAAAAAATCTATTTTCTGTATAAATTAAAAAACAAATATGGTTTAACCATTTCATACAACACAGGACAGCCTGAGTCTGGCAGGAAAAACCCCAAGATAACCTATAGGAAAGCTGGATTTATAATGCTTTATTTATTAAATTGTATAATTGAAAAACAAAATTAAAGAAAAAAGGAGTAAGATTATGAGCATTTATGTACTGGGAATAATCTAAATAAATGTTTTTGTTTTGTTTTTAACCTGTTTTTACTGTGTCACATTTTAGGTTAAATAATTTTTTTTTTTTTTAATTAAAGTAGAATAATGGATATATTTAATAAAAAAGTAGACAAAAGATGTAATTCCACATTCAAAGACCTTGCAAAACAATGATTAATTATACCAGATGTTTTTTTGTTTTTAAAATTTTTTTTTATAAAATTAAAAAATTGTTTTCTAATGATTAAGGATGATTAATGGAGAATAATAACAAATTAGTATAGAATAAGTCCTTGGGTTTTGATATTGTGGTTTAAAGTTAATTGCAATTAAAAGTACAAAATCTACAGCTGCACAATTAGCGGTTGGATTCATTTTATTTGCCAGATTTACAGTAATTTACAAATTTAATACACCAATTAAGTATATCATGACACAAAATTAAACTTTAAAAATTAAGTTATGTTATTTGTTCAATAATAATAAGAATTACTGACATAACAACTACCATCAATTAAGTATTGACATTAAAAATGTTTTTCTTTTGATCCACAAATGGTGTTTTGGTGATGAAAAACTGTTCATATATTAATAATATTTTTTCTATTTTGTTCATGCAATGACAATTAATGAGTATTATGGTTTAGAAAGAACGCAACCAGAAAACTGAAATTATAAAAATATATTTGAAAAACTATTTTTAAAACATTGATAATAAAAAGCATAATGTAGGATTTCACAGACGCTGTAACTGTTATGGTAAATTACTCTCAAACTTCAAAACAACATTTTATTTAATCATTGATATCTCCAGACTTAAAACATTTCCATTTTAAAAGAAAGCCGAAGTGGAAGTAATAGATACACATAAACTAATATTTAAATTCCAAAATATGCAGAGATTCATAAGTATATGCTAACTTGACAGATAATTACAATATACACAAATATTTATAAATTATTACAAATGATTTTAAATTACGTGTTACACTAAGTATAAATTAAAATATATAAAAATCGTGAAGGATTTTAATTGCAATATAAGTGTTACAACTAAGAGATTATATACCTAACAAAAATAAATAACTAAAAAAAACTTTACAGATTCAAGTTCACATAACTTATGGCAGATAACTCGGTTATATAATCTAATTAGCATCAGACAGCAATCATGGGAAATTACACAGAATCTTTACACTCAGGTTGTGATATCTGTAATCAGAAAGGATTTTATTATTAAAGATATTTAATATTATTATTAGTATTAAAGATACATTTTATTATATTACAAAACAATAATGAATGAGTTTTTGATTTGGGATTTGTGAGATTATAAACATTGAAAAATATAAAACATATTCTTTACTGGCAAAAATAAAGTGGTTAGAAAAGATGAATCTATTTTACATTGTTTAGGAGACAGAATGTAAATACTGAATATTGTGGGACAATTTTTTGTTGTGTTTTAAGAGAAATCAAATAATACCACATTTTTAAAGTTTGTTTAAAGACAAAATCAATGGTTGAATTGCATTTCTAACTCAAACTCCCATCCAAAAATGGGAGCAAAATATGTAGTAAGTTATTAGACTAATTACTGCCCAAGTATTGGAAAGGACAGCAGAAAAAGAGTTTTCACAGGTATATCAATGAAAATGTAAAAGGTTTATTTAGAAGAATTATAATTAATTAAATATTGAAGTGTTATTTATCACAATAAATGTTAAGAACCTAGCAGTAGAACAATGGTGATATATAAAATCTCATTTAAAAGTTTTTTCCTTGAGCATTCCTAGTCGTAAAAGTCGTATTTTTACAATAATATTCTTTTCAAAAATTGAGTATAATATTTTTTTAGGTTGTATTTCAAATTTAATAAATTGGCCAAACTTACATTTCTTTCATTATAATCATACCAACTCGATACTATTCATTTTGAGTCAACAAGCCCCCTGTACTCACCTTCGTATACAAGTCTGTGTTCTTTGCTCAATATTAACATCACATAGTTGGAGAGGAAATCATACTACACTCGTAGATGATGCAGAAGATGACGACCAAGAAAGATAATCAGATCTAGTAGCAGCCAAGTACTCGTCGACTAATTCCTGAACAACTTCTCTTGAATTATCCAACTCCTCTAAATTATCTTTAAACATGGCTTCTTTACGAAACTGTTCCAAGAAAGCTTCCCTCTTACGCAGTTTATCGTACTGTTGAAGAGCTCGATCAAATAACTACAACATAAAAACATTATAATATTTCAGAACATATCCATGACATTTACATTTTGATATACGTACATATTAGGATGTAATGTTATAAGTTATTCCTAAAGTAAAGTTAACAGCAACAAGTCATGATGAATTTTGTTAATTAGTCATTTTGATATTCGTTCCTATAACAATTAATTTAATATTATTGATAAATAATACCTTATTCGTTAGTACCATCATAACATCAGTTGAGGTTAGGCTAAGCAACCAGATCCCAAAGGATGGTAATTATTTCTGTTGTGCATGGCACTCCATTTTTCTCTTAGTTAAATGGTGAAACTATTGCAAAAAAAAAAAATTTCCCATACAGTTTCATAAGAAAATAAATTAATTACAAATTAAGTGAGGATACTTTGTAGGATTGAAAATTAACTTTAACTCTCAAACCCTAATATCTAATCTGCCATATTATTATAATAACTGACACCACAAGTGAAGAAATTGGAGGCTACTTTTATCATGAAATATAAAAAGATCACTAGGGCAGAGTGACTGACACTAACTAGCGAAAAGAGGCTATTTTTAAATATGGAAGGCAGAAAAACTGGGTAGAATTGAAGAAAGTGAAAAGAATATTTAAATATGTCAAAGTACTAAGCCGGTCAGGGCATTGTCAATTTTTTTTTTTTTTTTTTTTTTTTTTACTTTTGAATGAAACCGAATGTTTACAAACCTAACAAATTATTAAAATGGGGAAAGTTAGTGTTCTAAGTTCTAGTGGAGGAATAATAATTTGCTAAAACATTTTAACTTTTCCTGCACGGATATTGATGAAATGATGAAGTTAGTAGAATATTAATATAAAATTACTTCCTATTCAATGAGGTATATTACATTCAGAAATATCCATTTACAATGGTACCCGTCTTTCAAGTATAACAGCCAAAAATTTCTAGAATCCTGTAGCAAACAAATACATTCTCTACTCAATCAGTACAGACTCTATTCATTTTAATCCTGAATTCATTGTTTTATTTAAAAGTGTGTCAAGTACCTCAAAAAATTTGTTTCTTTATTATGATTCTCACTTGAAACTTAGTAAAAAATAAAAGCTTAAATATTGTAAGTTTGCCGATTTTTGATCATTTTGTATTTAAAAAATACAGTATGATCAAAAAGTTTCTGAACAACTGATAATTACAAATGCAGAAAACGCACACAAATAGTTTAAATAACTTATTATGATAAACTTTAATGTAATAGCAGATATTTCTTGTTGAAACTCCATATTCAAGGATAAATAAAGCAAAAGCTTAAAGTTTCAAATATTTTAATAGTATGAATGAGTTACAATTGTTTCGCCTTGCGGCATCATCGGGCAACTAATCATTGAGTTGCCCGATGATGCCGCAAGGCGAAACAATTGTAGCTCATTCATACTATTAAAATATTTGAAAATTTAAGCTTTTGCTTTATTTATTATGATAATTTAATTACAAAAAATGAAAGTGTTCTTCAACAGTCTCCATGAATTTCTTGGCAAGACAAACTGTTTTCTTGAAGACTGTGATCAGTATCGAGCACTCCACATGCAGAATGTATTCTGTGAAGACTATCTTCAAATCATTAATTTTTAGAATACACTGAATTTTGCATCATTTCCCAGAGAAAATAATTGAGGGGACAAAGATCTGGAGATCATGGAGACCAAATTGCTTTTTTAGAGATGATTAAACATGTCTGCAAACATGTCATAGACATGCCAGACTTGAAAATTTCATCTTGTTAACTATAAAATGAATCCATACAGAATATTGTTACAGTAACATTGGACGTTGACAGCCTTAAAGAAAAATTTGTCCACCTATACATCCAGCCAACATTACAACCCAAACAAGTAATCTTTTCATCAAGCCGTTACAACCATGGGGAGTATTTGCATTCCAGACATGTGAGTTTATAAATGGAAGTAGATCTGTAACAAATATGATACCTTGTTTCAAGGTAAAAAAAAATTACCTGAATCCTACTGCTTAACACGGTCATAAGGTTTCAATTCATACACAACTGTAATTGAAAAGGTGATTTTATAGCCTTATGGGTCATGCTATATGAGACACCTGTTACGATAATTTCCTAATAAGACTTCTTTGAACTATGGACCATGATGTCCGAGATATCTCACACTACTCCTCCAAAGTCTGGTATTGAAGACTTCCCAGACTTGGTAGCATCACATATAGAACTAGTTTCCCAGAATTTCTGAATCAACTACCAAAGAAACTGAACCTGGAATCGCTGTTGAACATCTTGTGTATATTCTTCATTATAATAGTAAACCCATTTGACTAGAAACATACACTCCTCAACAGATAAATTAAAGTAACAGATATTATTATACAGATGACATGTCATCCTTGCTCTACTACTTACCTCAATGCGTTTGCTACCTTTGTATATTTTCAGTACCGTAAACATCTGATGCATAAACACTTTTTGACCACCCTGTACATGATCAATGGAAAGGGGCTAGATACAACTAAAGGAGACTAAACGTCTTCCTTAATTAATTATAAACTATTTTTATTTTACGTATTAAAATATAATCCTACCGATGATATTGTTGTATGATTAGCCAGCATGAGACCAGACACACGATGAGCAGAAGGAACATAAGGAGATTTGCGAGACAGTGCCACCTGTATACTGGCTGGACCCCATGGAATGAACTGAACTAATTTCCGTTCTCGGATCCTTTGTAATGATTTGTGAACTTGTGTTGGATCCAATTCTCCCTGGAACAAAAAACTATGTTTTATTTTAATATTACTAGGAATGAAGATAATGGGCAATCTATTGTGATGTAGTATGTTTCTTAAATATTAGATTAAACTTATAATATATAACAACACATAACCAAGATATTTCTTGAACATGAAGTATGTCAATATTGTACTAGTACGATCACTCCAGTCGTACTCAATATGATTCCTACCTCTTTTTGGTAATACAGTAGAACCTCCCATATCCGACCATGACGGGACCGGGCCGTGGTCGGAACGGCCAAAAGGTCGGATATCGGGAGGAGCGTAAAATGCCGTTCCCAGGTACAAAAAATGCCACACAGTACTGTAATACAACTTTATTACACCTTTAAAAATATTGTGTATACATTTCAAACATTTTCTGACATGAAATTAAATACGTAAATATTGTATATTCAACTTGTAAAACTATTGATTATCATTTACAAGTTGCAATGATTTTACATTTCAAACTTTTACTGTTACGTTAAACTTTTACTTTTACGTTAAACTCGTCACAAAGCTTTTTTACAGATTCCCCTCTGTCAAGTCTTTTTAACACATTTAACCCCGTCTCAAACGAAACCAACACACGCTTCCGTTTTCGTAACTCGCTCATTTTTATTTACTGTATATACTGTGCGTACCTGTCAAAGAAAACTGAAAAGAAATGTTATATTTTCCATAATGCATACTAAATTGATTCGTGGAAAAAAAGCGGCCCATCAAACATTTTTGCAGGTGTATGTCTGCTATATCGACGGGTGCCAATGCCGCGGTGTTATTATGCCGCCGACAATGGGATACCGCTAACGAAAAAGTTGTTTGATATCGCCGCCGCTTTGGTGCCGCGGTGTTTTTACGTCGCCGACATTGGGATACCGGTATCGACAAAGTCGTTTGATATTGCCGCCGCTTTGGTGCCGCGTTGTTTTTACACTGCCGACAATGGGATACCGCTTTCGACAAAGTCTTTTGATATCGCCGCCGCTTTGGGTTTAAATTACAATTTATTTTTTGCCCTTATTCCCGATAACCGAGCATTTCACAAACTCGGCACACTTCCGGTCCACATTACGCTGAGTTTGCGGGACTCTACTGTATCGATGAGTCACTTTTTGAAGTCTGTACAGGCTCGCGAACGAAAACTGACTGTGAGAGCGCGAGTAAACAATAGACAGACGGACGGTCGGACACTAGGTCGGATATCGGGAGGAGTCGGATGTGGGAAGGTCGGATATGGGAGGTTCCACTGTAATAAAGGTAATAAAACATAAATGTGTTTATTATCTTTAAACATGGAATTCCACCAAGAACCATCGGTCTCAACAGTAATGAAAAATAATAATAATAATAATAATAATAATAATAATAAAGGTAATAACAACTGTTTCTATAATAATACTTTCAATTCGATTTGAGAATATAATATTTTTAATGGTTTTACTGTATTGTATTTCATATAATACTCAAATTCAGACTCGGTCGTCGCAAGAAAGAAATCATGGAAGGACAGAGTTATGTTGATTACATTAGTGAAAATCAATTGAATTATGAAAAATAAAATTTCATGAGTGCAACACATTCATAAATTTGTATAATAAATAGGATAAATGAAAGTTATCTACATTTTTTGCTAAAATTGTGATTTATTGTCGATTTTAGAAAATGATAGCATTTATGCAAACAAAAACAAAAAAAAAACTGGTAGGTTCTTGGAAAACCTTTTCTTCAAAAATTTCCATACCTCAAGGAGTACAATTTAGGCAAATAAATTATGTTATGTGTCTAAAAAAGGGGGGAAATCCAAATCGGATAACTCTATTATTAAGAAACTAACTGTGGCAGTGCACGGATTGTAAAACATAGATTTTGTCTTCGGAAATGTTTCAAGTGAGAATTCCATACATAAATTTAATTGTTTTCCCCCCTTTTTTGGTATAATTAGATACGATTTGTTTTATACAAATTTATATTTACTCTTTTAGTCTTTTAATATTTTATTTAATAAAATAATAATAACAAACAAAATATAATTATTTTTTTCAAAACCAAAAATCTCATGATTTTAACAATTTTTAATATACTTGTATTTACAAACAAACAAAAATTTTAACTACGTTAATTGTTAAAGTATTAATAGTAAAGTGTAATATATTATATATTTTTTTCTTGGTTTTTAAAGGTAAAAAAAACCTATTGTCATCAACACCTTATAATTAAAAAGAAGATAAAACAAAGACCTAGCCCTCAAATACTTCAGTCGGAAAAGAACAAGAGTTGGTTAAAAAACACTTGAAAGGAAAGATGTAGATCGAGCTAGGTCCTTTGAGATTGACAAGTCCGTACTCACTACAGTGAACCCATGAGGGTTACAATAATTTATCTTTTTACATACTTTTAAGAAGTATGGAAATAGCTATTATATGATCTTTTAAATAAAAAAAAAACAAATTGTTGAGATTGCAAAATTTAGAAAATTGTACATTATTGTAATTAAGTAAAACAACCAGCAAACAACATGTAAAGGAAATTAAACCCCTTTTATAGGCAGGGAGTGTGTTATGCGTAATATTTCTTCTTTTTTTGGAAATAGTCAACAAGAACAATTTACCTATTTAAACCAGGAATTAAAATGAAAGAGCTGAAATTATTATTTTCAAAATTATACTGTTATTGTTGGTAACTAAACCTAATAAACTATTTACTTTAGTAATGTCTAAAGTGTTAACTATAAAAATAGCCATTAATAAAAAACATAATAACATATGGAAATATATTAATGAAATATGTAGAGCACCACACGTAAATATATTTTTAGTTTTTACATTTTGGCAATCCATTAAGTTTTTACTATCTCCAGAACATACAACATCTGCTACGTAACTTGAATAAAGAGATAAGCTTTCAATGGATTCCTGGACTTTCAAACATAAGAACCATAAGAAATGAAGTACCGAGACTGGCAAGTAGAGCACCAAAACTCTGAATGGTTAAAATTATAACATCTGATATAAGTAAAATTTAATAAATTCATAACAATACTTGGAGGAAAGATCAGAAAGCCTCTCTGGCAGGAGGTCATTTTTATGACATTCAACCGGAATCCAATGATCTTGGAATATACGACAGACAGATCCAAACATTCATATCTATAGCAAGAACAGATTCATATCATAACAGAGCAGTTCTTGCACAGATTCAACTTAACTGATTCTCCTTTGTGAAAAAGATATAACTTCAAAAATAAAAATGTTTGAACACATAATACTGGAGTGTATACACTACAAGAATCCTGAAAATACAAATTGAAAGATTATCTTTAAAATTTGAAGAAGTAGAAAATAAAAATTATACTGAGCAACAAGACACTGCTTATGTGCTTATGATGGTTGGTCAAGTATATGAGATCGTGCCATCAAATGTGGCTTGATATTGGACGTACATAACAAGAAGTAGTAAATGTGTCCTACACTGGTAAAAAGTATGTTGAAAGTAATTTACAATAAAGCTCAAAAGTGTTGTAAAATCAAATAAATGTCTACCTATAATTTTAATTTAAAAGCTGAAGTAAACTTTTCAAACATAACCTAACTTTAACCTGTTTTTCCTCATGCAATGAAAGAAAATATCAAATCTAATTACCTGAATTATGTTGAGTATTGAAAGATAACAGTGTGCAGCACTTCTGTCATGAACTGTTGATACCATCATATTTTTAGGCTGCAGTAATCGCCTCATGACGTCCAAAACAGTCGTCTTGCGTATTGATGTTGCCTGCAAAATTGAATTATTGTTGTTTATTATTAAAATAATAAGCGTATAGTGTAAATTGCTTATTACGATGTATTTGTTTTAATGACTAAATCCGAAAGTCCTCTTCAAATACCATATAAGACCTGTACTTAAAAAGCTGTTTACAACTTCATCGCTTATAGTGACATATCGGTTTAAGCGACACGTTATTATTGATTTTTTACAAAATTGGTCTAGTTATAATGACAGAATGTAATACGACACTGTTTATTAATGAGTTTCTTTCTCATGATCCGTTTCTTCCTTTCTTACACTCCGTCCCGGCCCTTATCTCACATAATCTGTAACTTTGCCTGCCTTCTAACTCAATACTGTCTTCCACAGTAGTTAATTTTTGGCACGTCTTCAAAATGTCACAAAAAAAGAGGAAAACAAGACTCACATAGTATAGAGATTTATAAAAGGTAGAAACTAACACAGACATTGCAAGGAATGTATGCCACATTTGCCATCATTTGTGTATATAAAAACAATATACGATATTTCGAGAGTATAAATCAACTCCAGCTAGCAAGTGACAAGCGTAGAACTTGAAAAAGTGAAAAACACGGAAACACCAAAATAGCCTAGTAGCGTAAGGTCAATCCTATCAGCCAAACCAGTCCAGAAATAAAACAAATTATGACTTCTGTTAATAAAAAAAACATATAAAATTAAAATGCCTATATTTTAAATAAGGATGACTTTTATTAGTTAAGTCTACACTAGAAGTGACGACTCTGTCACACCCTAAACTTTTGAAAGAATGGACAAAATGGTTGTTTACCCTGATAAATGATTAGGTCGCCATTCCGTTGGTATTAAATAACCCCTATTTAATTAGTCGACCAATGCAAGCTGTCATGTCAACATGGCGATTGACGTTACTTGTGTAAGGTAATTCTGTGACTCATGGTTTCCTTATCATGTTTGTATTTAGTTTTAGTGACTTTAATAGTTAGCGTTTTCTTATTATAAGTTTATTGCTTGAAATGGGAGTTGATTTATACTCTCAAAATGTTGTGTATTAGTTCTTATACACACAAAGGATGGCAAATGTCTGCTTAAACCATATCAATGATTGCTTAAAACCATAGCAATCCATCATTATCAAATAACTTTATAACCAGAATACTGAAACATGTTGCTTTGAACATACATAAAAGTCAATTGTGATAACAATGACTTATTTAAAAGAAAATACAATATTTATTATTTATATTTTGTTCCTAATATTTAGAATATACTTACATCGTGATCAGTTGTAAGTGGAGTGTAGCCTGTCATAAGAAAATGTAAACGTGGTGTTGGTATCAAAGGCCCAATCAGTCCAATAAGATCATTATTCATATATGAAGGATACCTGCATAAATGTACCATACAAACTTTAAGATTAATAATAACTGCATTTTCAAAATATTAAAAAATATATATATTACAAATTTAAGATAAATATGCTAAACTGTACATTTTTAGTACAGAAGAGATTAAAATAGTATAGAATTAATTTTCAATTTGTATCCCTTAATTCAATGCACTGATCAATAATATTAATTTAATTGCAGATTATGATAAAACTCAATAATCAAACCTCTTATATTTGAAAATATTAAAAATAATGTTTTAAAAACTACAATATAAATAGCTGTACCAATATTTTTGAATTAAAGATCTGACTTTTTTATTAATAAAATCACTAAGGAGTCAATAACTAAGGATTTATTTTATCCGTATTCTAATATACTTTGGAAAACTACTAATAAAGATTTTAGCTTACTAACGAACTTAAATGATATATTTTTAGAAAGTGAAAGACAGACAACACATGGTTTTACATACAGTAAAAACTCTCTAATCCGGATTAATGTGGCGCTGGCTGATCTGTATATCGAAAAATCCGGATCTCGGGGTGGCTACTTTTATATAGTTAAAGTGGTTTTAAACGTGAACAAAACGTAGCAAATTTACGTTTTTAGCGCTAAAACGCGTTGCGCTTACGATAAATTGTAGCTTTACCACAGTATTCTAAAAATTAACTATGGTTTTCAAATTACTGTAATATATAGGAAGTTACGTTTTAACTGTACTATTATGTAATTTGCCATAGTTTGCCGGTACGGTAACTGGTAACAAAAGTACCAAAAACAACAAAAGGTAGGTTAACTAAATAAATATTACAATAGCTATGTTTAAAATTCTATTTATTTTAAGCTGAATGAGACTCAGCATAAAATATACAAACAACAATTAATTAGGTCTACAGTGTTAACTAAAAATATGAAACGAAAAATGAAGATTAGAAAATAAAACGGTACAATAAATACGTACAGGATTGTACACGTGAAATTTTGATGAACGTACGATAAATGTTAGTTTTCATTACAGTACAGTAATTTGTACTCACGTCAGTTTTTATTAAAAAAGATGTAATGGTAGCTTGCTTGGCTCGTTGAACACGCTTCTTAGATGTAATATCTCTCCATCTACGAAAAAGAAGGAGATCGGCCGGTGAGGATTCTTCTTGTTCTTCCACGTAGTCTATCGGCTGTTCAAGTGCTTGAAAAGCTTCGCAATGAGTCATGATTTGTTTTTGTTGTTGAATCAGAACAATCACTACTGCCCAGTGCCCAGCTCAAAAACATTGTTCACTACTATTCGGTCCGAAAATATTATTTTTGTATATAAAATTGTATTTTTATTATTTTTTATACGATGGCATACGACGGCCGGATATCGGAGTTTCCGGATATCAGAGATCCGGATCAGAGAGTGTTTACTGTATTTAAAACTAAATATGTCAGAGAAAAATAATAGAAAACAGAGTTTTATAATCAGCTGATGATACGTCATATGGTATTACATTTAGTTCAATAAACAACACTCCAGTTCCCTTAATTTATATCTTTTTAATGATCAACCAACTGTTACAACACTTTGAATAATCAAATTAATACATTCCCCCTTGATGATTTATTTAGCATCTCATAGAAAGGGCAGTAAAATTATATTCTCTTTTTTACAAAAACAAAAAACCTGAAAAATAACAAATGTCAAGTTCACTACCTAAAATACCAACTACAACAATTTAAAATTCTAATTAGTTTGCTTTTAGTAATATCATTAAACACAAAAACAATAAACAAATGAATAAAATTAAAATCAAAACTTAAATAATAAGTAAAATAAACACGGTAAAACGAAGAGACATGGTAAATTTAATATTTTTAAATCAATGAAAAGCTTCCTGCATAAAGCAAATTTACTAAGTCCTATCATTGTGCACGAAGTTATCTTTTGCCACCGAAAGATTCTTTTACCATTGTAGAATTTCCCCACAGTATTAAGCCATAATTTAAAAAAGCATAATATACCATTAATAACATTTTTTTGATCTAGACATGTTATGAGTTCTTGCAATAAAAATATTACTGTAGATAATTTCGTAAACATGTAATTTTGTATGATGATCTCAACTTAACTTACTATCCAAAAGTACACCCAGTAATTTAACTGAATGGTTTTCCTTATTGATTTCCAAGTTATACATAGAGAAGAATAGCTGCTCTCTTTTATTAATATTAAGTGTAAATGAGAGTTGGTAGCAAACCAGATTGCAGATCTTTCCAATAACGTTGGTCATTGCTTTAACATCTAAGTACTCTTGTATCATCTGCATAAAAGACTAATTTATGATGTAGAATCCTGTCAAATCATTCTTGTAAAATAAATAAAAAGGGGCCAAGAATTTGTAATTTTCAAATTAAAGTTTAATGGGGTACATAGCCTACAAGTTTAGATTTTGTATGGATAGGAGATACAGGCTTACCTTGGAAAGTGATTCATGGTAATTATCTAATAGTACACAAATAGAAAAATAGAAAATTATTTTTGTTTATACTCTCTCTACTGATTGAGAAAGTGAACAGTGTTTACAAAATATTTCAGAGCTTTGGTGATTTTCAAATTATAAATTTTCTATATTCGTATAATGCACAAGTTTTTGTTTGTTTAAATAGTTATATGGGTATAAATATGTAAAACTGTATTAGACTGGTATATACTGCAGCTAGCAGTAAAAATTCTCAATATTTAATATTTAAAGATTATATTTTTTATTTTTAATACTAATTCAAAAAATTTAAAAGTTGCGCTGCCATCGCTACTGGAATAGATAATTAGGTATTCAGAAATAGGCTGTTTTTGTCTACAGCTCATGTTAAAATGTTATTGCAAACTTTGGGAAATTCAGATTATTCTTTATAATGAATTTAATATTGATAATACACTCCTTTCTAATCCTCGATAGTATCATGAATCAAATCACATCACCTCTAATAGAAATAAGATCATGATTTAAAACAATACCTTAAAGTAGTTGTGCTAACAGACATCACAGTAGAAACCAAAGAATTAATTTCAGCAAAGGTTGGGTTCTGAATGTGTAACCTATCTGAAGCAATTCTGTTTAAAGCAGTATTATCCAGCACAACAACACAATCAGCACTCTGTGTTAACCTTTTTAGTGTAAGCAAAGAGTTGTAAGGTTGTACGACGACATCACTAAAACACAAAACAATGATTTTTGTTATTTGTGCCGAATATAAATTGCATAATTATTTATTTTTTGGCCCATCTGATTTTAATTGTCATCATTAAAATGAGCATGTTCAAAAAATTGGTTATCCTGAATTTTACAAAATAATCCAATCTTTCAAATTTTAAGTTGAAGAAAATTATGACAAACAAACACTTGATAACAACCAACCAAAAATAACTAAAAATGTATATAGTACAAAATTTATTTTATATTGTTGTTATATTTATACTGTATATGTAAGAGAACATGTATATTTGTATACATTTACTTGTCTACTTTTAGGTTGTCTATTTGTTTCTTCTTTTTTCTTTATAATACAGTGTTTTTTTTAATTTTTAAATAATAATGAAATAACAATAATACATAAAATAAAAGACTACCGAACACACAAACCTTATTTCATCTTGATTAGGGAATACACTATACGTTTGAATAAGTTTCTTTGGAAATCGATCCGTCAGTCTTTCTAATAAATAAGACCCCATTCCAGAACCTGTCCCTCCGGCTATAGAATGACAAAGCACAAAGCCCTACAACATCAAAACATAAACAAATTATGAAATTAAACAAAATAATAAATAGTGGAAAAAAACATTACACAAATTTTGTTACACATACATATGCTACAAACACATATAAAATCCACTTTTCGAAATTATTAATTATTTTCTCAACTCTATAATGAAAACCATTTTATATAAATAAATATATATATCTTGTACTGTTACAGGGCTAATTCTATTTCTCCTGTTCAGCAATAAATATTAAAAAGAAGTTTTCTGAAATCAATTCAGAGTTTATTCTGCCTCATGATATTTTGATATTATTTTTTTGTATTAATAAAAACAAACAAACTTTTGAACTATGAAAATTACCATTGAATAATAAGAAACCATTTTTGCCATTGTGCATGGAATAAACTTATATTTAAAATGATATGAAAACAAACTAGGTTTTATTTTTTCAAAAAAAAATCAAACTGATTTTTTGGGGTATGCATGATAAAATTTGTGGAGATCACAAAAACATGTTAAATATAATTCACAGGAGATACGAATCAATTGCAAACAACCTCGTTACGAAATCTACTACTGTTATGAAAAAAGAAAAAAAAGAAAGAAAAATCAACTTTTACAACACAATTTTTAACTTAAAAGATAAACTAAATTTTGTAAAATAAGAATATAATAAAAACCAAGTTTCACAATTGAATTCAAAAATAAAATTCTTTTAGAACCTTTATAAGTATAAAATAGTGCAATTAATTGTGAATACACATGACAAAAATAGATAAACAATTAAATTTAAATTGAAGTATCAAAAAACCCTTCCAACTATGAAATACCAGAATTTTTTCTTGAAGCATTAATTTTGATGACTAACATACAGTATATTCAATAAAACACAAACATTTTAATTATGACCCAAATTAATATTTCTTACTTTCCCTTTCCAGGTCCATGGCAGCCCTTCAATGTCTTATGCTACTGTTAATTCATCAAATAAGAATTAACTAATTGTTTTAATCTAGCTTAACCTAACCTAACCATAATTTAATTCCAAATGATTAATCAGACGATCTCTTCTATTTAAAATGCTGAAAATCAATGATTGAAAACAGATTTTCTTATTAAATATTTATTACAAAATCAAATATATAACCATTATATATTATCAAATATAATATATATATATATATATATATATATATATATATAATACAAATATATAAATCAAATATATCAAAACCAAAATAGCCTTCAAAATGTTGTTACAATTGGTTGCGGCAAGAGAAATGGTGACTCAATTATTTGATAACATGGTTGACTAATTGGGGATTCAATAGTTTCTAGAGGACCACAGATGTTCTTCACTAATTTTATTATTTTCATTTGCGGACAATGATCACCTCTACTATGGGCCTCTTTCACGAAAATCACAAGTTACATATTCACCAATGAATATTAACAAACTTGTAAAAAAATTTAGTTACAACTGTTTCATAAACACAATGTTACAAGACGTGTTGTAACCAGTAATATTTCACATATCCACAAGTAGAATTTTAGAATTTCACAAGTTACAAGTTTATACTAGTTAAAATTACTGAAAGTTTTAACCTACCCTTATAGTTGGGTTACTTTTGTGCTGTTCAAAATTAGTTGTTATTGTAAAATTTATTTTATTTTCGTTGGTTAGTTTTCTGTTATTCTAATTTATTATGTAGGACTCTTCTGCTGACGATGATTTACATATTGCACCATACTGGGACCAAAGACGTAGATTATTCAAGGTTAGAACAAATGTGGACTTCATCAGCTGGTTGGATAATGGAGATCAGTATCACGGAATAGGAGACATGCATGCTACATCAAAAGCAAGTGTGTGTAGAGCATTGCATGAAGTTGTGAAGGCAGTGAACGACATAAAATTTGCACAAGTCATTGACTGGCCAAATGATATTTATGATGTTGCAGTAAGGTTTTCCCGAATAGTACGTCTTACGAATAGTATACCTTACGTCAAAGGATGTGTGGTTGGAACACTTATCAAAATAGATGCTCCAACAGAGAATGAACAGCAGAATGTAAACAGACATGAAGATCACTCCATAAATATTATGGCTGTGTGAGGACCTCAACTGTAAATTTTATTATGTCAGTGCACAGTGACGTTTGAGTATTGCATCATCGCTTTGAAAGTGGTTGGAGACCAATTCCTGATGGTGTAATATTAGCCGACTCAAGGTATCCATTAAGAGAATGGTTGATTCCACCAACTGACCTTAATTTGAATAATCCAACTGTGAGGCAGTTTAATCGTGCACATAGGTCTACCAGGTGGATAGTGGAGAATTCATTTGCCATTCTAAAGGAGAAATTTCCGTCCCTTACTCATTTAAGGGCAAATCCATTGTTAAAATGTGAAATTATTAAGTGTTGTTTCATTCTATGCAACATTACAAGGACTGAGAAGATGCAAAACGTGATCCGGAATACCAAAATCTTGGTGAGAGAGGCGAGGATGATGTAGTTGTAGCCAATCGGAATCGTGCTGGTGAGAGAAGACTTCAAGCTTTGATAGATTTCTTCCGATAACCTCTCAAGATGAGTTCAGTTTAACCTGAATAGGTAATTTTATAAAATCAAGATAGGTTTGAATGTATTCAACTGATGAAAAAAATAATACATTTTGTTCAAATGAGGTTGTTGTTTTTTATCACCAATTTTCTTTATTTTTCCCATGAAAATTTCTTATCAAAGTGTACCCACTAAATACTGAAGGAAATCATAGAGGTAACCTTGACAATTTTGTGCAAAGCACCACATGGAAAGCATGTGGAAAGTTACCATGCATGTCATCAAGAAATGCTGTTTAAACTGGCTTAATGAAATTATTATTACAAGTACCTAAATAAGTGAAATTATGAATAGTAACTTGTGAATTTCGTGACACAGGGCTCAGTGATAAAATCCCAGTTCCTATACTTCAGTTTTCTTTACTACTGTAATATGTTTTGTAACTGTCTTTTGTCTCCAATCTGTCTGACGAAACTGAAAATCATTAAAATATCTGTATATTGTACTGATATTCACCTAAACAGGTGTTTTATGACATTTCTCTATTCAAAATATGAATTCAAATTGTTTACATTATAAAATTAAAACTCCATTTGAAATTAAAATAGGTTTTAGAGTATAACTGACTTTTACGCATATTTGACAACACAGACATTCTTAGATGATGTCACAATATTATGGCTATTTGAAAATGTGATGTTTCAAGAATGTATTCTACACTATATGTTAAAGTGAATTAAAATGTCTATGTTGTGATAATGGTATTATACCACGTTCCACTTATTCATACTTTATTACTACACCTGGTATTTTATGCCACAATATCATTCAATCACATCACAAATAGTGCAGAATGCATATGTTCCTAAATACTGGTATTTAATAGAACCTACGTACTCACCTCTAAACTGTCTGAACCATCCGCCTCTCTGTCTATTATGTCAAAAATCTCCTCCTGTAAACGCTCTCCTTGGCTGTACCCGGACGCCCAGTTGTTACCAGCGCCACCACCATGTTTTGACAGATACACATTCTCTGGATTGTACAACTACAATAAATCAATTAAAAAATAAATTATTTCTTTAATTAATAAGAATAGTTTTAATTTGGAAAATGCATAGTTTGGAAATTGAAATTAAACGTAATGGGTAGGATTAGAATTTTCAAACTTACAATTTCAAAAATCCAGTTAGGTATAAAAGTCTAACTTAAATTTATACACTTTTAGCCGAAGTTTTAAATTTAAAACAATAAAAATTAAACTTAAATAAAACAAGGCAGTTGGGAAAGATTTGATTTAAATAAAATCACAGAATACAAGGCTGTTGGTAAATATTGTATTTAAATAAAATCACAGAATACAAACATTTAATTTAAATAAAATCACAGTTGAGTCATTTTCCCACAAATTCATTGACCTTCTCGTTGTTGCTAAACTTTTTTCCACATAATGGCTTCTTGAATGGACCAAACAAATGAAAATCCGAGGAAGCCAAATTGGAATGTAAGGAGGATAAGGTTGTATCAACCAACCCATTTTTCAATGGTTTCTTGGGTCAATTGAACAATGTGAGGAGGAGCATTGTCATGTAGCAATATCGCACTTTTTTGAGTTCCGCAATGTTTTTCTCTTTTTGAAGCTTTAACATGACCGAGTAGTAGATACAGTTTTTTGTACGCTGACCTTCCAAATAATCACAAAAGACGACACCTTGGGCATCCCAAAAGACAGTCAACATGACTATTCCCGCAGCAGCTTTCTTTTGGGTGTTAGCTGCTGTGCTTCCATTCCATGCTTTGTCTTTTGGACTCTGGTTTAAAATGGTGAACCCAAGTTACATCACATGTTAAAATCTTATTTAAAAAAGGGTCACCTTCCATTCTTTCAAGTCTATAAACACTTTAAGTCTTGTGTCCGTATTTTGTTGCGTAACTCTTTCGGGACCCATCTTGCACTTGTTTTGCTGTACTTTAGCTTGTTACTGATAACGTTATGAACTGGACCATCACTTACTGCAACTATTTTTGCTAAATGTTCAACTGTAATACGTCGGTCTTCACGAATAATGTCGTCAATGCGAGTTTCTTACGAAGGAGTTGACACTTCAACCGGCCAACCAGGACATTGCTTGTCAGTTTCTATAATTATTGAATGACCCTTGTATTTAGATTTTTCAAGTCAGTTGCAGTTCAGATTCAGATTTCCCAGAGGTTAAATTTGGTTTCTATGTTATAAAATGAACTTCTGTAAATACTACTTTTTAGGATGTTAGGAAAACTTTTTTTAATTCATGACAGCTGTTTCAGTATAATTATACCATCATCAGATGAATGAAAATTACTTGACACTATTTTTTTGTTGTTTTTTGTGTTTTAAGGCGAAAAACCATTTCGGTCATTATCGCCTTCAAATTTTTTGCAAGAAGATGCCTTTACCTTAACAACTTGAAATAATATTAAAAACAATAACAAAACAAAAACTAGATAACAAACAAAAATAAACAACAACATAATATATTACAAGGCTGTAAAATGGCCCTGTAACAACTTAACAATTACAAACTATGGTAAATTATAATTAATAACAATTATAACAAATATTACAGGGCTGTAAAAGGACCCTGCAATGACTTATGAAGGATAGAATTTTATTTTAAAACACAAAATATTACACAGCTGTAAAAGGCTCTGCAATAATCTAATCGAAATTTTGCTTTAAATTTTATCAAACATTTTCAGACGATGCAAAAAGGACAATACCCGCTCAAGGATCTGAGCATTATCTCCCAACATTGCCTAAATAGAATTAGGTAGGGCAAAAGTTCGTCGCACACCTCTTAATACAACACATTCAATGAGGATGTGCTTTATTGACAATACACCTTGACAAAATGGGCATTTTGGCGGATTTCCCCGTTCCATCAGAAATCCATGAGTGATCATGGAATAACCGATACGAACATGGGTAACCACCACTTCCTCTCGACGACTGACACGTACGGATAAATTCCACGGACGGAGAGTATCTTTTACTTCCCTCAGCTTATTGAACTCTTTATTTGTCCACTCTTCGTCCCATTTCTTACGCAAAATAATTTTAACTGTCAATACAAAGTCAGTTATCCATATCTTGAAGTATGGATATCAGGTAGGTTTAGTAAAGTGTAAATGATTATTCTCGGGATGAGTTGGTGAATAGAAAGGGTGGCCAATTCTATGGAGATATATTTCTCGATAATTTAGGCTCTTCTTCATCAATACTTAACATTTTTCACAACATACAACAACAAAAAAGCATGCTGACAACTATGGTGTTAGTTATAATAAATGTAAATGGCTGTAAATGGTTATTCCTTTTCAATTATATGTCTTGTTACGTTTGTGTATATGTATTTTTCTATTCTACATAACTTTTATTGAATGTATTGAGCCTATGTTCTGAAATTGACAATTGTCTATTGCAATTGTAAAATTGTTTAATGATGGAAAATAAATACAAATACAAACTCTGCTTGTAACTACAAAATAAAAAATATATTTGAAAATTTGGGTGTACAAAGTGAGGGGTTTTGGGATTATATTTAGGTATAGCTAAAATTATATACAGAGTAAGAATTAAAATAATTTAAAGTTCTTCGTAAATTCATAATGTTTCTAATCTGATCTCTTTCAATGTGGATACATAGACTTGACATCAAATATACTTAACTCTTAACCTATTTTAATCAACAATTTCACGTCTTGTAGTTTTAAATTTAATCATACATTAACATCAATTGAAATTAATATCGGTTTACCTTAGCATAAGTTGAATTCATAATACTATGGATAACTCTTGGTTCCAAATCCAAAAGAACAGCTCTGGGTATGTAATGATCATCATCAGCCTAAATTAAGAAAAATAAAATTTAAAACAATTACAATCAGAAATATTAATTATCATAAAGAAAATGAGCAGAATAAAAAAAAAAGTAAAGTTGAACCTTCCTTGTTCTATGGAATACCAAATTCCTTCATTACAACACTTGTACATATATATATATATATATATATATATATATATATATATATATATATATATATATGTTATGAATGTCCAGTGAATTCTGCTAGGAACTGGATAAGGAAGTTATGGGAACCGCGGAAACAGGCTGTATCTCATAATCCTAATTTACCAGTAAACACTTCCAAATACACCACAGTGGTGAAATAATCCCCATGTATGAATGTAAAGTGTAATTATATACCATGGGTATCAGCTTCTATTAAATGTGAAATGTGGGGAAATTGAAAAGCTATTTTTTGTTTTCATCAACACAATTAATTATGTTAGTTTAGATAATAATAATAATTTGGACAGATGAATTTAGTCTACAAAACAGTAAATTTACCCTACTTTTGGATTTTAAGGCTTTATAAAATATATGCACTTGTTTTTGGAATTGTTTTATTAACAAAGAAATCACTGTAATTGTGTGATTAGTGCGCAGAACTTTTCACATCTATATAAGAAAATTTAGCTGAATTTTTATTTATTTATTATTTACTATTATAGTCGTTGACAAATTTAATTTGTATGGACATAGTCATAATTACATTATAACATAATTGATTAAGTAAAATACAGTGTTGTAACTGAGAAACTCCTCCGCTGAGTAAAAGGTTCCATAAAATAATAACTATCTCGGACTGATTTGAAAGACCTTTTTTCCTCCATCTGTATTAACTTATTGGAAACTTATTGATAAGGATAGCACCAGCTTAACTTGGCAGTTTTTTATCTTTTGAGACTGTGACGCCTCCATTGAGGGTAGTTTTTTTGGTGTTATATCCATGTACTTGTCTTTTGACAGTAGGCATATATTTAAATGTGTAGTAAATAATGACTTCAAATATGCACATACAGGGAAAGGTCAATAAAGACAGCTCCATAATTGCCTGTCTACACTTATTCCATTTGGCTTAGACCAGCAATAAATCTCGTAGCTTTTTTTTTGTAGCATGAATCAAATCATTTTACATTATTACTTGTTGAGTTTCCCCCACACGGAAATTATATAATTTAAATAAGGAAAAATTAGCCCATAATCGCCCATAATGCCTAAAGGTTTTCACTATCCTCATCAGATATTTATGTCTGAATAAAGTTTACATATCCTGCCTATATGTTGCTTCCAAGTTAACTGATTATCAATAACCAAACCAAAGTGTTTTACTGAATGCACTTCTTCTTTTCTTGCACAAAGTAACTAATCAGGATGTCCAGCCGATAAGAATTAAAAAATTCACACACATTTCCCGATTTATCCTGGAAATCTCCCATACATATAGACCTATGAACAAGGGAAAGAATGCTCATACAAAAATTCTATTTAACTTCAAGAAATAAAATAGAACAGAATTCATAATTTATAAATTCATTTTATATTTAATAATGAACTTTATTATTATGAACTAATTTTGATGAAACTCAACTACTTGCCAATGTAAGATAATAAACATGACTTTGCAATCAGTTTATGTCCAACACAAGGCAAACCTAAAATGTGCAAATGGCATACCAGTAATTCTTCCATTACACCCCACCTAGTTTTAATAAAGTCTACAAATTTCACTCTACAAAATTTATTCGCTGTAGGCCTACCTCTGTCATAGAATACAACCTACAATAGCATTTAATAACATTGAAATAAATGTTTAGCATTAGGTACTCTCTTTCTGCTGTAGTTTTTATTTATATTATATATGTATTTTCTGCCACCTTACACATATATTACATGAGTCTCCTAAGGTAACAGTTGTACACTGCTGTATCAGATTTGTCACACAAAAACATGATTCATGTTAAAACACTTCTCAAAGTTTCTTACAGTTAAGTTTGCTACTTAGAAAGTAATGATAACACGCCATTTTGAAATAAAATTACAGAATTGACACTTTTAAAAACATAGATGAAGTAAAATATATTATCTATTCCCCGTGTACATTTAATGGTACATATTGAGTCATTATCTCCCATACAACCAAACAATTAACCATAATTTTAACAGCAAGAACACAGTTAAAATGTACGCTTACTACTGTTTATTTAATTAGCGGTAACACAGTTTAAACAAATTAGGTTTACTACTGTTTATGTGATCAGTGAGAACACTGTTTAAACGAAGTAGGTTTACTACTGTTTATGTAGTTACAATTTATTTATGATAGACTGTTAACAACCAGTTTTACCAGAGTCATTAACTATATAACTTTATAGGCCATGATATGTAATAACATTACCTAAAATTAATTTTATTTCAATGACAAAAACTAACCTGATAAAAAAACACATCCTTCCTATCAACACCATCAGTCGCAAAGTCTTCCAAAATGCCTTCAGGATTAATCCCATGTTCAGCACATAACTTCTTCCAGAATTCAAAACCAACTATACACAAAATTGATATTAGTAAATATTATGATATATAATTATACATCAGAATCTATAGGACATTAAAATTGAAGTACATAACCAAAAGCTTCACAAATTTTTGTTTTAAGAAATAACAACTTTTACGTTAATTTTAAAATGGAAAAAACAAGTTTCATTCAGAAAAATTAGAATGAAGAGTAAAAAAGATGGAAATGAAGAGATCGCAAAAGAAATTGGTAAATCAATAAAAAGCTGATAAACATATCTAAAACCAACAAACACAAATCAACTAATATTCACAATTTTTCATTGTTTAGCCATGAAAATAGATTCTGTTGAGTGTAAATTCAATCAAATTAATGTATGCTACAAAAATACTATATTACTTAAAATGAAATACATCTTTATTTTATCTACTTGCACAAAAAAATAAGTAGGAGTATATACTATTGATAAAACTATGATTAGACTAATGACACAGCATATTATGTGTTTTTAAACAACTTTTATTTTACTCGGTTAAATAAATGACTTCAAAGAAATATATCATTTACACAAGGTAGGTTTGGTTTAGCTCAGTTTTTGAATTTTTTGATTTTTTTTAATTAAGACAAAAAACCATAGCAGTCATCATTGCCTTCACGAAATTGATAATAAAATTTGAACATTAACAAGAATAAAACTAGTTAATAATAATAAATAAAGAATAACATAACATGTGACAACACTGTAAAGGAGGCCCTGCAACATGTTAACAATGATAAATACAATTAACAACAAATAAAATCAAATATTACAAAGCTGTATATGACTCTGCAATGAGTTTAACAAGGATTAAATTATAAATATTTTAATAGACAATTAAACATAATAAAACAGGGCTGTAAAGGGGCTCTGCAATCATTGAAAATGAATCATTTAAAATTTTATCAAAAATTTTCAGCAACACAAAAATGATAATACCCAGTCAAGGGTCTAAGCATTATCCCCCAACATCGCCTGAATGGAATTGGATAGTGGACAGTATCTTGTACTTTCCTCAGCTTATTGGATTCTATATTTGTTCATTTTTCTTCCCGTTGCCTATGCAAAATGAATTTTAAATTTGATACAAAGGCAGATGCCATAACACACTGTATGACTGGCATCTGACTTGTAGCTTCCTTCAACTTTTTTGTCTACCGTAATTACTCAATGCCCAGATATCCAGCAAAATGATACTCCGACATCCAGTAGCTAAAGTCTGTGTATGGAACGCAGAATATTCTCATCCAACGGATTCTTAGAATACATATGCTGGATAGCCTGTAAAGCACTTTTGGAATCAGAACACAACAGATAATGATGGAAACCAGATGGAACAAGTTCGGCAGGAAATATACTATAAGATGAGGGGTAATGCATATAATATATATTGAAATTTTGAGACATAATTACACCAGAACTTTTGGGATGATAGATAAATTCATTATTTACTCAACAATCTTTGAAATTTACAAATTTGTAACATATTCAATCATATAGCCATATTGAAATCACTCGTGGGGCACAAGCACACTTCATTCACTTCTACCGGTTGATATTACTATGCTTCTATGATATAATATTCATGATGCCTAGGTCTCTGAACCCAGACCTAGTAAAAGAACTATAGGTCAAGTAAGGTATATGCATAAATAATGACCTTTCTTGACTTGTAGTTCTTTAACTAGGTGAGGTTAGGTAACCTCTTAAATCGCTGTTATCGGACAGAAATAATGAATTGTGAAAGGTAAAAAATGAAATGCGTCGAAAACAAGTATCGAAATGATGGATAAAAGATTGAAAAATAATTGCCGAGATTTTGCACTTAAATCGATCGGACAACCACTCTCCATATTAACCGAAAAACTAAATTATTATGTCTACATAATACCTGCTATGGTGAAAACAAAATAAACATACATAACTTTTGAATGAGAAAAAGAAAACATTTACAGCTACTCAACACAGAAGAATAATTAAATATTATGTCAGATACCTAATTACCTGTCATAGTTAAACAAAATAAACATAGAAAAATCCTTTAATAAAAGTTTTTTTTTTTTATTATTACAGCCTCACTAAGATAACCAAACTATTTTTTTCTCTCTTTACCAAAAACTGGTTGGGCACTGATTTATTTCATCCAGCCCTAGATGCATGAGTTTTATAAGTCTTTTTTGCAAGTGACTGTACAGGTTTTTTAGTACTTAATTACGATAGGAATGAAATTATAGCCTAGTTTATTTATATTTGTTAAATACATAAATGTATATACTATAAATAATATGAAAAAGAGATGGAAGTAGTTTTATAAGAATTTTGATGTTAATATTGTAAAAGAGGAAAACTTCTAAAGGAAGATTTTTAAAAATTAAAATAAACACGTTTGGGGTTTCAAAGAATCAAGGATAGGTGGTAAGGAAGCAAAATTCACTTGCCTAAAACCCACCAGGCTAACACCTACCTATCCCGTAAAGATTTGGATCTTGGTTGAAGAAACCCAAGGTAGTAAATGGTACATATATGTGTACTTGCTATTTCTGATATCAGTTCTTTAATGCGTAAATTATCAAATAATTCTTTTTATTTCTGCGAGGAACTTATTTATTCCATGTAGGAAATTGTGATTATTTAATTTTATTAGTTCTGCTAGTTTTATGATGTTAAAGGGAAATTTGTAATTTTCTGCTTTTGATCGGCAAGTTTCATTAAATTTGTGGTTGTACTAAAAAATAAACGTTTTTTTATTTATTTACATTTTTTCTGAAGTTGTAAAAGAGTTCTATGTCATTTTGCAAATAATTTTTGGTGGTTTTATAGTTTTTCGTTTTAAAACTTTTATAATGCCCCATGCTTGAGCACTTGATTTTGTAGAAATATCTGTGAATATTGATTGCCAGCTACCAGCTAGATATTTTGGCTTGTTATAATTTTTTTAGCTGTTTTTTTTTCATGTTTTATATTTTTTTAAATTTCAGAACACTCAAGTTTGTTTTAAATGTTTTTAAAGAGTCTTCTTATTGCCTTGGAACAATATTCATTCCAGCAGCTCTTTGGCTTAAATATGGGATTCCAATTTTGGTAATTTGGCAAATTTCAGTGGAGTTTAGCTCTACTTAGAGCTTGTTCAATTATTGAATATAAACCGTTTTTGTTATAGGGTAAATATTTACTTAAAGATAACTTGTAATTTTCCGAGTTTTTTAAAATTTTTAATAAATATACTACATACTTTGCTTCTTAAGAATAAACATAGTTTTCATTGCGCAAGTCACTCTTTTTCACCGAAAACTCATGATTTATAATCAACGTTTATAAGGTTACACATAACTGCAAGACATGATAGCAATGAGAATAGCGTATGGTTTGACGCATGTGCATTACACAATGACTATGATAGATTGCTATTTATATTTTCGTAAGTTTATTGAAGTTAATAATTTCCTTACTTTAATATGTTGGGCGATAATAATAAATTACATCCATTTCCAACAAATAATATTGATAATTACACACTAATTGAGTATTTGCGTTAAACACTAAATTGTGTAGTAAGCTTGACAGCATAACATGTGATCAGTGATCTCGATATAAGCATTGACATTTCTTTAGTAACATACAAGACGTGAATGTGAACATTAGCCATTAAGGATAACCTATAAACCCGTCATTTTCATTGTTTTGAAATTATGATTTAATTTATTTTTAAGAGTGACCTCCACAATAAAAAAAATTAGATATAAGCATTGACATTTCTGTAGTAACATATGAGACGAGAATGTGAACATTAGCCATTATGGATAACCTATAAACCCATTGATTTCATCAGTTTAAAATGATGTTTTTCCATCAAAAAGAGTGACCTGCGCAATGAAAACATTATTTGTTCTTAAGAAGTAAGGTAAGTAGACTACAATTTAAATAAACTCCAAAAATTACAAGTTACCTTTAAGTAAACATTTACCTGTTAAAGTTTTCAGACAATTTGTTAGTTTTGTTATTTCAGTATTAAAGATATTAAAGTTAACATTTTTATAATTATTTAAATACTTTTGTAAGTTAGGGGATGTATTAAAAAAGGCCTGGGATGGTTGTTTATTTAGAGGTATTATATTGAATTCCATGAAAATTGGAAAGTGCACTCTATAGATGGGATCAAAACCATTAACTCCAAGTGAACCAAACTATACATGAGTTGATACCTACTTTGGTTTCCACACTGCCCAAGTTGGAGAGTTATCATTTCACACGGCATTTTGAATTTGTTTTGTATATTCACATTAACAAATTATTAAAACTAAAACAAATCTAGTAAACAATGTTCAAACAGTTCATCACTCGTACCATCACATTCCCTACTACTCTAACTAAATAAATGCCCAAACAGATCAGCTGTCAAAGTATAACCACCCCTTATTCCAATTTGAGTCTTTTCCCTCCAATTTTCCATTTGAAGCCTATGGTTTATGAATTAGTGTTTTGGTATTTAAAAAAAAACTATAAAATAATTACGTAAATTATTTAGTTTGAATGTATAAATAAAAATTGTTATATAGGTGTGTTAAAAAAAAGTCAATAAATATGGTGATATAAGTGCATTGAAAAATTACTTCAGTAATTTTAATTGAAATATTAATTGGTTATTGGTTTTAGCTGTGATGAAAGTTATTAGCTTTGCTTCTAACAAATTAAACAACATTTAAATTAAACTTTTGTGTTTGATAGCACTTACAATACTGTAACTAAATTCAATTACTTTGGTAAAATTTAGTGAAGATTACTAAGATCAGTAGTTCTGAGTTGTGATTTACTGTTTCGCTAACGTTACAACAATTAGAACAACTAAGTAATATAAATTAACACGGCAAATTTATATTCTGATTAATAATTTCTTTCAAGTGTGCTTATTGTTGAGCTTGCAAAGCTAACCAATAATTAATTGTTTTTATCTTCAACTAGAGCCTACTTATCAAGATTAGTTAAGACCAGATATTAAATCTCTGGTTAGGACCTACAGTTAACTGTTGTATTTTGTATTCCGTTAAATAAATCTATAAAATTGGTCCAATGAGCGAAGAAGAAAAATGAACCAATCTCTACCACATTCCTTCCACTTTTGATTAAATTACTAATAATTAAAACTAAGTTTAATTCAATGTTATAACATTGATTTTATGTAAGTATACGAAAAACTCAATACAACAAATTTTAGAAACATGATTTTATTGAAAATTTTACTAGAAAGAACATAAATTTCCGTCTGTCACTATTGACCCAGCTTGCTTATGTGTGACTGAAAATAAAACCATAGGACACCCATATAAAATTTGAATTAGAAATATACATGAATGTGACTTCACTAATTTCGTAAATCAATTTTACTTGATTTTAATTAGAATTTCGCAAAGAAATCCTTTTTCTATTATGTTTATTATTTATATACTTATGTTATATGATATTAAGAAATAATCATGTCAACTTAATTCCTAGAGAAGGAAATTTTTTTGCAAAGTCATTGAAGATTAAGAGTATCGAACATTTTTAGAATATATCTATATTAAAATTTTATTTGTTTTTAAATTGTTGCAAAATCCTGTGTAATAATATATATTATTCAAGCTGTTAGTATCCATATCTCTTAGCTTAACAAACCAGCTGATTTTACGTTCAATCAGAGTTTGGGCCTTAAGTCTATGTTGTAGTCTGTTTCTGTTATTTGACTAGTAAATAATAACTAGTATTTTTTAGTTTTAGGTTATGTGGTAAATAGTTGTAATAGCATATGTTTAAAGCTAATTTGGTGATTAGTAATGGTTTTATTAAATTAAAAATTAAATATAGCCATTATCATGGCCAATGATCTTTCATTCTCAGGACTAAGTAATGAATTGAATGAAATAATTAAACTTATGTGGGGTCCTCATGTG
This sequence comes from Aphrophora alni, assembly GCA_963513935.1. Lineage (NCBI taxonomy): Eukaryota > Metazoa > Arthropoda > Insecta > Hemiptera > Aphrophoridae > Aphrophora > Aphrophora alni. The sequence goes on along the minus strand of OY740767.1, from coordinate 6,732,580 downwards.
AAAGAAGATGTATTTCAAAGATGGACTCAGGGTATTCTTTATTATTTTTAAAGTTTTTATCTAATATATATTGTTATTAATAGTTTGAACTTAAGGTTTGTAAACAAACTTAAATGCTTTAGGCCTGTGCCCAACTAAATCTAACTAGCCTAGGCCTAGCCTGTGATTTATATACTGGTTTCTATTAGAGTTCAACATATCCCTGGTTTACACACACACACACACACACACACACATATATATATATATATATATACACACACACACACCAGATGCTACTAATCCCAGTTTATAGACTTTTATGGTATTACAAAGAAAGGGTAATTGTTACAAAGAAAGTCATGGCTTTTATTTGCAATTTTTTTTAACAAGTTCTACATACCTTATTTGTTAATAATAAAATAACTTTTCAATGCAGAGCTAATTTTTTCACCGAAAAGTTGCAATTTCAAAACTACAGAATTCAATGCATTTATATCACCAAAGTCAAGCAACATCGAACGCGATTAGTACTTGGATAGGTGACCGCTTAGGAAATACCGCACAATTTCTTCTTTTTTTTACAAAAAGCCATGACTTTCTTTGTAAACAATTACCCAAAGAAAGTTCATACCCATATGCAATTTTCATTTGGTATAACTAATTGTGAATATTTAGTCATTTAATTTCGGTACCATTCAAGGAGTATTTTATCAGGCTAATACATTTTTTTTGGTAATTGTTTACAATTATTTTGTCACCTCTAACTTTTTTAGTATGAAGACAATTGACATATTTATGTTTGTAAATAAAGGAATAACATTTATTATGGCCCGGAAAAGTAAAAAAAGTGGGATACTTACTTTAGAAGTCACTATAAACTTACTTAAAGTTAGCTCACAATTGTCACACATAAACGGATTGAAACTGGAACACAACGCCATTAGAACTGACCCATACCGCTTCATATCGCAGCATTGATAAGACTTTGACCCAGTGTAACTGGTATTTTCTAGTTGTTCCGGGCCTTCAAACATGTTTATCTGTCGTTTGTAGTCCATTGTTGATAACATATCTAAATACTAAAGAAGTTAGAGGTGACAAAGTAATTGTAAACAATTACTTCTTTTCTTTTTTTACATAGGCCTAGTCTTAAAGATAACAATCCACTGATTCAGAAAAAACTAAAGTGTGTGTGCCCATAAATAAGAAAGCACAAGATCAAAGTCGAGAAATCACATTCAAAATAAGGTTAATTTACCACTTCATACGTATGACAAACAGCAAACAGGCGATTGACAGTTATCATCAAATTGAGCATCATAATTTATGCAAATCTAATGAAGCCTAAAATGATTTCGTCATACTTAGTTCAGTAATAGCTAGGTTGTTATTGTCAACTTTCATTTGTGTAATTTGTAAAAAAAAAACTTATTTTTTGTAGAATCTATTTTTCAGTTGCTTATTTTATAAACCACAGTGTATATAAAAGAACTAAAGTTTGTCATAATCCGAAATGTGAAAGTTTATTAGTAGTTAATGACTTGGATGACTTTATGTTTATTTGTGGATCAAACTACCCTCCAGGGTCACATAAAAAAAAAAAAATTTAAACCTAACTTTTTAACATAACCTAATTTGTCCCTAATTTAACCTTCTAAATATGTTTCCCTCAACATGTAGGATTAAAAAACATTGATTTTAATAATAATAGTTTTTATATGGAAAATGTTGGTTAAGCTCTCCTTAACAATTAGTTAATCATCATAACATTAAACCTAATCATTACACTTTGAAATCATAAACACAATTATATAATATAAAGTATTATTAAGTTTTTGCGGTCGCAAGTATGATTTAAATTATAGCAATAATTAATTGTACCGGTACCTTATGAAGTTTCTACCTTACAAGGTTAAGTAAGGTAGCTATATATACACACACACACACACACACACACACACACGTTTGAATCCAACACTAATACCTTGCACACATTGTAGAAAAACTATCACCCATCCAAGTAATAACCACACTCTATGTTGCTTGACTTTGGTGATCAGTCAAAACATTGTTTGAAATGTAAACTCCAACAAATACATCATTGACATAATGTCAATTTCGAAGTGATAAACATTTTTGCTCAGTAAAAAATGGTACTACTTTCATAAAGAGAACAAAAATAATGAAAACAAAAATTAAAATTGGAACATTGTGTTTGCTATATAAATTTAACCTTCAAATATGTCATTGAAATAATATGTCAATTTCGAAGTGAAAAACATTTTTGCTCATCTAAAAACGTTACTATTCTTATAAAGAGAGGTATGTAGTACATTTTTTTTTTTAATACTGTATATATATTGGGGCGCTACAATAAACAATTACCCATTAAAACTAACCTAATACATATTGATATTAATAGTTTAAACTGAATGTGTGTAAACAAACTTCTATACAGTACTTGTCATTGTAAGTAAAACTAATTAGCCTAGACCTATGATTTGTATAGCCTACTGGTTTATAATAGGGTTTCATCATTTCGGTAATTATGCGTGTTGAATATTTGCTTCTATTTTATGAAATTGTTAAATATGTACCTTATTATGTACAATTCATATCCCTACTGATTATGGCATTTGTCCCAAGACCATTTTCAATGCACCAAATACATTATTTATGTAAGAAAATAATTTAAAACAAGGGTGAATCCAGCTTTGATTATGTTAGTACAAGCGATAGCGTCAATAAACTATTACATCTGCATTTCACCTTGATCTGAACCCTTCATCTTGATGTTGTAACCATATCTCTATATGGTTTTATTGTTATAAATTGTTTTATTAGGTAAGGATATATATAAAACTTACCTAACCTCACCTACACGAAAATAACTTTCATACACCTAAAAATTCGTTTAAACCTATTCATATTTTGCTTTACCCAAACGTACTGAATATTATTGCACAGTCACACAATATAATATCTAGAAGGCATGTCACATGAACCTTTATTCTTGATATTGGACAATGCAAATACAGACGCAGGCCTATATTAACGACAGCAAAGTACACTCTATAGTTGCACATTTGTTATTTAGATAATCTATTTGGTGCATTGAAAATGGTGTTAGCACAAATACCATACTGTAATAATTAAGATGTGAATTGTACATAATAAGGTACGTATTTAACGTTTTCACAAAATAGAAGCAAATATTCAACATGTATGCTACAATGCATAATTACCGAAATATGATATTTACCATCATTTTTAAACAACAAACATAAAAGTAGGGCTACTTGTCAAATAGCCTACATAGGACATGTAGGTATACATAGCCTACATGTAGCCTACATAGGACAAAATATTTGGTATATTTTTATAAATTTTGAAAAATCCCTGCCATCATCATTTTTACATGGAAAGAAGTTTTTACTCATAGAAATTGAAAAGTGGAAAAGCAGTACTAAAGAGGTTGCAGGTGGCTCAGTGGCTCAATGTATTACAGTAGCGTGTAGACGTAAAAATTATAAATTCTACACATAACTTTAGTACTAACAAAGTTTTCTACATATTTGTTTTCGCCATTCCGACTACTGATTAATAATTAAATATATTATAAGACTTACCGTCACAATAGTCTAGTTTGTCTGTAGTTATCTCACTACGGCCGTTTCGGCTATTCAGCCATTTTCAAGTGTTATGCGGGTATTACCGTTGTCTTAGTTTAAAATAGAAATTACGAACACACGACACATAACAAACACACAAGTTCTTTTAACATTTAAAACATGATGTAGTAGGCCCACTGTCACAACGCGTATTTACTTAGAGAATTTTGATATAGGTTTATTTTATTTATTTATTTTTTTGTTTTAGGCTTTCACTTTAGTGCCGATGAACCAACTGCCTTAGTCCAGTGGGATGGAGGACCTTGTGCCGTATTAGCACCTGTACAAGCATTTATTATAAAATCATTACTTTCTGAAACCTGTTCAAGCAATTGGCGAGAGGTAATATGTTCATTAAAATAATATATTTATACAAGGAATGGCAAAATGATCTGTCAGTTTTCATTGTTTCACAGTAGAGCGAGTAAACTTGGGTGGGGTGGGGAGTGGTAAATAAACTGCCTACTCAACACCATATTAGTAACCTTGGAGCAGTGGTCAGGTGAACATCGTTGATTTGTCATTGAGACTTTTTAAAAGCAGTGGTTCTTGTGTTATGTCAGCATCAGTTTCTACAGCAATTGAGCGTGGGTGAAGAGGATACGTTCCATCTCACATATTCTTATAGGAAAACAATTTCAAAACATCAACTTCAGCTCTAAGTCAACAAGTTGTCCAACAATACAATTATGATTGTTGTTGTCCAAGGTCAATTAGAACACCATAGTACATTGAGCGACTAAGGCAAACTGTGGAAACCAGCCGCTATACACACGGCTGCTATGCATTTCTCTGAACGCAGCATAAGATGAATACTGCATTTTGTATTTAAACTTCCTCCCTTACAAAATAGCTATTGTTCAGGACTTAAAGTCTAACGATTATGGCTGTTGTAAAAGATTTTTAGAGCAGACGATTGACTTGGCAACTGATAACATGGTTTTCCTAATATGTGGTGAAACTCGTTTTCATTTGTCTGGGTACATCAACAGTCAAAACTTCTGTATCGGTAGGGTATAAACCTTAAAGAGCTTATGAATGCCCCTTCATAGTGACAAAGTAACAGTGAGGTGGGTAATTACTAAGAAATGTGTTATTGGTGTATATTTTGTTGAGGAGAATGGGTAAACAGTTACAGTGAATTCAGATCATTATTGATGCTTAAACATTTCTTTATACCCAACTTAGAAGGAGACGGCTAGTTCGTAAATGTGTCTGGTTGCAGCAAGAAGGGGCAACTGTCCACACAGCTAATAATGTGATGGATTATTGGAAGGTAAAGTTTCATGGACGTATAATCTCCCATAATTGTGAAATTGTTGCCTTACTCTATCCTCAGACCTCACCATTTGTTACTTTTTCTTGTGGGGGGTTCCTTAAAACTATAATATTCATAGACAGACACTGTTCATTGGACAAATTAAAAGGATCAATACGCCACAAAAACATTGTTATCACATCAAATGTTGGGGCAAGTTTTTGTCAGCTTCAGCAGGAGATTTGAAGAGTGCTTAGTGAAAAATGGACACTGTTAGGATGACATCATCTTCAAATCATAAGAATTAGTATTTTCGTAAAAAATACTATGTATTGTAATGTTTTAAAAATTAAACACTTAAAAATGTTAATTACCGTGAGAGTAGTTCTTAATTTAAAACTGTCAGGTTTTTTGTAGCACCTTGTATAAAGCTTCTTAAAAATATTATTTATCTGTTTTATTCTGCTTATTTAGGATGATTTTAAAGTAAATTTGATTTTACAGTATTGTATAACTTTTGTTCTTCAGGATCTTGTATATAACTACCAATAATTTGTTGTAAAAGTCAAATTGGGTTGGTTTCTTTTAAGCGAATAATGATAATCTTTTGAACAGACAACACATTTTAAAACAGGCGTAATTTTTATTTTTGATTACAAATATAACTTGTGACTTTTTAAAGCTATTTTTAAATATACCGAGTTTATTTTGAGATAGAAACGAAGCTATCAGGTAGAATTCAAAGTAAATACTATCTAGAAATATAAAAACAGATTACTAATATCAACTAATAGTAGCCTAAATTTATTCCTATTGTGTCGTAGTAATATGGTATTGTCACTATGAGGATACAACTTTTTTAATATATCCGATAAAATCCCTTTCTTTAGGTTAACCAGATAGAACCACTTTGAATAGACTACTAACAAGTGGTTACTTGGGCTCATGTTAGTTTTGTCACTAAATAATTGTCTAAAATTCTCTTCTAAACTAGTTCATTGGTCTTAAATACCTAAATGTATAACACTGATATATGGTATTTCTAATAAAAACTTTCCAGTTTTAGAACTTTTCACATTTAGACTCCATTTGCTTTATAATATAATTTACTGATCGCAACCTCTAAGGAGTCATTCTTTTTGCAAACAGCCAGAAAAGATGGTATATTTTTTTCTCAATTACATAAAAACTTCCAAATGTTGTCTTACTACGTGTTTATAAAAGGTTTGTAAAAGTAACATTTCTGTCAAGCTTATATGGATGACATTTAGGTGTTGTCCAAAGAGAAGTTCTCCAGCATTTTAATGAAATGGAATATTCAGACATGGCTACATAATTTGATATGCTTGTTAACTTGTTATAAAACACGTAGTGTAATTGTTGTTGACTTGTTTCTTATCACATCTATAACATTTTTTATAATTTCCCAATATTATTATGGATAATTTTACCGTTCTTTCTAACCCATTGGATTATTTTTTAATTTATTTACCAATACAATAACACTGGACTATAATTAATAGTATTTATGTCAACTGAATGTGGGTTATTGTTTTCCATCAGTGGGTAGTAGACCTGTAGCCTAGGTAATGGAGTGATGTAGTAAACCCTCCCTACTTCAGCTTAAACTGGCCAACATTTTAGTCGCAAATAGTAATATCTTAATCCTTCAAGTTAAACCTATAAAACCCGGTAGCTAATGTATTACCACATTTTGATAAAAAATTAGAAAGTCGAAATCTCGTTTCACAGTTAGTATACTTAGAAGTTAACATATCTTACAAAAAGATGAAGAATCAGGTTGTGTTGGAATATAAACTACTGAATTTTATGTTTTAGATGGAAATGGATAAAGCTAATAAACTTCTCATACGTGCAGCTTGTGACATTTTATGTCAGGCATGTGGTGAACGAAAGTATATGCTTGTACATATGAGCGAACAGGAACCAGCACTGTCCAATGATGTTACACTCGAAGCATCAGCACCTACCCTTGCCAATAGAGAAGAACTCTCGAAACAGAGGCTAGATCATAGGTTCTTCCATTCCCAACTCAGGTAAAAGATTGACAGGGCTTAATTTTATAATAAAGTGTGTAATATAATAGCTTATTTTTCATTCTTTGTAACTTAATACTTAGTTACCTAATAGCTTAAGAAACAAAAGAAGAAAAAATCAACAATATAGAAAATAATGTTGTGATGAAAAATAAATCTGTTTCATGTTTTTGTTTATGTAAAATATAAATTTTTACCCTTCTCAAAATACTTCAGCTATAAAACCAAACCAAACCAAACCATTTTGTTCAAAGGCTGCTCAAATTATTTAGAGTAATTTAACATTTTAATAACAAACTGCAGGACTATAAAAGAGTTGAGTAGAAGTAAGAATAGAAAAACTATCTTTACCTATTACCCCAGATACCTTATATACTGATTTAGCATGCTACAAAAACGTAGTTTAATTAATAAGACCGAGAGATAGCACAAAGTCAAAATTGGAATAAATAGAATTATCTAAATAGTTATGTTTTGGTAAGAGTAGGCAGATATATTTGTAAATAGAACAGAGAGCGGCATCCATATTTGTTAGTTGCACGGTTAGCCAATCAGAACTAAGTAAAGTTAAAAACAGATGTTCTGAAAGTGAATCAAATAACATTGGCGCTAATTCAAAGCTATTTGAATAATATAAAAAAGTTAAAAAAGTATGTTAACTAAAATTAAGATTGTTTTAAAATAATTACAATAAATGTTAAAAGTAAGATGAATACACATAAATTTAGGCAGTTGTAAGTTAAACTCATAAAAAAAATTGTAAACAAGGTGAAATACACCGGAGAAACAAGAGGAGGAAAAAGAAATAAAATTTGAAATGCAGGATTTTACAACAATAAAACATATTATTCTTATTTTTGCTCTGATGCTTGGTAGATCATTTTTCTTTGGCTCAGAAGAAAGTTAAATTTTCGTTTTTGTGATGGAAAGTAGAAGTAAATATAATTTATCTAGAGAATTGATAATTGTTGGAAGACAGAAATGAGAGATTTGCTGGGTATTGTATGTATTGCAAATGGACTTGAACCGAAATGTTAAGTAATCTAATTTAAAAAATTCATTTAAGAAGTAAATAATTAAGACTCAAAATTTGAATTATATTTTGGAAGAAATATAAAAGTTTTTTTTAATCATAATTTATTTTAAATATGTAAAAGGACTAACACGTTTCAGACGCATTTCAGTTATAGTTTGGTATAGTTATAGTTTGATTGGTGTAGCTCGTGTATCACTGAAGAGGACGACCTTGTCGTTGAAACGCGTCTGATACTTAGGCGTATTTTTTGTGAGAATTGTGTTCTGTGTGTTTGTTATACTGAATAATATTATAGTTTTCTATACAAGGTACTGCACTTAATAATTATCATCTACGTTGCTGCTATCTTGTGGTTACTCTTCTAGTCTTTGAAGGTCCAGTGTTTGCCAGTGCTGCAAAGCTCACAGGTCTCGTACTACAGAAGTCAATTCGTAATGTGTGAAACTTTCTGCAAAAATAGGTATATTTTTGTGTATATAAAGGTTAATGTCTCTATAATTTATATGTAATAATATATGTAGTAGACAGTGCTTTTTTCTAGGACTTCATTAGGATATAATCCCCCCTCCTCTTCAATATTCTATGAAGATAATAGATCTATTTGACGGATATTGTAAAACATTAATACATTCAGATGTAAATAAATGGTTAGACTTGTTTTTTAAATCAGATATATCTGCACTAAATTTATGTTTTTATTTATATGAGAAAACATAATAGTGTTCTAAAAATTTTACAACAGCCTAACGAATGTCTAGACCTAGACAACCTTATTATTTATACAAAAGCTTGTTTGGTATGTCCAATAATAACTGTATCATAACAGTTATTGTATTCGGGTTTTTTCCTGTTAATTTACCATGCAGTTAGTTGTGAATTGGATAATGGTATGCCATACTGGAATGTTCGTTTGAAAAGAAAGTTTGTACTTGACTCTATTATAATTTAAATTTTATTTGTCATTGATTTCAGAGTAATAATCTTGGAAAGTTCGGATGAAGTCGAAGCATTTTATTTAGAAAGGATAGAAACATTAAGAGAAACTTTTGGTGTCCTGTTATTTTTATATTCTGTGATGTATACCAAGGTAAGTGAAATATGATATACAAATTGAACATGACAACAATTTAGAAAGTAAATGGTTTGGAAATATTTAGGGGCTTAAATTATATAATATAGGAAACTAAATTGTAATACTACAAACAGCAGTTTATCTTAATATTTTTAAAATACTTATTTATGGGCCAATTTGAATGAATATTGTAATATATATGTTTTTAAAGGTGGTAGTGATTACACCCGTCTTGATATCGGTCACTCCATGATCACTGTTAGATATCTGATGGAACATGGGAATCCTCCGTAAAGTATTTGCTGAGATTGTTGATCGGATATTGTCCTTCTTGCATCGCCTGAATGTTTTTGATGTTTTAAAATTGATTTAATTGTTGCAGGGCCCCTTTACAGCCCTGTAATATGTTTTGTTATTGTTTATTGTAAACTTAATTTGTTACTTTTTTATTCTATTAATTTTGTTCAAATATTATATGGATTTTCACCTATAACAACAACAAAAAGTTTTCAAGTTCAAATTAACTGTTTTAAAGGAACTTATTTTCATTCATAAATTGAAAGAATTGCTGACAGCAGATATTTTGGCTCCTTAACATACTTTCTAACATGTCCTTTATTATCAGTTGAAGGATGAATGGACGGTTAGATTTAACCCTACAAGCGGTAAGTCGCTCAAGTCGCTCGGCTTTAGCAATTATGTGACAAGAAATCACGTTTTTTGCATTTCTTTCAAGTGCATGAGAAAGCTGTTCACATTGTTCTTCTCCCAATTCTAGCTGAAAGAAAAAATTGATATTTGATGAATTGTATCCCATCTACCACCATAAAAATATTTGATTATTATATTTTTGTTACAGAATCGTTTCTGAGAACAATGTCTCTGTTTTTTGTTCAACTTCTTATAATCAATAACAAAAATAATAATAATAATATTTTTTATATTGATTTTAGAATTAAACTGAATTAAACATTTTTATGTTGGTAGATGGCAAAAAACGGCTGTTCAAATTAAGCGAAGTCCGAACTAACAGGGTCCAGATTAATGGGGTCCTACTGTATTTTGAAAGTATTTTCAACATCATTATAGGCTGTGCGGCAAACTTAGCTCTGTATTTTATCTATAAAATCATTACGACATCACACAGAGAAATATTCGATATTTACAACTGATTAACCAAAATATAGAATCAAAAGTGTTTTCCCTCGAGAATTTTTTTTTCAGAATTTTAAAACTGACTATTAAAAATAGAGTACAGTAGTAACATTTTTTGTTATGTTTTTGTGTCTAACAGCTTTAAAAAGCTCTAAAACGTCTTGGTGTAACTTACTATGACTAATTTTTTTTAATTGTAGATTGTTGTTTGTAATAATTCAAAATTATCATAATCATTCAAATAAAACAAATGCAAGAAAACGATCGCTCCCAACATCTATTGGCAGGAATACGAAGCTCAAACGTAGATGACGTCACTCGGCCTACGAACGACTGAATAAAACCATTTTTACAGACAAGTAAACAAATATCCTACATCTACCAGATCTAGGCCTAACTAAAAATTATTCACATCTTATCAGACAATGCTATACTAAAAAACTCAAATTATAATTCGACCGTAAACGAAAGATATCCGATATTGAAACCCATAATAAATCAGTTTCTGTTCGTTCACAATTCTACATAGCTTCGGCTTATCGGAAATTACAAATCAACGAGACCACTAGGCGAAATTTGAGAAGTACCGTCAGATTCCCAACTAAATTTCCTAGAGAAATGCTCACATCGAATATCTTAGAAAATTCGGAACAATTTGTTTTGATCTTTTGAAAGTGGGCATTGTCAATCATAATTATAATATAATCCATTATCGGACATGACGTCACTCCAAAAAGCCATGCCCGCCCGCTCATCACTGATTGGTTAGCGATCATAATATTGAAAAGCTAGTTCAAATACTTATATCTCACTGACCAACATATAAATGCAATTTAAATAAATATTTTAAATAAAAAAATATATAAAAGAAGTTTAAAACTGATAGGAATTAAAGTATTGAAAATTATCATTAGGCAGAAATAACGTTTAAGTCCAAATTCAGCATTTTTCATTCATTATAAACATCACCTTTCATTAACTAAATCAGTGAAATGCAGTGAAAGTGCCGTGAAAAGTGAAATTGTCAAGGCAGTGTCATCCAGATCCTGACCCAAGAGCATGCCATTAATATAGCCATTGTTAGAAGAATTGTAGAAGCATCCAGAGGTATAAAACAATCTGGAAAATATTCAGCAGAGAAGCGAGTTGTTTTGGAACCAAACGAAGTGAAACCTATAAAAATAACCAAAACTGACATGTTGATTGAAGACCTCTGACCAATATTACCCGAAACTTGATTCAGTAATCCTACCAATTGGTGAGACCAATCCAATACTATCCTTTATCATAAGCCTAGCTTAAACGATTTAACCAGTTCCTACTATGAACTTGAAATATATATATATATATATATATATATATATATATATATATATATACGCAGAGATATAATCTTGTTGACTAATAAACTGAATAAGACAATATTTAGTGAATCATAGCGTCCATCCGAATGATGAACTTCACATGTCCTCATTCCATTTTTTATCATTTAAATAACCTAAGATATTTAGTTGAATTTCTTAATCAACAAATTGATTTTTCAATATTTATAAACTGTTAACATTATAATTAAGAATCATCTCATATGATTATTTTAGTGGCCGTGGAAAGTGCCGGCACGCTTAATCCCCTCCCCGAGATAAGACAATAAATTTAACCTATGTATATAAATCAAAGACTATTAACTCATCATTGAATGTTATCTATTGTATTCATATTATACTTAGTAAATAAAAAGAAAAATCCTGTTATTTGATTTCACAATGATTAAAAGTATTTAATTCAATATTTCTGATAAAAAATATAATACTAATATAATCTCAGCTTGTTTACGGGTAGAGCTTAAAAAAAAGTAATTGTAATTTTCGACACCTTAGATTTGTGAGAGTGTATGTTTAATTTTATAATATACACAAATTGTAAATTTTTATTATTTTTTGTGTTTGTAAGTAAAAACACATAGATTGCAATCTAAATTTAAGATATCTATGTTGGATAATTTGGGAACAATTTCTGCTGAACAGATAAAATCATGAAAACTAAAGAGTTTCAAACCCTATAATAGAAACTATTGCTATTATATCTATTATCTATACCATCTTTTAATTGTAAAAAGTCAAAATTTTGATAATTAATATTAAAAATAAATTTAATGCAGCAGTAATTAAAAAATAAAATTTGCTTCATTTTTGTGCCTTTTTTATGTTGCAAAATTATCTTATTCGTGTTCAGTACATCTTTAATCATTTTAACCATGGTGTAGATAATAATGTAATTCATGTTACAGGGGTTAGAAAAGTTGCATAGTGAAGTAACAGATCCAGGAGAGCCCTTGATTGATGGAGAATTCGGCTATGGAAGTCAGTGTCTCATCAATCTTATGATAAGTGGAAGAGCAGTTGCGCATGTTTGGAACAATGATCAGGACGTTGGAGGGCTTAGTAAGTATACATTTTATATGTACTTATTGCTTTCTTATTCTAAATGAAAAGGAGAAGTTTTTAATAAAATTAAAAAACTTGCCATTTAAAAAAAAAAATTATTTGGGTGAATCATAGATTAAAAAATACGCATGGTACTTTGACCATCTCTAGCTAATTTTTCTGAACTTCTGACCCTATTTCAATTAAACTCTGCACAGATATTCCATGGTCAATATCACAAATAAGTTTAAGAATGAACATACAAAAATTCTTCAACTACTTTTGAAATGCGAGCAGTTTGTAACATTTCACATTTTTTAGCTTCCAAGTTGGGTTAGTACTTAGTTAAATATGTGATGTAAGTGATATATGACGTCAGTAAACTTGCGGCATCTCTTGTATTGTGATCGTATAGTTGAAGCCTCGCCCGACACTGTTCCGAAAATGGTAAATGTTCTAGAATCGCGAGTAAACGATTGGTATGAATGAAAAAGTTTAAATATTGTATTAAAAATAATAAAATACTATTTTAAATAAAAGACATAAACTTTTATAATATATAAGTAAATTTAAGAAAGAATAGTTTTTCCCCTAAATTAAAAACATATTAATAGAGTGCAGTGTTTAGTGTGCAAATACAATCGTCAGGTTATCTCCAATTGGCCCAAAAGATCCAGCAATCACAGCATTTCACAGTTGGACTGGTATATGAGACTTCTTGTAGTTTCACTAGCTTATCATTGTCTGGGTAGAGTGGTCGTGTTGACTCTCTTGTCATTACAAGACCTTCTCATTAGGCTGATCGCTTCCTACAATCTTCAAGAGCGACCTCAGTGTGCAGCGTCCTGGTATAGACGCTTACGTTCAGTCATTTACCTATTTAATTTCTTTGTAATTTCATTAACAAATGTTAAAAAGACAAATTTTGTATATCACAACTTTATTTTGCTTGTTTAAAAAAAGAGAACTATTAACTAATTAACGTACAAACAAGAGATTTAAAATACTTTAATATTTGTGAACTAGGCTATTTTTAATAACTTCATATAATGGACTTTGGCAGAAAATTAAGAATTGTTAGGCATAAGTAAAATCTAGTATCAAGTGTGTATATCAAAGACGTAAAGACATTGACCAATATCTTTTAGGAACCTTGTTAGTTATAAGAATTTTAGGATATATATATGCCTGAGTAGTATAGGGACTGGGGATTCTGGCTCATGGGACCTGAGCCAGAACCTTGACGGCCTTTGTGTGGTTATATTCGGTCAACCCCGAATTGTCAGGTCTCGTAAACGTGTGAGATCAGATAGAAGAAAAAAATTGTACACTTATGAAAACAATATAATATGGTTATGAGAACAACCGTTTTGAATTTTAAACTTCTTTTATTGTATTGTTTATAATATCATACAATGCTTTTGCATGTGATACAATTACAACATTAACCACCACATCAGCTTCGGTAGGTTTAGAAAAGTCGACATGAAGCATAATATTATTCCTCGATCTTGAAATGTTATCTTTTTGTTTAGTAGTATCGACAACATATACATAATTTTCATAATAGAATGAGAACTGTGTTTTTATCATATCCAAATCATCAGAGTAAACATGTTTGAAATTTTTGTACATATATGCAATTGCATAATTACCATTCTCAATATCTAAATTCATCAATTCATAATTTTCCTCGTTAATTCGAATATTTTTCACTAGCACTGAATTGAAGATAGAGTGATCGAGCGTTTGTGTGGTTGAGACTATTTTTTGGAGACTAATCAGAAATAATGCAGGATTTTCAATGTTTCCTATAAATATTAGTTATATCAAAATGTAACAAATTGGCTAGGTTATCTTTATAGTACGCTATCCAATGTGAACCATTTGAGCTTGAATCACCTAAGTTAATTACACTGCACTCTATTATTTTTGGGACCTGTGGTAATTCATCCCGCATGAAAACGGATCTGAAATTCGATATTCTAAATTTATCTAAAGCATAATAAAATATATCAGTGTTTCTTAATGTAAGGTATTTTTAAAATATTTGTATCTTTTAGGTGTAATGGTTTTATTTTTTAACCCCTGTCCTTAATATGCAACTGCCTTCTGCTCCATTGCTTTATTATGTCTAATTTGTTCAGATAATTTTTTTATTACAATCTTTATAGTCAATAACAGAATTTGCAACTTGAGATTCGGCACCTATTAATGCAGCCAGATTCCAGCAAACACTAAAGGTAAAAATCTTCCTTGAGCATTTTGTTTCAATTGACTGAACAATAACATCAATCTAAACCCCTCACCACTCTTTCGATGTTTTTGGATTAACACTAGTTGTTCCTCTGTGACTGCAATTTTATCCCTCACCCAATTATTTTGTATTTTTTCGCTAGATAGTTGACTTGTTGCACCAGATTTCTTCTTAAAAGCTGATCGAAGTTTACATCTCTGTCCAGCAGATAAATTTACGTTTATCTTATACATATTTTATGCCTTGTAAGGTTTTTTGGTGGTACCAGATTCGATTTCTCGAATCAATATCGCTTGGCTGTGATAGGATTTATCTAAATAAGTACAGAGACAAAAATTAAGTGATTCAAAACTATTTAAATGTTATCGAAACATAATTAAAGATTTGCAATATTTAGATGTATATTTTAAACTTTTATTTCTAGGTTAAACTATGATAGAAGACTATACAATATTTAGTTTACAGTCTTCCCAATATTTACTTTTATAATTTTTATTTTTCCTAATTCAAATTACTTAATTAACTAAATGCACAATTTAATTTACTTAATTAACTAAATGCACGATTTAAATTACTCACTATACATAATAATTATTTTGATTTAATTAAAGAAATATTTTTGGCTCCCTCAAAATAGCTTCGTTAGGTATCATGAGATCCTTTTATCAGCTTATTTATGATGAAGGAGATTTTCCTTAATATTTAAATCAAAATACTTTTCACAATTTCTTAATACTACATTTATTTAAATGGTTCTAGATTAGATTTGTTTTTAGATTAATTATGATTTTGGACTCTCAATGTATATTTGATTAATTAGTTATGCTGTTTTTCTTTATTATTTATTTTAATTCTGGGATATTTTTTTTTTAATTTGTATTAATTAGTTTTTGTTTTTATGAGATCTTTCTTACGTATTTTGTGTATATATTTAAAAACTACTCACAGATTTTTTTCTATCAAACCGTCGCACATACAATTCACACAGATTCACTTCACACACAATACGCCTTTTTAAAATTTTTTTTTATTAATTTATTTTATTGATTTCTCACTTTACACTTAACACTTGATTTTTTTTTAAATGATTATTATGGCTTTACTTGCCTTTTAAAACACACTTGGACTTATTAACTTATTGAAATTATTTTACACATTCTACTCAGGACCTTTACTACGTCTCACTTGGGTGGTGATTGTTTTTAGACTGTCTTAAGAAAACTTGCGTCTCTCCCTCTTTTTGCTTCACGCGGTTAAAATTTTCAATTTAGCATTGTACTTTCTTGAGATTCTATTGGTTATTTATTCGCGGGCTTTTCTTGATTGGACGTTGCTTTTTGCAATCTTGTGTTTTCAGTGGAAATACTTTGAGTTCATTCCAGAGGCCAATTCTCAGGGTTTTATGTGTAGCTTGCAAATATTATTTTCTCATGGGAAACTTAAATTGAACAACCGTTCTGCCTTTACACGTGCAAGCTGTTACTTGAGACTGTTCTGCAGATGTGTAATTATTTTTATACTATCAGAGATAATTATTTTTTAATATATCTCTGACAGCCTCTTATATATATCACATCATTGTACTCAATCATTAATTAGAATTTTAGTTTTGATTTAATACCCATTCCGAAAGTATGTTTAATTTTCATAGCAGCAGCTGTAGCCCCACTCCAAAACTGTTCATTTAAATCGGCATCGCTAGATGTTAAACGTTCCCAAGCTTTATATTGTAACATTTTATCTTTTATATGTCGATCTATGATTTTCAGAAGATCTCAGAAGAATAGTTTATTGTGAAATACTTATTCCAAAAACTATTCAATTAATAAACATTTTTTAAAGTTATTAAAGCTCATTTTTGACTAATCGTATCCAAGTCACAGATTTTAATCTACAGTTTGTTCAAACAGCCGTGCGCTCTGAAGGATTTGGGCGACCCTCGCTCCCCAACGCGCAGACACATTCACACGCGCCTCTAAGCCTACCTGCCGCTAATGGTTCTTCTATGAATCACCAACTAGCTCTTGTGCTACAAAATCAAATTTTTCTAGATTTTAACTTTACCTAATTTTTACTCTAATTACTGAACTCTAACCGGTTTTAGTGAGTTTAAAAACTAGAAAATAAATAAAACGAGTCCTTTATCATGTATTTTATATTGTAATAATCAAACATCTTTAATAATATAAGAGTAATCAGATCAATAACAAGGAAACTGTTTAAAATTATTAAACTGTATTTTTTTCTTTCTTCTCTTCCAGCTTCCTGACACTTCAAAATTGCATCCCTATTTTGTATTACTGTTGAGAGAGTGCTTGGAGGAATTTCATACTTCGTGCTATAAGTTTCTTCTGTATGCCGTGTTCGACATCCTTTAAAATGTTAATTTTATCTGCTACACTTAAAGCCTTCCGTTTAGACAACGCAAATATTCTGTTCTCAATGACAACTCAGTCTATATAGAGAGATCAGATATACAGCCGAGCGCCACCAGTACCGCCAAGGTGGGAAGAGAGAGGGGGAGTCCGGAGCCGCCCGCTGTCTGTGACTCATACTAACTCGCTGACAGATGCGGGTTCTTCTATATGGCGCCTCTCCTTGTCACCATTACATAAATTTTAATTATAAAAATTACTTTTTGGATTTTTTTCCCGGACATTTTAATTCGTTATATGGAAGATTTCCTTCGTTATATGGAAACATTTTTTAATGGAATTTCATTTGTCTTTTAAAAAAAATTCGTTACAGAGAAAATTGGTTGTATAGAAGTTCGTTACGTAGAGGTTCTACTGTATGTATATATATTTATGTATGTATGTAATTGCATAACCTATTGTATGTATGTATTCATAACATTTATGATATTTGTAATATTTGTGACTATTAAGTAAATTTTCTTAGAGTCTACAATCCTGATTTTTTAAAAATATAAGTGTCTATGCTTTTATTCATAGAATGGCGCCCAATAGAATACAAATTCATCACCATTAATAAATCTAAATTCCTTTTGAATTTTTTCCGGATACGAATTTTTATAAGTTTTCAAGAATAACCTAACCTTGAATTCCTAACCTAACCTAACCAGTAACTTCTATAATGACCTAGCTTCTTTTAATACATTCTCCTTTCAATAATACTAATATTTTCCATATACAGCAATAAATATAGAAGGGAGTTGTTTGAAGAAATTCAATTTTGAACATATAACTTACAAACAGAAATAAAACATGTAATCAAATAATTTGAATTCACAAGAATTTTCAAATAGTAGTTATCATTAGGAATCATTTTTCTCATTTTCTGTCAATCCATAAGAGTTAAGAATTTTCTACAAATTTCAATCATCTATAATGTCATCTTCCATAATAAATTTATAAAAATTACCATTTGCCAATGATGTTGTCTAATATTATGTAAAAGATTTTAATATTTATTTTTAGAGCTGCATGGTATAGACAAACAGTGTTCTGTTGGATTCCTTACATTGCTTGAACACTTGAGGTATTGTGAGGTGGGATCATTCCTTAAGAGTCCAATCAATCCAGTCTGGGTGCTAGGTAGTGAGACACATCTTACAGGTATAATCAGCAAATTTATACAATTAATTCTGATTTAAAAAGACAGTCAAATTTCGTATATAAATATTTTTGTTAGAGTAATGACCACCAAGATTATGGAACATCAACTAATGTTACTTATATTAGTAGTTTAAACCATTCCATTCTCAATAAACATACCAATAATTATTATGTTGTATACAATATTTTTATTATTTGTGATTTTTTTTTTTATGGACAACAAATGTATTATTGTATCTACTACAAATCATGGAATATATTGATTTATTCTTACTGTATATATCTCATAAGTCATATTTCAGATTTTTTTTTTATTTATACATCGTATTAGAAAATTCATGTATGAATTTCATACGTAATCTTCTATACATCGTTTAATAACAAATTATGTGTTACCAATTGAGTCACCAAAGTAATACTGTTAAATTTTACGATTAAAAGTCAGACCATATTTAAATATCATTAATTTATAATACTATAAAATTATGACTTCTGTAATATTATATTGAAAACAGTTGATATCAAATTTTTGTGAAAGCATATTCAACCCCCCCCCCTTCTTCCCAGTTCATAAGTCTAAATGTTGTATGGGAGATTTTCAGGATGTGTGGGAAAAAATTCAGTTTATGGGATTTTTTAAAATTCCAATTGGCTGGACACCCTGCTCTAGTACTACCGAAATATAGCCATCTACATCAGTATTCTTTTGATAATCAGTGAATGCATCTCTTGGAAAAGTATGAAAGTGTTCTTCACTGATTGGGTATAGTCTAAACATGGTGCTGTGTGATTTGGAAGAATCGAAAAGTTTCTTGATTTCTCTCCTACTGTGTTTGAGATCCTAAGACCACCATTGCGTGCTTAAACCCACAGATCCAGTCCGCAGGGAACGGGTTAGGTTAGGTTAGATCTCCTACTGTGTTCGAGATCCTAAGACCACCACCAACCTAACCTAACCTAACCTAAACCCACAGATCCAGACCGCAGGGAACAGATATCATGACAACAGTCTATGATCATCTTAAAGAAGAGGCTACCCGAAGGGCTATGCTATCAAATGTTCTAAATTCTCTCCTCATTGAATCTATCCTGACTGATAGTTGATCTTTGCAAAGTGACCAGATGATTTTCCCGGAGTTTCTAAAAGAGGGGGTGTTCATAAGTTGAAACTGGATGTCCCTATGGTCAGAGGTCGAGGCTTCATTTGAAATTTGTCATCCCTTAACAACATTTCCATGCAAAATGTTATAACAATGACCTTACTTATAGGTCTATTGATGTACTACTAACATTTAAGTATTTTTGTATTACTTGAATTTAAATATTCAAGTAGTAACTATTACTAGAGTAGTTTCTCTAGCTGTTGAGAATTAGTACTGCTGCCAGCTATCTGAAAACCAGTTCAAGCTCTTTCGATAGAAGAGGCATCCTTGTATCATACCGCAGGTAGGCTGAACTCACGACTAGCTCTTTCCTCCATTTTCATTGTGTAATTTTATAAACACCATAATGATGTTTCTGAAACAGTAATTTAAAAGAGAAAAACTCTAACTGTATCATCATTATTCTTTTTCTAGTCCTGTGTTATCAAAATTGAATATGTATTGTTTGAAAAATAATACTGAATAATATATACTCAGCAATTGTATATGAAAGTGAACACAATTGGTTATCTAGAGCAAACGGGATATGCTTATTAATTAACTGTTTGTTATGTCACTTAGCGCCAGCAATCCTTTTGAAGTTTTCTTCAAATTAAATTCTTAATTTCACAACACGTGTTTCGGAGGTTATTCGTCCATCGTCAGGTGATTAAAAACACACAATAGAGCAATATTCGTAGCACTCACGCACAAATAATAATGTTTTCTATACATGTCTCCATGCCAGCTGATTACATAGTGGACTGCGTTTCAGCTAAATTCAGTAATGTAATCAGCTGGCGTATTAGTTCAAAAGTGAGGGTTGCATCAATCAATTTTTGTCATTTAAGAGTCCACTTGGGTGTTCATTCCATTTTTATAAATGTGATATTCTTCTACACGGTTCATATAATTGCCTTTCTTTGAATTTTTGCAATATGTACATGTTGTGATCTTTGCTGCAGTATGAGTTTTCACAACTTACCAAGTGCTCTGCAATCTTAGATTTATCAGGGTGTTCTAATCCCTGGATATGTTCTTTATATTGTGTGTTGAACGGGCGTTCTGTCTGTCCCATGTAAAATTTATCACATAAACTAGAGTTCAATCTATAAATACCAGTATTTGTGAATTTGTCCTATTTATATTTGCGTTCAAATGTAATATTTGGTTTAGGTTAGAGTTAAATGTTTTTTTTAGGTTTAATGTGTGTAAGCGTGTGTTTTTAATCACCTGACGATGGACGAATAATCTCCGAAACGTGTCGTGAAATTAAGAATTTAATTTGAAGAAAACTTCGAAAGGATTCCTGGCAGTAAGTGACAAAACAAACAGTTATGATAGCGAAATTAAACATTTAAAACTACTGGGGTTGTACTTAGATTATAAACTTATCTTCAATTTACTTATCTATATTTACTTGCAGCTACATATAAATGCTTAATGTAAGAAACTTTTGTATGTAATATTTTAAACCTAAATAAATATATTTTGGTTTATTTCATTCACCCCTGATGTATGGTATCAGAATTTGGGTAATTCCAATCTTACTTACAACGTTTTTCTACTACAAACAAAAGCTATAAGAATTATTGCAGGTTTACCTGACAGGAGGTCTTGTAGAGTTAATTTTTCCAAATTGTGAATTATGACATGTCCTACTGTATATGTTGACTCTTTCGTAATTTGTTAACCACAGCTGAAGACTTAATTGTAACATTAGAAATAACCTAACCTAACCTAACCACAGCTGAAGACTTAATAAACAAGATTTGATCACCCCCTCTTATCAGACTTACAAAATCACATCAGGATCACAGTTTCTAACAACTTAAACTATTTAATAAGCTGCCAGGTTAAGGGCAATCCTTGATAGAAAATAAATTTAAATTTTGTTTATCTAAATGGTTTAAACAAAGTACTTTCTATCCTCACTAGCGTAATATATATATTTCAATATAACTGACGGTAAATAAATATAAACCTACTTGTTACATTGTAATTTTTTTATAATTAATAAAATTTTAACAAACTACTTGACCGTTGTTAATCACATTATGTAAATGTTTAAAGCAAATAAAAATTATTGTATTGTATGCTAATATTTCTCTTATTTCAGTGTTATTTTCATTTGAGAATCAACTGGTAGGTGCTGAAACGCCGAGTGAAGTAGCTCTCAGGGTGTTTAAAGGATTCGATCCTGAAGGAAATAATTTTATCTCTTCTGATTTGCTGCAAGACGTATTAGGAATGTTAGATCTGGTGTCGGATACAGAATAGTAAGTAAATTCATTTTTATAACAGTAAATGGGGAACTAATTTTTTTCACTCACATATTCTCAGAAATATACATAAAATAGTTTGCAACGTATTGGTAATATTTGGGGAGTCGTGGTTACATAGGAGGGGGGGATATTGAGGGTATTAGAATGTGGGTGGGCCATTAAATTAATTAGCCGTTATTGCAATTAACACTCCAGGTCACTGATACACTAAGCCACCTTATAATGCGTTAAAACAATTAATTATTACATCAAATATGCTAAACTAATGCTTACTTATGAATTAACTATTGTTAAGGGGAAACGTGGTCTGGTTCAAAGATAGTCCATCATAACTATCTCTGATACAATTACGGTTAAATTCGTGAGCACTTAATTTATCCATAATCCTGGGGCTCTTTAGACCCGTCCAAATGGTCTTAGCCGACCATTGTTCAGGTTTATATGGATGTGAAACTTAAAACGATCACCCGATTTGTCATTGCAACTATTCTCATTCGCTGCCTGCCACACACTCCGTGTGTAAGGACCGTCTCCTTGCGCAAGGCAAATGATGCAGGTATCAATTTCCTGGCACGACAATTCGAATATCATTAGGTAATTTAATGGGTTTTTTAGTATTAATTAGTAGACTGAAATATAGTACGCTTGAAATTGCCATTTGGCTTCTGTAGTTAGTTGTTTGATCGAAATTAATTCAATACATGCTAGAGTAGAACACCACCATATTAACTTATGTCAGCAGCATGGCCCTAATAACCAGTGGTCATTAATACTTAAATAGAACCTAAACTGTCTTAAGGAATTTTTTAAATTATTAAATAAAAACAATAATTAGTAAATTAGTGGTTTTTACTAAATATTCTGTTTTTATTTACTAACATGGAATACTACCAAGTACCAACACTCTTTAGCATAACCAGTTTTATTTATTAACATGGAATACCACCAAGTACCAACACTCTTTAGCATAACCAGTTTTATTTATTAACATGGAATACCACCAAGTACCAACACTCTTTAGCATAACCAGTTTTATTTATTAACATGGAATACCACCAAGTACCAACACTCTTTAGCATAACCAGTTTTATTTATTAACATGGAATACCACCAAGTATCAACGCTCTTTAGCATAACCAGTTTTATTTATTAACATGGAATACCACCAAGTACCAAAATTCCTTAGCATAAATATTTTTTAATTGATTGAATCTAATTTATGAACTAAGTTCAGAGTTTTGCTAAAACGCCTCTTAAAGATTGGGGTGGGTTAAAAGTAGAAGTAGGCCTCAAATTTATGAACATTAGATTAAATAATTACCACTCTGCTGTCTGTCTCTATTTCTCCACTAAAATCTACTCTACTGTGATACTTTTTAAATAAATTCATGTAATTTAAATTTATCCTTGTGAAGTTTAATTTTAACCAGAAGATCTGGCGCTAAAGACAGTGAACTTATAAATAAATAAAAAACTATAACTGTTTATACTAAATATGTTGTTGACATTTTTTTAAATAATCACTTTCTGTTATTAAAAATTGGTTTTAAGAAGAAAATGTTTCAATAACTAACATATCATCTTGTTGGTGTGTTTGGTTTGGTTGTTGTGTAAATTAGAGTGATTCATTAATTATTCATATTCACTCGTTTTGCAAAATATACCTCTAAGTGTGTTTAGGTTTGTAAAAAATATGTTAGTATTGATTATTTTTATTACACATATTTTATTATTATACATTTTTCGGACATTTGCCATCATTTGTGTGTTAAAAATCAAAACACAACGTTTCGGGAATAAGAATCAATTCCTGTTATCAAGTGACTAAAAACTAAAGAAACATGAAACTAGAAACTAAGCCTATGTGAGAAGTAAAATTAAATAAGAATACCACCAACCTTAATATCTAAGCATGCATCCCAGAGCTGGAACTGAGAAGTCAAAAAACACAATAACGGTAACACACAACTAACGTCAAATGCGTGTTGTTGTATCAAAGATACAGCAACAAGTGACGTGGTCCCGAAGGCGTGACAAATTATTAGGGAAGTGGCCTATTGTTAGTTGTATTAAGCTTACTAGCCCGTTAGCGGGTTACAACCCCTTGTGGCGATTTAGTTTCTAGTTTCATGTTTCTTTAGTTTTTAGTCACTTGATAACGGGAATTGATTCTTATTCCCGAAACGTCTTGTTTTGATTTTTAACACACAAATGATGGCAAATGTCCGAAAAATGTATAATAATAAAATTGAACTTCCATCATTAACAAATAACTTCAAACACTTATATTGTTGTGTTTTGATATGTAGAGTTGAATTTGATATACATTTTTATAAGGTGATTTGGAAAGTGATTATAGGTATCCTGTGTACAAGATAAATTAAATATTGACAATTTTAATTTTACCTGATAATTCAAAAATAAATTTATACTTCTCGTCTCACTGACAGAAGGATAATCTAAGATTTAATAACTATATGTTTTTCAGTGTGGATATAATTAAAAAGAAATTGGATGCTGACAATCTAGGTATTATTTTGCTTTCTGCATTTATGGATGAATTTTTTCCTGAAGAACAACATTTAGTGCCTGATACCTTCAATTTGTTCCATTACAATGGGTTAGCACGTTCTTGCCCAAACAATAAGGTGAGTTTGCATAACAAAATCTGCAAAATGTTCTTTAAAAGACATCTTGTCAAGACATGTTAGGGTTTCGTTAGGTCTCTTGATTAAAGACCTACTGTTCTTGTGTCTTTCTTAACTTTATAATTTTTCTTACACAAATACTTATAGTTTGGTTCAGAGATTTGAATTTAATATACAGCTGTAGTTGTCTTTGTTCTAGGAAAATTAACGGTTAAAATTTGTTGAAAGCTAATTTAATCTCTACAATCAAACACCCAATACCACAATTCAATGAAACAAGATTTATTTCCTTATGTACATTTTAGTAACATAGTTACCATCTTCAGAGTATTATTGTATTGGCTGTTTGATTTTAATCTTAAAGTTCAACACAATGTGCTCAAAAGTATAATATTTAATTTAATCCCATCAATGTCTTGAAACTTTTCATTTAGATTTTATAAAAAAATAAAAATTTGTATGAAATATTAACAAATTAGGTTTTCATTGCAGAAATATTTATATGATTATAAGAAACAAATTAGTCTGTGTAATATAAAATTTCTACCTTACTTGTTTTTAGATAAAAATTCTTTTCCTACTATTATAATTGATAGTGAGTATTAGAATGGATTTTTTTTTTCACTTTATGTAAAACAAAATTGTGTGACCTCACTGTAGTTGACGGAATAAATTATGAGAAAGTACAACTAAGGATCTCTGAAATTAACGGTAATATAAAAATTTTAAATTGTTGGAAATGGGGAAATATTTAAATTGATTTTATCATTTAAATAGAAACTTCTATTTATTAATTAGTAATTTAAGATTAATTTGTATCTTTTTAATGTAAATTTAAGCATTTTATTTAGGCAGAAGTCATGTCTGACTAGTGACAGATATTTAGCTAGGAAGGATCTTCTGTGCCATATCTCCAAAAAAAGATACTCTATCAGTTTTGGAAATTTTTGTACCGGGAAATTGGGTTTTTAATAAATAATTAGACCAATAAAGAAAGAGATTACTATTCATTGGTCCAAGAGTTTGTGTTGTAGAGGTAATACCTTCGGACATATCATCTCTTATGGATTCAGTGTTAGATAGATATGAAACAAAACTTTTTATTGGAAAGTAACAATCCTCTTGTATTGCTACAAATTCATACTTTAAATTTGCGTATCATAGCCATTGTTTCACTGAAAATTATGACCTTTTCCTTGATTCTATAATTTAAACTGTAAAAAGTGTTGTTCTTTATTTCCTTGCAGCAAACTTTCTATAGAGGTAGAAGGTTATGACAAAAATTATGTAACTGAAATATTTTGAATCAGTCTATATTGATCAAAAAAAAATTAATTTCCTATGTACGCTCAAGTGGTTATTCTATCATATGTTAGAGTTTAATAGGGTACATAGCCTATTAGATTAATTTTGTATGGGACAGGAGACACATGCTTACCTTGAAAGTGGTCCTTGGTATTACCTAATAGTATAAGAAAACATACACAAAAACAGTACCGTAAACACTGTTAATCAGTAGAGTATAAAAAGAAGACTGAATTGTTTTAATCTGGGATGGTTCTGTGCTGAATATTGAACCACCGATATATATATTATCTGTTGTGAAAGGATAAAGGATGATTCATCTAAGATTAAGGTTAAGGGGCGCTGTAGATCTTGTGACCCATTGATGAGACTGTTCCCATCTTCTTAGTTCTGAGGGGTTATTTTCTGAAGGGAGTAATTTTATGATTTTTATTGTGAAGCATTCATTAAAAGTGACAGCATTGTGGATTGCCGCATGTTGTGCAGTTGGTTTCTCCATATCCATGACCTTCACATCATATCTGTGGCGATTCATCCTGGTGCTTGTCTGTGGTTAGGCCAATATATTGAGCTGGGCAAAACCTGCGCTGTAGTTGGTAGATAAGATTTTTTGTTTTAGATGTGTGATGACCTTTGATTTAAAATTCTTTTTTACTAGAGGAACTATTGAAGTTGTTGGACGGAAGATATATTTAGCATGTTTTGCATCTTGGCCTATTGCACGGAAAAGAAGCGTAGGGAAGGTTAGGCTAGTTGCACACACACACCGATTTTGGACGGCCGATTTTTTACCGACCGTCCAAATTCCAATAGTGAACCACTAGAGGGAACGGAACCTGGCACACACGACGACCGCTGATCGGTGCCGGTAAAATGACGGTGAGCAGCCGGGCATTGCCACTGCAAAGGGCCGGTGCCGGGGAAGTACCGGCGACACAGTAGCGTACATGACTAAATACACGCTTGCACACACACCGATTATTTACCGACCGACCTCTGTAGTTCTCGCTGCGACATTTCCATTCCAACCGACTGCTCTGTTGATATAGGACTACATTTTGGTAGTGGGTGCTAATTATAACGTATAATGTAACGTTTGATTTGGACGACCTGATAGACAATGATGTTCTTATTTCGTTAGTGGAGGCAAGACTTGTTTTGTGGGATAAAACTTCTGACACCTTTAAAGACAGAAATCTGACTAGGGATGCATGGAGTGAAGTCTGCTGCGCTCTGAAAAACGATTTTGAGGATATGGATAATAAAATGAAATTAATATTAAAAAAATAAGTTTTGTGTTTATTTGTTCTCCATAATTTTTCCACTTTTACATTTCTTAACATCTAGAATTAGCTTCAAAAATGAGTTCCAAAATAATGGAGAAAAAAATCAGAATTGTTTTGGACTTGTTTTATTGTGATAGGAATCTTCTGGTTATATTTCTTTAATAATATTTAGTACGTTGGGAACATCAATAAAAAGAGCCAGGTATATATTTTATTACTTCCCTCAATGTTAGAGCAAGCCTTTCTCGTGAAGGAATAGAGTTTCTCATTTTCATATTTTGATGTTGAATTTCTTTTTTCAACTTCTCATGAAGTTCGTCAAAGGATGCAATAGACATTCTGAAGAAGTTGAAAAACTTACTGCCATCAAGCCTTAAGTTCTTCAAAAAGAGTGTAGAATGTTCCCGTGGTTTCTCTGTTTTGATTGATAGGGTGAATCCTACGGTGCTTAATACGGCGATACAATAACCACATAGCAACAACTCGTTTAGGATGCATTATTCAATAATCTCGTGTCACCAACTGATTGTTTGACCGGTAAAAATCCGGTATGTCTGCAAGCACCTGCTACCGATAAAATATCGTCCGATTTTTTACCGGCCTTCCAAAATCTGTGTGTGTGCAACTAGCTTTAGGTTGTTTAGGTGTGTTGGGATCTGGAAGCTTGGGGGTGAACTAACATATGTTTCAGATTTGTGGGTTGTTTAAACAAGACTTTAGGAGGTTTTGTGAGGAAATGTTTGGTATGGTTAAAAGCTTGTAGAATTTCATACATTTTAATTTGGGTAGGAAAATTGGAAATAAACAAAATCCAATTGGAAATTTTATCTTCAAAATATAGTTATTGTGATTGTAGTCACAGTATTACTTGCAGTTGTATCAATATTTTATAAAACTGAATCTTTGAAATATCTTGGTATAGTATTGGACAATAGGTTGAGCTGTGAACCGCATATAACTAAATTTAAAAAAAAAACGAATTGAATATTTATATCAAAAAATTTTATTTTCTGAAAAATATATGTCCCATTTTTGGATACTATAGAGAATCTACTTTGCACTTATTGAGAGCAGGTTACAATATGGCATAGAATGTTGGGGTGGCATTTATTTTGAAACTGTAAAGCCTATTACTGTCCAACAAAAGCATATAGTAAGATCTAAATCTGAACTTTCCTTTCAGCTATTTAAAAAGGCAAATTTTTTGCCCTTCTGTTCTTTGTGTGTTTTTAAAGTTTTAAGAATGTTTTTTATTTGGAACGGGAACAATAAGGTGGAACATATAGATGATAAACCTATTCTGAGATCTAAATGTAATCATAGGTTACCACTACCTCGTAAAACAGCGTATAGACTTTTCTTTCTCTATGCTGAACCAAAGTTTTTTAATATGATACCACATAAATTCAGGGAAATGAAATCTTTAAAAATGTTTTTAAAACTGTTGAAGAGATTTTTATTTATAGATAAATTAGTTTGTTTTAGCATATGTAAATAGTGAATTTGCAAGGATTATGGTTGTATTGTTTGTGTAAAGGTATGCAATATATGAATATATGTGAGTTTAAATGGGTATGCTTGAATTTGAGGAGGTAATGGCTTGATCCTGTGTGTGTGTGTGTGTGTGTGTGTGTGTGTGTGTGTGTGTGTGTGTGTGTGTGTGTAGTAGAGGAAGTTTAGTTTAGTATACTGTGACTCCTGTGCCTTACAAAGTTATGATCATTTACTAGCCTGTTGTTTTGTTTTTTGTTGCTTCAGACTGTGAAATTAGTATATTTATGATAATTTTTGATGTTGTTTTATTTGTGTGATAACTAATCACAATTACTTCTGAAATATGTTTGTTCTTAATATAAGGATATCTTCAGTTTCTGCTTTTTTTATCTTTTCTATTATGTTGGAGAGTCCAATATAGGCTTTTCCTAAGGACTTCCTACATTTCTTTTGTGCAATTTTGTTTGTGTCAGTTTTTTAAAATTTTATTTTATTTTAAGCTATTTAGGGTATTGTATTATATTTTTAGTTATAGTGGTATGTTTTATGATGAATTTTGTATTTGTTTTAGTTTTAACTTGCACATGAGAAATAAAATAAATAATAATTATTTTGAAGCCTTCCTTCAGTATGTTGTGTAATCTCTGTAAGCCTGGGTGATAATCGGTGACCATAGAGATGGACAAGTTATCTTCTTTCTTCTTGGGTGTGATATCTGTGTTTTATGCCAAATGAATCTAATTCCTAATCAGTATCTCAGGATAACCCCTTTTTACAAATGCAGATGTCATTTTTTTGTTAAATTCAATTAGTTCACTTTCTTCGGAACTTATCCTTTTGGCTCTGATTGCCTGGCTATAGAGAATGGCTCGTTTAGTATTCATAGGCTGCTGTCGAAGTGGAGGTATTGTAGGTGGTTTGTTGGTTTAACATGGAAACCGGTTTGTGTTTTGCCGTCCTTCAGTTTTAAATTGACGTCCAGAAAGCTAACTTCTGAATTAGTCACAGTCCAGGTGAAATTTAGAATAGAACATTTTTAAAGACTTTCTAAGAAGTAATCTAGCTAAGCTTAACTGTCCTGATGTCCAAATTAAAAAGATATTGTCAATGTATCTGTACCAACAGAGAGGTTGATGGGGTTGCCACCTAAGAAAATTTTCCTCCAATTCTCCCATGTTTTGCATAGGATGGAGACATTCTAGTGCCCATTGCTGTTCCTTTAATTTGTAAAAAGTTCTTGCTTTGGAATTATTCCGTTGAAGAATGAACTTAGCAATGTTCACCATAAAAGAAGTGGTAGGATTTGTGTTGTTCTGTCGTTTGTTTAAGAAATGTTCGAGAGCTGATAGACCATGTGCATGAGGGATATTGGTGTATAAAAATACAACATCTATGGTTACAAGAATTGTGTTTGAAAGCAGGGGTTGTGGTATTGAAGATAATCTGTCTATGAAGTGTTTGGTGTCTTGGATGTATGTGGGAAGATTTTTTACTAATGGCTGTAGATGGCTAGGAAAGCTGAAATCCTCTCTGTAGCAAAATTACATCCAGTAATTATAGGCCTACCAGGTGGAGGATTAATGTTTTTATGAATTTTAGGTAACAAATAGAATTGGGAAGTTGTAGGGTTTTCATTGTACAGGAGTCTGAAATGTTCTGTAGAGGAGCTTTATATTGCAGCAATTCTGAAAGTACAGTAGGACCTCCATATAACGAAATTGAAGATTCCAAAGAAAAAGTTTGTTACATAGAAATTTCGTTATAAAGAAATTGTTTTTTTTTATTCATTTTTATTTATTTATGTATTTTTTTTATTATTTAAAAAAAATTTTATTACAGTTTAAAAAACATAGAAATACTGCAGTATTTAACTTGTGTTATTTTTTTGTATTAATTGTAAAAATAGTCGACTATCTTAGAAGCAGCTGAGATTACTGTATTTCTTTGTAAAGTTTGCTGACTAACGTACCGAGTCGACTAATATTAGGGAGGGGATCGTGGGAACTAGTAAACAAATCCTATTCTCTGGAAATGTACTTTCTGCAATTCTCAGAACTAGCTTACTTTTATGTTTTCTATTGAACAGTGCCGACAGACAAATTCACACGCGCGGCTCGGCCTACCTGCCGCTAATGGTTCTTCTATGAATCACCAACTAGCCCTTGTGCTACAAAATAAAATTTTTCTAGATTTTAACTTTGCCCAATTTTTACTCTAATTACTGAACTCTAAATATTATTTCTCGCAAAATAAGTCCAAACACGGTACAATTGTATTTACAACCGGTACAACTCTAACTGGTTTTAATGAGTTTTAAAACTAGAAAATAAATAAAACGGGTCCTTTATCATGTACGGTATTTTATATTGTAATAATCAGACGTCTTTAATATAATAGTAATCAGATCAATAACAAGGAAACTGTTTAAAATTATTAAACTGTATTTTTTCTTTCTTCTCCTCCAGCTTCCTGACACTTCAAAATTTCATCCCAATTTTTATTACTGTTGAGAGAGTGCTTGGAGGAATTTCATACTTCGTGCTATAAGTTTCTTCTGTATGCCGTGCTCGACATCCCTTAAAATGTTTAAAGCCTTCCATTTAGACATCGCGAATGCTCTGTTCTCAGTGACAACTCAGTCTATACTGAGAGATCAGATATACAGATGAGCTCCGCCAGTACTGCCAAGGTGGGGAGAGAGAGGGGGAGTCCGGAGCCGCAAGCTGTCATACTCATACTAACTCGCTGACAGATGCGGGTTCTTCCATGGTGCCTCTCCTTGTCACCATTACATAAATTTTAATAATAAAAATTACTTTTTGGATTTTTTTTTCGGACATTTTAATTCGTTATATGGAAGATTTCCTTCGTTATATGGAAACATTTTAAAATGGAATTTCATTTGTCTTTTTAAAAAAATTCGTTACAGAGAAAATTCATTATATAGAAGTTCGTTACGTAGAGGTTCTACTGTAATTTATTGCATTTTTTTTTGTTGGATCATCCATTAGCGGTTGATGTGTATTATTGTGTCTGATAGTTGTTTGTTGGCTTCATTTATGTAGTCTGCTTTGTTCATGACCACTGTGGTTGATTCTTTGTCTGCTGGTAGGATCATGATGTTTTCATTAGATATCAAGGAATGTATTGATGTTAAAATGTATTGCTACTTTTTCAAATCTGGTAAAGTTAGGTTTTGTTTTTAGACTATTTAAAAATAACAGTTCTGTTAAACTTTGCCTTATAAAATTGATATATATTTGTATTTGATAATCGGGAGGTAGTGGTGGGGGATTCCAGTTAGATGGCGGTTTGAATTTCAAGAGGCAGATATTTGGATTTGCTTTTTTTTAGAAAAGGTGGTGCTTATGAAAAAAATTGTTCAATTCTGAGTTGTCTGGCAAAACTAAAAACATCCTTTCCCAATTTGAATTGATCTAGCTGGTGGTTTGGTGTAAATGTGAAGCCTTTGGAGATGACTCGGGTTTCACTATCGGTGAGGGTGTGGTTGGAAATATTATGAACTATGTTTGAGCAGGTTATGGGTTCATGGTTATCATTCTTTGTGATGTTGTTGTTGTTTTCTTACTTGTATACTATTAGGTAATACCAAGGACCACTTTCCAAGGTAAGCCTGTGTCTCCTATCAAATCAAAATCTAATCTATATCATATCATATGGCTATGCTTTGAAACCTCTATTTTTAAAAAATAATTAAATTTTGAATCAAAAGTTCTCATATACAATTTTTAGTGTCTACCGAAAATCACTGGTTTAAAATAGAAGGCCATTCAATTTTGTTTCTTAAAGTTGCCAGGTTTCAAGATATTTAAAACATTCAGATTTTTGGTATCATTGGACTCATTAATCTCCATAAATTAAAAATGTGATTTTTATAAATTTGGAGATTTTAGACTCAAAATTATTACTGTACCTATTTAGAAAATATTTCTCCCAATTTATAGAAGTGTTTTCTGTATAGAAAATTGACAGAAACAAAATTGCTTAATTAATTACTTGTGGTGTTTTTATTAAAATGTTGGTATGGGAATTTTTTTCTATTTACCATCATTCTAAAAACAAAGTTCAATTTAATGAAATTCGTTTTACAAACATAAAAGACATTTTTGGATCAAATCAAAGGTTTAATAAAATTGCTCAAATAAATCTATCTCTAAAATTCTAATTTTGGTAAACCAAAGTCCTCTTTGTAAAAACCAAGTTTCAACAAAATGAGTAAAACTAAAATTGGTTTTACTTATTTGTAATAATCCAGAAATGTTACAATTTCATTATACAAGAACTCTTTAACATCTTCTCCTTTTTGTAGACCTTCCGACTAAATTTCTTGATGAAAGTAGAATAAATAATTATTTGGAGAAACCAATTTGGATCCAACTCTTGTACCCACATGGTCTATCACAAGTTCAATTCACATTTAAAACAAAGGAGATACAGGGGTGGGATTTACATTGAGGTTATTCTAAGTAATAAATTTTAGTTCCGTAAGCATTAGAATTCATTGCATTATCTGTATTTACACAAAACCAAAGCTTAAGCAAACTAAAAATGTTTGTTTCCATCTTTCAAAGAATGTTGGTTCAGGAATTAAAAATCAAAAGCTATAAATGAACCAAGTTTACCATCTTAAATGGTCAAAATCTGTCCAAGCAATGTCTATCACATTTAGGTAAAATATGAAAGTTTATGTCAAGCCACATATAAAGAAAATTTTGTTTTGAGAATAAATTGGGAACAATGAAAATGTACTTTTTGTTCGAATCCCTCAAAGAGTACATTTGATCAAAAATTAAAAAAAATAATTGTTTAAACTAATTTCAGTCAAATCAAAATTTTGTTTTGGTCTTAAAACAGAAACTCTGAATTTTAAATTCTTATAAAAAAAAAACCTCAAGACACAGATAGAGTGTGACCAAATACCAACTTTAAACAATATCAATCTACTTGTTTGGGCTGTAACACATTGCAACCAAAAACCATTCCAAAACTACTTTAAAACATATATTTTCACAGAAACGCCCCTCCCCCATTTAATTTTTTTGTTACCCATCATACAATTGATATATAATAAAATAGAAATAGATCCAAAAAGAAATGTTATATTAATTTTTTCACTAAAGTGTTGTTTTACTGTAAATAATTTCCTAAAGTTTTGATTTATACAGATGTGTTATTTCATTGTTGTCAGGTTGCCTACCAAGAAGGAAGTGCAGTTCTGCTTGAATGCAATATGAAATGTGTTTCTGACAGTAATCCAATGTTAACTTGCCTACAAACAAAATGGCCGAGTATTGAAGTTCATTGGATGACAGGTGCTACGCCATCTTTAAACTAACCAAAATAACTCCATTTTTCTGTACATATATTTTAACAATACATGTTCATTAAATTTTTTAAGAAAAAAAAAAAATTAGAAACTCATAAGCATAAAACATTGTGAAACCATGTGTTCTTATTGGGTATAAACTATTTATTGTTGACACCGACTTCATTACATAAAAGTGGTGGTTGATATAAATGGAAATTGTTTCGTAAAAAGTATTATTTTAAAACATACGTAAAGTAGTATATTGATTGAAATGCACAGTTTTATTTTCTGTTTTGTTTTGCAATGAGAAATAATTTTACACGTTTATTTATTACTTTGTAATTAGGTTCTCACCCCGTGCTGTAGGGGATGTTAGAGATAATTTATTGCAAGCATTATTTAACTACATTGAATATCAAATAAGAATTCCAATATCAAAGTTTGGCTTGCTATATTTGTTAATAAAACGCAATCGTTTAAAATTTAAATTGGTTTAGTTTTATTTCCTGATTTTGTTTTCATAGTTTACATTTTATAACTATAAGATTATGTCATAGATTTTGGTTTTACGAGAGTGAGTTGAACAATATGAGACGTAAATTGACACTGAAGGAATTTGTACAGTAGTTGGCAGCTAAGTCTCTTTCAGGTTACAATAATGGGAGAAAACGAAACGGGTATTGAACATATAATGATACTAAATTTATTGACATCATTAGAAATCTAGAAGATTATCATTCACAAACCACGTATTCAACATCATATAGTCAGAGTGTTTCAAAAATGTTTCCTTACATTACAACCAACGGAAAAGTTTATATAAACTTCCTAAAATGTTTAGTTTTCTTCATTTTTTCATGATTTACTCTCCTTTCAATTCTGCATCTATTGATGTGCATATCATTGGTATTGTTAAATGTTAAAATTTTTACAAAAAAATAGATAAAAATGAAAAAATATTAAAAATTTTGAAATTTCATTTACACCCCTCGAATCCAAATTTAATTCTGCTTCTATTAAGCTATAGAAACATTCAAAAATCAAAAACTCACTTTTTCGCCTAAAAAAACTGCAAGGGGGTACCTTAGCATTTTGCAAAGTTGGAAAATTGGCTGTTTTCATGAGTTAATTACTCAGAAACTATAAGAGATATTTTCGAATTGAAAACACCACAGTAAAATTTGAACTTTCTTCTTTCCACATGTAAAAGATCGTATCATTACGATGTATAGTTAGGGAGCTACAGGCGTTATAAAAAGGTATTGCAAGTGGCGAAACGTGAAATGTTAAAATCTGGTATTTTTATTGACATATAAATTGCAATAGCTCTTAAACCATTTGAGATGTCAAAGTGATTTTTTCAGGGTTCATTCTCCTTTCAATTCTGCATCTTATGATACCCATATCATTGGTTTAAAACAATTTTGATCTTTTTTGAAAAACTTTAAAACTGCAATTACTCCTAAACCCTTTGAGATTTCAAAAATCATTTTTTCATGATTTACTCTCCTTTCAATTCTGCATCTATTGATGTGCATATCATTGGTATTGTTAAATGTTAAAATTTTTACAAAAAAATAGATAAAAATGAAAAAATATTAAAAATTTTGAAATTTCATTTACACCCCTCGAATCCAAATTTAATTCTGCTTCTATTAAGCTATAGAAACATTCAAAAATCAAAAACTCACTTTTTCGCCTAAAAAAACTGCAAGGGGGGTACCTTAGCATTTTGCAAAGTTGGAAAATTGGCTGTTTTCACGAGTTAATTACTCAGAAACTATAAGAGATATTTTCGAATTGAAAACACCACAGTAAAATTTGAACTTTCTTCTTTCCACATGTAAAAGATCGTATCATTACGATGTATAGTTAGGGAGCTACAGGCGTTATAAAAAGGTATTGCAAGTGGCGAAATGTGAAATGTTAAAATCTGGTATTTTTATTGACATATAAATTGCAATAATTCTTAAACCATTTGAGATGTCAAAGTGATTTTTTCAGGGTTCATTCTCCTTTCAATTCTGCATCTTTTGATACCCATATCATTGGTTTAAAACAATTTTGATCTTTTTTGAAAAACTTTAAAACTGCAATTACTCCTAAACCCTTTGAGATTTCAAAAATCATTTTTTCATGATTTACTCTCCTTTCAATTCTGCATCTATTGATGTGCATATCATTGGTATTGTTAAATGTTGAAATTTTTACAAAAAAATAGATAAAAATGAAAAAATATTAAAAATTTTGAAATTTCATTTACACCCCTCGAATCCAAATTTAATTCTGCTTCTATTAAGCTATAGAAACATTCAAAAATCAAAAACTCACTTTTTCGCCTAAAAAAACTGCAAGGGGTACCTTAGCATTTTGCAAAGTTGGAAAATTGGCTGTTTTCACGAGTTAATTACTCAGAAACTATAAGAGATATTTTCGAATTGAAAACACCACAGTAAAATTTGAACTTTCTTCTTTCCACATGTAAAAGATCGTATCATTACGATGCATAGTTAGGGAGCTACAGGCGTTATAAAAAGGTATTGCAAGTGGCGAAACGTGAAATGTTAAAATCTGGTATTTTTATTGACATATAAATTGCAATAGCTCTTAAACCATTTGAGATGTCAAAGTGATTTTTTCAGGGTTCATTCTCCTTTCAATTCTGCATCTTTTGATACCCATATCATTGGTTTAAAACAATTTTGATCTTTTTTGAAAAACTTTAAAACTGCAATTACTCCTAAACCCTTTGAGATTTCAAAAATCATTTTTTCATGATTTACTCTCCTTTCAATTCTGCATCTATTGATGTGCATATCATTGGTATTGTTAAATGTTGAAATTTTTACAAAAAAATAGATAAAAATGAAAAAATATTAAAAATTTTGAAATTTCATTTACACCCCTCGAATCCAAATTTAATTCTGCTTCTATTAAGCTATAGAAACATTCAAAAATCAAAAACTCACTTTTTCGCCTAAAAAAACTGCAAGGGGGGTACCTTAGCATTTTGCAAAGTTGGAAAATTGGCTGTTTTCACGAGTTAATTACTCAGAAACTATAAGAGATATTTTCGAATTGAAAACACCACAGTAAAATTTGAACTTTCTTCTTTCCACATGTAAAAGATCGTATCATTACGATGTATAGTTAGGGAGCTACAGGCGTTATAAAAAGGTATTGCAAGTGGCGAAACGTGAAATGTTAAAATCTGGTATTTTTATTGACATATAAATTGCAATAGCTCTTAAACCATTTGAGATGTCAAAGTGATTTTTTCAGGGTTCATTCTCCTTTCAATTCTGCATCTTTTGATACCCATATCATTGGTTTAAAACAATTTTGATCTTTTTTGAAAAACTTTAAAACTGCAATTACTCCTAAACCCTTTGAGATTTCAAAAATCATTTTTTCATGATTTACTCTCCTTTCAATTCTGCATCTATTGATGTGCATATCATTGGTATTGTTAAATGTTGAAATTTTTACAAAAAAATAGATAAAAATGAAAAAATATTAAAAATTTTGAAATTTCATTTACACCCCTCGAATCCAAATTTAATTCTGCTTCTATTAAGCTATAGAAACATTCAAAAATCAAAAACTCACTTTTTCGCCTAAAAAAACTGCAAGGGGGTACCTTAGCATTTTGCAAAGTTGGAAAATTGGCTGTTTTCATGAGTTAATTACTCAGAAACTATAAGAGATATTTTCGAATTGAAAACACCACAGTAAAATTTGAACTTTCTTCTTTCCACATGTAAAAGATCGTATCATTACGATGTATAGTTAGGGAGCTACAGGCGTTATAAAAAGGTATTGCAAGTGGCGAAACGTGAAATGTTAAAATCTGGTATTTTTATTGACATATAAATTGCAATAGCTCTTAAACCATTTGAGATGTCAAAGTGATTTTTTCAGGGTTCATTCTCCTTTCAATTCTGCATCTTATGATACCCATATCATTGGTTTAAAACAATTTTGATCTTTTTTGAAAAACTTTAAAACTGCAATTACTCCTAAACCCTTTGAGATTTCAAAAATCATTTTTTCATGATTTACTCTCCTTTCAATTCTGCATCTATTGATGTGCATATCATTGGTATTGTTAAATGTTAAAATTTTTACAAAAAAATAGATAAAAATGAAAAAATATTAAAAATTTTGAAATTTCATTTACACCCCTCGAATCCAAATTTAATTCTGCTTCTATTAAGCTATAGAAACATTCAAAAATCAAAAACTCACTTTTTCGCCTAAAAAAACTGCAAGGGGGGTACCTTAGCATTTTGCAAAGTTGGAAAATTGGCTGTTTTCACGAGTTAATTACTCAGAAACTATAAGAGATATTTTCGAATTGAAAACACCACAGTAAAATTTGAACTTTCTTCTTTCCACATGTAAAAGATCGTATCATTACGATGTATAGTTAGGGAGCTACAGGCGTTATAAAAAGGTATTGCAAGTGGCGAAACGTGAAATGTTAAAATCTGGTATTTTTATTGGCATATAAATTGCAATAGCTCTTAAACCATTTGAGATGTCAAAGTGATTTTTTCAGGGTTCATTCTCCTTTCAATTCTGCATCTTTTGATACCCATATCATTGGTTTAAAACAATTTTGATCTTTTTTGAAAAACTTTAAAACTGCAATTACTCCTAAACCCTTTGAGATTTCAAAAATCATTTTTTCATGATTTACTCTCCTTTCAATTCTGCATCTATTGATGTGCATATCATTGGTATTGTTAAATGTTGAAATTTTTACAAAAAAATAGATAAAAATGAAAAAATATTAAAAATTTTGAAATTTCATTTACACCCCTCGAATCCAAATTTAATTCTGCTTCTATTAAGCTATAGAAACATTCAAAAATCAAAAACTCACTTTTTCGCCTAAAAAAACTGCAAGGGGGTACCTTAGCATTTTGCAAAGTTGGAAAATTGGCTGTATTCATGAGTTAATTACTCAGAAACTATAAGAGATATTTTCGAATTGAAAACACCACAGTAAAATTTGAACTTTCTTCTTTCCACATGTAAAAGATCGTATCATTACGATGTATAGTTAGGGAGCTACAGGCGTTATAAAAAGGTATTGCAAGTGGCGAAACGTGAAATGTTAAAATCTGGTATTTTTATTGACATATAAATTGCAATAGCTCTTAAACCATTTGAGATGTCAAAGTGATTTTTTCAGGGTTCATTCTCCTTTCAATTCTGCATCTTATGATACCCATATCATTGGTTTAAAACAATTTTGATCTTTTTTGAAAAACTTTAAAACTGCAATTACTCCTAAACCCTTTGAGATTTCAAAAATCATTTTTTCATGATTTACTCTCCTTTCAATTCTGCATCTATTGATGTGCATATCATTGGTATTGTTAAATGTTAAAATTTTTACAAAAAAATAGATAAAAATGAAAAAATATTAAAAATTTTGAAATTTCATTTACACCCCTCGAATCCAAATTTAATTCTGCTTCTATTAAGCTATAGAAACATTCAAAAATCAAAAACTCACTTTTTCGCCTAAAAAAACTGCAAGGGGGGTACCTTAGCATTTTGCAAAGTTGGAAAATTGGCTGTTTTCACGAGTTAATTACTCAGAAACTATAAGAGATATTTTCGAATTGAAAACACCACAGTAAAATTTGAACTTTCTTCTTTCCACATGTAAAAGATCGTATCATTACGATGTATAGTTAGGGAGCTACAGGCGTTATAAAAAGGTATTGCAAGTGGCGAAATGTGAAATGTTAAAATCTGGTATTTTTATTGACATATAAATTGCAATAATTCTTAAACCATTTGAGATGTCAAAGTGATTTTTTCAGGGTTCATTCTCCTTTCAATTCTGCATCTTTTGATACCCATATCATTGGTTTAAAACAATTTTGATCTTTTTTGAAAAACTTTAAAACTGCAATTACTCCTAAACCCTTTGAGATTTCAAAAATCATTTTTTCATGATTTACTCTCCTTTCAATTCTGCATCTATTGATGTGCATATCATTGG
The DNA here is from genome assembly GCA_963513935.1 of Aphrophora alni. Lineage (NCBI taxonomy): Eukaryota > Metazoa > Arthropoda > Insecta > Hemiptera > Aphrophoridae > Aphrophora > Aphrophora alni. Next base: position 6,692,580 of record OY740767.1, on the reverse strand, counting down.
TATTGTTAAATGTTGAAATTTTTACAAAAAAATAGATAAAAATGAAAAAATATTAAAAATTTTGAAATTTCATTTACACCCCTCGAATCCAAATTTAATTCTGCTTCTATTAAGCTATAGAAACATTCAAAAATCAAAAACTCACTTTTTCGCCTAAAAAAACTGCAAGGGGGGGTACCTTAGCATTTTGCAAAGTTGGAAAATTGGCTGTTTTCACGAGTTAATTACTCAGAAACTATAAGAGATATTTTCGAATTGAAAACACCACAGTAAAATTTGAACTTTCTTCTTTCCACATGTAAAAGATCGTATCATTACGATGTATAGTTAGGGAGCTACAGGCGTTATAAAAAGGTATTGCAAGTGGCGAAACGTGAAATGTTAAAATCTGGTATTTTTATTGACATATAAATTGCAATAGCTCTTAAACCATTTGAGATGTCAAAGTGATTTTTTCAGGGTTCATTCTCCTTTCAATTCTGCATCTTTTGATACCCATATCATTGGTTTAAAACAATTTTGATCTTTTTTGAAAAACTTTAAAACTGCAATTACTCCTAAACCCTTTGAGATTTCAAAAATCATTTTTTCATGATTTACTCTCCTTTCAATTCTGCATCTATTGATGTGCATATCATTGGTATTGTTAAATGTTGAAATTTTCACAAAAAAATAGATAAAAATGAAAAAATATTAAAAATTTTGAAATTTCATTTACACCCCTCGAATCCAAATTTAATTCTGCTTCTATTAAGCTATAGAAACATTCAAAAATCAAAAACTCACTTTTTCGCCTAAAAAAACTGCAAGGGGGGTACCTTAGCATTTTGCAAAGTTGGAAAATTGGCTGTTTTCACGAGTTAATTACTCAGAAACTATAAGAGATATTTTCGAATTGAAAACACCACAGTAAAATTTGAACTTTCTTCTTTCCACATGTAAAAGATCGTATCATTACGATGCATAGTTAGGGAGCTACAGGCGTTATAAAAAGGTATTGCAAGTGGCGAAACGTGAAATGTTAAAATCTGGTATTTTTATTGACATATAAATTGCAATAGCTCTTAAACCATTTGAGATGTCAAAGTGATTTTTTCAGGGTTCATTCTCCTTTCAATTCTGCATCTTTTGATACCCATATCATTGGTTTAAAACAATTTTGATCTTTTTTGAAAAACTTTAAAACTGCAATTACTCCTAAACCCTTTGAGATTTCAAAAATCATTTTTTCATGATTTACTCTCCTTTCAATTCTGCATCTATTGATGTGCATATCATTGGTATTGTTAAATGTTGAAATTTTTACAAAAAAATAGATAAAAATGAAAAAATATTAAAAATTTTGAAATTTCATTTACACCCCTCGAATCCAAATTTAATTCTGCTTCTATTAAGCTATAGAAACATTCAAAAATCAAAAACTCACTTTTTCGCCTAAAAAAACTGCAAGGGGGTACCTTAGCATTTTGCAAAGTTGGAAAATTGGCTGTTTTCACGAGTTAATTACTCAGAAACTATAAGAGATATTTTCGAATTGAAAACACCACAGTAAAATTTGAACTTTCTTCTTTCCACATGTAAAAGATCGTATCATTACGATGCATAGTTAGGGAGCTACAGGCGTTATAAAAAGGTATTGCAAGTGGCGAAACGTGAAATGTTAAAATCTGGTATTTTTATTGACATATAAATTGCAATAGCTCTTAAACCATTTGAGATGTCAAAGTGATTTTTTCAGGGTTCATTCTCCTTTCAATTCTGCATCTTTTGATACCCATATCATTGGTTTAAAACAATTTTGATCTTTTTTGAAAAACTTTAAAACTGCAATTACTCCTAAACCCTTTGAGATTTCAAAAATCATTTTTTCATGATTTACTCTCCTTTCAATTCTGCATCTATTGATGTGCATATCATTGGTATTGTTAAATGTTGAAATTTTTACAAAAAAATAGATAAAAATGAAAAAATATTAAAAATTTTGAAATTTCATTTACACCCCTCGAATCCAAATTTAATTCTGCTTCTATTAAGCTATAGAAACATTCAAAAATCAAAAACTCACTTTTTCGCCTAAAAAAACTGCAAGGGGGGTACCTTAGCATTTTGCAAAGTTGGAAAATTGGCTGTTTTCACGAGTTAATTACTCAGAAACTATAAGAGATATTTTCGAATTGAAAACACCACAGTAAAATTTGAACTTTCTTCTTTCCACATGTAAAAGATCGTATCATTACGATGTATAGTTAGGGAGCTACAGGCGTTATAAAAAGGTATTGCAAGTGGCGAAACGTGAAATGTTAAAATCTGGTATTTTTATTGACATATAAATTGCAATAGCTCTTAAACCATTTGAGATGTCAAAGTGATTTTTTCAGGGTTCATTCTCCTTTCAATTCTGCATCTTTTGATACCCATATCATTGGTTTAAAACAATTTTGATCTTTTTTGAAAAACTTTAAAACTGCAATTACTCCTAAACCCTTTGAGATTTCAAAAATCATTTTTTCATGATTTACTCTCCTTTCAATTCTGCATCTATTGATGTGCATATCATTGGTATTGTTAAATGTTGAAATTTTTACAAAAAAATAGATAAAAATGAAAAAATATTAAAAATTTTGAAATTTCATTTACACCCCTCGAATCCAAATTTAATTCTGCTTCTATTAAGCTATAGAAACATTCAAAAATCAAAAACTCACTTTTTCGCCTAAAAAAACTGCAAGGGGGGTGGGGTACCTTAGCATTTTGCAAAGTTGGAAAATTGGCTGTTTTCACGAGTTAATTACTCAGAAACTATAAGAGATATTTTCGAATTGAAAACACCACAGTAAAATTTGAACTTTCTTCTTTCCACATGTAAAAGATCGTATCATTACGATGTATAGTTAGGGAGCTACAGGCGTTATAAAAAGGTATTGCAAGTGGCGAAACGTGAAATGTTAAAATCTGGTATTTTTATTGACATATAAATTGCAATAGCTCTTAAACCATTTGAGATGTCAAAGTGATTTTTTCAGGGTTCATTCTCCTTTCAATTCTGCATCTTATGATACCCATATCATTGGTTTAAAACAATTTTGATCTTTTTTGAAAAACTTTAAAACTGCAATTACTCCTAAACCCTTTGAGATTTCAAAAATCATTTTTTCATGATTTACTCTCCTTTCAATTCTGCATCTATTGATGTGCATATCATTGGTATTGTTAAATGTTAAAATTTTTACAAAAAAATAGATAAAAATGAAAAAATATTAAAAATTTTGAAATTTCATTTACACCCCTCGAATCCAAATTTAATTCTGCTTCTATTAAGCTATAGAAACATTCAAAAATCAAAAACTCACTTTTTCGCCTAAAAAAACTGCAAGGGGGGTACCTTAGCATTTTGCAAAGTTGGAAAATTGGCTGTTTTCACGAGTTAATTACTCAGAAACTATAAGAGATATTTTCGAATTGAAAACACCACAGTAAAATTTGAACTTTCTTCTTTCCACATGTAAAAGATCGTATCATTACGATGTATAGTTAGGGAGCTACAGGCGTTATAAAAAGGTATTGCAAGTGGCGAAACGTGAAATGTTAAAATCTGGTATTTTTATTGACATATAAATTGCAATAGCTCTTAAACCATTTGAGATGTCAAAGTGATTTTTTCAGGGTTCATTCTCCTTTCAATTCTGCATCTTTTGATACCCATATCATTGGTTTAAAACAATTTTGATCTTTTTTGAAAAACTTTAAAACTGCAATTACTCCTAAACCCTTTGAGATTTCAAAAATCATTTTTTCATGATTTACTCTCCTTTCAATTCTGCATCTATTGATGTGCATATCATTGGTATTGTTAAATGTTAAAATTTTTACAAAAAAATAGATAAAAATGAAAAAATATTAAAAATTTTGAAATTTCATTTACACCCCTCGAATCCAAATTTAATTCTGCTTCTATTAAGCTATAGAAACATTCAAAAATCAAAAACTCACTTTTTCGCCTAAAAAAACTGCAAGGGGGTACCTTAGCATTTTGCAAAGTTGGAAAATTGGCTGTTTTCATGAGTTAATTACTCAGAAACTATAAGAGATATTTTCGAATTGAAAACACCACAGTAAAATTTGAACTTTCTTCTTTCCACATGTAAAAGATCGTATCATTACGATGTATAGTTAGGGAGCTACAGGCGTTATAAAAAGGTATTGCAAGTGGCGAAACGTGAAATGTTAAAATCTGGTATTTTTATTGACATATAAATTGCAATAGCTCTTAAACCATTTGAGATGTCAAAGTGATTTTTTCAGGGTTCATTCTCCTTTCAATTCTGCATCTTATGATACCCATATCATTGGTTTAAAACAATTTTGATCTTTTTTGAAAAACTTTAAAACTGCAATTACTCCTAAACCCTTTGAGATTTCAAAAATCATTTTTTCATGATTTACTCTCCTTTCAATTCTGCATCTATTGATGTGCATATCATTGGTATTGTTAAATGTTAAAATTTTTACAAAAAAATAGATAAAAATGAAAAAATATTAAAAATTTTGAAATTTCATTTACACCCCTCGAATCCAAATTTAATTCTGCTTCTATTAAGCTATAGAAACATTCAAAAATCAAAAACTCACTTTTTCGCCTAAAAAAACTGCAAGGGGGGTACCTTAGCATTTTGCAAAGTTGGAAAATTGGCTGTTTTCACGAGTTAATTACTCAGAAACTATAAGAGATATTTTCGAATTGAAAACACCACAGTAAAATTTGAACTTTCTTCTTTCCACATGTAAAAGATCGTATCATTACGATGCATAGTTAGGGAGCTACAGGCGTTATAAAAAGGTATTGCAAGTGGCGAAACGTGAAATGTTAAAATCTGGTATTTTTATTGACATATAAATTGCAATAGCTCTTAAACCATTTGAGATGTCAAAGTGATTTTTTCAGGGTTCATTCTCCTTTCAATTCTGCATCTTTTGATACCCATATCATTGGTTTAAAACAATTTTGATCTTTTTTGAAAAACTTTAAAACTGCAATTACTCCTAAACCCTTTGAGATTTCAAAAATCATTTTTTCATGATTTACTCTCCTTTCAATTCTGCATCTATTGATGTGCATATCATTGGTATTGTTAAATGTTAAAATTTTTACAAAAAAATAGATAAAAATGAAAAAATATTAAAAATTTTGAAATTTCATTTACACCCCTCGAATCCAAATTTAATTCTGCTTCTATTAAGCTATAGAAACATTCAAAAATCAAAAACTCACTTTTTCGCCTAAAAAAACTGCAAGGGGGGTACCTTAGCATTTTGCAAAGTTGGAAAATTGGCTGTTTTCACGAGTTAATTACTCAGAAACTATAAGAGATATTTTCGAATTGAAAACACCACAGTAAAATTTGAACTTTCTTCTTTCCACATGTAAAAGATCGTATCATTACGATGTATAGTTAGGGAGCTACAGGCGTTATAAAAAGGTATTGCAAGTGGCGAAACGTGAAATGTTAAAATCTGGTATTTTTATTGACATATAAATTGCAATAGCTCTTAAACCATTTGAGATGTCAAAGTGATTTTTTCAGGGTTCATTCTCCTTTCAATTCTGCATCTTTTGATACCCATATCATTGGTTTAAAACAATTTTGATCTTTTTTGAAAAACTTTAAAACTGCAATTACTCCTAAACCCTTTGAGATTTCAAAAATCATTTTTTCATGATTTACTCTCCTTTCAATTCTGCATCTATTGATGTGCATATCATTGGTATTGTTAAATGTTAAAATTTTTACAAAAAAATAGATAAAAATGAAAAAATATTAAAAATTTTGAAATTTCATTTACACCCCTCGAATCCAAATTTAATTCTGCTTCTATTAAGCTATAGAAACATTCAAAAATCAAAAACTCACTTTTTCGCCTAAAAAAACTGCAAGGGGGTACCTTAGCATTTTGCAAAGTTGGAAAATTGGCTGTTTTCATGAGTTAATTACTCAGAAACTATAAGAGATATTTTCGAATTGAAAACACCACAGTAAAATTTGAACTTTCTTCTTTCCACATGTAAAAGATCGTATCATTACGATGTATAGTTAGGGAGCTACAGGCGTTATAAAAAGGTATTGCAAGTGGCGAAACGTGGAATGTTAAAATCTGGTATTTTTATTGACATATAAATTGCAATAGCTCTTAAACCATTTGAGATGTCAAAGTGATTTTTTCAGGGTTCATTCTCCTTTCAATTCTGCATCTTATGATACCCATATCATTGGTTTAAAACAATTTTGATCTTTTTTGAAAAACTTTAAAACTGCAATTACTCCTAAACCCTTTGAGATTTCAAAAATCATTTTTTCATGATTTACTCTCCTTTCAATTCTGCATCTATTGATGTGCATATCATTGGTATTGTTAAATGTTAAAATTTTTACAAAAAAATAGATAAAAATGAAAAAATATTAAAAATTTTGAAATTTCATTTACACCCCTCGAATCCAAATTTAATTCTGCTTCTATTAAGCTATAGAAACATTCAAAAATCAAAAACTCACTTTTTCGCCTAAAAAAACTGCAAGGGGGGTACCTTAGCATTTTGCAAAGTTGGAAAATTGGCTGTTTTCACGAGTTAATTACTCAGAAACTATAAGAGATATTTTCGAATTGAAAACACCACAGTAAAATTTGAACTTTCTTCTTTCCACATGTAAAAGATCGTATCATTACGATGTATAGTTAGGGAGCTACAGGCGTTATAAAAAGGTATTGCAAGTGGCGAAATGTGAAATGTTAAAATCTGGTATTTTTATTGACATATAAATTGCAATAATTCTTAAACCATTTGAGATGTCAAAGTGATTTTTTCAGGGTTCATTCTCCTTTCAATTCTGCATCTTTTGATACCCATATCATTGGTTTAAAACAATTTTGATCTTTTTTGAAAAACTTTAAAACTGCAATTACTCCTAAACCCTTTGAGATTTCAAAAATCATTTTTTCATGATTTACTCTCCTTTCAATTCTGCATCTATTGATGTGCATATCATTGGTATTGTTAAATGTTGAAATTTTTACAAAAAAATAGATAAAAATGAAAAAATATTAAAAATTTTGAAATTTCATTTACACCCCTCGAATCCAAATTTAATTCTGCTTCTATTAAGCTATAGAAACATTCAAAAATCAAAAACTCACTTTTTCGCCTAAAAAAACTGCAAGGGGGTACCTTAGCATTTTGCAAAGTTGGAAAATTGGCTGTTTTCATGAGTTAATTACTCAGAAACTATAAGAGATATTTTCGAATTGAAAACACCACAGTAAAATTTGAACTTTCTTCTTTCCACATGTAAAAGATCGTATCATTACGATGTATAGTTAGGGAGCTACAGGCGTTATAAAAAGGTATTGCAAGTGGCGAAACGTGAAATGTTAAAATCTGGTATTTTTATTGACATATAAATTGCAATAGCTCTTAAACCATTTGAGATGTCAAAGTGATTTTTTCAGGGTTCATTCTCCTTTCAATTCTGCATCTTATGATACCCATATCATTGGTTTAAAACAATTTTGATCTTTTTTGAAAAACTTTAAAACTGCAATTACTCCTAAACCCTTTGAGATTTCAAAAATCATTTTTTCATGATTTACTCTCCTTTCAATTCTGCATCTATTGATGTGCATATCATTGGTATTGTTAAATGTTGAAATTTTTACAAAAAAAAATAGATAAAAATGAAAAAAATATTAAAAATTTTGAAATTTCATTTACACCCCTCGAATCCAAATTTAATTCTGCTTCTATTAAGCTATAGAAACATTCAAAAATCAAAAACTCACTTTTTCGCCTAAAAAAACTGCAAGGATACCCTTACCATTTTGCAAAGTTTGAAAATTGGCTGTTTTCTCGAATTAATTACTCAGAAACTATAAGAGATGTTTTCGAATTGAAAACACCACAGTAAAATTTGAACTTTCTTCTTACCACATGTAAAAGTTCGTATCATTACGATGTTTCACATTCGAAATATTGAATCATTCGTATAATTGCTTGATTGATAAACGGATAGGTTTTACTTAGGCATTAAAAATAATTAAAGCAATAAATATTACAACATTTTGATTAATTAACTTTTTATTTAAATTTTAAAGTAAACAGTAAAATACACTTTACAAACACACAAAAATTACATTTCCTAAATTTAAATTGTAAGTCTTGGTTTTAAAAACATGTTTTTCTTTGATGGGTATTAAACAAAATCCTAACAGTAAAATTCCAACATTTATAAAAATCAATAAATGGTTGGCCTACTTACAGTACACTATTTTTTGTTGACCTTCATATTCTTTTGTTCTGCGCAAGCAGGTATTTAGGTTGCGAGTTCCGTTTCAAAATGAATATTGCCCATACAGTTAGTTGCACCTGCATATTATACAACATGAGATAAAACAAAACTTCTTTTGAAATACATTAAATGTTTACATACAGTACTTACATACTGTATTACATATGTTTTAATATGTAGGTATGTGTAATGTACTAGGTTATTAACTATAACACAATGCCGTTTTATTTCTTTCTTTAAGTTTTTTCTTTTATATACTTTTTTTTTTTTTTTAGAATAGTGCCGGATTACACGGGGGTCCGGACTATCGAGGACGGGTAGATCAAAGTTGTACTGTAGTTCAAACAACCACCATTTTTTTCTTTGAAGATGACCTTATTATTCATTGTGAGGTGAATTGTTTTCACATAATCTAATATCTTTTAATAATCTGAATGATTTATCCCTTTTATTATTCAGAATTTTAAAAAAATAATTAAATAGTGGAAATGTTTCGGTAATAAATTACATTGCTTTTGTCAGTATTTCTTACTCATCAGACCTATTTACAAACTGGGGATAATCACTTGTGTACAGAATTTGTTAAAACTTTTGAAAATACAGATTTATAAATAAATATACAATATAAAACATGAAATTAGTTTTTTTAAACAAATATGTATTTGTTAAAACTTTTGAAAATATAGATTTATAAATAAATGTACAATATAAAACATGAAATTAGTTTTTTTAAACAAATATGACAATAATTTAATTATGGAATTTCATAATACAGTAGAACCCCTCTAATCCGCCCTCGGGTGGTCCGTTACTCCGGTTAATCCGACCGTGCTCGAGCTCGCGATATTGTGCCGACTTGCCGATGACTCACGGCCCGTCTGGCGCCATTCTTTCCAGTTTGTTATCGCTTTCCCGCTTCAGTGCTGTGTCATCTCTCGTGAAAAATTAAACACTACAAAGCTTTTTTACAGATTCCCCTCTGTCAAGTCTTTTGACACATTTAACCGCGTCTCAAACGAAACCAACACATGCTTCCGTTTTCCCGTTTTTGTAACTCGCTCATTTTTATTTACTGTATATACTGTATGTAGATCATAACCAGTCAAAGACAAGAAGAAAACTGAAAAGAAATGTTATATTTTCCATAATGTATACTAAATTGATTCGTGGAAAAAAAGCGGCCCATCAAACGTTTTTGCCTTTGTATGTCTGCTATACCGACGGGTGACGGATACCGCTATCGACAAAGTCATTTGACTCGCCGCTGCTTTGGTGCCGCAGAGTTTTTACGCCGCCGACAATGGGATACCGCTATCGACAAAGTTGTTTGACTCGCTGCCGCTTTGGTGTTTCAATTACTGTACGTATAATTTATTTTCGGAAACTCTCATCCAACTAGTACACTACGATATAGGCCGGTTAACAGAGGTTCTACTGTACTTGCAAAGTTTATATATAGACTTTTAAAAGTTTATATATCACTTATTTCACTTTAAAAAAAATCTGTTTATATAATACTGTATGTAATAAATATTGACTTTTTTCGGATAATCCGACCTTTTTTGCGTTCCAACCATGCCCCCAGTCCCGAAGGTGACGGATTAGAGGGGTTCTACTGTATTGTTAAATACACTAAATCACAACATAAATACATTTTTTTTTTTTTTTTTTTTTTTTTTTTTTTTTTTTTTTTTTTTTACTAATGACAAATAAAACATTTATAATACATATACAAAAACTTAGTTATAGCTTTGGTAATTAAAAAATAAAATAAAAGTAGTTTATTACAAAAACTTGAAAACATTTTATGATATAATTTAGTAAAATAAGAGAAAAATCATATATAACTTTTTAAAATTTAAATTCAAGTTATGAACATAAAATTAAATTGAAGTTAGTAGCATGTAAATGCTACTTCATCGAAAGTGTAATTAATATACAATTGGTTTTCAAGAGGAAGGAAGTACATTTGATCTTTCAAATTTCTCTAAGTCTTTTTAACGGTTGGCCTAATCGCCAAAAATTTTTTTAACATAATTCAAATGTGTATATATATATATATAATTTAAAATACAAGTACTCATATGATTTACTATGTAACAACTTTTCATTTCCAATCTTTCAGACCATTAAATATCCAAAACAGTTCCTCTTCAAATGCATATACAGTACAACCTCGTTAAGTCGGATCTCCGGGTAACCTGGACCGGTTTGCAATAAATAAACAATAATATAAATTAATATAAAATATGCATTTTGGTAGCACTATTGCTTTAGAGCACATAATCGTAGCGTATTGCACGGTGATCGTGTTTCCGCTGAGTTCATGCAACCGAGTTTGTTGTGACTGTACGTCTGACGCCTATCTGTAGCGCTGCATGCCTGCGTGGCGAGTTATTGTCACCCAGATGATTGGCACGCTTTGCCAGTTGAAACGGTAGCGCAACAATGCGGCATGTAAACGTTACTCGAAGCTGAGGCAACAGAAACTTACAAGCTTATTCTCCAAAAAGTAGACATACCTGTACAGTCCACAGATGTGTTTGTTGTTTTATTGTGATGAGTAAATATTTTTAAAGTGTTTTTCTCCGTAATAAAGGAAATTATTGTAAGTACAGTATGTATATTTTCATTTTTTTGTGTTTTCTGCTCTTTCTCCGGCTAACACGGATTTTCGTTGTCGGATCGGCCGCGGTCCCGACTGGTCCGACTTAACGAGGTTCTACTGTACTCGAGAGGTATATTAAATGTATTTTCCATTATATTTCACAAATTTTAATTTTATATTTTGAAAAATAATGAGTTTCCTGCAAGAAAACACAAAACAAAAAGGTGCACATAATTACGCTAGTCAGTGGCCATAGCCTGGGTAGCACCTGAAGGCCAAACTGTACCGGATTAAGGAGAACCATCTTAAATTTGGTTTTGTACAGTTGGCATTGTCTTTAATTTGCCAGGTCTTGCTTGTACAGTAGGCACGATCTAAATATCTAAATCATTCCCGAAATACAACTTTTCCACCTAGAGACATGCAATTAGAGCCTATCAATTATAAGGTTATTTTCAGAAATGCAATAGGTTACAAATCTGACCAAAGACTATCTTAGGAGCAAGGAAATATTAAATTCACCATGATTTTCTTTATGCCTAAAACTACACAATAAGTTACGGTGTAAAAAACGGTATAAAATTAGAGATACAAAGTTAAATAAATTATTTTAGAATGTACACAAGCAAAAAATGTTGAGTACCACTTCTCTAATCGAACAGCTCCAATAGTTTTTTACAAAAAAACATTAATTTTTGCACCAAATCACTGTTATTAAATTTATTTAGTGTTTTGCTGGCTAACAAACTCGGAGTCTAAAATGTCCTAAATATATATATATATAATATATATTTGATTTCTTCAAGGGCTGGTGCTCTGGCCTCTTGAGTGAACAGTTCCGTGTTCCATCCACATGAGGGCACAAATCTTTACAGAATTGACTCCGCCTTCATAAGGAAAATTAGGAGTAAACTTTGGTTGGGAAAGCTAGAACAACAGAAATAGAAATTTGGAAGTTCTGACCACATATTACCAGAGTAAGAAAACAAAATTCATCTAGTAGGTAAAGGCTCTTCACAAGCTGCTGGTGCCACGGAGGAATTTTTTTAAATTTGAGCATCCGTTTAAGTTAAATTTTTAATATAAAAATAAATACAAGGTGATTGGTTAGGACATTTTAAACCAACATGAATGGACTATAAAAATCATTTGAGTGTTCAGTTTAGTGCCTATTTTCGTAAAAAAAAAAAAAAAAAAAAATTTAATGTTTCTAGTTTTAGAGAATACTTTACAGAAGCTTACATTAATTTTTTTTTACTACAAGCAACAGTTTAGGCTATAAATTATGATGAATCAGTAAATGTTATGTGTGTTAATTTTACTTTGTTCTTCAAAATTCTTTGGACAAGAATTGCAATAGTAATAATATACAGTGGAACCTTGATAACTCGAACCTTGAATTCTTTAATATCTCAAATTTTAGCCATTTACTTTCAATCCCCAATGTTAATTCCCTTATAAGTTAAATATTTTAAAGAAAGATCCTCGATAAGATGAATATTGTTGATTGCCTGGATGCATTGGTAAACTTCTATAACTTGAAGGTAAGCACCCGTAAACCTCTACAGGTCGAAGTTTAAAGTAGTTGTACTGTGCGAGATGATAAAATTTGTATATTAAGATGAACTTCCCCCTCTCCCACATCCATGTGTTTTCCTGCATTTGGGCTCAACAGTTTTATTGTTCACACTGTGTGTACATTTGTGCCTACCGTTCGGTATTTTTTATAGTTTTAATTTTTATTAAAGTGATTCGTGCTCCAGTAAATTAGTTAGACATTTTTATTGATATTACTATATTTACATAAAATAATGTTAACTATATACAGTACTATAACTGGGCCGATTTTTTATTAAAATAAAATTAAGAACTGTTCATTAAAACAAAATACTTGTACTGTGGTGTTTTCTTTCACTTATTCCTTATTACAGAAATAAAAATGTAATCGGAACACACTCTACTAAAGTGAATAAAGGTCAGTCAACTTGGTCGAGGTTCCACTGTATGTGCTTATGAGAATTCAATGAAAAAAAGTTGGTTTGTCTTTTAACGCTCATGAAGAACTCATCAATAGCGGCTTCCTTAAAGGAATCGAGCGAACAAATAGAAAACAAAATGTAAAAATTCAAGGACTCTAAATCAAATAAATATTGACTCTCTGATCGGTTTGACACACTCATCAGATATTAAGATATTACACTAATCTACAAATAAAAATTTAGTTCCCACCTTTTTCGAATGTAGGGATGAAAATATTGTCCCCAGCACTGTTGCAAAATATTTTCAACTATATTGTACATTAAAACTTAGTATATTATATATTCTTAATTTAATACTATTCTTAAAAGCTCTCTAGGTATTATATTTAACAACATACTATATACAATAAAAGAATTTAGGGACTAAGAATTTATTACAAATCAACTACTTACAAGACGAAGCTAATAAGGATAGATGTATAGTTACATACAAATAATTTATTATAATTTTAATGGAATATTTCTATTATCATCTAAGTATTATATTCTTTGCAGGATTAAGTAAATTCCATTTTAAATTTTTAAAGTGGTTAATGGTGTTAATAAAAGATTTTGAGTGGTAATACTCATTTTAGAAGAGAGAACCTTATTTAACATTGATTATATATATATATTTAATGTTTGCCACATTTTTAGCCACAAAACCACTCCCAATTTTTGTTAATGTTAGTTTGTTGTCTACGAAGAATATCTAGTGTACAATATTGTTTATACTTCCATTATATATAATATATACAAACATATGTATATATATCTTCATTTGATACCACTGCTCTGAAGGGTAACTTGTCATTAAATCACAGTTGCTCAGTTAAAACTTGTTAGTCACTGAGAAAGATGAAGCGCAATCGACAAACTATGTTCCACTTGTCATAACTGGTCATCCTCAATTACGTTTTTAACTCGCTGTGTCAAAGGAAATCTTGTCTTGCTATCGCATGTTGCAGAAAAGTCATCAGCATTCAATGAGAACAACATAACTCCTGCATAACCTTTCCATTTGGCGAACTCAGCCTAAGATAACAAATAGTAATTATTTAATACAACATAAGTGTTGGAGAATATTACACTAATTTTAGAAACACATAAATGAAATATAAGACATACATATATTTTACAACCTCTTCCAAAGAAACTAGAAACGTCCATATAGATATAAAACTTACCATAAATATACAATTCATTTTAATACAATAATTCAAGTGATGTGCGAGTACAATAATTCATTATTTTGTTTGGCAAGAGTCTGGAGTGAAGAGACACCCCCTACAATATTTATGGCCCAGGCAGGCTGTGTCACACGCGGGTCCATATAAAGTACCAGTGTTACCCCATAGAATTTTCACTCCCTTATCTTTTTACTGTAGACAATTTTACAAGTTTTCGCTTCTATATCAAAATTAGGGCTGAAATCAACTTAAGTATGTTATGGAATAGTTATAAGACTATGCCTACTATGGATTAATGGAACTTTTTCCCTTTTGTAGACTTTCCTTTTTTCCTATGTTAACATTTTAAGGACAGGTTAATTTTATAAGTATTTGCTCCTATATCATAAATAAAGTTGAAAACTACATGAGAATAGGGAACAGACAAATCCCTGTGCAAAAACATCTGACAGACAACAGAACGACTCAGCATAAGAGTTGAGTAGCGAAGAGAAAGTTGCTTAGGCCTTCTAAGAACTACTGGAATCATCCCCCAATTCATCCGCTGTACACATGGCTGTCCCTTCCCTCATTGGCACCAGGTCATATTGCGACAATTGTGAGGTGGAGCTTCACTCCAGATTTTTTCCGAACAAAGTATAGATAAGATCCCTTGAAATTTTGAGCCAAGCCCGAACCTAGGGTTCAGATCAAATAGCCTTAAAATTATTAAGCTTTGATAGTTAAAGAAAAAGTAATACTAAACTAATTTCATATGAAATTGTTTGAGCAATACCTCATAATCCTCCTAATAAAGAATACACAGAATAGTGCAGCTCAATTTTATGAGACGACACGGTTTTTAGAAAGAAGATTCAAACTGAGATAATAATAATGCAATGAAAGCTTGATATAACAAGGAGTGAACAACTGAGAAATAAATATTATTTGAGATCGGATATGAAAATAACACATGTTTATATCAGAGGAAGTTATCAAGAGAAAAGAAGTTTTCAGAAGAGAGTAAATTACTGGGAGAAAGGAAGGAAACTACTCTGTCCTCTACGAATATAACCATTAAATGTCAACATTCATTCATGAAGTATTAGCAAATATATTGTCAAAGAGTAAAATTATCGATTGAGAATTTTGCTACATAAGGATCAAATCAACCCTGAAAATAGTGTGCTTTAAAAATGTTGTACTAATGTAAACCAAATAGTTTTAACCTATTTTACAATTACTTCGATAAGAAAGATGTTACAATGAAAGCATAACATTGTGTTTGAGAGAGAAACAGAGCATCAACAGTGATATATAGCTTAATATTATAAACACAAATAATAAACTAAACTACATTACAGTGATAATAATATGGTGAGGGGGAGAAACTTGATTTATTTCCATATTATTAATATTTTTATTGCCACAAAACACTTTAAATTTATTTTCTCTCAAATATAAGTAGTATAGAACAATTAAAATGATAAACAAAAACATATTTAATTTTCAAGTCGTGAAGGAGCCGCAAACTGATCTTTCCACTGTTCTTGTGGGTTTTGATCATAATAATCGTAGCTTTTCAAAAAACATAAGACTCCTCTCATTTATATTACGCTATGCGCAAAGATTTTTAATAATTTATTCTTTGTGATATTTTATGAATAATGTGTTCTTTTGATCTAAATTCAAGAAAGAAATAATCAACAATGTTATCTGGTGGATGGATGTTTTCTGACTCCTCTATACACTCGGAGACTGGATCAATGCTGTTTCCCATTCACACAGTAAACACAAATAAAGTAAATATATAAATACACCAAGGAAAGTATTCAGGTTTTCATTACGCAGAACATTAACTTTAAATTATAAGAAATGTTGTATGAGTAATGATATCGTTTTGAAGGTACAAAGAAAAAAAAACTCAATTGATGTGTATAATGGTTACTTTTTTATAATGTGATGAGCTCATTGATTAAACTATTACACATTCTTTTCCACGGTACTATGACTTCCCGTACCACTGCTCTCCAACATCCTCTCTCCTTCTCCATACCCAAATATCCTCTCACAATCATATTTCAAAGATCACTAAGCACAATATCCATCCATCTTTTTCTAGTTCGACTACTCTTTCGGTGTTTATACAGTTGTACTCTCATTAATTGTACTGCTGGATGATTATAGAT
Source organism: Aphrophora alni (assembly GCA_963513935.1). Classification (NCBI taxonomy): domain Eukaryota; kingdom Metazoa; phylum Arthropoda; class Insecta; order Hemiptera; family Aphrophoridae; genus Aphrophora; species Aphrophora alni. Next base: position 6,676,260 of record OY740767.1, on the reverse strand, counting down.
AGATGCTTCTCAATATAGAATCAGTAGTAATATTATTACACATCAAAGTTCCAATAATTATCTTAGTTATGTTTAGATAATCTTATCTGATTTACTGTATTACTAAAGAAATGTAAAATATGGATGTAGAGTATGTATTACTCTAAGTCTGACTGTATAAAATAGTTTATCAAAATTTGTACTCAGCAAATTTCACATATTCATGAAATTTATCACTATTATTTTATGGACCCCATAATTTCCTCTTTTACTTAAATCAATTTTTCTTAGCACAAACTGAAAAATCTTTATCAAATCCATAATTATTTCTTTGTAATAAAATATGTAATTGTTAAGAAAATATGTGAATGAAATAAGTTTGTTTCACAATTCTTTCTTAAAGGAAGTTTTATTCATTTTATTGAATCAAGAGATTCCTGTTAATTCTGCTACCTCGCCTTTCCATGTACACTTTTGCTAGGAATGGCCCTTCAACTGCCTAGGTTCTTTCTTTTTAATTAACAATCATCAAATCAGTGGTTCAGTATACTAATTAATTTTTATTAACAATGACTATCTCCTATCTTATTATAATAATACAATATCTTTATCACTCCTATTAATGCAGAATGACTCTAATTATTGTGACTCACAGATCTGATTCTACGTTATATTTTATTATTACTTGTGTCTGAAATAATTACAAGGTTTAGACACGAAGTTTGCTCACCCTGCTTGCCATTCATGGATGCTCATCTGAAGTCTCAATACTCCCAGGATTCTCTTACTCGCCAAGTCCGTCTGGCTATCTTCCAGAATTATGCTCCCAGGATTCTCTTACTCACCAAGTCCGTCTGGCTATCTTCAAAAATTCCTGCAGCACCTCCCTCGATTAATCTTGGCCCACTGACCAAGATTTCCATATTTCTCCGTATTTCCATATTGCCCATTCTAAATATATATTTCAGTTTAAAATTTAGCGAAAACTCAAACAAATTTGAGCTTTTGGTATTTTAAAAGACTTGAGCTTGATAAAAGCTCCAGCTCGAACTATAATTAAAAACACCCGGGCTTGCACACTCCTACATTATTCATTTTTACTCTTGAAAGTATTTGATACATGTAACGTCTGTACTAACTTTTCACATTATTATTAATTATTTTATTAATTCAACATTCATTTGTACATTTCCCATCCAAAAAATTAAAATTTTATTAAGAACAAAAAAAAAATCCAAACTACGAATATGAAAAACAAAATTCTAGACATCCAAGTTCAAACCTTGCCAGGTTAAGACGGATTTTTTTTCATCTTATTTAAACAAAGATCTAGTTTTTTAATCATTTGTCTTCTTATTGAAGATTTGTAAAACAATTTACAAAATTTTGCTTATTCAAAACCCAGGTAGTGTGTAGCTTGATAGACAGTAGGAACTGCATCGACTTTACTCAAGATTCTAATTATGGAAGGAAAAATTTTTTTTGTTGTTGTTAAGGATAACAAAGTCATTCAATACGCTAATATAATAACTTAACAATGGTTGAGCTGAATAGAAGAAAGATTTCATTTGAAAAAGTTATTTTATACAAATATGTATAAATACAGAAGAATCCTGGTAATTCGAGCCTCCGTAGGTCGAGGTTTCGTTTAATTCGAGCCAATGAACCCCTTCCCCAATAAAAAATAGCGGTAGAGATAATTTGATATGTGACGACTCAAGAAGTAGTATGGACAATCGGCACTGCTTAGTTCACAAGACTTTCTTAGTACAATATCCTATTTCTCAGAACTGTAGTTGAACCATGCTTTGTCGTTAAGTTAGTGTCAGGTTGAATAGTAGAGGTGAAACTGAAGATATATCTGAAGAGGCTGTACCAGTGATTACTCACATTGAAGCTTTGGGATTCGTAAGTACCTTCATAGTTGCCATTCGTGAAGAAATTAAAATATTGTTAAATGCAATGCAGAACTTTGAGAAGAGGCTTCGGATGTCTATACAGCAAGAATGTGTCGTCATTTTTCCAATATAATATTCCTTAATTAAATAATTAATGTATACCCATAAAAACTGGATTTATTATAGATTCTTTTGGCATTAATAAATAAATTTTATATTGAAAATTAGCAAAGTTAGACTTAACTTTAAAACATAATAATAATTTTTGAGCCACCCAGTATAGCCTATGCATTAAAATTAATGGAATATTTTTCTAGAATACTAGATGCAGCAGAATTATTTTCCAACAAATGAGGAAGCACTATGTCCATTTTGTTGACAGTTTTATTTGCCAATTTAATGATTTTTACATTTTATGTAATTGTCACATTACCCTTAAGAAATCATCAAAATTGTATAAAAATCATAAAACCATGTTAACTAAATTGTTTTGACTTTACATGGCACTACTTTTAATTCTAATTTCATATTTTATCAAAGACCAATGATATTGCATGTTTTGGGATATGGCCAATAAATAGAAGCTACAATACAGTTCAGTGAAACTTCCCCTAACGGATATTTTTAATAAACGGATATATTCCTTGAGCAGGATCATCCTTTTCTGGCCTTTGTAGTGTTTCTACATAACGGACTTTCCCAAAAATGTACATGGACATGAAATTGATGGGTCAGTTGAAACTTTCAAATAACAGACAGGAGAGTATAAAATACCACCATTTTATAGGAAATAGATGTCTCTAAATACACATTGCAATGTCTGTTTGGTAATTACCCGGAAGTTGACTTCCTGAAAACTAAGTTTGTTTTCTTTTTGTCTTTTATACATTAGCCTTCTGGTGTCCTTTAGGAATTCAGTTTCAATAAAGTTCCCTTGAGAACAGTGTGTAGTATAGTTGTCTATTGTGATGTCTCTCAAACAAAAACATTTACTGTTGTTATTTTTGACTTACCGCCAGCAATCCTTGGATAATTTTATTATAGTTTATATTGTCATGTATTTATTCACTACACATGTTTCGGACATTATCGTCCATCGTCGGGTGATAACACTTAGTTAAAATATTCAACACAAAAATACAAGTAACACATAACATTCACGCACGAGAAACACAATATTTTAATGTCACCGCGCCGGCACTACATAGTATACTGTGTAGTGCCGGCGCGGTGACATTAAAATATTGTGTTTCTCGTGCGTGAATGTTATGTGTTAGTTGTATTTTTGTGTTGAATATTTTAACTGTGTTATCACCCGACGATGGACGATAATGTCCGAAACACGTATAGTGAATAAATATATGACAATATAAACTATAATAAAATTATCCAAGGATTGCTGGTGGTAAGTCAAAAATAACAACAGTTATTCAAGCATATCCGGTTACTCTAGAATATCATATCATATGAAAAACATTTAACTTTAAACCTTAAATAGTTTGATTTTCTCCCTTTTTAAATTTAGATTTTCCTAATTTGCCTATTTGTTTATTCAGTACGAAATGATTAATAAATAAAAAAATATCATTTAATTTACAAATTTGTGTTTTATTGTGTATTTTTGTGAGATTAAAACCATTATTCCTGTTTTACTATAAAAACTTTGATAATACAGTAGACACTTGTGAAACAATACCAATGTTTAATTTAATTCACTTTTATCGACAATATATGTATTAAAGTAATGTGCTTTATTATACAGTAGCTTAAATGAATATATAATTTAGGTTCACCATTTAAATTTTATGAACGTGTTCAATATCGTTTCAAGACGCTATTCTGGTGGTTTACCATGCGTTATAACCCGGCCTATATAACTGCATCTCTCTCTCGATAGTGCACACTTCTCAATAGCGGACATTTTATGTGATCCGAGCAGTGTCCGTTATTTGGAAGTTTCACTTTATATTTTAATAAAAATTGTTTCAATCAATTTGAATATTTTTTTAAAGATTTGGACTCGTGTAATGGGGAGGAATACGAGCATATGGAATATGTGAACTACTGATGGTGAGTTAACCCCAACCCTAGCCATCAGTCCACTAGCTGATTGAAACAACTGAAGGGAAATGATGGCAGAGTGGATAGTAGAGAGATCAACATAGAAACAGAGGTAGGGCAAATCTTCCTAGTCCTCACTTTCATTCCTTGCTCATCTTTGCTTTAAGTCCAAAATCCCACACACTAGTATGTTGATATAATTATAACTGATAGGTTTGCACATGAAAATCATTGAATAAACTAGGCAAGTAAATAGTGGGTGACCTGAAATACATTGCTTTTCAGATTACAAGAGTGAGGGAGAGTTCTGTATTTTCTTAGACAAGTGTTTTTACATATTTTATCACTTACCTTATATGCTATACTTTGCTCATTATCAAATGATATCCACTCTTTTTTACTGTATGTGTATGGAACTTTGCTTTCTCCATCAAATACTACGACAGAACCTTCCAAAGCAATAAATTTGCAGACGTCAGGATAAACGATAAAACCATCATTTCCAAGAGTACCTATGCCTGAGGCTGGTGCATACCATCCATGATTGGCTTCGTTAAAAAGTCTGCAAGACAGAGCAAACAACGATTATACTATAATATTTGCCAAGTAGAGTAAATGGCACTCTTTCATTTTGAAAAGAATGATAGTACCAGATTTGCCAAGTTCGAGTTTTTAGTAATGAAATTTATTTTTAATTGTTTTGAATCTTAATAAATCTTTTTCAACAAAGTGAGCTGCAGTTAATCAAACATGTGAAAAGTACATAATATAGCCTATATAACTTAGTTTTTTTAAAAATATACAAGTGTGCGCTGCTCGAATTACCAAAATTTTCACAGAAGTTTTGGATCACAAATTTGTCTATAGATATACAGGTTTTAGAGGACAGAGTTTTTTTTTTTTAATAAATAGTATATTCACAAGTTCTAAAAGGTCACAGTTTTTAACAAAACTCAATTTACAAAATAAATAAATATACATCAATTTATATTCACATATTGTAACTATGAAATTCATTAAGGTTGCACTGATGATGCATAGATTATTTTTTTCTTCAAATTATTGTTAAAGTTTTGCTTATAGCATAGACCCTGCTGCATGGACTATGCTGTTGGAATCAACCTTCATGTGACACGATAAAATCACACTGACAAGCACTGCAAAACACAAATGAATTGCCTTTTCTTGACTCTAAAATTAATTGACGGAAACTCTTCCACAAAAAATTTTTTTTAAACACAATTGCATTTTCTTATAGTCATAGACACTACACAATAAATTAACAATCCTACTATAAATAAACTTTCATTACAACAAAACTTTAACCAGAAAACACAACAGTTTGTAATTGAAACTGTATAGTAACAGGTTTTCTTAATTTTTTTTTTGCGCAGTTTAGAGTTCAGATAATAAAAGTAGCCTACCGACTTTCTCTTTCTACGAATAGACACGACAGCAAACGAATCTATACAACAGTAAGTGATTAACCTGGAGTCTACGTTAACTTCTAGTATACAATAACTAGTCCTACAATATGAAAAACTAAACAAAAAGGGTTTATTTAAGAAACAAAATAATTGCTTAAATATTTCATTGAGAAAAATTTCTAAATGCATCAAACTAAGAATGCTTTTACTTTTTTCCTACTGGTATTTATTGTTAAAAGCCAAATTGTGTTAAAATACAGAGAAAAAGATTCCAAATACATAACACTAAAGATTGTTTTCAAAATATGGAGTCTTCGTCCTAAATATGGAGAACTGGCAAGTCTGCAGTACAATTATTGAAAATATGACAGTTGCTTTGTCAGCTGTTCTCCTGCCAGTAATACGACTTTCACATTTCATCCTTTGTTATATTTGATCTGCATATATTTAACTGTACACAGTACATATGTAAATTTTCAAACCAAACCTAACTCGATCTGAACCATTATATCAAAGAACTAAATAAACTGAAAATCAATTTATAAAACTGAAAAGTACCGGCAAATTCTGTAACTGAACGTAACTTATCTGAACTAAATTCTACATCTTAGAATTTTAATATGAATTGTTTGATTATTTAAAAAAATGTATTTACAATTACTTCAAAGTTTAAATTCACAATGCATAATGATATAAGTTGTACAAATTGGAGTAAACCTTGATAAACAATATACATCTTACTCCCTATCTATGTATTGATAGATAGGATGGTGAAAGACACTTATCTTCAACTTTGGACTCCTTCGATTAATACTATTTAACAAGCTCTTTTTGTTCACTGAATGGTTAAATGTTATTGGATAAGTATTTGAGACTCTCAGCTTTGATAGGGCTGTGGTTAAAAAGAGGAGAAACAGTTTCACATCAGTATAAGCCTAAAAGAAGTGGTAAACTACTTAAATTAAAAGCCAATAGCCATATATTAATAAATTTTTATTTGTAATGTTAAAAAGTTTAAACTCTGGATAAAAATATATGAATTTAAGTTTAGAGATTTTTTAATTATTTAATCAAATAATTAAAAATCAATAAATACATGCATAAGGGCTGAAAAATAAGTAATTAATTTCAATATCGCATATGCGAGGTAATTAATTTGGAAACTCAAAATTGCAGTAATTAAAAGTAAAGTCAAGTGAGAAGTCTGCGCCCTGTACTGGGAAGCGACTAGGATATCTCAGTTGGTAGAGTATTGGCGCGTAAAGCCAAAGGTCCTAGGTTCGATTCCAAGTCTAGGTCGTATATTTTTTACTTGAAATATTATTGTAAATTGTTAAGTGTAGTGTTTGAACTGACTTGTTGACGAGTACCAAATGACAACTTAATAAATAAACGAGATAGGTGAAATATAAATATGACTGTTATTTATTAATACAACTCTATTAATATAGTACAATGCAATAAATTATCTTAAGTCTAAAACATTTGTTTGATCTTGGGTATTGTCTTTGAAATGCCTCGGTGTGGCAATGTGAAAAATTAGAGTCTGTAATAGGTTTAAAATCCGCGGGCAAATAGACAGAGACAGGATGTCTAGATCATGAGTAGTATTTAGTAAATTCATTTATAGGAACAAAATAGATTTTCAAGACAACAGAATAAATAACCACGTCTAATTTTAGTATAATATAGTTTAATTAATAACATGTGTTTAATAATCTATGTGTTTTACGGGGTGTGTGAACTATTTGTAATAGCCAAAATGGTAATAGCGGGAGAAAGACGCTTTGGAGGCAAATAATTTCACTTAGCAACAGTCAGTCGAAGTCCAGAGTCTTAAGAGAGTAGTTGAGTGAGTTAGACGTGCGTGTATTCTTGTGTGAGGAAGTATTCTTAAAATGTAGCAAAATTAGTTAAAGTAGAGTCTTAGGGAGAGAAACTTTCTTTTCAAAAAATGTAGTTTAAATCTTAGCAACGAAGAGTCTTAAATCAATGTCTGGAGAGGTTGGTCGTGTTACAAGAAAGTTTTTTTCAGGAGTGATTAGACGTTTTTTATACAAAGAAATTGTTACAAAACGGAACTTAAAATGTTGAAGTGTATAAGAGAACAGTTTGAACGTTGAGAAATATTAATTTTGTGTGACGAACAGTATTGGTTTTGTCTTAATTGGACAAAGTGTTAAATAAATGACGTGTCACGTACATAGACAATAGAGAATTAGCGTGTATTGCATTATAACATGTGTCGGTAGATGAACAATCGTAAAAAGATTACATGAACTATCAAACTAATGAACATTTTAATATGGACATGTGTCGAACAATAGAAATCTCGAAGTTCACGAATGATGCAACGTCGATGGACAGCTCAGCACGTGCAAATATACAATGAACTTTTTCAACAAAATACGGTAACCAGTGTTAAATAACACTGAAACTTATATTATGTAACTATGTAAAGCTTATTATATGTAATATACTATTTTTTATAAATTTAATATTTTTGAACAACTATTGTGTTGTAAGAATCATAAAGGTCTACTGACATAAATTTTTTATAAAGTAATTTAAAAATAATATAAACAGACAATTTTAATCTGTTCATTTAATAAAATGAATTTTTAAGTTGCAACATAAAGAAGTAAATTCAAGATTCAAAATTTTTGACCTTCTTAAAAGGTAGTTATGATAATTGATATTAGGATGTGTAGTTTAGTAAGATTATGAATTTGTTGATGAATAATATGTACTAATTCTTTGTTTTTTTTTAATAAATCCATGTCAATATTTCAGCTAGAATTGTTTTCATTAAATACCAGATTCACTGTAAGTACACTTATGAAAGAACTTTCGACCCCAGAGATTTTAAAGTTAATAAATTTTTCTTTCTTTTTGATAAATAATGACCATGAGGTCTGGCGCCCAATATTAATTAATTAACTACAATTAAATTCAATTTCATTATTCAATAAATAACGTAAGAACTCTTCAAGTTCAAAAAATATTTTTTTAAAATTTAAAATAGCTTCACAGTAAAGGCTTGATTTATAAATTATCACATCGGCTAGCCCTTTTGGTTTATAAAGCTAACATGTTCAATTTAATAACAAAAACTAAAATATCACTTGTTTTAGTTATAACTTAAATGATAATTTAATACTAATAAATTATTTGGGTGATGTTTAAATATATACACTATATTATATAGTGTATATATAAATATATACACTATATATATTAGGCTTGGGTGAAAATATGTAATGATGAATGATGATTTTATAAGTTGTGAATTAATTAAAAAAGTTAAATGTTTAATTGAGATGTCAGTTTATAATAATTTATGTGCACAAGATGTTTGTTTGAAGTAGCTATTTGATGGAGATTTAACTGAAGTTGGCCATTTACCAAATTTGTTATTATTATAATTACCAACTCTTCTCTTAACAATTTAGTCTTGATACTAGTTACTGCTCTTAAGTGTTTTGGTTTGGTATCAGCAGTTTATGTCTTTATTCAGATAGTATTAATATATTTGTAAAGCACTTGTTAAAAATGTCTGTTTTTTTTGTGTGTTCTCACCAACAGTCATCTCCTAGTCTTCTCATCTTCTTTTCTTATGTTTCTTCTTCATCACTTGTTTATTATATTGTATATTTAGCACTAGACTTTAATAAATATGTGGCCTGAATATTTGTACTTAGGTTTGATGGATGAAAGAATGAAATGGGACATGAACTGAAGTGGGGCAGTTTGAGGTGTGTGATTATTTTTGTGGCAGTCAGGATCTTGTGGTTGATGATATGATACCTTGAGGTACTTACATATACAGTAATTTGAATTATGGTATCATTAAAAATTGCTTGGTGACTGTAAAAAAAATAGTACAGTGGAACCTTGATATCATTGAACCTCAATACGACGAATTCCTCAACAGCACGATTTATGTTAATCCTCTGTGAATATCTCATAATACTCAATGATAAAAATACCCTCTATAGCTCAATTTATAATGACGAAAAACCTTGACAAGACAAATATTTGACCATCTCAGAGCAATAATGATAAAACTTAATAACACAAATTTTCTCCATGCAGAACTTCTATAATACGAAGTCCACCTTTATAACACGAATTTTCCACAATCTGAACTTCAATACACGAATGTTACGAACCAATGACATGAAATTGCTGCACTTGCTCTTAAGCATTCCCCGCAACCACCTCACTCTCTGCGGTCAGTTTCTTTGTTATTTTCAAATAATGTTTCTCACAGTCACAGTTCAAGTATTGATGAGATATCAGAAAAAAAGAAGAAGGGTACTGCTTTAATTGTAGAATTTAAACGAAAAGTCTTGTGAAATCTATAACTGAACTATATTGTGCTTTGGATCATGTAAACATTAATACAAGTAGACAAACTAAAAAGAATTACTTTTATTGTACAAATCAGGGTTCTAGCTTCTTGGAATATAATTCTTTTTATTCTTTACTGAAAAATCCTATACATTTATTTATTTTAAAATTACTACAGCACATTATATTTACTTGTTTACATTGTGTACCTTTCACTGTACATACCTTTTATTGTGTTGTTCCATACCTTGTATGGTACTTATTTGGTACCATGTTCTAGTAACATGATCTAATTGGTACTTAGTTATTTTATTAAAAGTAAAACTGCTGTAGCTAGATATCTTTCCAGTTGAGTTATTGTATCTTTTGTTTAATTTGATATTAGAGTGGTCAATTATAATGTACACATTTATATGCGAATTGAGGAAAGGAGAACCGAAAGATATAATAACACTTTAACCACACCTACGAACGAAAGTACCTGACTTCTAGTTTTGACTAATTTCATTAGCGATAAACCTGTTGGGCCTACACAATAGAAATTGAAAACTGCTGTCATTTCCTGTGCACGTTTCCTGCTAGAATATAATTCCAGAAACTTTTGTAGGATTGATTCCCAAAGCTATATCTACAGTATATAGCAGATAATATTTCATTTATTATTTTCAAGAAACTGTAATACAAAATAACCAAATCCATTTAACATAGGTCAACTTTAAATTTTCCTATTACAAAATTTTTATAGAATACATATAAAATATGGCAAAATAAAACCTTTATAAAACAATAGTGAAGACAATACATTTTCAATTTGACAATACTTAATTACTTCCCGATTGTGAAAAATTAAAATAATATTATACTGATTATGAAAATAATTCAGTTTTCTTCAATCAATCAATCAAGAAGGATTATCAAATAAAAGCCAAGCTATTTAATATTATACATATTATACTATAAAATATAAATACATTACTTTATAATATCCATATGCAAGAAAGTAATGCGTTAAATTTAATAGTATTTTGAAATGGATGCACCAGTTTAAAAGAAAATGCAACTGTAGTCCGTCCATCGTATCATTTATTAGGTTTGCTCTTTCAATTGAAACGACGGAACACTGCAGCCTACCTTTTGTTTAGTGTCACACACATATGCACACATGTACGTTTGATGCTTTATTTTCATAATAAAAAGTTCACAAGAGGATAGAACATATATTTTTGCCTGGATCTAAATATTTATGTATACTGTACTGTTGCATAAGTTGTAGGGTTCAAATTCTGATATTTGCTTCGAAGCTTTGTAAAACCACTCGTGTAGCTGTTATAACAATTCAAAATGATGTTGAGAAATAATTCTGTACAAAACAAAATTAATTTAAGAATTCCTTAAATCAAAACAAACACTGGTGCGTTCCAGAAATCAAGTGAAAATAATTCTATATAAATTGTTTAATAATATCTTAGTCAAACTAAAGATAAAAAAAAAAGTGTGACTTCAGAGCCAATTGCGTGAGACCTAATTTTATTGATTTGAAATACTTTGTTATAACTAATAGCCTAGTAGGCAGATCTTATATTCAAAATATAACAAACATTATTGAATATCAATTTTATCTGTTTAAAGTAAACAGAAGATCTTAATATAAACTTTTAAATGTGTACCCAAAGTGATTGATATTATGAAAACTTATTGCCACAATCATTCATCCATTAACCTAAAAATAACTTTTATTTCATTGATTTATTTTATGTTAATTTTAGGCTTGAAATCCTTACTTCCTTGAGATAAGCCGCTCTTACCTTAACCCCGAGAAAGAAACACATAATATATAGACAATTAATTTCATTTTATATTATGTTTAATATGTATCATTTTTTTTTTTAAATAATTAATAATTATATCAGATAGTTCTGATAATAGAATAAATAGACACTCATCAATGAAAGACATTCTAAGGAGCCATAATTAGCCCTAATTATTAATTAGAATTATAATATGTTATGTATATCGATTTTATCTCTTTGCTGTGTTAATAATTTCATTGAACAATATTCATATAAAACAAGAAAAGGATTTTTCTTTTAATAAAGTTTAATCATACAAAAATTTTGTATGAATATCAATAAATAATTTTATTATTGTAATCAATTGTTACTTTATTTCTTTGTATAATTTTTTTAATTATTATTATTATCAATACATTTTACTATTTTAACATGTAATTTATAAATTTAAATATTTTGAAGAAAATATTAATATCAAAGATATATGCACATTTCACTGTTACTACGTATAGTAAACGTCAATCGCGGATTATTAAAAATAATGTTTAATTGTTTATTAATCGAATACTAATTAATTAATTCATTTATTAGTTTTACTTTATTTCTCGTTCCACAAACACTACGTAATGGTTTAATGCTAAGTTTAAAGACATTTAATGAGGTCTAATCTTGTACATTTAATGAGATGTAATCACTAATCGTTGTTATTGAATATAATTGTAACAATTAACTAATTACACCTGAGTTACTTTGCCATTGTATAATAAACTCTTACATTTATTATCCTAACTTTATTCCTCATTCTAGAACATGCGTACTGTGAAATAATTAAAGCCATCATCAATCACAAATAATTGTAATTGGTAATTCCTGAATCAACTCATCTCTATAAAATATAATACATCTAATTATCAATAAGAGAACTTACGTAAAGGTATGTCCATATGTTGGAAAACCCACAATAATTTTATCTGCCGGCATTCCCTTGTCCATCCAATACAACGTAGACCAGTTTGTATTCAGAGTTGTAAAATAACCTTTCTCTGAACTCAAACGATACAACGGAGCATTAGCACCAGTCAGAGGCAAGTAGGATGTGTATGAATGAAAGTCATAAGCCATCAGGTTAATGTAATCAATATATCTAAAAATACAAAATGATATCAACTGATTAAATGGATTTCAACATTTTATACAGATATTTGGATTTACACATCCCTGACCTCACAGCATTTCACTGTGAAAACATTTCCCATTATACAACATAATGTGGTAAATAAAATACACATATCAGATTAATTTATTTTTTAATTTATGAGAAACTAAATTGTAATGAAAACTTGCAGAATATTGTTTATTTTCTTAAATAATTAATGACCTTTTATAGATTTAGATGGTTAAATCGAACATTCAAAAAATTATACATTTACTATTAAATTCAGTATTTCTTTAAACATTTTTTGGCTAACACTTATGTTCAAGGATAATTAGTCAAAATATTGCAACTACTAGACTAACAAACTATGACATACTAGTCAGGGCAAAAAACTGGATTTATTCTGATCCAGAGTGAAACTACACAAAATGTATTGTGTCATAGCGCAGTTTATTCGTTAGAGTGTCTAGATCAAAGATGTAAACAGTTCTTCGGAAACTTAATAATTTGTTTATTTATTAAATATAAACAATAAGAATGATGTCCGATTAAACGTAATATGAAATAAGAAACGGGGTTCATAAATCGATATAAAATTTTGATTTCAATGTTATTTTAAATGTTTTTGGGGTCCCTCTTTCCAATTATGATGTCAAAAAAGTGCGCATCCTAGAGGGCACCACAGGAAAAAATAATATAAGATGCAGGTAATGACAAATTAAAATTAAATGAAATAAGGAATTATTTTGGTGAATTTATGTCATTCTTCGATTTCAATGCCAATTTTTAAGTTCTCTGGTTCGCTCGTTCCGATACTGATACTAAAATTGTGTGAATCGTAGAGGGCGCCACCGGCAAAACTATTACAAGGTGAAAATGGTGACAGATTAACATTATATGAAATGTTGCAATTTTTCCATAAATTGATGTAATTTTTTTATGGTCTTTGGGTCGCTTGTTCCGATGCTGATGTCAACACTGTGCCGATCTGAGAGGGCGCCACAGACAAAAAGTATCTAAAGTATCTTTGCACGAGTTTGTGCGAATTCGGCGCCTTTTTTTAATAAAGCTGTAGGTTCGTGCATATTTGTGTCCCTATAGACACTAAATTACCTTTCAGCGTGACATACTTGCAAAATTATGCCCTACATTTTTCAATTTCAAATCATGCAGGCCCATCTTTATTTTGAAATTATTCTACACTTCTTCGTGGCGCCCTCTAGAATTAGCACAATTTTGACATGAATATGGAAACGAGTGACTCAAATTACATTTAAAAAAAACTTTGAAATCAAAAAATAACAGTAATTAATGTAAATAATGCTTGATTTTTTACTATGTTGATTTCTCATCATTTTCAATTTGTATTGTTTTTGTCTGTGGCGCCCTCTCAGATCGGCACAGTGTTGACATCAGCATCGGAACAAGCGACCCAAAGACCATAAAAAATTACATCAATTTATGGAAAAATTGCATCACTTCATATAATGTTAATCTGTCACCATTTTCACCTTGTAATAGTTTTGCCGGTGGCGCCCTCTACGATTCACACAATTTTAGTATCAGTATCGGAACGAGCGAACCAGAGAACTTAAAAATTGGCATTGAAATCGAAGAATGACATAAATAAACCAAAATAATTCCTTATTTCATTTAATTTTAATTTGTCATTACCTGCATCTTATATTATTTTTTCCTGTTTCTCAAATAACAGCTGATATAAATTTAAAGTAGAACTACATTTATAAATATGTTGATAACTTTTTCGTAATCATATGGTAATTCCTTTCATAAAAAAATAAATAAATAAATAAAATAAAAAATATCAGAGGTGTTAGGAATTAGGATAGTTTTAGTTAGAAATATAGTCCAAGTTCTTTTTAAGAAGCCAGTATGACTACAATTATTGTGATGACCTGGAAAAATGATGAAATTGCTTACCTTGCAAGCAAGGCAGACGTCATTGATAATACAATGATATATAAACCCTTGGGTGGGAGGAAACTTGGTCAGTGGGCTAATATTGATCAAGGGAAGGAGCTGCAGGAATTCTTGAAGATAGTCAGACAGACTTGGCGAGTAAGATCTTCCTGGGAGAATAATTATTGAAGATAGCCAGACAGACTTGGCGAGTAAGAGCTTCCTGGGAGAATAATTATTGAAGATAGCCAGACAGACTTGGCGAGTAAGAGCCTCCTGGCAGAATAATTATTGAAGATAGCCAGACAGACTTGGCGAGTAAGAGCTTCCTGGCAGAATAATTATTGAAGATAGCCAGACAGACTTGGCGAGTAAGAGCCTCCTGGCAGAATAATTATTGAAGATAGCCAGACAGACTTGGCGAGTAAGAGCCTCCTGGCAGAATAATTATTGAAGATAGCCAGACAGACTTGGCGAGTGAGAGCCTCCTGGCAGAATAATTATTGAAGATAGCCAGACAGACTTGGCGAGTAAGAGCTTCCTGGGAGAATAATTATTGAAGATAGCCAGACGGACGTGGCGAGTAAGAGCTATCTAGCGGTATTGAGACTTCAAACAAACATTCATGAGTGGCAAGCAAGGTGAGCAAACTTCGTGTATAAACCTTGTAATTATTTCAGAGACAATTCATTATAAACTATAACGTAAAATCAGATCTGTGAGTCACAACAATTAGAGTCATTCTGGATTATTAGTAGCAATAAGAATATTGTAGTATTGTAATAAGATAGGAGATGGTCATTCTTAATAATAATTGTTAATAAAGATTAATTGAGTACTCAACCATTGATTTGATTATATTGAAAATAAAGAACCCAGGCAGTTTATAGGATCCAATCCTAACAAATGGTGAATCGGTCCCGGCCATTATGTAGAGGTAGTATAAAACATAAACAGCTGTATTTTATTACAAAGATAGTTTGTAATTTTTTTAAACAATTTTCTTATCAAATTTAATGGAATTCTGGTAGTTTCTTGCAAATTCAAGACATTAGATTTAAACATTTTTATATTATTTGATAAAATTGGATTCAAAATAACAGATAATGTCTTAATAACAAAACAGGAGCTTAATGCAAATATTTCTTAGTAACAAATTTTCAAATTGTGAATGTAAGTGCAAAATTTTTGTTCAGGGCATCAACATCCTTGGGAATGGTGAGTTTTACACATAGATGTGACCAGAACTTAGATTTTACGTTTATCATATCATTGCAGACAGCTGAAATGTTTATTACAGTACTAGGCTGTACTGTATAAGGAAGAAATAACATTAAAAAAATGAATTAATCTAATGTAAAGCAACACCTTACCCTGCCATCTCGTTAATATTGTATGCTCGATCGACAATGGCTGCTGGAGCTGCCACAGCGACACTTATTAATAGTTTATCTTTTCTGGACATCAAGTTTACATATTGACGCATTTCTTTCAGTAAAAGCATGAAATTAAGTCGTTGGTTTGTATCTTCATTTGGCCACGATGGAAACTCCCAATCTATGTCCAAACCATCCAAAGCGTAGTCTTCCAACAATTGTACAGCTTTCTCAATGAAACTGAACAAAATACAGTTTTGGTTTATTATTATTTTTTGTTCTATTTTAATTACTCTACAATATGACATTACTCTTATATCTAAATTTGAATTTTAAAAATTTAACATGTACTCTTATGGAGCTTTGCAAGTCGTGACCTGAAATTTTGGATTTTACTGTCCGTACAATGTTGCGTTGCGGCTAGCCTTGGCTAGTTACCTTGAGATCGGTTTTTTGGACCGTATCAATTCGTGTGTGTGTGTGTGTGTTTGTGTTGAATAGAGGAGGGGAAGGATCAAATATTGTATCTATAGATTAGGTTTGAGCAAAGTTCTGAAATCTGAAAACGGTAGGCCTACTATCTGATTGAGCGTGTGCACATGCGAGCACTAAAGTAAGTACCAACTATAAGAAAATAAAGTGGAAATTATTGTTTTTTATTAATAAAAGAAAATGATCTGATTCATTATATACTAAAAACACAGATTAATAATTATCTCTGTATGTATTTATTAACCCTCCAACCGGCAATGTTAATTGTCTTGAAAATTCTTCGTTTGTTTAAAAATTAATAAAATATATTATTTGTATACAAAACCTAACTTATAAGACATCATTTTTCTCAGGAAGATGCATAGAATTCATCTATGTAATAAAAAAAAAATTTTTTGAAACGGTTTTGGAGTAAGTATGTTAGATGTCAAAAATGATATTAACTTTTTTTCAGAAAAATCTGTATCACCCTAAATCAATAGCCTACTACCTTTTTCTAAGATATACAAAAGTTTTGTGTAATATTTTTGAATATATTTAGGAAAAAAAAAGGGAAAAAATGTTACATTTTAAAAATTTAAAAAATTATATACGAAAAAACTGAATTTTCTCTTTATTTTTTCCAAAAAACATAAAAAATAGTAAAATATATTTTATATAGAACTTCTATATATCATTATGTCCAGAAAAGTGCATAGAATTTAGTTGTGTAGTGCAAAAAAAGTTACATGTATCACATTTGGAGTTTTTTGGTCAAATACCAAAAAATCTAAGAGTAACGAAGCGGAAATTTCACAGAAATGGTGATCAAAAACATACTAATACATTTTTTGCATTTTTTTTCACCGTTACTTGAGATTTCTAATATATTTGTGAATATATTTAGGGGAAAAAAATAATAATACGTTACATATTCTAAATAAAAATGACGATTTTTCAAAAATTTGTATTCTGGCGCTTGAAGGTTAGGGTGACATGTCAAACTTTTAGGCATAATTAGTATTTTTCTAAAGCTAGGCCTAAAACAAAAGCATTAGATTTTACTAATACAATATACTTTACAAAGAATAACACACATATTCACTTGTATACTTATATAAAACACTAAATATAAGAAAATATGCTTATAGCCTAAACTAACCATTGTTATTTATAGGTTATTCCATATACACACTCGAAATTCACTCAAAAACAAACTTTAGAAATAAAAACACATATATTGTAACTTGTATACACAATTTATATACAATTTGTATACACAAACCTTCAAAATAACAAAAATCTAATCCCAAAACCAATATTTGCCACGCCAAATATTATAGTGTTCACGTCAGACATTTACTACGTTTGGACTTCAAAACAACAAATTGTTAGTAAGCAATTCCTAAACTCAAGTGGTACCAACTTATAGAATGGAATTTCCCCTACAACATAGAGTAAAAAGAAAAATAATTTTAAAAACAGAGAGATATCAACTTCGTCTTTTTGTAAAGCGCATCAAATGCTAAATGAATTTCTTGTTGTCAGGTTTGTTCTATGTTCAAGTACGAATATCTCTGGATCTGTTAGACGCAGAACAATTTGTAATCTATGGTTAGAAAGAGAAACATGTGATCTATATAACAGTGTTTTAGTTGACTTAAATGACAGAAAAATATAGTTGTAATCATATCAGGAAAAATGGAGCCGCGCTATACGAAAAGCCGCAGAGTTGAAAATTACGATTTTACGCATCAAAAATACTCGAACTTCACCAATTTTTGGAATATTATTTATAACGTTTTGTGGTAATTTTTTTGCATGATATGCATCTACGGAACATTAGCTTTCCAACGGTATTTTATTTATTGCAATGGGACAATTTTAAGTGGGCGTAACGTTGAATGGCAAAATACGTGATTAAGAGTTGGTGAAATCACTTGGGAGCACGTGGGCGACCTACTGTAGGTCGCCGTGCCGGTTGGAGGGTTAATAATGTTATTGTCCAAACGGGAAAAAAGATTTCGTTTTCCACTGGAGGAAGGATTGTACGTATAGTGACAAAGAGTACGCATACACACAGTAGTGCTGATATCAACCAATTGTTAACTCCTATTAACATGTTATTAAAGCATCCCTCTTGTTGTGTTGTTTTATATGTTTATTTTATCCAATTCAGGCATACTCTTTACTCGAAAGTGTCACAACACAGATAAATACATCAAAATTATTCATTCACTTTATTTTGATTGTACTGGCACACATCTCTCAGGGATTGGACATCTACCGACTTTGCATTTTCATTTCATGTGTGATTTTTCAAAAATATCAAATTTTAAACAAACAAAAAATCTAAACAGATTTTGAAATAATCTAAACAGATCATGAGTAAAATATGTCATTTCTCTAATTAGCATTGATTTTCAACGAATCTTAATAAAAAAAACACACACATTTGTTATAATATTGATAATTAGGAATTTATACAATGAATGGCTATCCTTAATATAAAGGTAAAAACAACAATTTTGATATAAAACATGATAATATTGATTAAAACTAAATTACCGATCCACAGAACTGATGTCAGATATATTATGTAAATTCAATTTTTGTACTAATTTAGTAAAAATACAAAACAAAACACAATGAAAAATCGGAGAGAATTTTCAGAAGTTTGTTATTAAAAGCTAATTTTCAATAATGTTCAGTCTAACAAATTTGTTCAATTAAATAATAATCATACGGAAATAAAGTTTAAATTACAATCAATCTTGTTAAAATCAGACAAAAATTAGTTAAGATCGTGAATTCTGTAAAATTAGTCAGAAAACAAACTTGCTTAATTAATTTTAATAAAATATAATATTTGGACGAAAATTATGGAAAATCTATGATGATTACGTTAATGAGCAGCAGATAAGTTAATAATGAAGTTGGTAAAATGTTATGATAGATACAATCTACAGCGTTAGTCACATATGACTTAATTTGTTAATGATATACACTTAATTTAATTATATAATTATAATAGGAATATTTCAATCACAACATCTTCACCTGATTATTGTAGCTTAACACCCTAGTTGAACTGTAGAAATGACTCAACTGTAAATATTAAAATAAGACCGGACATAATTACCGCTGTTATTCACTGGTCTGGGGACCACTTAAAAATTATTACCCAAAGTATTCCGGAACTGTTCGAGTCCTACACGGATTGATGACAATTCTAAATGGCTGACAAATGATAAATATTTGAACTCTGCACAGTGAATATTACATATGCGATGTTTCTTATCAATATTATTTATTTTCTTAATTCTTTTGTTTTAAAATCCCCTGATTTCCGGTTGTATGACCACCTGGAGTATTATTTTTTTAAACAATCTAACTAATAAGGCATATAGTACAATTAACTATGCTAAATGTTTATCTGACCTAACTTTATATGCTTAAAAATTTAACTTATGAAATCATTGAATCTACTCACATTCTCCTATTTGTTTCTGAAGACACAACCATAGCCATCTCTCCAGTACTGGTAAACCATTCTACAGAGAGTAACACTTTCAGAGATGGGTTCAGCTGCTTCAGACTGGCCACTTCAGTGTATAACTGTTAACAAAACTCTCAAATCAATCATTGTTCAATAAGAGCTATAAGGAACTCTGTATTTTCCTAGCTAAATGAAATATTATGCCTAGCTTGACAAAATTAAATATTTGTAAGAATATACAAATTAGAATGACTTAGGTCTGTTCTTGATTTTTCATTAAAAGTTTCCCTGATTCTATAACTTGTATATGTCTGTCTGTAATAAAACAGACTTGTTCATTGCCAAAATTTGATATTTAGTCATATTTGCCTATTTATTTAACTAGCCTCTTTCTTTTTCAACCCATGATGTTGGATTTGTCATATTTCACAATATTGGGACATATGAATAAAGTTGGCCTTATACTATGAATCCTTATACTGCAATTCACTTTTTTGAAACCCTTGAAAGTACATGAATACAAAAATACAAAAAAAAACATAAGTTCATCATACCATTCCCATCCAAAATTAAAAATGGGCATCCTAAACATAACCTGCTCTATAAATAAAAAAAAGCAAATTTTGAAAAAATATTTTTTTAAAATCGAATATGAAAAGTGGCAGAGTCATATTTACTTCCAATAAATTTTACGGAATCAAAAATGGTATAAAACCCAGCATCAAAAACCATTCATTTCAAAACTCTTTATAGATTTTTTAAGGAAAAAAATAATGAAAGTGTTTGAATAAGTAAGCATTTTCTTGAATTAAGTGATGAGAAGGGAAGTGATGCCATATTTCAAAACCTTTATGGTTCATCAAGGTTATTACAAAATTATCTTAATTAAGATTAACTTAAATTAAATTTGTAGGTTAGGGAAAATGTTAGGATTTAAGTTTTAAACATGTAAGATAAAGTTGGAAAATAGGTGATTCCGTATGAACTCTAAAAAATAAATACAGCGATTTTGCTGAAACTACATCAGGACATAATGTATTTATTAACATGACGGAAAATAGTTAGTGAATGGGTTAATCTTCTACTCGACCAGTAAAACCTTTTACTCCATGCTTATTCTCAAGTGAATTTACTCCAATTTTATCCATAAAAGCCATTTTTATAAATTTTTTTTTTAAACAAAATAAAATATGTCCATTATATTTAAAAACAAAATCTTTCTAATTTAAAATTTAATTAATTACTTGCCGCATGACCAATACAAAAATAATTTTTTCTAAAAACTGGATCTTTAATTTATCGTAAAAAAGTAGTCCATTTGATACTTCATAAAATATAAACCACTCTCTCTAAAACCAGCGGGGAAAATCTTTCAATATAGGGTGATTCAAAAGTCCGTCTATAAACCTCATGATTTTAGTGAAGGTACAGACCAGCCTCTATTCACAATATACAGTAGAACCTCTGTTAACCGGCCTCGGATTAACCGGTCCTCGGATTAACCGGCCTATATCGTAGTGTACTGGTTGGATGAGAGTTTCCGAAAATAAATTGTAATTGAAACACCAAAGCGGCGGCGAGTCAAACGAATTTGTCGATAGCGGTATCCCATTGTCGGCGACATAAAAACACCGCGGCACCAAAGCAGCAGCGAGTCGAACGACTTTGTCGATATCGGTATCGCATTGTCGGCGGCACCAAAGCAGCGGCGAGTCATACAACTTTTTCGATAGCGGTATCCCATTGTCGGCGGCATAAAAACACTGCGGCATTGGCACCCGTCGGTATAGCAGACTTACACAGACAAAAACGTTTGATGGGCCGCTTTTTTTCCACGAATCAATTTAGTATAGCCTACATTATGGAAAATATAACATTTCTTTTCAGTTTTCTTGGAACCATGTGTTGGTTTCGTTTGAGACACGGTTAAATGTGTCAAAAGACTTGACAGAGGGGAATCTGTAAAAAAGCTTTGTAGTGTTTAATTTTTTCATGTTTGATGTATAATATACATAACATAATATATACGATACATTTATGTACAATAAAATGAGTTGCAATAACATCTTAATTGCATAATTTTTAGTGCTACCTAATTAAATAAGCTTTCTTTGAACGAAAACCGATTTTTCACAGGAACCTCGGATTAACCGGTCAAACGGGCAACCGGTCCGGGTGTCAGTCCCGACTAGACCGGTTAAGAGGGGGTTCTACTGTACTGCACATTTTAATACAAAATGTTATTCATTTACTATTAATTTATGTATTTACCCTAGTGATGGACAATTACATATATAAATAGAATATAATAGTTTCTGATAATTAGACATACGGAACCGTAAAAATGAAACATTTAAAAAAAAAATAAAATTTCTATTATTTTACAGAATAATAATGTATGTGAAAAAATTAATGCAATTATCATCCAATATTTATTAACTGTAATGTGTATTATATTTTATTTAATGATTTCTTGAGGGTGATTATAGTGAGTACGGGTGTGGTAATTCCAAGACTAGCCAAGCTGGAATTACACCTTTTTTCATGTAGTCTTGGGTTAAATCCCTCTCTTTCATCTTTCCTGTCATACTCATCTTGACCAACTCTTGTTCTCTTCCGACCCTGACATTATTAAAGTAGGGAAAGAGATCCATCTATTATAAGCTCTTTTAAAGCGATGATGAATGTCAGGTTTTTCGCAATTAAACACTTAACAACAAAACTGTTTTATATAAGAATAATTATTTATAAAAACAACCTTGAAGTTATTGAGTTAAACAGTGAAATACGTCAGAGTGTAAAAATATAAACCAGTTAACTACCTTTGACATTAATTAGTATAATATCTGACTCTATGAAAAGTATAATAAATTACTGAAGACAAACAATGGAAATAAGCATAATTTCACAACAGTATGTAGATTTAAGCTACATTTAAAATTGTGTTTCTTTCTACTTCTATAATTTTATTGAATTCTTTGAGCCATTTTAAATAAATACAGCCAGAAGTTCAGATTTTTGTCCAATATTAGTAACATTATGTAAACAACAAATACATGAGAGGATGGTCATTGAAATTTACTTATCTTAGGACCAACTGTCAATTAATTGTAAAGCCAATTTTAAAATAACACTTCTTTTTCAGATTTGTTTAATGTCAAATAAAAAGATCAACAAAATTGTCAGCAAAATGTTTAAAGCAAACAACAATCATATTTAGCCCGAAGATTTTGTGTATAAAAGAACAGTTCTATACCATATTTGAGCTACATTTGTTCCGACTCATGACGGAAATTAAAAATTAAACATTTTTCAAGCAGAGCAACCAAAAATCCTATTAAAAGCTCAAAATAAATGTTATCACAATACATTTTCCCAAATGCGTTCAAATTGTGTTTGATAAGTTATCTGCATTATAAAATGATACAATAACTCAACTCGTTATCTTGAAGCAAATAATAAACATGATATCACCAATACAATAACAAAATATATTGGTCATGGCTTATGATAACACAGATAACATGTACAAATAGACTAGCCCTATAGATTTTTCATTCAATGGTTGTAACACTTTATTTTTTTAAGTTTTATGTCTATGAAATTAGTATAGTTTCATATAATTTATGACAGTGCTAGGAGTTATAGCCACAGTCGATTACTTATAAACGTAACATGCAACTATATTTCTTTAGAGAGTGTGAACTAAAAAGATGTTATGAAAATTGAGTCACGTACTGTTAGCACTCTAAGAGTGTACATTATAAGACACTACGGATTAATTTTTTAATTTTAGGCTCACCAGAAACAATTTGATGGGGACATTATGGTACCCCTCAAAACTAACCCTAGCACAGATATATTGAGCTCATAATGCAACTTTTGATGGTATCTCAACACAATAGAGGCTTTATACCCTATGCATATATATTACACACTCTCCCCCTATCTTTGTTTATATTCTCCTTTAACTATGTAAATACAGATATTTCCTGGTAGTTCAAGGTCCAAAAGAATAATTTGCATAAACATTATTTTACAGTAGAGAGTAAGTGTTGTTAGTACCATTACGTGCAGATTTACACTTTGCCAACAATTACTTAATTTACTGTGATATCGTTTGAATGTTTAAATTTGTTGCTAATAAAATGTTATGTACAAATGACAGAAATATATGTTGTAAATAACCTTTCCAGAGTCCTTAGCTTATAAAGCATGAATATCAGGGAAAAAGGTAAATTTTGTTTTGTTTACCCAACATGATGGTAAGATCTGGATTCACCTCCACAACAATTTGTTTTAAATTCTCAAAATTTAACAGAAAAGAAAAACTGAAGAATAAAAGTAAAACTGCTCACCAGTAGATCTGTCTGCTTTGATGGTTGCATCGTTCCATTAATAATGGTTGCAAATGCTATATTGATATGTGTGCAAAGAAAAGGATCTATCATTGAAGGTAAAAGCTGTTCAGTTGTTGTACCATTGATGGGAAGAGAGTAATAACAAACCATTTTAAAATCTAGAACCTCTTCAACTTTGTCAGTTATTGCATGTAACTCAGGCTCAATCCACGAGGCATTGTTAGCTTTAAAACTAGCCAAGGAATACATTCTTGCACGATTCCTTGAAATCCCATCATAACCTATTTATAAAACAATACAATATTCAGTGTTTGAACCATAAAATATATAATTGTACACTCTTACTCTACTCATAGTGTAACTTATTAATTATATATAGTACAAAATCATTGCTTAAACTTTCTCATAGAAATAGCCCGAACCTACAACAAAAAAACACAAACAACAAAACGTTGTTGTCTAATAATACCAAAAATGTTATTGCTCAGAGAAGTAAACCTCGGGTGATTCAAGAAAGTTTAAATTTGTCAAAATTAGCATAATTTTATTTTTATTGAGTGTGACTACAGTCGGTATTCGGTGAAATTCCATAATAAGGCAAAACAAAATTGAAAAAGCACTTATAATTTCACAAACAACAATTTATTGCTACAGCTGTTTCGCCGTTAGGCATCGTCAGACAACATCGTCAGTTGTCTGACGATGCCTAACGGCGAAATAGCTGTAGCAATAAATTGTTGTTTGTGAAATTATAAGTGCTTTTTCAATTTTGTTTTGCCTTATAATTTTATTTGTTTAACGTCTTTTCTCATTAGATTAATGAAGACGAGGAGTATGTAACACACAGAAAAATGGAACACCATCATCTGATCTCAACCCTGTGTAACCAATTGACTATTCACTAATCTGTACTGGGGAAGAAAACTTCTTCCCCAGTACAGATCTGCTCAAAATATTTATTTTGGTCTGCCAAATAAGCTACATGCTCAAAATAACTGTTAAATAATTTTGATGAAATGTCAAGGCTAATGATCGAAAAGTTTGTACCAAAGTTCAAATAAATGCATTTGTCCACAATAGTGATACTATAGTATTTCCCTACTAACAAACTCATTTCAGGAAACTTTTAGAAAAGAATTAAATCCAAATTCTTGGTAGCCTACATTCAAAGACAAGGGAACTGTTAATGAACAAACCTTCACAGTTAATGTTCTGGAACCTTTTACAGAAACGCTAATGGCAAATTTAAGTTCAGAGTATTTTAACAAATAAAGTGAACTATATTTTATTAATTTCAAATTTATGACCACTATTTCGACTTTTAAGAGTGCATGATATGGAATTAGGTACTTTTTTGAATAAATAATTTATAATCTTTCTATATTACATGGTATTTCTTTGCTACTTTTAATGTGGCTGAATTATTTCTATACTTGTCTTATGGAATCTTAACCAACAATTAGATGGTCTGCCCATCTACCAACTTGAATGGTAAACAGATTTGTATGCTAAAACAATCTCATCAGAGCCAGTGAATGAGGAATGTGTGTTGAAATTTGTTCATTAGTTTTAACTCACTGATTAGAAGATTATTTAGATTAAATTTGCACTCAATTATAAATTTTGACAACTGCAATAGGCTAATGTTTTTAACTCAGTCAAGTTACCTCCAAGACTTTTGGACAAAATCATATAGCAAACTAAATTTCTACGTAGTTCGAAACATGAGAACACATTAAGTAATACTAATTTTAATGTAACAGCAGATATTTCTTGTTGAAACTCCATACTCAAGGATTAAATAAAGCAATAAAGCTGAAGTTTCAAAACTATTTTAATAATATAAATGAGCTACAATGGTTTCGCCTTGCGGCATCATCGGGCAACTAATAATTAACAAGTATTGACAACTATTTATACAAACACAAGTAACAGGAAACTGAAATACAATAGAGAAATCATTCTCTATCTTAAAGCTATTTATGATGAATTAGCTGATAAATTTCACTCCATAGAGTTTGATTATTTTGTTAAAGATGTTTTAGATTTTGTTCACACTAAAATTTATGAAACTTTTAATAGACAAATCAAAAAAAACTTAATAATTTAAAAAATAAAAGCAATATTCATAATAAGCATAAAGCCAATATGTTTTCTAAACACAAATTCTATGATAGAGTTATCAACTTATCCAGTACTAGTTTTGATAATAAAGAAATGAACATTCTTAACAAAACTCTTAAATAAAACCATAGATCTTCTCTAAAAAATAGTAAATTTGAAACTATTCCTATAGATATTAAATCTATAAATAAATTAGATGTTAATATTAAATATTTATGTTCAAATATAATAGGTGGTACTGTTAAGAGTCTTCCTAATAAGTGTTATTTTAACAATGAAGTTACTATTATTAACCAAATACAAAACAAAGTGAAGTTGATGATATTATGAATGATAATTCCTCTTTTAAAATATTAAGTAACTTTTAAAATATTAAAATATGTAGGAACTTCTAATTATAGTAAACTAGTAAATAACTACATTAAGAATTGTACTAATTTGTTCCCTAATGGTGTTTGCAAATACTTGAGAGTTATGAACCCCCAACCTCCCAAATTATATGGCCTACCTAAGCTTCACAAACCTAATATTCCTGCTCGTCTCGTAGTATCATTTAACAATGCTCCTACTTATAAATTAGCACAAAAAGTCAATCTATATTTAAAAGTGCCACTAATTTTATATCTAAATATAGTATTAAGAATTCTTTAGATTTAATTAATAAAATTGTAAATGTTACTATACCTTCTAATGCTAAAATTGTATCTTTCTATGTTACAAATTTTTTTAAAAGTATACCCATTAACGAATGTAAAAACCTCATCAATGACATAATTAGCGATACCAATGGTGATACAGCACTTAGTAATGACTAAAAACAGCCATAGAAATTTGCATTAGTCAAAATTATTTCAAATTTAACGATAAATTTTATCAACAAATAGAAGGGTTGGCAATGGGTTCACCTTTGTCACCCTAGGAGAAATTTTCATGGCTGATTTCGAAAATAATTTATTTGGTAAAGACAATCCTTTATTTAAAAATATAATTTATTGGTACTGTTATGTTGATGAAGTTTTGTGTTTGTTTAGTGGCACTAATAGGCAGTTAGACTCTCTACTTAAAATCTTAAATTCTGTAAATAGCAACATTCAGTTCACTATGGAAGTGGGTATAAATAACAAAATTAATTTCCTGGACCTTAACATTAATATCACTGATAGTTATCATAAATTTAAAATTTACAGAAAACCAACTTATACAGATAAAGTAATACCTGCTGATTCTAACCATCCTATCAGCCATAAACATGTTGCTTTTCACAGCATGATATATATAGACTTATTATTGTACCTCTCTCACCTAATGACTTCAATGATGAACTGAATGCCGTTAAACAAACTGCTGTAATAATAAGTATGATGTTATTTTAATATATAATATTTTAAGAAAGAAGTTAAAGTGAAGAGCTGAAAATTTAGTCTACTCTTCCCATAATGATAGTATTGAAATAGTTAAACATTGTAAATTATCTTATACAGTAAAACCTGCCTAAAACGGAAACCTGGGTAAACGGAAAATAAATTGTACCCCAATGTAATTTAATACAAAACTGTCTAACGCAGAAACGGAAATTTTGTTGGGAACAGATAGTCTCCTTTATAAGCGGTAGATGCGTTGTGGAAAAGTGCCGCGTAAAGCGAAACCGTGTATAACCATGTCATTACTTCTGTACAGATCAAACAATCACCACTTTGGCGCAACTCAGCTCAAATACAAAACTTTCAAGGACGCTTTTTATCTTTTATGCACTGAACTTGAGAAGAGAGTCAGATGTCCAAGAGCACCAACGCCACGACATTACTTCTGTATACTTCAAACAATCACCACTTTGGCAAAACTCAGCAGCTACATGCACTAATGAAGCAGTTTCTAGGCATCATAACCCCTCGCCCCATCCTTCTTTACATTACTGTACTTTCTGCCGCTATAAGTCCCGTTTGTTCTGAGAATTAAGATACTGCATAACAGAAATGTACCGGGAACTTATGAAACTAATCCAGGACACCAAAGAGATCATTCAGCGGTCTGTTGTTAAAACATCGCGACAGTGTCCTTTAAAAGAAATGTTTGGAAAAAAAAAACTAGAAAAGAGAATGGATTACATGTAAGTTGATTTAAAAAATAAATCTAGTTTTCACGTACTGTATTAAGTTTATTTTAACTACAGTATGTACATATTTCCTTCTTCTTGTTCTTGTGACAAAACAAATACAGTAAGCTAGGCTATACAGTTTGTACAGTATTTTAAAAAAAATTGAGAACCTCTATAAAACGGAAACCTCCCAAAACTGAAAAAAAATACTGGGATGATCATGTTCCGTTTTAGAGAGGTTTTACTGTATCAACAGAACTAGTTATAAAATCAGTAACCATATTTCAACTAAATGTAATCGTAGGTCATTCCCCCTACCCTTCCATATTTCTCTATTATATTTCAGTTTCCTGTTATTTGTGTATGTATAAATAGTTGTCAATACTTGTGCAAGGCGAAACAATTGTAGCTCATTTATATTATTAAAATAATTTAGAAACTTTAGCTTTATTGCTTTATTTAATCCTTAAGTAATACTAAGATTAAAACATAAAAAAGTAAAATTTTTTAACCATCTTCATGAATTTTAAAAGTGAACAATAAATTAAGATCTCCACTTTTTTATAGATCTTTATCTAGGAATAAAATTGCTATAGCCTAATTTAAAAAATGATTAAAGAATTGGAAGATGGGCAATTTATTTGAAGTCACTGACTAGACGTTTATTGTTTTTATTTTTGAAAATTATAAATTTTGATAACTGAACTGTTTAGAGGCTCTCATAACTCTTTTAGGACTGTAACATATTTTTCAAGCATACTGAAAAAGACAGAAATCAATTACTACTTTTAGGGTTTGAAAAATAATCATAACTTCCAGATTAATTAATTATCTTCTTTTTTTAAATACCAATTTGTTTTTTAAACTATAAGATATTTAATGTATATAAATGCACGTCATCGAACTACTAATTTATTTTTACAAAAATTAAGTTTTGTGTTCAAAGTGAATATGAGAAAAATACAATTTATGTGACAAGTAAAAGAAAATGTTTGCTAAATTGACACATGTTAGTGTTTTTAAAACCACTAAATAAACAAAATAATAAATAAGTTTGTAGCCTATGCTATTATATGCCACACAAATTTTGGCCTAATAAAATCTAACATAGATTCCACAATTTCAAAATCTCTCTTACTTCATTTTCATGTCAACTTCAGGCCTAGCTAAGATCATTTACGATTGATCCACAAACTTGAAATCACAGTAATTTTCAAAATCAATTTAAAATACTGTACTATCAAAAATTATTCTGAAGAGTCATCTCAACTATTCTTATTTAGAAGACAAATATAAATTGAATACTCAATCCACTTCACTTTCTAGCTGTACCATAGTAGGTCAATCAACAGTTAACAGATGGATAAAATATCGAAATAACAAAAAAGCATACTTCAAAAGATGATTTGTTTTTTTACATCAAGTGAATTACCTGCTTTAAAATCCACAAAAATGTTCGGTTTTCAGTAAACCCTTGAAAATAAAAATACAGTTTTAAAACTCTGAAAATATAATTTATGTGAAGAATATAATGAACAATAAAAACCCTAAATAATCAATCCCATCTTTCGGTCTAAAATTTTCACTTTGAGGTTTGTGTTGTTAACTCTAACCTTACTTGGTTCCAGCTTGTAACAAGATTATTATTTTTTTAACTTAACTATGCAGCACTCGTAAAACTGTGTGAATGAAATGACTAACAGATCGAAAAAGATACGGTATTAGAACTCTCAATCGGAAGGTTATCATTATGGCAAACATTTGCCTAAACACCTCTTGGCTGTGGTGGAGCTAGTTTCTAGGCAATGAAGATTCCAAAAAGCAACCAAATAATCCACATACGAAATTTAGAATCCATTAACTAACCAAGTTTCTACACCATTATCTTAATTAGTTATTTCTTTACATTACAAATTGGTTTAAACGTAACTTACCTCCAGGCGTAGATTTTTTTGGACCAAACATTATGAAGTCCATTTCATCATTTTTTTCAGAAGATGACTTCATTTTCTTCCAGGTTGTAAACAATGTAATCGTAGAGATACATATTACAAGTGACATCAGACAAAATGCAGTCCACACATAACTGTTTTTTATAGAGGTCCTAAAATAACATAAGAATATTTAATGTAAATAGTATTTGATCAATTAATTGACCAACACAAATTCGTAAATAAGATATGGTATTCAAGAAGTGTATTTCATAAACAAAGTTGAAATAGTAATCTACATAAAAATAAATATTGTATAATATAACACAAACCCTGAGCGAACAAATACAACATCAAACTGTTTACATCATCCTTGACAGTTGGAAATTTAAACTACTTTTAATTCATTATTTTTTTTAATGAAGGCACTTTAAATATATTAAACTTAATTTTTATATTATATCAGTTACTTATTCTTTCAGTTTCATTTTTCTTCAAAATCTTTTAAGCACTATCCAAATCAACCAAACTTCTAAATACAGTACAAACTCGCTTACACTACCCTCAATAACACGACTTCCTCGATAACAAGTGCATTTTTCTAATCCCCCTGGGATTACCATAACACTTAATGTTAAAGATACCTCTATAGCATGACTATTAATATTTTAAAAACCTCAATAGCACAGATTTTTGTCCCCATATAGATCGCTGCTTTAACCCTATATTGCACGTCTTTTTGCGAAACCGAACCTTTATAGCAAGAGTTCAACCCCAGTAGTAAGTCATTTTACACAGCGGAACCTTTATAGCACAACTTCACCCTTCCCAGTGCATAGTTCCCACGGTCAGTGACTCAACGGAACGGATGTTTGGAAGGAAACGATGTCTTATGCTTAGATCTAAACATGAAAACCCAGCTTCCTCCCTCTTCATTACAGTACATACTTCATAATAAAATGTACTTTTAAAAACATAACGTGCTACTGAGAGTCGATTCAAAATGCACTTGCTATAAAGGGGTTTCAGAAAAAACAGTGACCTTGATAGTACGATTTTTAGTCAACAAAATCTTGACAGCACGAACCTCAACTAGAAGAGTCCCTCGATAACAAAGACTGTTTCACAAATCACCTTGAGAGTCTTGCTATTGAGATTCTACTGTAGGCTATATGCTATTCCATATCAAATAATTAGTTTCATTAGCTTATATGAACACACTTTCATGAAATAATACTGATTTCTAAAGCTTCTAAACGAATCTCAATTTAAAAACATTTCTTCTATAGGGCCTATCATCAATTTCAGATTTTTAATTTCTGGAGCTCTTATAAAAACTTAATGTTTTTACATAATTTTACAAAAATAGAAAGCTATCTCAGCCATTTTAGAACACTAGGTATATAAAACAGTGGGCCTACTGCATCATGTTTTAAATGTTTAAAGAACTTGTGTGTTTGTTATGTGTCGTGTGTTCGTAATTTGTGATTTTAAACTAAGACAATGGTAATACCCGCATAACACTTGAAAATGGGTGAATAGCCGAAACGGCCGTAGTGATATAACTACAGACAAATATAGACTATTGTGACGGTAAGTCTTATTAATATATATATATATATATATATATATATATATATATATATATATAAAATCCCCTGGCCAAACCTTTCGTAAGTTTATTGAAGTTAATAATTTGAAATTAGATCATGGATAAACATGAGCTTTAAAAGTGAAGTGCCGCCAATCTACGCCTAAAATTTTTGCGACAAATCATAAAATGAAAGTATATGAATCTCAAAGCTGAAAAAAAATGGAATTCTGCTTCCCATAAACCAGTTTGCTCTTTATTGGCGCATGCGCATTAGCACAACTTCTGTTGCGGTGGCGTTAATACGTAAGTACCAAACTATCATATCAAAAATTATATTGTTATTGATTAATAGTCCTAATCTATACCATTTTTAAACAAATGAAAATAAGCTAAATATTCAGTTGAGATCCTGTTGCGATTTAATAATGAAATTTAATGAAATCATCTTTAGCTGGGAAGACCATTTTCAAGTATCAAAGTCCGTTATTTCTGTCTAAAATAAGCAATTTAAAAGTACAAAATCCTACGCTTATGAGGTTAAGGCATCTGTCTACATTAATTCCTATGGCAATGATGGTGATCCATTGGTGAATATATTGAGTGTCTTATCGTTAGTGTCAATTAGGTTTGGTTAGGTAATTATAATAATATATATTATAGTTACCTATATATAGTTTGTAGTTCATTTACTAGGTCTGGTTAGGTAACCACATGTGGTTACCTAACCAGACCTAGTAGAGGAACTACAGGTCTGGGAAGGTCAAAATATATATTTAGTTCCTTTACTAGGTCTGGCAGTAATTGCTTACTGTAGCACCGCAATTTTGATAATTTTGTTTTATTAGTTTTGTACTACATACCTGTCTTTATGAGAATAGTAACATTTTTTGTGAGCAAAAATGTTTTTCACAGAAAAAAACATTGGCTAACTTCAAGTTTTCTAGTTTAAGATCCATTAACTGAATTACACGTTAAAATAGGTTTGTACACGAATTGTTTTTACCTTACAAGGTCAAATAAGGTAGCTATATATACTCTCCATTGAACAATCAATATGGAGAATGAGATGTATGAATATACATATAGCAACCTTACTTGACCTTGTAAAGTAAAAACAATATCCGATCACCGAAGTCAAACAACATTGAGCGTGGTTAGTCAGAACTTGGATGCGAGACTGCTTGGGAACACTACATGAACAATTTCAATTGGGATTAGTGTTGTCATATCATATGTAGGTTTATTTACGCATAGGTCAAGTAAGTTGGATATATATATATATATATATATATATATATAACAGGTGTTTTACTAGCTAAATGTTGACAATTTGATATAAAACACCATCTGTTATATAAATCACATCTTCCTTTACAGCAATTTACACTTTTCAATGGTCGAAATCCATTATTTATGTCAAAAACAAGCTATTTAAGAAGACGGTTTTCAAATATTTTGAGGTTACGAATCTCAAAAACACTCCTTAAGAAAATGCCACAAGTTAATATTACTACACCTGTATGGAATCATGATTTGTAGTTATATAAATAATTACCTTATGGACCTAGTAAAGGAACTACAAATGATGATTCCACAGAGTTCGATACTTCTTATAAACATACCTATTTTTAGGGGCGGAATAACCTAAACATCGATGATTTCAACATTGCATTGATTCACGAGTTGTCATAGATTGTAATTATTACTACAGATAATGTAAATTACCAAACTTTGTTCTGTATAGTTTCTTTGCTAGGTTGACTATGCTGGTCTATCTTAAACTCAAGACATGGCCTATATTAAGCAACTACAGGAATAAAAAGTATAAGAAAGAAGTTAAGAAATTACCTTCTGTTTTTTTCCAATAGCTCATATTTAACTTGAGGTGCTGAACGATTGACAGACATATTTTAGGCTAAAAATTCAAGGTAAGCCAAGAACTACTTACAAATGTTAAACAAGCTTTAAAATATTAATTAATTATTGTCCTATAACTTGCTTAACGAACTTGAGTAAGTTGACTTTAATGTAATTCACTATTAATAACACTTGTCAATTAAGTAATTAAGTTCTAACATTCTCAATTAATTATTATTCAGAACTCAGAACAGAACAACAACAAACTCTGAAAAACGTTTAGTAACAACTGTGACGAAGGTCGAAGACAACATTACAAATACAAATTACAAATAAATATTATCACGAACATAGATAACATGAACATAGATAACACGATCATGAAACCAACCTTCACGACTACATTAAAACGCTTTTCCCATAATTAAATAGCCAACTCGTATATTATTTTTGTTTTAATTGTGTAAATGTATCTTTATGAAAATAACGTTTCATCCACCGTTAAATTCCCCATTTAAAATTCTTGTTTCAAAAAGTAAATTAGATCGTTATTTAAAAAAATAAATTATATATATATATATATATTACTTATTCAACATATGCCTCTAAAATACTGAAAATATCGTACATTTTATTAAGGGGGTATAATACTTGTAATTTTCCACATTTTTTGTTTTTTTCTTATAATTATAGTACATAATTTCCTGAACAAAACAATACCCCATTTATGTTTTCACCTAAATTCTAACCTATAAAAATATAATTTTTTTTAAAATATTGCATGATAATTTTACAGTTAGTTTTTCGGAACACACCACAAATCTAGTGATTCCAGACTCTAAAGTATCACAGACATATTGTAACTTGTAATATATTTTGTTTTTCGTGGTTGGCAAACTGATTTGCTGTGAATACGTCTGCTGTAGACAGTTAATAACCAGCTGACTTTTGTTTTGTTTAATGTTTACATTATTCAATTATTGTATTGTAGGCCTGTTGAGGGTAATTTTGATGTAAGTTGTGTTTATTTATTCTAGTATTTTCATAGCTTCCAAAATGACAAGGAGTCATAAGTTTTTTAAAAAGAGAAGATTTCGAGTAAAGCAATCCACAATATCGTCGAAATGTGAACTAGAGCCTATTCCATCAACTTAACCTCAAGGCCTAGTCATAACCTAGAATCTGATAATTATACTGATGAAAATGTGGAATCTATGCCAACACATTCTGCATCATTTACAAAAATAGGTAAGACTGATAAGCCTACACCATCTACATACATTCTCATGGACTTGGATGTTTTAACTGAAAATCTAAGAAACTCTGCAGTTTGTAATAAATGCGCATTAGGTGAAATCGCATTGTCGGAAATTCCAAAAAGTAGAATGGGTTGTGCCCAAAATATTAAACTTTTCTGTAAAGAATGTAATACTGTGAAGAGTTTTATGACC
Source organism: Aphrophora alni (assembly GCA_963513935.1). NCBI lineage: Eukaryota > Metazoa > Arthropoda > Insecta > Hemiptera > Aphrophoridae > Aphrophora > Aphrophora alni. The sequence continues at coordinate 6,640,917 of OY740767.1, read as the reverse complement.
AGTACTAAAGTTCCAAAAAGCCAGTTTGATATTAATGTTAGATTTGTTTATGCCCTCCGATCGATGTAGAGCAGGGTGACCAGACGAAAACTTTTACAAGGAGGGCACTTGGACTAAAACAAGAGGACATTTATACAAAAAAGAAGACAATGTTAAAAACACTATATATTTTTAAGGAACTTTTATTCATAGTATATTCATACAAAATGTATTAAACGTACATGTATATTGTGTAGAAATACATATTTATTAAGTATAACGAAGGGAAAGAAAATTTAACTTTGCGTGCTTAAATAGAGTACATAGTTAAAACTTCACATAAAAAGTTGTTAAATTTTTCATCTAGCCCTTTAGCTCAAACTCCCTTGACTATTATTCCAACTTTCATGGGAACAAATTGTTCTTTATACCTATCTTCCAATGATTTTTTTAAGGATTTGATATACGATCTAAAAGATCTATAAGTTCTAAAATAATATCATCTCTTTTTGTGTTCCTTCAATTTTATAATCGAAAACTGACAGAAAAGAGTGCAAGAACCACAAGTACGCTTCTGATAGGTAATCCTCAAAAGGTTTTTCAAAAAGATAGAGTGAAAGGAAGTATACTTTCAGAGCAAGGTACAGTTTAAATATTCTCTAAATGGCTGGGAAAAGGCTGAGCAATTCTTACAATGCTTCAGCAGTTGTTTATGGTGAAGATCTACTGAATCACAAAAATCTTTCAACTGTTCAGTTCTCAGTGTCAAATAAATAATACTCAAATCAGCTCACAAATAAATAATACTCAAAAGACTTGAGGTAAAACCAGCGCATGTGCACTAATGTAAAGTAAACTTATCACTGTCACGATGTTACTGCCACAGTGAAAGGAAAGGACTGGACTGGAGGGAGGCACCGTGCAGTGCAGGTGTGGGGGTACGGTATGAAGCGGAGGCGCAGAAACATAAAGATGAACGACAAGATACAGCAGCTGCAGAATTCTTTATCACAAGAAAGAATGACATGATTCATGTCATTCTTTGTTTATTATTACTGCTGGTTTTGGCAAAAAGCCGGACATTTTACATAATTTCAAAAGCCGGGAGGACAATCGTTAAAAAGGAGGACATGTCCTCCTAAAGCTGGACTTCAGGTCATCCTGATTGGGAGTAGCCTAGAGAATGGTAAAATGCTGTACACAATCCTTGAGATACTAATCCTGGGCCTCTAACTAATTTTATAAAATATAACAGGATTATAGAACCTATCATTAAAAAAGTTGCTGATGATTGTATGATAGAGGCTGTTCAAGAAGTAATTGAAAAAACTGAAAGCAATGATGTCACAGTGGCTGTAAATGGGAGCTGGCAAAAACACAGAATATAGCTTCTTGAATGGTGTTGTGAACGTAATATCAATGTTCTTTTACAACGTTAGTAAACAAGTGAAATAGACAATTATCACTAGAAACATAATATTTTACTCACTTTTAAAATAATTATATTCAACTATTCAGAATTGTAGGTACCACAGCAACATGCTTAATTGTTAGTGGGTACTTAAGATGTATTTTTTCTCTCTTAGTGACACTACCACTCCCTAATAACAGCATGTCATTTGTTGTGTTACTCTGATAATCTGAGCTACGTACATTTAGTTGAATACATTTATGTATGAAGCGATCAAAGGACATACATATAGGTAAAAAAAAAATTATGAACCAGTTGGTGCAGCGAAGAGTTAAGAAAAGGAGGGACAGAACTGGCTGTAAGGTATCGACTAAGTTCTCTTCATGCCTAATATTTTTATTAGATTAATACGAACTGAAGAATTTCAAATTGAAGAGTTTCAAATTATGCAAATGTTGTTTACCCGAAGTCAGTGCAACTCTGATGGTGAAAGTTCCATGTAACCTTTTGTAAGGACGTATATTATAATCAAGTAAAAGGAGCAGTTTCCAAATAAACTCATATTCCTGTCAAAATAAACATATAAATATTATTGACTATAAAATCACTGTGTTATTGTTAAGAGAGCTCTGCTTGTTTTGTGTTATACTTCAAAACTTCTCATTCTATACAATCAACAAATATACAGAAATATATAAGATTACTTTATTGCAAATGAATAATTTGATTTTAAAAATAATTTGTTTGTTCTAAAGCTCTAAAAAAAATTCTCTTTTAATCCTTGGTCATAATATAATTATAAGCTACTAACTGTAAAAGCTAACTCAACTGTAGTACCTATACAAAATGATAGATCATGTACACTACATATATTTATAATTTAGATGATTTTTTAACACTTTTAAATTTTTAAAAAAGTCTTCCTTGAAATGATTTTGCCGGTTTACAAACTAATCCATTTTTACACGACTGATCACTATTTTACACATGGTTGTTTTTACAGGTTTCATTTAGATTGAATAATACATTATAAAGTTTTTTTTCACGTCTTTTTTTTTTAATTTGGGGACCTTGAAACAAATTTATGTTTCAGTCCTGGGTCAAATATATGACCCATTGCATGAGTGAAATTTAGAAATTTAAATTGTAAAAATAAGCATTCAATTAATAATAAAATTTTATAATGGATAATCATCAAATAATTTATTAACCATATTTATAAATTTATCTTTATTTAATAACAAATTAAAACACTAAATTATAATTACAGGCAAATTTTAAATATACAGCTCATTTCTTCTATTGATATATCTGTAGACATAGCAATATATTAAAATAAGGGCTTATTTTATCACAGTAAAGAAAACAAATACATAAATTATAAAAGATACTACTAAAAGATTACTATAAAATATAATTAAACAATTTTTTTGGTTAGAAAGAACAAATTTTATACTTTATTAAACTAAACTATTTTAATTCTATACTACATAGGTCTAATAATAAATAAAAAAACATTTATATTCTTGAATGTTATAATACAATTTATGTTTAGAAGGCATACCTTGGAATTGATATTTGTAGCTTTACACAATAGTACACAAAGAAAAAGCACTTCAACATAAAAAACTATGATATATTTCATAAGCACTACCTACTAACTTCATCAATTTCTTTAAGAGACTACTTTAAACTGATTGATCTATGTGTATGATATAAATTTATTGAACCAAAAAATGATGAAAAATGACTTCAGTGGATATATCATTGGACAACCACGCAGTACAGGTTGAAGCCATGTTTCACTACTTCAGGTCATAGATAATTTATTAATGATCTGAAAATTCCTTCACATTAACTTTTTTAATGAATTGTTTTGTTACTTTTGCCAACTTGAGTTAATGATTTAAAAAATAAAACATATTTAATTTTGAGATATTCACTTTCAAAAATGTTGTTTACATCTGAAAATAGATTATACTTAGAACAATGTAAAATATAGATAAAAACTCCTTAAGTTTCATCACCCATGGAGCCACCAGAGCCATAATGCACAAGTTGTTTATATCAAAACACATGTCAATATTTTTCAGGAAATTACTTGTTGTTAAGTTCAAATAAAACTGTTACTATTTATTATATCTTAGAAGAAACAAAATAAACATTGTGTAACTTATATTGGAAGATAATGTCATAAGAGGTGAAAACCAGCAAATTTTAGGTCTGGCGATAGGCAGTAATCTAACATGGAATAAGTATAGATATTGTATCTATGAAAATATTTTCTCGTATTTTTGCGCTAAAATATCTTAAAATTTATTCCACTATATATGCACTTGTTCTGTTTTATCACAAACTGTATTATTAATACAGATACTTCACTAGATACAGAAATGTGGTGCGCTAGTTTGAATTAGGAGAGTTACACCCCCACCTTCCTTCTCCCACTCTTCTAATTACCAACAACAAACTAACATAGTTTGAGCTATGTGTAGGCTAGTGTTTACAGGTTTTAACTTTGTAAGTGAACCATATTACTAGTTAAATGTAGCCTATACTAAATAACAAGTCTATTACTTATATCAGTAACAATGAATAACAATTATGTATTTTTTTTACTCGCAGAGTGCAGTCTAATTTTTAAATATTTAGTTACTTATATTTTTTTAATAATATTTTTTTCAATACTATTTCCAAAGATAATGATATATACAAAGATTTTTGAGTATCTAAACATTTACAACCAATATTTTTTCAATTACTATTTTCATTATTGTATTTTAATTTATTATTATCGTTTGTATTGTATTGTTTTGTTTAATCTCTCTTCAATAATTATTAAACAATATTTTACTATTGTACTAAAAATGGGTTTTAATGAATAGTTACGTGTAAAATTTAACTAAGACTACATCCATACAACTGTATTTATTGGCGGCTAAAATAAATTAAATCAAATATTTCTACAAATGGCCAATATAGTACCCTTGTATAATACTTTTAAAATACATTTCATTATACAATCACATGTTTTATTTTTTAATTTAACAATGATGAGTGTCTAGTCTTGATTTGCTTTTCATTCACTTCAAAAAAGCTCTTAAATAAAAGAGGTTATTTTACAACACATACATTTAAATTATTTAATAACAAACAAGATAACACAGAAATACTTGTATATGCATTAAAATAAAATATAAAAACATTTAGTCAATTCTGTAATTAAAATGAAGTAACCATAATTTAAAATATTATATATATGAAAGATGTAACATAATAGAGACTCTTAAAACTATTCTTCTGTTTTTGAAGTTATCGAGGCAGTTTCGGTATTGCCATAAACAGTACTGGGATTTTCTTGAGATAGATTTGTGTTACTTCCATCATAAATTATGTAAACTATTAACCCTGTGAAGATGACATGTAGTACTGATATCACATTCAGTAATAAACCTTCTGGTGGCATATGAGTGAAGTGTGGTCTGTAACATTGAAATTTAACATTGCGATTATTAAAACTGGACAATAACTCACTTTCAAACTATAAAATTACTTGTACGGTAACACAAAATATGGCAAATATTACAAGCTCACAAAAACCTTAACACTTATTTTAGCCTATTTAGATTAGAAATAATAAATTTAAAATTTTAATACTTTGTATAAGTATAATAAAAATATCTCAGAAATTGTACTTTCCAACGTTGACCACCAAACTTATAATTTGAACCAAGGATGAAAAATGTTTTAGAAGATGCCATAGTTTGGTGAAAATCATATCAGCTAATTTCATCTGATTCTACAATTTGATTTTCTCCTATAATATGCATAGTGTAAAATTATATATATAACATGTAACATAATACGGGGTTATTCAAAAAGAAGTATGCATTTTCATATATCTATAAAACATAATATACATTATTTAATTTCATCATATTTGGTATCAATGGGTAGCAACTAACTAAGATTGAATCCCAACAGCTGATTGTAGTCACAAATGTAGTCAGTTGATCATATTTCAGTCAATGGTTTATTGCTCTATGAGTATAATTGCAAACATCTATTTTAGTATTGTTTATATGATCAATTTAGTTATCCTGTTTCCCTTTTTCGTAATTTTATAATTGTGACAGATGACTTCTTTTGTTATTTTGTATATAATCTTGTTACTGACTTGTCTATACAAATATTATTTGTCAAAAAGACTAATAAAGAATAATAATAATATTCTTTTACCAAGAAAATGGCCAAATACTCCAACGGAGAAGTTTATTATATGCTTGAGTTTGAAAAAACTCAATCTGTATACAACGTCATTTTAAGGCTTGTTATTATAAAGATCCTCCAACTAGGAAGTGAATCTACTATTGGTACAAGAAGTTCAAGAAAACAGGTCGTTTGTATAAAGAGAAAAGCACAGGTAGGGCAGCAATGCTTGTAGATCAAATTGAACAGATTCGACTCTCTTTCTTACATAGTCCGCAAATACTACAACCAAGGTGAGTTTGGAACTTCAAATACATCAGCCCGCAGTTTGGAGAATTATAAGAATATGGCTTACGGTGACTCCTATAAGCTTCAACTATTACAAATTTAAGGGATGATGACAAAGTAAATGTTCTGACATTTGTAATCATATACAATCAGATGAAGATGGTTTTTTGAATGAGTCAACTTTCCATATTAGTGGAAAAGTCAACAAGCACAATGTACTTATTTGGGTAACTGAAAATCCTAGAGCAGTCGTACAGCATGAAAGAGATTTTCCTAAGGTGGACGTTTTTTGCAGTATACCAGACACAAAGATGTATGGGCCATTCATTTTTCAAGAAAATACAGCCAAGTAGGAGTACCTTACTTGGATATGTTGAGTGAGTGGCCCAATGGGGAAATGTAAAGGATAAAGTATTTGTTTCTCCTCTGCCTTCAAACCCCTTATAGTTAAAAAACAGATAACAGCATTAGTACGAAGTGTTAATGTGAAGACTCTTCAAAGTCTGTCTGTCAAGTTACATGTGGGGCCCACATTGAACATCTGTAATTTGTTAAACAAAACTTTAAAATGTACTATTTCTATCTGTGTAAACCTTTTATTCTGTTAATTATATATTTTTTTGTTCCAGCAAACTAAAATTGTATACTTCTTTTTGAATAACCATGAATAGACTCTTAAAACTATTCTTATTCTGTTTTTGAAGATATTGAGGCAGTTTCGGTATTGCCATAAACAGTACTGGAATTTTCTTGAGATAGATTTGTGTTACTTCCATCATAAATTATGTAAACTATTAACCCTGCGAAGATAACATGTAGTACTGATATCACATTCAGTAATAAACCTTCTGGTGGCATTTGTGTGAAGTTTGGTCTGTAACATTGAAATTTAGATTGTGATTATTAGTCATAATTATTATTTGATCATAAGTCACTTTCAAACTATAAAATTATATGTTACACAATATATGGCACATATTATAAGCTTACAAAAAATGCATAGCAACTAATTTTGGAGGTTTATTTTAAAAATTTTATACTTAGGAATTATATATTAGTATCTTTAATAGTTCAAAACCAATATTTTATTAAAACCCACATGCCTACAGAGAGTTGTAGAAGGTAATTTATGTTGATTTTTTAATTATTTGATTTTTCCGCTTACACGTTTTTACTAGCAGGTTTTTTTTTAATTATTTGATTTTTCCGCTTATACGTTTTTACTAGCAAGTATGGAATTTACAATAATATTTCAAGTGAAAAATATACGACCTAGACTGGGAATTGAACCCAGGACCTTTGGCTTTACGCGCCAATGCTCTACCAACTGAGCTATCCTAGTCGCTTCCCAGTACAGGGCGTAGACTTCTCACTTGACTTTACGTTTAATTGCTGCAATTTTGAGTTTCCAAATTAATTACCTCGCGTATACGACATTTTTTAAAAAATCAATAATATATGCGTAAGGGCTGAAAAATTAGTAAAAATTAATTTCAATGTCGCATATGCGAGGTAATTAATTTGGAAACTCAAAATTGGAGCAATTAAACGTAAAGTCAAGTGAGAAGTCTACGCCCTGTACTGGGAAGCAACTAGGATAGCTCAGTTGGTAGAGCATTGGCGCGTAAAGCCAAAGGCCCTGGGTTTGATTCCCAGTCTAGGTCGTATATTTTTCCCTTGAAATATTATTGTAATTTATATGTGTAATGACTTGGAAACAGCAAGTAATATGACAGTCAAATTATTTAAGTTTCTTTTCTTCGCAGTTAAGAGAAGTGTTTCTCCATGCAATTATACAAAATTAACTGAAATTTATTTGAATACAGTTTAATACATGATAATAAAAACACAGTACAGTATTTAAGTCAATATGTTTATGAATCGAATCTTCTTTTCAAACATTGTTAACATATTTTGTTTCATACTTTAAATGTTATTGAAATTGATTGTACTATATTGTCTTCCTTGTAATATTAAATAACTTCATTATGATCTTGTTCTTCGGGGTTCGACTGCGTCAATATTGTCTGCACGTTGAGTACAGCCAACGTTTCGGGCACTTTACAGATGTCCATTTTCAGTAAAACACATAAAACAATAGAATTATTGGTAGTCAAACGGCAGCCCGACAAAGGGCAACGGCCCGACAAGGGTCCACTCCCAGGACTATATAAGCTCAGGCCTAGGATGGCTCGCTTCTCTTGACATTTGTTAAGCCTTGAAAATGGACATCTGTAAAGTGCCTGAAACGTCGGCTGTACTCAACGTGCTGACAATATTGATGCGGTCGAACCCCGAAGAACAAGATCATAATGATGTTTGTGACCGTGGAAGTCTATCGTTCAAAATTAAATAACTTGTTATAGTCTGTAACATATAGACTTTTACTTCCAAAACTGTAACTTTTCTGTTAGTGTTGTTATTGTCTCTTGTCCAGCGGGTGTCCTTTGAAAAATGTCACAAGATGGTTGAAACAGTAAGGCGGAGATACCAATTTTATATTCATTCATTTATATCATCTTGATTTTTTCATGAACTGAGTAACTTCCACTATGACTATTCAATAAACTTGTCTTCCCACTAAAACATAAACAAGTATGGCTTTAATTTTTCTTTAATGATTTCTTGTTTCTATGCCATGGCTAATGGCTTTTTTTAACCCTTACTATCTCACCAAGATTTAATTTATTATAAGACTTTGTATGTAATTATTATTATTATTATTTACACCAGCCTTTTTCTTTCCAATTCAGATTTTATATTGTTAAGAAAGCCAAGATTTATTGGTGAAGATGTGATAGGTATATTGATTTGCGTTCATCTTTCCATCAGACGTTGATTCCTTCCATATGATCAGGTGTGTTTTGTATTGCTATTAGAGATAAAATGAATGCAGATTAACCTCATTTCCTTTTCTAAGAATAACTTTATACATTTTTTGCTTTTCTATTTCTTAGTGGGTAGTAAGGAGATGATTCGGTGTGTTTTACATCATATTCTTTGCATAATTCTTGAAATTCATGACTGGTGAATTATTATCCATTTTCCCAAATCAATCTTTAAGGTGTTTTAAAGTAGTATGTCTTGGAAACAGCTGTTTGCAAATCAATATGACATTGGCTGAAATTGATTTCAACTTGTTAACCTCAAAATTATCACTACTTATAGTAATTTACTATGACCAAATAAAAATATGTTTTATTTTTTATAATAGGCTTCTCAATAAAATTGCTAATGATGCATTAAACAGAAATGATGGCAAAAATGCTATACTAGTATAATGGATGAAGCGTTTTCCTACCTTTCTGGGTACAACAATTCATAAAATTCAAATATTGGTCAACGGAAAACCATTATCAGTTGCGTGAAAGACCAATTCACAATAAAAACATTGTCATAGAGTAAATTTGTTAACACAACTGCCACAGATGTATAGCCCAGAATTTAAAAAAAAAAAAACTTTATGCTCAGTTTACTGATGGTAGTATAAGTAGTGTTTCTTTCACCAAGATGAACAGATTGCAATATGTCTCACATTTTGACATTATGTTGTATTTATGAGGCTTTTATAGTAGAACGAATCATCACCACAGATCTGTAACCATCATGTTCCCCAAATTTGTCAACACTTGATTTTTATCTGTGGAGTTTCTTGAAGGATACAGTTTTCAAAAGAAATCCTCACGCTTGAACTAATGTTAAATATTGGAAGTGTTATTAACATCACTGACTGTAAAATTTAGCATGATATAACTTTCAGCATGATTACTCGAACACAAAATTGCATTGCTGTGTAGATTGCTTTCTTCTAAAATATTTTGTTAAATTAGACATCTAACCTTTAATGAATAATGATTGTTTTTTTTTTTTTGTTTTTTTTTTTTTTTGTTTTTTTCATTTGTTTATAGCATTTATTAAAATATTATGTCCCAAGATTTTGCACCATTCATTTTTCATACCAAAGTATGATACGAGAGTGACTTCTAGAGGAAACCCTCTTCAACAGGCTGGTTTTAAGTTGCTTACTTAGTATATTACAATTTGGTGTCTACAGATGTTAAAAAAAAAAATCCATTCCTCTAAATTGATAATTGCATGGTTAAAATTTTTTAATACAATGATAAACATTTTTAATCTGTTTGATACTGTATACTGTTTGAATTTAAAAAGATATACACTCTAATATTTATACTTACACTTTCTTTTGTTTGCCATAAAAGCCAGTAAGGGAAGTAGCAACTCCACAAACAAATGCTGCCAACCCAAGAAAGATGTGTAATGGTTTGTATGATATTCTTAATGAAGAAGGCGAAGAAGGATATAGGTAAACATATACTGAAAATACCCACTGAAAAGTTATAAAATATATTTTAGAATTAAAGTAAAACATGTTGCTATTATTTCATGAAGTAAAATAATAATGAGCTAATAAACATATTTTGGTCTAGAAAGTTTGTTAGTTATAGACAAATAATAATACTGTAATACATTTTTATTTGACCACAAACAAAGCTTACTATAATCAACTACAAACAAGTAAACTGTGAGTGAAATAAATAGAAGTCACTTACAGTAGCGGCCGGTGGTTAAGATCAATGGGAGGGCTCTGTTTTATTTTATACACGTAAGGGAAGGCATGTTATCAAAACATACACTACGGTTCAGAAAGCAGGCATAACACAAGTGTTATTCACTCCAAATTAAAAACATGTGGGGTCTACATAGCGATTATAAAGCAAAGTTTGTATAGCTAATAAAATAAAAATAAAAATAAAATAAATGAACTATTTTGAGTTTTACTTATTACCATGTCAGGCCTAGGGGGTCCTAAATCTTTTAAGGCAATTCTATGTTCTATGTTTTTAATTCCTTGACTAATGATTAAACTTACATCATTTGTCACAACGTTTACCGTTGACATATTACCCAACGGCATCGGCATCTAATTTATGGTGGCTGCACTGACTGTTGTATGCGCACGCAGCTTCGAACTCTGCCCTAGAAGCCCATTACACGCTGTGTAAATGATGTCACGGCACCCTCAGCTCTGTCTGCTGCTTGCCCCATATGACTAAATGCAATGAAACTGGGACGCTCTGGCCACCGTCCGTACTCCAGATTACATTCCTCAAATTTAATATTTTATATTGTAAAATTCCGCTACAAATGATGGTGAAATCCATAGCGGCAATTCATAATTCATTTATCTCCAAAGAATTAAATACATATAGGTATTTACATTATTAAAATAATATTATCATTGGGGGGGGGGCGGCGTCCGAGAGTCCTTATGAGTAAGCCGCCACTGGTCACTTAGGGTACGCACGTAAGGATTTTTTTCAAAGAAAAATACAAAAATGGGGAGATTCAAGTGCGACAGATAATCCTGCTCAGTTAGCAAATGATAAAATAAAACTACATCTTTTTTTAAATTAGATAAAACTTATCAAAAATAAAATTATAAATACCGGTACATGAAAATGTAAGAAAAAACAAAGCACTCTACCTTACGAATTAAACAAAATAGAAACATAAAAATTATTAAACTTATTCTCTAGAATATATCTATTCTCATTACGAACTATCTACAATATGATATTATACCATGATTCAAATCATACCATTCAGACAATTTTCATTTATAAATACACCTGCTTCCATATACAAGTACATACTCGTACATCCATATTCAATAATTTTAAAATGACAAGCATATACTCGCACAATCCCACACTCACAGACCATAAACGCAGAGAATATGAAAATAAATTATATAAAACAACATGTATTTTCCCAAACTCCACCTAAAAAAAATGCTTTTAAAAATATAAGAATATTAGTATAAAGTTACATATTTAGATTAATATATATATATATATATATATATATATTATTTTTAATTTTAGGCCCAACCCTATTATACAATTCTGGGGTTCTGCCAGAGTAGAACTCTTGAAGTAAAGTTAATCTTGAATGAGGGAATGGAACTTAGAAAGAAGTTCTACTGGAACTTCTATTGTAGAAGGGACACAATACCAGGTACACAAAGAAAGTAGACAAAGGAAAACAAACTCAACCATAGAAATATTCAGTGAAGTCTTGTGCAGTATAAATCTATAACCTAATAAATGTGATTTATCAGTATTAAAAAAAAAAGACAAATATTACTCATTTCAGATAGTTTTTCATAACTGAAACAAGAGACGGATATCAAAAAACACAATGCTCAATCCATTGGGACATAACCATGTTATAATAATTTTTATAAATTATTTCAAATCCAAGATAACTACCAAACATGTTAAAGACCATGAAACGTAACGCAAAAGATTATTTATATTCCTAATTTAGTCCCAATCAATATAACTGTTTTTAATGGTGTAAAAACATTGAAGAGAGGGAGATACGTTTTAACCAACTAGTATCGATCAACTGTATATATTATATACAAACATATATATAATCTTTGAATATAAATTTTATCAACAAATATATGAATTTATTTTAAATAATATGAATAATTGGGAATAACCCTTTTTAGGCGAAACTGTTATCAGTTCTATGCAAGGATGAGAGTAAGGTTATATATTATTGGACCCTAAGGTAATACTGGATTTATAATATTTATTTTTAGGGTAACATGTGTATTCGTCTTGCAAGATCTGTTTTTTGACTCATCACGTAACCATACCTATCTATGTATATGTTAGGAAGTGATAATAAAAAACAAAATCCTAGTACATAATTCAAAATAAAATAATGACAGTTAATACAAAACTAATTTGAATAGCCAGAAATGAAGATTTTAATAAAATGCTTTGAAAATTTAATTAAAAAAATATGGATATAGAATGACTGGAAGAATTTTCAGCTGTAAATAATGTACACACATCTCTGAATATTCGTATATTTTATGAAAAAAATATTACCTCATTATATTACCTTATCATATTACCTCTGGCATAAATCATTTAAATTTAATATTTAAACTTTCTATTTAAATTCTATATTTGTTTGTTATAGATACAGTAAAACATTATACAAAAACAAAACTACCCTACGAAACCTTTGTATCTTTCCCTCGTTAACATGTTGTGTTGTCATTTCTATGATTATCTGATTGTTATACCTAAGAATCAGTTGTTTAATATTACTTTTACTCTTTAACCTTTCTTCTCCTCTGGCTTTGCTTGGTAAGAGCTATTATAAAAAACATGAGAAAATCAGTTAAATATTGTAAAAAGGGAATTTGTGGTATACGATTGTATACCAAATACAAATGAGTTTGAGGCAGAATCAGTCATTTGAATAAAGGCCTTGAACGTGTTACTTAAACTGATGCCTGATATAATATGTACTTTATACTTTTGTATTGTAATAATCGGTTTGATAGTCGAGGGACTTATAAATTTCCCTCCTACAGGTCAAACCATACCCTACCCTTGAACCAAATAAACGGTTGACAAACAGCTAACAAAACCTTTGAAGGAATTTAGTCTTTCAAATAATAATCGTACTCAAACTATGGCATAGTTATCTCTTAAGTTTATCAATATTTCCAAGTAAAGCCAAAATCAATAACTACTCCAAGATACTTTATTTGATTCGTTTTATCAATAATTAAACATGAACTATTATTTTTACTACTTTGATACTGAACAACGTTTTTAAACATTACTTTTCCTTTAGAATAAAAATCATATATTTTGTTTTTTCACTCAAAACCATACCATTGTTATCAAAACACCACTCCAATAATTGTATGGAATTGCGCCAGAAGTTTTTAAACTTGAAGGAAATTCACCCAACTCAATACTACGATTAAAAAAATGTACTAAAACATCAACAATCTAAGGACAAATGATGATCTATGACAAATAATGAGATAGCCAGAGGATAATCTATGTTATCATTACCAGAGGATTTAATTTTTTTAATGCTTTATTAATTTGAATTTAAATAACAAATTTGGTAATCTGTATATCACTTACATTAAATCACAAAATTGACATATTGTTTTCTTATCTGCCAAAGATAGTTTTAAAGTTGTTGTATTTTTTAACTGATTTTCAAAGTTGATTTTTAAAGCACACACATTTTTTTTAAGCAACAAATTTTCATGTACACTCATAGACTATCATTTGATATCTTACACACTTTTGATATTTGTGTAATGTGTTACACTTAGACTTAGACTTTAATATTTATAGATATCTCTGTACATAATTTTCTAAGCATTATTATTATTTCAAATTTGTTAGCAATTTGAACCATTAAAAATGTTTGTCTTCATATTATAAACATCTCTGAGCTGGAAGGTCGGGAATAGAGAATAACATGCCATAAGGTTTCCTAACATTAATAGAAAATGTAGGCTATAGTTTAAAGTTCTGAAAAATTATATTTTAAATCATGTTATCTTGAGGGCAAAATGTTATCATTTGTACAAAAAGAATTATCACAGCAATCATTATAACAAAACCTAGCTCAGTTAACTATCATTTTGTTTTTATAAATAGTTTTCTTACTTCATTATTAACTTAACTTTGAAACAGTTAGACTACATTTATTTCTATAAAGTTGGGTATTTCAGTACTCTAGCTGTATTTTTTAAAATTTTATTTATATTTCATGAAAATTAAAATATTTTACACATTAAAAATAATTCATTTTGGTTTATTGTAAAGTAAACAAAAAATAACAATAATTCATTACCATTTTCAGAGTCATTTAAATGACTTCTTGAAGATAGCCAACAATCTGTTTATATTTCTACAAATCTTTCACTGTAATGAATAATAATTTATTTTAAATCGTTCTTGAAATCGTTTATTGGCATAATATAATTATCCTCAAAACTGATCAAATGAACAACATATTAACTGTCAAAAAGTTTGCAAATAAAAGAGAACTTCTATTTTACTACTCATATGAGTAGCTGGTGGGAGTACTCAAGTTTCTCAAACAAGTAATAAGATTTAAAGGAAAGATCTACCAATTTATCAATGAACACAACAATGTTCAGACAATAAGGAAATGTCATAAAAGTAACCTGCAACATTCTAAACAACTCAGTAAAGTCAACAACCAAACCAAACCTGAGATTTTCTGATAAATATAAACCCATTTTTTGTGTTAAATTTGAGGTTATTTTTACATCATTTGGTTTCTTATTCAAAATGAATATGCAGAATTTATGGTTGGTGTTGCTAGTTAAGAATTAAAAACTATTTTAGGTACTTACGTATTAACGCCACCGCAGTAACTTTGCGCATATATATATATGCACCAATATTTGCTTACTTTGCGATATAATTATATATCATGACAGGTTTGGCCAGTAGCTATATATATATATATATACACCTGGCCAAACCTTATATATATGCACAAAGTTGCTGCGGTGGCGTTAATACGTAAGTACCCTATTTTAACAAAAACATTAATATTATAATAAAAATAGATTAAATTTTACGACATGAAGGTGTTTGTTTTATAGTTCTTAACTTTAAACAAATTATTTGGCCTTGTCTTATTATCTTACAAACAGTATGTGTTATCAACTAGCTTAAAACCATATCATTGTCATATACGGTCTAGTGAAATAATTAATTTCATTCATCCCACTAATACAATTGAGCGATCATCAAACTAGTTAGTTACCTACTAATTTTGAGAATTAACTAAAAATATTTCTACATGTAGTGCTCAATTAGTACTATTTAGTGACACAAAACTCAAACTGTAGCTCATACAGTTATATCCAGGTATAAGTGGATTTTATATATCAGATGCTAATAAAATCAATGATGTATAGGATAAAGGACAATAATTTCACAAGTTCACTCTCTTCAATATCATGCCTAATAAAATATCAATTAAAGAAACCAAAATTGGTACCATTTGAGAACTCCAAAAATGTACATAAAAAAATATGTCCAATATATTTAATGAATTTACTCATGGGCATGTTCTAATTTATGATGATCTAATTTGACAACAGACAATGTGTTAACACCTACAAATATTGATTAATTGCTAGATTGCAATTATTTTAAAGCATAAATCGATAAAAACATTGATGAATATTTATAACAGTCGCACATATTTTGTTGCCTCCTTAGAACTGATTTAGTGGTTAGGAATATAAAATGAATAATTATTGAACCTACCTGAAAACAGAAGACAACCATCGTCATGATACCCGTCCAATCATGGAGGGAATACCAGTTTTCTTTCTTTGGTGTTCTGAAGTTGTGCGAGTCCAAAATTGTTAACATCCCAAAAAACATGCAGACAATGACTGCACCAGTAATGGCAGTGTGGATTAACCTCATTTTACGTCTTGGTACTTGAGGAAATGCTTTGTATACAATAATTCCTGGTGCAAAAGTAACAACAGATTTAATTTACATTGAAGGGCAAAGAAACTGGGAGAATGTAAGATTACCACTTAATTTAATTGTTACATATTGTGTTCATTTTTTTGGAACGTGCATAAACTTCTAATTCTTAAAAAATTTCTGGGAAGTGTTCTAAAGGCATTACATGTATAATTCATTTTAGATTTAATCTTCTAAGTTTGGAACAGTTTGGTTACAATTTTTACTGATTAAAATGGAGATACTTAGTTCCTATTTTGAAAACACACAACAAAACACTAAAACTAAATTAAAGTAGTTCCAAGTAAGTATTAGAGAGGGAGATAATACTTTTGGCAGAGCTATAGCATTATAATGCTATAGCTCTGCATTTTTTCTTTCTCTAATCCACTTTTCTTTCTTTCTTTAAGTAAAGAAAGAAAGAAAAGGTTATCCAAGAAATATAGCCTTAACAAATGTGAAACCTTGCTACAGCTCTATATTATATACAATTAAGAAAAAAAGTACCATTAAGATCTTACACAGGCTTTCAGGGAAAAAAAGCTCTGAATTTCATGTCTGTTCCCATCAAGAAGAAGGAATGAAGTTCAGGGTTGTTCTATATATTTTTATTAACAACAATTGTTTTACTAAAAGATTGTTTAAAACTAACTATAAAATATTGCTGTCTACAACACTGCTTTAGTTAGCAATAAATTACAGCTGAAACTCAAAGCAAATGCTCTATTCCCCTTCTCTTTGTAGTCCTGAACATGAAATCTTGATAATATTGTGGTTGTGGAAATTCAAAAGTTATACACAAATGTACTTAAAATTACTATCCTTGTGCTCCCATATTCGCCACAATAAAACGCTCATTTAATTGGCTTTTCATTCAAGAGGTTCACTCCTAAAAAACCAATGTTTCTTTGAATTTATTAACTTTCAAAAATGTAAACTTTAAGATAACAGGAAACAAGAATTAGAATAATGGAAACACTTTCATTTTATGTGTATGAAATTCACAAATACAGATACATTTAAAAAGCAGGAAGAATTTGTGTGCTATTTGTATGACTTAATATTATAAAAATAAATTTTCAACAAAGTCACCACTACTCAAAATGTTGGAAGAATTTCGTTTTAAATGGAATATCATAATTTATTATTGGTGAAAGTTAAATATACATTACATTTTATAAAACAATTGTAAAGTGTTTTTAATAAATAAATTTGTTTAGATGACTTTCAGTAATTTTTTTTAGTATTTGAGTCAAAACTAAGATGTTAATCACTAAAATTGTCCTAGTTTATTAACTTGATCAATATTATATCCTTCTGCTCTTTATTTTGTCACTACTGTGAAACAAAATCAGTATGACAACTTATAGCATTGTTTTCTGATAAATATAGGGTTTCCAGAAAAGGGCCATATAAATATTCAAGTTGTTTTTGTTGAATATCTTTTGTTTTTGTTTGAAACTCTTTTTCCTTTAAAGAAACTAGCCAAGCTGCAGTCACTAGTTTGACTAAGTTAGTGGTAGCCAAGGACAATATTAAAATGAAAAATAAACTTTCCAAGACAATATAATGTCAAAAACTCTGTTTTTTCTATACAAAAACACAGAGATTGTTTTGAGTTGGGAAAATAGAATTTTGTTTTTGAATACGGTACAGAAAATCCTGCATAAAATAATACTATGTTGTCAATAATACTGCAAAGTCAAAAGGATTATTAAAAGAGACACAGACTTTTTCATTTCCCCACACTTTGCCCCTCCCACATCTTATTAAAATCTATCAAATCCTACACCATGCAAACCTACTTACCATTAGCATATAAGTAGAACATTCCTACAGTAAATGAAATAGTGTGCCAGTTAAACTCAAGCTTAGGTTCTGTGCGCCAGCCTACACCACCTTTGTAGATGAATACCCATGCTATAGTTAGTACTACTGTTAGAAGACCTATGATTTGACTAGACCAAAGCAACGCTTTACAGCGGAAAGTTGGAGATTCTGGCATCTTTGTTTTGTATCTGTGAAAAATAAAAAATATATATTCTTTTATTCAACTACATGTAAACTGTTTGTGATCACATAAGCTTTGTTCCCATGAAACATTATAAACTAAACTTATAAACATCCAAAATGTTTTTAGTTAATTGTCTATTTTAGACACAATTTTTGTAGACAAATGTAAATGATTTCGAAGAAATTTTTAATTTAGATTCCTTTGTAAAAAGGATAAAAACTAAAGGTTAGGGAAAAAATTCTATGTTAGTTCTTTTCTTATAAAATTTTCAATTAATAAAACACCTACACAGTAGTTCATAGATCTTCTAAAAAGAAACAATATTTTTACTGTGATACAAACATTATAATGTGATACAATTATAATGTTCCATAATGTTTATAGTTTTAACCCCGCATTCAAGGGAATGTATTGAAAATTTTTTAATTAAATAAACATGAAAACTTTATTTGAACAAATGTATCAAACTTAAAATAATTTTTTGTCATATACATGTATATTGTAATTATTTTGTCGAATATTATAATAGTTGAGCTTTTTGTCTTATTTTGAACACAAATTATAAATTGCCATTTTAAAACATGTTTTTTATTTACATTAAAAAATACACATTATTTAAAACTACACAATAAATATGGATGGTCTATATTGACAAAAATAAAATGAATGAAAAATAATGTATAATACATCACAATAACTATTACAGTAAATAGTAAAAGATACAAGCTGAAAGGTGATGCATGAAGTCGGAGTTGGTCGAGTTGAACAAGCATTGTAAGTATACAACTCTCAGATGTATAATGTGGTGAAGGACATCAATTATCAATTTCACTTTGACCGTAAAGGGTTAAAACTGAAAAGTATGGTATAAAATTATGTGTAAAAAGTTTATAAATGTTAATACTCTCCTTCCGTAAATAAAATCCTTGGTATGCCCCTGATGTGTTACCAATCAAATTTAACAAATTAGTTGATCCTTTTTAACCCACAATCCAACCCCAAATTAAAAAATAAAATGATATTGTTTAACTATGAAATGTATGTAATTGAATGTATACTACTATGTTGTTGGTTGATTGACTATAACACATATTCATATAACGAACCATTTTAGTGCTGAGTTAGAAAGTAATTTTAAATTGAATAAGTAACAACAGGACTTCCTTAATTGAAAAAGTTTTATTTCATCAGCAATTTTTTGTTGGCTTTGTTTAGTATTTCCATGTATATTTTGTTATACACAGCTTGTGCCCACTTGCTTATATGACCATTATATTCCAAATATTGTTAGTTTTTGTTTCGTTGTATAAAATTGTTTTCTAAAAAAACAAAATAAATTAAAAAGTATATTTCTTTATTCTTTTTAAGTTTATACATATAGCATAGTAAAAACTATGTGACGAGTCAAAAAATGAGTATTTCAAGGAAATATGTACTTTGAGGTCCCTTGAATGGATTTTTAAATAATCTCTGTAATCTGAGAATGCCCTTGAATTACAATTTGATCAAATTGTATATTTTTGTGCTTTTTCCTTATAATTTTGGATAACTCAAAATTTGGAGGTCGTTGTTATAATACCAAAACTCAAAATATTGATTTTCTAAAAAAAATCTGATTCAGAAGTTATTGGTCAGTGTCCAAATATATTGTGGATGTTATTAGTGCCCAGGTGATTTTAATAAATTTTTTGTAAAATGTGATGCTTTATGATACAAATCAATGTTCCAAACATTGCATCAAAAAAATTACATTTTGCAAGTAAATTAGAAATGAACTAAATGAATCAAGACACCTTCAAATGGTTATTAATAATTTTTTAATTACTTGAAAATCATAATTTTAAAACAAATTGTTTGGTATGGTAATTTAGTTTATAAATAAGCCTTTTTATTTTTCAAAAACTTTATTAAAGGCCCCTGTTCTGTTTTTTGTATTATTCCATTTTCAAAGACGGCATCCATTTTCACTTTTCATCTGTCAGTTAGATGGAAATGAATAGATTTAGTTTCCTAAACTTTGATTTTGTTAATTAGATATATATAATTTTATTCATTTAATATTATTTTATTCAAACAACAATAGTTTTTTTTTTTTTTTTCCTTTTTTCAATTTTATAGATGAAAATATTTACTTTACAATGTTGAAGAAATAGACTTTGGATTTGTCTACCTTATCTAAAGATTTGTAAAACTGGATTGTAAAGGTGATTTTAATTGGTTTTAATCTGTGGGATCATTAACTAAAATAAATGTTTGCTCATTAATTGTAAATAATTAAATCAACCTTTAGCCTTCATTCGATAGAATACAGAAAACATTATGATAATGAAATAGATCACCCGAACTGAAAATACATCCAATAATCTTTTATGGTTTTTTGGTGATCTACACATTTTTTAAATAAAAATTTTTGTATGATAGCTTCACTTTTTTTAAACATAGAGTACTGAGGTTGGTAGAAGCACAGTTACAAAAATCTACTTATTTTGACATAAATTTCAATTAATGGAGTTATATTTGTATAAATGCTCAGAATTTGGATGTAATATAAGTAAAATTAAAAAATCTGAATACACCTCCTTACATCAGCTGATATATTTTGTATATCTTAGTGATGCTCATTCGTTTCCCTATATTAACAAAATATGTTTGATAAGTTGAAAAACATATTTATGAATAGCAATCAAACTATAGTTGTTATGTTTGTTGTTTGTATTATATTGTTTTGATTGCTAGTGTTAACAAGTTGGTACTTCTTAATAAATTACCATATATGATATAACTGACTGCAGCCTCTTTTATTATAAAACTGTGTATGACACAACGTGTATTGGAAATGAATGATATAATTATTATGCAATTTATAAATATTAAGGTTTTAGTGATGTCATTGCAGGGGCATTCGCCAGATTTATCTGTCTGCAATTTCTTTTTTGGGGTTACCTCAAATTGGAAGTCTACATTCAAAAATCTTGTACAGTCTATAATTTGAAACTTGCTATTTCCGAAGAAATTGCAACTGTACCTGAAGATATATTGTTAAATCCAATGCAGAACTTTGAGAGACTTCGAATGGAAGTACAGCAAGAAGGATGTCATTTTTCCAATATAATATTCCATCTTGTATGAAGAGAGACATCATAAACCATATTTATTGGTGAAATAACACATTAAAACACATTCAACTACATTTTATGAAAAATGTTTGTCTACAGTTATATCAAATACGTATTGAACTTAATCCAGTTCAATCTTTATAGGCCTACACAATAATTGTGTATTGAAATTTTACGTACAAACCTAATTAAATACTTACCAGAGCTGCATTTAAAAGTAAAACTAGAATTTTTATTTTATAACACTTTAAATATTAAAACAATTTAAGAACAATTATTGTTTTTAATTTAAACTAGATTATCTTTTAAAACAGGGCTTTAGGTAGAAGATAAACTCCCTCTAACAATGGGTGAGATTAAATAAGTTACAAGTGGTCAGAATATGTTTCAATATAAAATGCATATCCATATTATAAAAATTTTATGACACTAATATAAATACTGATATTATTTTTTGTTTAAGCATAACAAAAAATTTTTTAATTTTCAAGAACTGTTGTTTCTACATTCCACACATTAAGTGTTGTTTTTCCTCTTGAATAAATTATTAAAAAATTGATATACCAAGAATTATTCATCCATTTTCTTTAAAATAAAAAATAAGAAATATATGTAGTAATACAAAAATCTTCTATTTTAAAATTTTTAAAGTTAGAGTCAGCTTTAGTTGATTTTAGTGGCATCAGCTGAAAACAGCCTCGTTGACAGTTCCACATGTGAAGATAACTTTCTCAACGATTTTCCAGTGAACTAGTTAATAGCTAAGATACATCATCGAGAATGTTGATAGTTAACAATGATGGGCGGACTGGATTCTTGAAATTGTGTACACAACCTGTGTCACAAACTTTATTAATTAAACAAAATATTGTTGATTTGTTAGCAAGTACAGATTGAAGAAACTTGAAACAAAACTCATCATTTAGATGTTTATAAGACATGTAGTGAACATAACGCTTGATGATCAATACATCTTTACAAAACAAAATTACCAACAAAACACAAAGGGATAACGCTTATGTGAGACTAGTGTATGACGAGATGATTTCAAAAGTTAGGTACAATCAACATTCAATACAGTCTAGCCGCCACACACATTTTATGGCTTAAACTAATTTGCGTGAACTGAACTATCTTGCATGGTTACGTCCTTATTGAAACAACTGGTTTAGAAGGAAATCACCGGCATTTCGAAACGATCTAATTGATGCAGTAGCTAGTATAACAACAGATAAAATCAAACCAAAAATTTCAAATGCCAGATTCGGTGGAATGTTATTTTATGTAACAAATAATAATCAGTTGTCAACAATTATGTGATTTATTGATAAAGAAAAAAACTGTCAGTAGCTGTTGTGTTTCACTGATGTAAGTTCAGACCAAAGAGCACAAGGGTTGTTTCATTATAACAAGGTTGCAGAAGATTTAGATTGTTCAAAAAAACTTGTAACCCAAACCGGTGTAATGGCTGGTCATGTATCTGAACTACAGACTTTTAGTGAAACGTAAGTATCCAACAGCAACCTTTATCTATTGGTATACACACAGATTAATTTGGTTCTGTCAAAATTACAAATTTCATAATTGAATGTAAAAGATTATTAATTTCTTTATCAGGAATACGCACATTTATTTAGACTTCATGGCCCGCACTATTTCTCTAAAAAAGTATATGAAGAATAAACTACAAAACTACAGGACATAGCTCTGGCAAGGTGGAATTTTACATCAAGGTTTGTAAATTCCATCAAAGAATATTGAAATCAACTTATAAACTTCTTTTTATCAAATGAAGATGAACCTGGTGACTGGACAAATTAAGAAGTCAATACTACTTCAGGTTTTGTTTGTTTTCTATACAAGTTTGATACAATATTTTTTCTTCTCACATTCAACAATATTTGTTTCACTTTTTGATATTGTGTTTGATATGTTACAAAATAAGTTGCAGAGATTTTTTACTGCACTAGCAAATTCAATGAATTTTATGATGTTTCACAAAAAATTAGAAAAGATTTTTATATTCTTAGAGGGACATAAACCAATTCTTTAGTAAATTGTTATAAACTATAGTATTGTTTTATATCCCCCTGAGAATGGTAGCTATGTTACTGAAATGTACATAATGGTTTATTAAATTTACTAACGTTAATTGGTTAGTGCATTATTTGTGGTTTGGAGATTACTGCTTACATATTAACATTATAAAGTACATGAAATGAAATAGTTTGGATATAGACTTTAGAGATGTATACAAAGTTGCAGAATTAATTTTAACACTTCCTTCTACAATTTCAACTGTAGAAAAAAGCAACATGGCAATTTTAAAAGTGCTTGGAAGAGACATTTTATGAAAATATAACTCTCAAATTTACACAGAAGGAGGGACAAATGGAGTTTATGTACAATTGAAATATTCAAGGTAAGTAAATGCATTCATAAATTATTTAAATAATTTTGATTTGTAATTTCCAATAATTATGTGTATAAACTGCAGCAGACCAACACTAAAAACTAAATGAGATAGTCTTGCATCTTTAACTGACAATATGCCACTGAGGTGACTATAGACACATACAATATTAATTAATTATTCACTATTGACTTATCTAGCTAAGAATTCCTGCTTTAGCGGTGACAACAAATACAGTACAAACTCGCTTACACTACCCTCAATAACACGACTTTCTTGATAACAAGTGCATTTTTCTAATTACCCCTTGTGATTGCCAAACACTTAATGTTAAAGATGCCTCTATAGCACGATTATTATTATTTTAAAAACCTCAATAGCACAGATTTTTTTCCCTATACAGATCACTACTCTAACTCTCTGTAGCATGTCTTTTTGTGAAACCGAACCTTTATAGCAAGAGTTCATCCTCACTAGTAAGTCGTTTTACACAACGGAACCTTTATAGTGCATAGTTCCCACAGTCAGTGACACAACAGAACGGATGTTTTGAAGGAAACGATGTCTTATGCTCAGGTTTAAACACGAAAACCAAACATCCTCCCCTTCCCTTGTGCCTGCTGTCAAATTGGTTCGATGATGTTTATTCATTTTTAGTTGGTTTGCTGTGCATTGTTTTGTTTGGAACATTCATTGAAACGAAACATGTCGGAAAAACGTAAAATTACGCCATTAACTGTGGAGTTTAAACAAAAAGTGATTAAAAGTGTCGAAGAAAACCAGACTAAAAGAAAAACTGATATTGCCGAGGAATTTAACATTCCATCCACTATGTTGCATACAATTTGAAAAATAAGGATAAATATGAAGAGGGTAGTGAGCTTGGTAAAACATGTGTAAGAGCGAATAAAGGTGAATATCAAGATTAGGATCAATGTGTTGTTAAATGGCTAAAACATTATTGTGATAAAAATTTGCCAATCAGTGGTTCTATTCTACAAGAAAAAGCACAGGAGTTCAAAAAAAACTTTATAATAAAAGCGGTTTCAGGAAAAACAGTGACTTTGATAGTATGACTTTTAATCAACATAACCTTGACTAAAAGGTTGCATGTTGCATGAACCTCAACTAGAAGAGTCCTTCGATAACAACACTGTTTTCCAAATCCCCTTGAGAGTCTTACTATCGAGGTTCTACTGTATTTCTAACAAAATTTGTAATTAAAACATCAGGTAAAATTTTTTAATTTTTTAATTTTTAATAAGTCAGTATTTTAACACAATAATAAAAAAGACAAGTTGGTAGTTGTTTAGTTCAATCTTCTTTACTGGCCTTCTCTTTTCCCTCTTTGAACTGTTGTTTTCAATCAGATAAATAACCATAACATGTAAACACCACTTGTAATATGCTGGTAGTTGTTTATTTCACTCTTCTTCATTTACAAGAGGCATTCTTTTGTAATTTTGTTTGATAGTTAAGTAAATAACCAAAGCTGTGAATACTGCCAACAATAAGCATGTAGAGTTCATTATCTGTCTTTCAAAAGGATGGCTTTTTCTGTAACACCAAGCATAAAACTATAACTTATATTCAATACAAAAAAACAAAACAAAATAGTTACAAAAATGTAAATTACAGAAACAAATCAGGTGCTAAATTATAATAATTAAAAAAAGTTTCAAGTAATCTTAGAAGGACATTTTGCAATCAAAAGTTTCATTTTCAGAATTGTGAGGACCTGATTTTCTTTTTTATGAAACTACTATTATAGGCACCGCCTGCTTTTGTCTTTTATTATCAAGTTATTTACAAGTGAGTTCATAGTTGTGAAGCCTATGTTGAGGTTTTCCACATCTGTAGTTATAGGTTTTTGGACTTAACAGGAAGGTGAGAATGGATTTGAAATAAAGAGGATTAGTGACTTCTCTAAATTGTAGTCATATTTGACACTTCACACCACCTTAGTATATCTTATGTTTGACTTTAAATGTGATAGATGCAAAATAATTTTGAAACAAGTAAAATTTTGAGACAGCCTTTCAAAGGAAGAAAAAAAAAATATTATCCAATTATTTAATCCTAACATCCCATATTATCAACTTCAACATATAAAATCAGCTTCGACAGTTTTAACCATATTTTGGTATAACATAAAAGCTAAATAATATAAATCAACAAACCTGAAGGTTTGAGAAAATAATCTATTCAAACTATAGTTAAAAATATGAGAACAGTTGTTAACTCTGAGCACTGTCATTTAAGTCTTAGTTAAAATGAAAAGATATTTATTTATAAAAGCATATATAAATCTTATAGGATTTAATGTGCAAGTAGACCTACATTATTTTGGGCAATCGTACAAAAGAGTTAATTGTGAATAATAATTATTAAAAGACTGTTTATAACTAACTAAAAAGTGGTATTTGATGGACACCCTGGTGGGTGACTATTGAGATGCCAACTTAGACTGTGATGGTTTAACCATGTGAAGAAGTATCTGAGAGGTATTGGAGGTAAAGAACAGGTTATGGAAGACCGTCAGGGATGGGATGCTGTGATACAGGAGGTCAAGGCTCATTAGTTCTTTCTTATTGTTACTAAACAATTACGATAGTTCTAATAGACATTGTCAAGTATATCGTCTGAAGGACTGTTTCACCATGGAGTGAGTGGGTGAGTAATACAATAGTATATGACTTAAAATATTCATTGTAAGAAGACAGGCACAGAGGTTGTACAAAAAGAACGCCATAAAGTTCAGCAAGGCAGAGTGTTGGAGGAAGCTGTGTGAAGACCTCAACACAGATCCTTGGGGACAGGGCTATAAGATTGCCATGTAGAGACTGGGATACCGAGGGCCATCTGACATACTCGACGAAGAGCAGATGAGTGTAATCGTTGACAGGCTTTTTCCAGGCCATCCCTGCAGACAGCTGGACCTATGGGGAAGAGTGCCAATAGAGAAGATCTTTCCCTTTAGCGAGGAGGAATTAAGAGGTGCTTTATGTTCTCTGAAAAACAAAAAAGCCCCTGGACCTGATGGAATTCCGTCAGAGGTGCTCAAGGAGGTTCCTGATGCCACCCCGGGACTGTTTTTAGACATGTTCAATTTGTGCTTGAAACAGGGAGTTTTCAGTAGGCGATGGAAAAGCGCCAGATTGGTTTTGATTGAGATAAAAAAAAAGGATACATCCTCCCCGGCAGCATTTAGACCTCTCTGCATGTTGGATATGACTGGTAAAGTTCTGGAAAAACTCTTAAGGATACGATTAATCGTGGCTATTAAAGAGGCAGGGGACCTCTCTGACAAGCAGTATGGGTTTAGGAAAGGACGATCAACTATAGGTGCAGTTAGAGACGTTGTGAAAGTAGTTCACAAGACAAGAGAAATTTGTCATAAAACCCGGCCAATTGTTGTCCTGCTTACCTTGTACGTTAAAAACGCATTCAATTGTCTCCTGGACCGACATATTGTGGGCGTTGGAACACTCATTTAAGATACCGAAGTACTTACTATGAATGTTTGATGATTATCTCAGACAGGCAACTCATATTTGAGAACCAGGTCTATTTTAGGGCCTGACATGTGGAACTCTTTGTACAATGGTCTGCTTTGCATCAAAATGCCGACAGGATCTGATCTGGTTGCCTACGTGGATGATGTGGTGGTGGTGATTGAAGCCCGTAATCACTATCACTATTTTATATGTAAGCATAACATGTTAAATTTAATGTTATTGCTGGTGTAGTGTCGTAGTTTCAATTTTGTATTAAGATATTTATTTGAAAGTACTCCAAGTTATATTTATTTAATAATGTTATTCCTGATTACAGTCTAGTCAGAATAAAACATAAATCCATAAGGTGGCTGCTTTTATTGGCATATCTAAGCTAAACACATGTCATGTGAGTGACTGAAGACATTAAATAGTTCCATATTAAGAAACAACAAATAAATTATAATTTATATAGAATACCATTACAACTTAACACTATACCGAAGTTGATATGGAGAATTTGTTCATAAACATTTGACTATTTGATCAAACTAACAATAAAATACACATGTGTGATGTAAAAATCATCATTGCCACTTTTGATGACTGTTTCACTACAAAAATTATAAAATCACTCACTCTAAAATGCAACTCGGAACTAAGAAGATAGGAACTGTCCCATCAATGGTTCACAAATTCTAGAGAACCCCTAACCTCAATCTTAGATAAATCATCTTTTATCCTTTTTCCTCTCCCAACAGGCTTACTTAAAATTAATATAATTAATTTTTAAAATGAAATAATAACATTAACAAGAGTGATAGTAAAACGTTCTTCTGTGGTTCAACACTCAACCCAGATCCATTTCCCTGCAACCAAATTACTTCAATTTAGTCTTCTTTTTATACTCTCTACTGATTGAGAAAGTGAACACTGTTATGAAATATTTCAGAACTTTAGCATTTTATTGTGTATTTTTCTATTTGTGTACTACTAGGTAATACTAAACCCATTTTCCAAGGTAAGTCTGTGTCTCCTATCCATACAAAATCTAAACAATAAATAAAATATGTAAATCACAATACAATTGGAAAACCTTATCGATGATGATAAAACATTCAAACGAACTGAAATAAAATGTAAACATAACATCAAAACTGATATCCAATATCCAATTTTAAAATGTTGAAATTCTGGTTTTAAATGAAGCCTTAAAATGTAACACAACTCCAGTGAATAATAATTCCAACTTAATGAATGAATTTTTTCAAATAGATGTAAAAACCATATGATTGGGAAACTGTGTTAGAACATTAATTTGTTAGTCATAAAATACAGGTAAATTTAAACAATACAAAATTTAAATCTATATATAATCATTAGCATTAACTATTTAAAAATATTAAGCTATGATTTAGCAATAAGTTAGGCGTTTACTTTAAACTATTGTATATTTTTCTCAATGTTTTAAGCTGGTTACTGTTTAATTGTATATTGTGATTTTTTATGTGTATTGTCTCAATGTGCCATATGTATATATGACCTGTTTTATTACTATTTGTCAAAAAAACTAATATTGAATAAAACATTTGTTTTTTTAAAGCAAACATTGCTACAGCTGACCAAAGAAATGTTATTGTAATCATGTCTAATACTGATTATGTCTATAAGGTACTGGAAGACTTTATTTGTTTCAGTAGTATAACAAAGATAGAGAAAGAAAAATACAACACCTTGTTCAAACAAAAACTAAACCAAAGTGAACATTTGTTTAGTAAGGGAATGATAAGACATATGGAAGTTATAAAACCTGTTGTTCCAACACTGAACTATTCATAGGTTCATAAATTTGACGCCACAGAAAAATACAAAATCTTGATCAAACATAACCTAAACTGATTTCCATAATGTTTCACAACTTCCTTTAATATAATGAATATTATTTAACCTATGCCAAGCAGTCATAATTACGTCAATGACTGCTTAAACGTCAGTTAAATAATATTCAAAAACTAAAATTTCTATTCAAAAAACATAATACATGTTGTCTTCTCGTACATAAAATAATTTGGGAAATTTATTACATAAAATATCTTTAATGGAGAAAATGTGTAAAAAAATGATGAATTTATAAACTAAAGTGTAGTGATTGCTCAACATTTTATATAAAACAAAATGATAAATCTTTTCAACAAAGGTTTAGGTAGTATACACTATAAAATGCTGTGAAATAAAATTCAGTTTTTGCATTCAGAATTTCTGATTGATTTAAAACACAGTTAGTCTTCTAGTCAAGATTACCGTACTTGGAAATATTACAAACTTGCGGGAAAATAAAAAATAGATGTAGCAGAGAAAAATTTTATATTATATATATATATATATATATATACAGGCCCGATTCTATAACTGGGCAACAAGGGGCGCAAGCGTACAAGGGGCGCAAAGGTTTTGGGTCATAAAAAAATATTTTAAATTAAAAAAATTCAACCATATTAAGGCAGTATATGTCGATAAAAGTTTATAAATTTAAAAAAACTATAAAAAATTATGGAGCTGAAAAATCAAAATTTTAAGGTAGCACAACCATTTTTCAGATCTTTCTGAACATTTGGAAACATTTCCATGCTTATCGGTTAGAAAATAGCGTCCGAAACAGAAAACTCGTTTTGCCTCCTCTTCACCTGCGCATCGCAAAAATCACCTCGTTCGTATAAATTCATTCATAAAGTCGTTCTACAATAAAAGACGAAAAGCTGAATAGTTTAATGCTGTTATGTACGCAGAATGACATTACACTGAAGACTGACTTCAAAGATATAATTGATAGTTTTGCTACATCAAAGATCAGTAGAAAAAAAAGCAATAATGTAAATAGGATATAAGGATAAAGTATGAGGAATATGTGTAAATATATATAAAGTATAGTAATGAGAGAAAGAAAGTATAAAGGAAATAAGAAATATCATGGTTGAAGTATTAAAGTTGTTTTACAAGACTCAATTAAAAAGTGAACATACAGTTGAAATAAAATGAGCTATGGTTATGTAGGCCTATAGAAATAAACGTTTGCAACAATTAAGTGCTATTTTTTTAGGGTGGGTGGATGGTCCGTGATACTGTAAAATACAAGGTTATTATGTTGTGACATCAATCATAACACCTAAGCCTGTAATTGCAGTAATAATACTTGCAAGTTTTTACAGTAGCCGGTTGCCAGTCCGGGACACGGCGGGTTCATAGGTGGTGGATAATGGAAAGAATTACCGACTCACGAAATAAAAGGAGTTCGGTGGAGTTGAGAAATCCCTCCCGAACCAAAACTGGCAAAGATGAATTAATCGGGGGGGCGCATCTCTTTAACTTGCCCAGGGGCGCTAAAAGGGTTAAAAGCGGGCCTGTATATATATATATATATATATATATATATATATATATATATATATATATATTGAAAGTAATCCATTTGACTAATTAAACAACAAATTCAATTTTAAATCACATCCGTTTTTTGAATGGTTTAAAACAAAACAATAATACCAAATGTGGCATCAAAAAGTGAGAAACCCATAGAAATTGAGAACATAAAATGATCATGAATTCCATCAGCCACATCTATGTACCTAAATACTTACATTGCTTCTTGATATCCCAGCTCAGCATCGGCTACGAGCAGCACAAATATTCCCAGACCAAAGAAAACGTGCAGAGGTAAGTAACCAATCCTAATCGAGACTGATAGCTTTGGATAAATATAGGCTATAAGGCTGAATATCCACTAGAAAATTGCATTTAACTTCAAATCACTTAAATTTCAACATTTGAAAACCTCATCAGATATTTAATAAGTAATACAGTCACTGAAAAATATATTATGTGTAGATACTTTTTAAGAGTCTTTTTTTTTTTTTAATATCAACAAACCTTTTCTTTAAAGAAGTCAATATTATATATCCATTATATTGCACACACAATATTGTTAAAACGTATACAATAAATCAAATTAATGTACCCAAACTTATATTTTTACATAAAAATAGAAAAATCACTCAGATGATGCTTTATGTAAATTTACACATATGAATATTTTTAGGTTTGAGCAAAAACTTTAATGGTAATTTCATAACTCCAAATCTGCAATGTTATTCAAAATGTGTTTAGAAACACTGGCTTATAATGTTTATCTGTTTGCAAAGATTATTAAAATTAATTTATAGCCATCATACTCTTAGACAGTACTTAATTAAGATTTCATATTACATTTTAACTCAAAACTCTTATCTTTAAATTTTTAGGAATTAGAGATCAGTACGTTTTACAGAGGATCGCATCTTTATATATTTTTTAAAATTATTAAAATATTGTAACACTCTAAGGAAATGATTAGTTAAAGAAAACTGATTTATTTTGCATAATTAAAAAAGTCAAACAATCGAAATTGTGAATGAAATTATATCACCCTTAACAAAAGCCAATGCTCAGGTGGTAGGTGGACAAATTTGGTTTATACTCGGTAAATCTACAATTTCTACTACTTTTCTTTAAAAATAATCGAAGTAATATTATTTTGTTAATCTAAAATCTTACTCAACTAAATTTGGTCTAACATTTTCAGTCAAAGTTTAGAAACAAATACACGAAAGATATTACATAACTTAAACCAACATATCAGATAATGGTTTAAGATTATTTTGATTTAGAGATTTTAGTTAGAAATGTGATAATATGTCATTTTGATCACTGTCACTGAATATAAATAAATACCATATACTGTCACTCAAGTTTTTATATACTCACTATACTATCAATAAAATACAAATTTCAAATTGTCACTCATGTATTGATTTCAAACCAAAAGGTATTTGGTTGAGTTATAAACCAATTTTGTATTCTACTGCCCAAGTATTTTGATTTAGAGAGAGAGAGAGAGAGAGAGAGAGAGAGAGAGAGAGAGAGAGAGAGAGAGAGAGAGAGAGGGGGGGGGATAAGTTTTATCTAAAACCTAGTGATAATTTGAAATAAATTCAGTTTAATAAACCTGGAGTTTCATTTTCATCAGTTATTCATGTTTTTAACAACTTGTTTGAGTAATAACTCTCCTATAACATTGTAGAAACATGTTGGGGTATTGTTGAATACAAATTTTTAAACTGCATACAATAAGTTATGGAATGTTCAAGTGTAAAAATATCACCAAAAAACTTTTTTAGAATTTGAACTGAGCAATTTTTCTAGTTAACCAATTTGTTTAATGGTTTATAAAATGGAGGTTACATACCAAATTTATAAAAATCAAACTAAAATTGTGACTTTACAATTTGAAAATCTTTAGGGCGAAACTGTTCTTCCATCTTACAGGTCATATGTTAGTACCACGTTCAAGCACAATATATAATATAATAATTAGTTGATTTGGGTCAAGTGAGATCACCAATTCCCACTATTATGAATTTTATCAACTCTAAACAATTGAGGTAAGAGAGAAGGATTACTAATACAATATTATTCTGTACCAATGAATCATTAAAAAGGCTAATTCATAAAGAATGTATACTCTCTTCTACAAGTTTACAACATGAGGGAGGAATGTTGTCAATACACAAAATTGGAATACTTTTTTCTTTTTTTTTTTTATGGGAAGGCTTTGAATCAATGATGATAAGAAATAAGATGACATGTAAAAGTGAACATTATAAGCAGAGTTTGCTGTTTGCAACCTAATTAAAAAAGACTTACTTTTCCCGTTGTCAGAAATGTTTCTTTATCAACTGAACAAATTAGAAGTAGCTAGAAATGATAATTTTAATTATTTGTATATAATTGGTTATGAGCAAAATAAACTCTCAAACTGATCAATCATTATGATGAATTTCGAATTATCAATGTTTAAATTTGTTTTGTTTTATTCGATGTTTAAGTTTCAGTTTGTCAACAAGAAAATTTGTTCCGAAAATAAGAAATAAAAAGATGAAATTTGTATACAAAAAGATGACTTGTTATGAACATAAACCCAAAAGATGAAATAAACTACTAATTAATTATTGTTAGTGCAAACGTTTTTGAAAAATAAAACTATTTAAAATCAAAATTTACAATTCTAGTTAAAACCTTATTGAGTACTGGTACCCATTTGAATAATTGTGTACCCAAAAAATAGAATAAATCTGAAGTTGATTTGAACAATAATTTTTAGATAAGTTTAAATGTTGTCTCTCCAAAATTGGGATAATACTAAATATTTGAGTACATGACATGTACAAAATTATTTGGAAATCACCAACTTTTTGTAGCCCGGTAGTATAATAAATATTTGTACCATGTATTTATGTAGTTAAACATCATTGTTTTGTACATATATATACTGTATTATCAGCAAACCATGTGGCTTAATTTCATTACATAATTTTCCTTATAAACAACTGATAAGAAATAACCATCGAGGAATCTCTTAATCCTACAATACATATAATTGTGTGTAATAATTTAATATCTAATTTTAGATTGTTTTAGATACAGAGTGTTTCCCCTGGAGTTTTCCCTGCACCTTGAGAGTTCATAAAACATGTCTGGTAACGTTTAATTTTCTAACTATCAGCTATTTAAAACAATTAAAACCCATTATAACTTTGGAAATAGACAGGATATTGAGTTCAAATTTTGTATACACATGTCTAATGTAACAGTTCACATGTGTCCCAAAAAGACTGCACTTCAAATATTCTCAAAATGGCGTTTGTTTAAAATGTTTTTAACATCAGATATCTCGAAAACCGTTAAATTTATAAAAAATTGATGAGACAAAATATTTTTGTATTTTAATAACAAATAAAATGTAAATGCACTTTCAACGAAAAAGTATTTGATTAAAATCCAGCTGTTAGCGATATTGATAGCGGTCAAGGTAAATATTTGATTTTTATCAATTATTCCTGAACTTTCATATTTATTACTTGCAATTTTGTGTACGGATTTGGGTAATTAATCTAACATTTCCTTAAAATTTGAACAAAATCATTAGAGTTAATTTTGAGAAATTATGTTGTTTATAAGAGCTTCATGGCAATTTGTTTTTAACTCTTGAATCTGCCTTTTTTTAGAGATGGCGACAAAAACCTCCCTTGTTTTGTCCTTAAGGCTGTACCAAGATTTGATAAAAGTCATTAAAGCCAATTTGAAAAATAACATTTATTTTTTCTTAAAGAATCTATCACAACTTTTTTTTTTAGTTATAAAAAAAATGAAAAGAAACATCCCAAAATAATCACACATACCAAATTTAATTAATCAACTAACACATTTAACCACTTTTTGGACTCAAGGTACCTCAAACGGATATACTGTATTTACAACCAACTCTAAATCAATTGTTGGACCCAAAAAATAACTTAATTTACTACATAAGAAAGTAAACAAAGACAGGAATGTAATACAAGAATTATAGATTCCTGCTTTAATTCACAGAAGAAATTAGAAACAGTGTTAAAGTTAAAACCAAATACTTTTTCACGTTCAATAATCAATTAAATTTAGTTTTTTGAACATAGATAAGGCAGAAACAGGAGAAAATCAGTATCTCTCTTTAAAAACATTATTGCAAACAGTTATTTTTGTTGTTTAAAAAGAATGATTGAAAGGAAGTCAGATATCAGTAAAAACTGTATGAAAATCAGTTCAGCATTTTGGAATGTAGAAACTGTATACAGGGTGTTTCTAAAATAGGACGCCAAACTTCTGGAGTAAGTTCCTAACATATGTCCTAAAATGCTTTGTTTTCAAACAATCCGCCATTTTATATTTTTACAAAAAACATTATTGCTTTGGAAGTAGATAAGATACTGAGTTCTGATTTGGTATACACATTTTTTAGTAATGTTTTTAAAATGTAAAAAACATAAAGACTGTATTTGTATTATTTTTAAAATGGCAACCATTTAAAAAAATTATTGTTGAATATCTCAAAACTATTAATTTTACAAAATAATTACAAGAGACAAAAACGTTTCTTCTTTTAACTACAATTAAATTATTATTTTATTTTTTCTGTAAAACAAAGGATAATAGAGTTATTGACAAAAAACTGAAAACATAATTTCTACCTAGTTGTCTACAACACCTTAGATTAGGTTACAATCAACTTTCAATAAAAATTAGAATTTAAAGAAATAACAATCAAATCCATTTCCCAGATTTCATCATGGACTGCTTTCTCATTTCTAATTACACCACAGTGCACTGGAGCTAACTGGAAGATAATTTTCTTATTCTTCTCATGTCCTTTGGACCCTTCTTTAAATTTATGTTCCCTAAAACACTACCGATACTAACATGACTTTTAACAAAAATTGTTCATTTTTATTTTAAACAGCTTTGTATAAATAATCTTACAGTTTTTTTCCCCCATGTTTCGCATTAGGTTCTTAACGTGTGTTCATCTAACTTTTTTGATCAAAATTACAATTTTTTATTTCACATTTGTAAAGCAAATTTTCTGATTGACAAACTCAGATTTGCACATTGCCATAAACAAGTACATAATTGAAGGTAAATAAATACCACCAAATTGAAGGATTGTTTTGAGAGTTTGTTATACTATGTAAAGATAAATACATATATACAAATAAATACCATCACTTCTACAATACTTTGTTTGCTCTCTTGATAATGAAACTTACTGTCAGTAGTAGCTCTTGCCTAGGTTGCATAAACCCCCCATTATATTCTAAATTTATTTTCAATTTTGAAAAATTATTACTTTTGTCTTATTTAAGTTAATTTTGTAATAATATTTGACTAGATCGTCATAATTTATTTAAAAAAGAATCATAGACAGACATTACTTAAAATAGAATGATATCTCATTGTTATGGATAAACCTCTTCTCTCACGTTACTGATAAAGAAAAAGCATTGTTGGAGTTGGAGATG
Organism: Aphrophora alni; assembly: GCA_963513935.1. Taxonomy (NCBI): domain Eukaryota; kingdom Metazoa; phylum Arthropoda; class Insecta; order Hemiptera; family Aphrophoridae; genus Aphrophora; species Aphrophora alni. The sequence continues at coordinate 6,604,684 of OY740767.1, read as the reverse complement.
GTCATTAATATGTAGAATTTTAATTTAATAGAAAGCACAACACCACACCAAGGTTCATTTGTTACAGGTATCGTTTTAACAATTATAAAAATTAACTGATCAAATAAAATATACTCTTTGTCGCCTTCAGACTAATTGTAAAAAAAAAAAGGGTGGAAAAATACCACCTTTAATGGCACAACAATTTTACTTATTTAAAAGCAATAATTTTAAAATTAAACTTATTGGCTTGAAACAAATTAATATTTCTGACTTACCTGAGCAAGAAATAGAACAATTACCATGATACCCATCCAACTGTGCAAAGACTTCCAATTGCTATTATTCCTGTTATAATTTTTTTCATCGTATACTGTTATGATAGAAATGACAGTTGATATAATAACTATAAATCCAATTATAGCATGTAATAGTTTCAGCCAACTTATTGAAAACCATCGTAATGCTCGAAATGATAAAATTTCTGAAATGTGAATTTAGAACAAATGAATTGTTGTAGATTGCTAAACACGAAGGCCTATTGTTAATCTATGTTTTTTTTTATAGGAGTTCAATTAATTACACATTATGGTTTTATCTATTATATGATTATAATAATGAACTTTTGGTAGTTATTTCGAAACAAACTTTAATTCTTTATAACAACTGCGAGGGAATTCAATGTGCTAACCATACATTACCCGATTGAATACCATCTAGCCGACCTAGGCTATTAAGCTATGGAGGTTTTTTTTTATACATTGGGATAAGTTGTATTGTTATCCAAAACTGTGTTTTTTGTTTCAAGGAAATAACGATTCAACATCTTAATTATAAACCTCTTAAAATTAATTATGAAAATTGTTAAATGCTTATAAAATGTTTTGTTCATCATGATACTCACCCAGCCTCATCATACAATGTAATACAAGCAGATCCTCTAAACGTAATGCCCAATAGTTGGTTTCTTGGATTGATAGATCAAGGGCTTTTAATCAAGTTTAAAAACAGTTGTTACACAGCACTACTTTCTTGAAGTGGGCTACGCCTTGACAGTCCTCATTGATGTTTATACATTAAAACCTCTCCACTCAATTTACCTGTTCATTATTGGCCCTGGCAGGCCTCATTCTGTCAGATCTCATAACTATATAAATATGACATTTTTTGAGAATGTTCGAAATTACATTTTGACAATAACTTCGCTATTTGGTAAAGAACAGTTGTGGAGTTGGTACCATTGCATACAAAACTGAAATCTGCAATTTTGTATCTAATTTAGTGGGTAATATGTTGAATAACACACGAGATATAAACAAACAACTATTTTAAATGCCCATCATTTTGACATTTTAAATTTGTGTTACCAAATTCACGTTCTTAACTTAATATTTGTGGCATCATACATAACTACTGTGAGAAATGTCGGAATGAACTATTAATTGTTTAAATCTATTTATTTTCTTAAAGCTCTACATTACTTATTCTGTAAACACAACGTTTTCCTATTTTATATTCCACAAAACGTAGGCCTATTTTTTAATTAAAAACAATAATGTTTAGCCATTTTTGAAATTATGTTCCACGCATCACTCTCCAGTCTAATTGGAAGGTCTAATTTTGATCAAATTTGGTCTGTCGGCATTTTGCAACGACAGACAAAATAAATTATGGTTTCTTATATTTTTTGTTTATTTTATTTAAACTGGTTATATTTTAGCAAATTTGTGTTGTCTACCACTGTGAAAAAATAGTTAAGAAAATTATGGTACTTTAAAACAAAAAAGATTAAAGTAAGATGAAAGGCACTGAAAGTTTAAAAAAAATTATTGGTGGCTTTCAATTGATTGCCAAATTTATCATCCATATTTTTATGACAAGGTTTTAAAATTTTCTTCAGTCCATTTTATTACATTTTCATTACAATAATATGATTATTATGTAGGCAAAATCTATAATTGTAGTATTTTGTTAGCGGCAAAAACACTTCAAAATGTGTCTATAATATTTGTATATTGATAAGATCCCGTAAAAACAAAAACTTCTATTAAATTTTTTGAATGTTAACACAAATATTGACTATAGAAAACTATACAAAACTATTATATCACAACTTAGTAGATGTTTATGCTTACATGGACAGGATTTCAGAGAGATAAGGACTAAGATAAAATTGTTAAGATTGGTTTTTGCTTATTTATACGTAAATGATTTTCAAAATGTTTAATAATATTAATCCCAAAATACATATTAATAACATTATAACATATGGTACTATATTAATTTATTATAAATATAAAACATTAATAAATGAAAACACATGAAAAATTTTAAAAAAAGAAAAAGAGTATTAAGAGCTATATAAGTCAATTAATAATTATTTAGATACATTGCGTAAATCTTACAACTAAAAGAATACGATTAGTAAATGACATTGTGAGGCCACCCATTCTTTTTGTTTTAACATATGCATTATACCTTCAAAATTTATGTTACAACTCAAGTATATTAAAATACTATATAATAGATATTGATTAGGACAAATAACATTTAGTTATTCCTAAATGAATAAACTTGAAACACAAATCATAGCGTATTCTCCATTCAAAATATAAAAATGATTAAATATTCAGACAAAAAAAAATTTAATATACTATTAATTTATAATAAATTATTATAAAATATTAAATAACTGACATTTTTAAACTATCCTACTGCATGATGTTATAGGTAAGCTTTTCTGTTTTTGAGCATAAAATGCAAACATTTCAAAACATTCCTAAGTTGCAATTGAATATATTATTTGTCTTACATAACATATTTTAGTTAACTAATGAATAAAACTTACGTTAACATTCAGCTTGTTATTACGAATCAAAGTATGACTTTTTTTTTTATATCATAACTATTCCGATACATACACAAAACAAATTTGTATATTAAAGTCATTGTAAAAAGTAAACTAATTTTAATAAATCTTATAATACATTTTTTGATGTAAATGGAGTAGGCTAACTTATATAAAAAAGGATTGTTGATTTTATTTATTTTTTGAAGATATTAAAGTAGTTTTGAATTACTATGGTTCACTTGGTGTAGATAGTATGAGATGTGTTTTGACTATGTATTACAATCTTCTTGCAATAATGACATTTATTCTTGGACTGATGTAGAATTGGGCTCCGAGATAATGGTGGATATTTGTCTATGACACTTTCCTTGTGAAGATATTTTTTCAGTCTATATTTTCAGTTAAAATATAACATATCCTGGAGGTAGTGGGTTTTCACTCTCAATTTCTTCTAATATTTGGCATCTTTTTCCTACAAACTCTAAAAACTCAGAAAGTAAAGGCAGTTCATTAGATGATTTGTTAATTTCCCATAGTTGTAAAGTAGATTGATCTAATTTCTTGGAAAGAAGATAAATAATTAAAGTATCCCAATGGTTTGTAGACTCTCCTAAACTTGTCAAACATTGAATATGTTCATTTACATTCTTAAGAAAATCATTTAATTCAGAAGCAGTTTCATTTTTAATACAAGTCATATTAACTATTTCAGAAATATGTTCATTTGCAAAAAAACATTTATTTTGATATTTTTTTTTTAACAAAGTCCAAGCAGTGGTGAAATCAGTTTCTGCAGTACCCTTTACAGACTCGATGACCTTAACAGCTTCATTACGAAGGGATGCTTTCAGATAATGAAATTTCTGTATATCTGACAAAGAAGAGTTTTCATAGATTAATGTATAAAATGAATCATGGAATAGTATCCAGTCATCATATTTACCACTAAATATAGGTATATTGATAATAGGTAGACCTACATTTACACCAGGTTCTTTTTTCGACATCAAAGTATGTTCCTCACTATTGCTCTTTGAATTATAAAACTGATTTGCTTTCGCAAGTAATTCAAAAAAATCATTTTCAAATTTATCACTTTCATATGTTTCATATTCGTCGAGTAATTCTATCTCCATTTGTACTGATTCAAAGTCTGACCAACACTGTTCAAATTTAACTAATCGAAATTTTAACTGTGACATATCTTTGGTCTCTTCTATTAAATCTAAGTATGCTTTGAATTTAGTAAGTCTACCCACAATAAGTTCTCTCTTTTTTAATAAGGAATGCAAAACCATTTCTTGACACATTTGATTAATAACTTTGCAATCCTACTCTTTACTTATCTTAACCTGTTAGGTATAATAAATTGCTGTAAGAACGTGAAACAAGTCTAATACTATAAGAAAATATAATTGTTATATACTTGTGTTGGTAAAATCTGTTTTAGATTATGAATAATAGTCACTTTTATACAAAACAATAGGTTAATATCTCACCACAATTTGGAACAACTAAAAGTATGACTCTCCACAGATGGAAAATGCTGTAAAATATTTCGATGAAAAGCAAATTATTAACTGTTCACTCTGCTTAACTTTTAAACTTAAAACACAAAGTGCACGAACCGATGATTGGCAATGACCGTTTATAGGAAATGTAATCTACTAGGCTTTAGAATATTTACTTAAATGACTATTGATAAACTAAGGGTACAATGAAGTGGTCAAGGAACAAGGGTTATAAATAATTAAAGTATGGCTTCCACTTCCGTTAGGATGTTTAGTAGGCCTAAATCCACAGCGACTCAATGACATGCACTAACTCGTAATGCATACCAGAAGCATGGGTCAAGTAATTATTCTATATTTAAGCCTACTTGACTAATAAAATAATAATTTCATAAATAATGATATAACTGAGTTTTTCAAAAGTACACAATAAATATTTGGGACAAGGTGATAATCCATTACTTTTACATCTAATGTTGCAAAATGAACTGTACAAATTATGTGAACCCTATTCACCGTATAGCTCAGTTCCATTATGATTCACTTCATTTCTAGTCACACCGGGGTTTGTTAGATAAAACAGTTTCAACAACGATTTACTTTCTCATTTTCAAGTAGTAGGCCTATAAAGGGAAATTGTGTAAAAATATTACTTTTCGAAATATTAACTAAACATTTATTTTGTGTGACTATAAAAGTGTCATTATCGTCAGAACTGAATACGTCTATAAATAAACACATCGTAACAATTTCTTTTTGGACATAACCTGACCTTCTTTTACTTTTAAATGAATATCAATGTTCGGAATAGGCTTTTTACAGAAATCAACACAAAATTAAAATTTTCTAAAAATCGGACCTTTGGTTTTTTTATCATTTAGGTGTTCAGTTACGATTTGAGAATTATTGATTAATCAAAACAAATATTGTTGAATAAAAAATGTACAAACAGACATGTCTCCGACACATAACCCAAATAATAAACAAGCAAGTCTTTTACGTCTTCATATTTCTAAAAATGACAGTTTTGAAGTTGCAGGTCAAGAAAACACCATCTTAAATCTTCACATGCTAATATTTTGCATGCTTAATTCGCACAATGCTTATAATTCAAAAACGAAAGTATTTATCTAAAAACTGCTTTCACCATCGTTTTTCTTTTTTAAATTTTACATGAAAATCCTATTTCAAAAAATAAAGTTTGATTCAATATGGCGGACAAAAATTTCAAACCTACAAAAAAGTTTTTTTTTTTATACATAAAACCCCGTTTCCATACTTAAAAATCATCATTAGGCCTATGCTTTCATATAACACTGTTGGTTTTCGCCAAATAGGAAAAGTAATTAAAAATGTTTTATTATCAAAACAAAATTTTGACATTTAAAAATAAAGTATTGTTACGAAATTAATATGTAAGCAACGATAAACGGAAGACCAATAAAATCCTTCTTTCGTTGAACAGATTTGATTTTTTGTCTAAAGATGCCGATAGGTAGTTTTTGGATAGTCAAACATTTCGCTGGTTTACCAATTTCATAAACTTGCCAGCTGGAAATGTGGTTAGGTCTTCTATTTGTTTGTTATCACAAGTTTTGCCTGAAGAAGAAAAAAAAAAACAAAACTTGTAATATCAACAATTCTAAAATCCAAACACCTTTTGATTAAACCTGTAAATTTTCAATAGTTTCTAAAACTATTTTGGTTTTTCTCTAATTTCAATCAAATATAATGTCTAGAAATAAAGTCAATTGTGACACAAAAACATTTGGATTTCTAAATAATGTATTCCTTGTAAATAAAGCAATCTACACATTTCACAAGGAGTAGTGTTGTGTAACCTTAACTATAACCAATATATTTACCTAAAGCACAGAAGTACACCATGCCGATCATAGCGAAGACAATGTGCAAATTCAATTCTTGTATTCGGTAATTTGTACGAACACCAAATCCATTCCGGAATGCCATCAGCCAGTAAATTGTAATAACACATATTAAAATACCGATTATTTGTGTTAGCCAGAATAGAATATTGAAGTTTCTGTAGGACAGATTTTTAGTATCCAATAAACCCATTGTAGTAGGCCTATTGGTTTTAACATCTGTAATAATATTAGAAAACATAAATTAAATATTTATAGGCCTAACCGAAATATTTTCTGTGTTAAAAAAGAAATTGTTGTTTTCAACAATCAACATTATGAGTTTATTATTGATGAGCATTTTAATATTAGACTTGAAAATCTTAGTCGCTGACTGTAATAAACTGTGAAAACAATGCACAAACTTTCTCTCACTCATTTCAAAAATAAAAACTAACCTCATTATAAAGAGACAGGTTGGTAGGCCTAGTTGTCTATCAAAAAGTATGGACACCGTGTATATATACAGTGTTTCCAAAACTCGTTTCAAAATTTCAGGATCTGGTTTTTTGGATCAAAATAAGTAAAAAAGTTCCAATAAACATGTTCTAAAACTAAAATGCTAAGTTTTCTTTCTGAGGCTACTTTATGTTTACAAAAAACATTATATTTTTGGAAATATCGAGTCCAAATTTGGTATAAATATTTTGTATGTGGCTTTTTATCAAAGTACTCAAACCCTGGACTTTGTTTTCAAAATGGCAGCCGTTTGAAATTATTAATGTCGAATATATCACAAAACATTAATTTTAGAAAAAAAATGTTAAACGCAATTTTGAAAATATGAATTCCTGGTTTTTGGTACCCTACATTCATAAAATGTCACATAAAAATATGTACACTCAATTTGCACTAGGTATCTCATTTATTTCTAAAAATATAATGTTTTATAGTAAAAAATACAAAATGGCGGACAGACAGTAAATCAATCATTTTAGGACATATGTTCACAGGATTTTCTTTTTTTACTTATTTTGACCCAAGGAACCATAAAATCCAGAAGTTTTGGAATGTAGTTTGGAAATAACCGTAATTAAAATATGTTCAGAAATGTACAATTTTCATCTCACGGCCATTTTGTGTTTTTTGAAAAATAATTATTGCTTCTGAAATTATTAAGATTTCAAGTCGACATTTTATCAGTATGTATAAAGGATGATATAAAGAAAACATCCAGTCCGGTAGATATTTTCCTGACTTCCTTGCACCTTGGGCCGTGACTGTTTAAAGTGTAGCCTACTCCACTTAAGCATGTTCGAAAATATGGAACGTGTATAATGGCGCATCTGCAGTACCAGTCTGACGTCACAAAATGTTAAATCAAGGCCAGCGTATTCCGCACCGACTTTGGACTGCATTTACAGGAATGATTTTATAACCATGTAACCACGTGCTGCCAAAGGAAACATCGCAAGTAATTTAGGTTAGTATCACAAACAACAGGCTGTGTAGATTCATAAAATGACAATCAGAATCAGATAAACAAGAACACAAATTGAAACTATTTCAAAATGCAATTCGCGTGTTCTCCCCAACCATATAGGTACTTGATCAGCATTGAACATTGCCCGAAGGTGAAACAATTGTAGTATATTTATGTTTTAAAATTTTGAAACTTAAGCTTCAGTGCTTATAGCATGGAGTTTCAACAAGAAATTTCTGGTGTTACATTAAATTTAACTTTATTTTATGTCTATTATAAACAGTTTCCAGTGCGAGATTTTATTTTAAAAATTATTTAATTGTGAAACATTTTGATGGTACTAACATTTATATTTATTATGATTCTGGGTGTGTTTTAAGACTCTTGGGGTATTTATATCATTTTCAGAATGACGATTGTCTGCCTATCATTTTCTTACACATTATCTTTATAACAAATAATTTGATGAGTGAATTTTTAAATTTGATATGAGGTGGGTGTTTCAACGATTAAATTTCTGTTAAAAACGCATAAACAGTTGAGGATAAAAATAGGGGTTGGATTTATATTTATAAACATATTAGATGTAAATGTATTTTGGAATGACGATTACAAATTTAACATCTGTTAATAGCCTACGACCTGAACCCAGAATATCCTAATGCGCCTGCGCACGCACACAGTAAATAGCCTTGACGAAACTTATCTATGTTTTTTAAAGAAAGATACAATAATAAATACAAAATATTGACCGACTAGTTATTAATTTGACATTAGTTACGATCTAAAAAATAATTATATTTTACTACCACTATTATTATTAAAATTTCAATATTCCATTCTACAAGGTTTTCGGGGCTTTGAGCACTTTGGAAAACATTTTTTAAACATTATAGTCCCCCCCCCGTCTGTATAGCATTTTAGTCACTTATTGTTACTTACCGGTGACGCGATTAATTGATCATTTTTCTTCAAATTTGTACGAGTTGGGTGTTCCATAGAATGATGATATTTTGGACCCACATCTTATAGAGATTGGAGGTGAAAATAGGGTGAGCACAGAAGAAAAATATTTGTTTGTAATCTTTTTATTGGCAAAAATCAGTTTAGGTTAGGTAAGAAAATCAGAATATAGATTTTTATGTAAACAAAATGTTGGGATTTTTCCTTTAAACATGAATACGTTGCGTCCCAAGCATTGTAGTTTTTTAAGAGGTAAAAGAGATATTGAGATATAATTTAATTTGGTGGTAGTACATTTCCATTCTATATGAAACAACCCGTATAGTGAGTAAAGGTTTGGCAATTTCGAGTGCCCCTAACTGGATCTATATAGTCTGAGGTTACATCTCTCTCCTTGATCTTTTCTGTCAAGTCTCTCTCTCTCTCTTGACCAACTCTTGTTCTCTTTCGACCCTGATATCAATAACCTCATAATACTCGAAGTTTCCATGGGTTGCCGTAATTCCTTTTGAAATATCTTCGTCAAAGGGTTCAGAAAAAAATGCTCTTTTAATATATGGATGGTTTCGACCACTTTTTGAAGGGGGGGGGGGCAAAATTTGAAAATTAACCTCTGGAAAAGCATTAAATTTTAAGCGTTAAAGGTCATATACGTGTTTTCATAAAACTCAATACTTTTCGAGATATAAAAGCCCGAAAGTTTCAATTTTTCTGGAAAAAAGTTGATTTACTTCAGACGATTTTTATAAAAACTGGTAACTTTTGGTAAACATTGTTTTGCACCTAAATTGAATCTCTTAAAATTCTCTTTAAAACTGTCTAACTTAAAAAAATGACATTTAAGACTAAAAGTTTTTAGTACGTAGTTTAAAAAAAATAGCCTAATTTTTTGTAAAACTACTGTTTGTTTTGCGAAAAGTAAAATATTAGGAGATAGGTTGGTTTTTTAATTCTACATATTACTCTGAATAGTATTAAATTTTTCTAAGCAGTAGTATATTCCTGTAAAATAATATAACACTTTTAAAAAAAATAATGTATATTTTTTTTCTAAAATGTCTTTTAAAAAAAATTATATAAAGATGAAATTTGTTGAAAAACATATTTATTTAAAAAACGACAAAGTTAAGTTGCAGCATGTTTGAATTTTTTTTAAATATTAATTTGACAATTTTAATGTGTTGTCTAAATATTGTAAAACGAATTTATATAAAAGGTAACTTTACACCTGCCGCCCACAACATCAGTGACCCACTTTTTTTGTATACTGTGTCTTTTAAAAAAGGTATGGAATTGTATAATTATTATTGTATTATTTCTTATACACCTAATAATATTTTTTGGGGTGGCCATAAAATAAATTTTATGTTTCTAATATACTTTATGAGTTTTGGAAAAGCAAATGATTTTATGCAATTTTGACTACATTTTCACTCTTAAATACGGCCATTTTGATCTTAACCTTTTGCTATTTTAAGAATTTGACGTCAAATTCATTTTCCTCGTCCCAAAAACATAATAAAGTTTTGCTATTCAATTCAACAATTTCGAATTTTTTGCACTATTTTTCTTAGTTAGGGGTGGTTTTCTACCCTTAGGGGTGAGAGTATAGTAAAGTTTTTTTTTAAACAATATTATCTATACCCTTTCTAGAACACATTATAAAATTACATGGACACAGTGAGTTTTTCTCCTCTGTTGATTAAAGCCTGTTTTATTCTAATTCATCGAGACAAGCCTATCTGTCTGGAGGGTTAAGGGATGAATAAGAACTGTTGGGCGGCAGATTAATCCTCACCTGAAAACCAAATCAATCTGTGTTTAATAATTTACGCTATTAGACAAACAAATCAGTGTCTGTCTCTTGTCAACTAACTGCATTTGCCTTTAACCTCTCTCGCTCAAATTTGTCCCATAGCGTTATTTGAAAATTAAAAAAATAGCCTATTAAAGCATCGAGAGCTAGGAATCTTATTTTTTCCTTATATAGGGCGATGATGACTGATAAGTATTTCGCCTTTAGAAAACAAGAAACAATAAAACAAAAGTAGGCCTAAGTTAAACAATATAAATTAGATCCACTTAACGTCAACATGTAGGTCTACACATATAATATATACGTTTTTCGAATTGATTCTAGGTTATAGTTTTACATTTAACAAAAGCCAATTAGTCACAAAATACACAAATAGCTTTGGAACAACAAATAAACCTATGTTCCAGTTGACTGTTATCGTAAAACATCATTCTTTTAATTAATGATTTATCTTATTTATTTGATGTTTACCTTTTTAGTTAGTTTAACCAGAGAAGCAGCGACGCACAGCGGTAAAAACACACACTACCAAACACGGAACTACTAGACTCTGCCAACTCGCACAGAATACTGAACCATTTGCGATTCTGATTCTGACCTCGAATCTGTGTTTGGGGTTTTCCTCATTCGCAGCAGACCCCTGTTGTTTAGAAATGATTCGTTAACCGCGATATGAGCTGTGGTGACGTAAGAGGATAATTCCGTTTAATTATAAACAAACAATTAGGTTATTGTCTGTGGTTGTAACAAAGGAAAATAGCATCAACTAGGGTTATAAACATTTCCGATGAAATATACTAATTGTTTACCATGCAACAAATAAATATTTTGTTTTTCATAATTCCTTCATTCCACTCGGGATCTTCATCAAGCCTTTCAATTATTACTTTCGAACAAAATCCCACTCGTCTCTCTGTCTAGGTCATCTTCCAGCAGTCAGTCAACTAAATGTGTTTTTTATAAAATTCTATTTTGTTTTTCTTGTTGCATACCTTTGAACTGACAACTTCGGTATCCCAGTAGCGGGTGAAACTTTTCCAAGTGAATTAGACCTGTTTGGAGATTGGCAGTAAAGTAGGCACAGTTTCTGTTGGAAAATCTATGGAATTTCTTTGAAACTGATGAATTGATTGTCTTGATGGGGAACCTTATTGTTTCATAATCGTTTTCAAAAGCAATAACCTAAGAACAACTTTTCACTTTTTATTCAATTGAAAAATTCATTGTTTCGAGGTTAGATATGACACAAACTGATTGAACACAACTACCAAATTGTTTCATTGTTGTGTGTTAACAAAACAACAGCTGATCGAGATTCAACAGATGGCAATTGCATTGCATTGTGGGAGGAATTTATCCAGAAGATTAATGTTCTTTTTGTTATTCCGCCATTTTGTTTTTATTGACCATAAAAAAATTACTTGCGGGTATATTTTTTTTACATATCTATGTAATATAAACTGTAAAGTGTCAAGTTTGTAGAGTGTTTCATATGTCCGGCATATTAATTAAAAAATAGCAAACATTTCGTGGGACACCCTATATAAAAACACACAGTAGTGGTAAAAGCAGCTAGATCAATATTCGGCAAAACTTAAAAAAAATTTAACCGTAGAACTAATCTTTGGAAATCCGGAAATTACGTGAATTTCACTCGGTTTTTAGAAGGTCTTGGAGTTTGTTTAGACGATTGATTCGGCATCTCAAAGGAAAACTAAAAGAAAAGAAGAACAATTTGTTTAAAGAAACACTGACAACTCAGTGTATTTTGTTATAAAACAAATTTTCGTTACAGTCCCAAATAGAATTTAAATACCAGTCTGAACGAGAATTCATTGGGATATTTCAGCATATTTTTAAATACTTTAAATTGAAATTAGGATTTGTTTAACGAAAAAATTTACATCTATTTACACTCATAGTTAAGCAACCGTAAATTCCAATATTGATAAAAAATTGGTTTAAAGATAAAAACACGACTAAACAAGTAACTTAGTTTGGATTTTATTTTTAACAATGATCTAGAAATAAAGAAAAAATTGTATAGAGGCTGCCAAATTTCATTAAAATGTATTTTATAACACATTAAAAAACAGGTAAGTAGACTTATAATGATTGTAAATTTTTGTATTTCTCCTTAAAACAAATTAATTTGTTTTTTGGTCTAAAATTTACCTAACTGGTAGTTGACATTTTTCTACCCAAGGGTATCAATAAACATCTCAAATGGTATGGGGGGGGGAGGGGATTTGAAATAGTCTAGGTTGATATCTATCTAATAGCTATATTTCTGAAATGGAAATCAACCGATAATTGTGAGAAAGTTTGTGCAATATTTAATTATCATTCGTTAAAGCTCACAATTAAAACACAAATAATAAAGTTATTTCTCAAAGCAGTCAAAAGTTAAAATTCATTCTCTCTGTAAAAATAATTGTAATGCATAACATGTCTCTCCACATGTTGGTTAAAATATAATTAATTAGAAAATAAATATTTCTATAGTTTACAATCCCAAATCAAAAATATATACTTAAAGAAAAATCTAATTTTGAAATATTACTCGGGACATTTTATTAATAGGTTTTAAATAAGGTTAACCTAACACAAAAATAAGCACAACTCCGACTGTTGGGTAAACAACGTATTTTTAGAAAAACATCAAAAAGAACTGAAATAACACAATTTAATGACTCCATACTGTTAAAATAAGCTGTTTCCAACAAGGTTTACTTAGCAGAACAAATATAGACACCATACTACTTACAAATCAAGACAACTGGATCTCAGTCAATTCAAACTCTCTTTGTCTATTGTGGAAATTTTAAAAAATAATTAAAATCTTATTTGGAGACACACTGTCGACGAGATTATATAATTTTATCATTTTGAATTAAATAAGAACAAAGACAATTATCACCTAAGAGGGCTTATTGTATTAACACTTAATAAGTTGTAATTGTTTAAAACTTAATCAATTAATCGAATTTAAAATAATTAAAGCATAATTTTCCTGACAAATATTTCACCAGTTAATAATTCATACAAGTTTTAGTATCAATCTAGAAATATAATAATTATATTATACAAACCTCCACGAGTCAAATCCGTTAAGAGAGGAGCCAGTAGACAGCCTGACCTTGAAGAAACCAATTGGGACCGTGCAGGTTTACCAAATCATTTCCCAGCTGTGACAGCGCTTGGCACAGCAATTCTTCTGCAGTTAGCGCTCAGAAAAATCAAAGATACTGCATTTTATTTCATATCAGCAGCTGCTTTCCTTCCTTGTAAACAAATCATCAGAAATTTCTCAACAAAAACGATATTTATCCCACTAAATAAGTAAATACAATAGAAATATTTGCACTTAAATTTCAAGAAACATCAATTGAAAACTAATATTTATTTTTGCACTGGGTTATTACTATTATTACAAAGGAAAATAATTATTACCGTTAAACAAATTAAAAAAAAAAAAAAAAAAAAATTTAAATAAAAAAATCAGTATCGTTGAAATAATAAATTGTCAGTTCAACTTAACATTTAAAAATTATTAAAACAAACCTATCATTGACCTAATACAAACATAATAAAACTAATTATTTATACAACTCTATTAGCATTACATACCGTCGATAGCCTCGCTCGGGGGTTAGCCTCGTGCAGGGTGGTGTTCGAATTGACAACCGCGTGCTACTCTTGACTTTTACCCAAAGAACATGATTCGTGGTGCATAGTATAATAGTTGGAAAAGGAAAGGTTAGGTTAGGTTAGGTTAGGTTAGGTTAGGTTAGGAAACTTTGTACTTTTTAGCAAAAAAAACCTCTAGTTCACCATAGTCTTATAAAAAGTAAGAAAAGAGTATTTAGTAAAGACCCTAGAATACGCTAATAGCCTCAGGCTCGGAAGAGAACAAGAATTGGTCAAGAAAGAGCTGATATGAAAGATTAAAAAGGAACTAACATAATACCACATTAAGAAAGGTGTAAATACAGTTGAGGTCACTCGGAATGTTAGGCCCGTACTATAATGGGCTCCTGAAGGAGAAACTTCGTCCTAGTAACTTCATTTTAAAATAGAATTTCTATCCGCTTGAAAAAAATTGACGATTTCTTGAAATCAAATTTCTTTTCTACTATTATAACTACTTGCAAATTTTGTATTGTGGCTCTTATATTCTACGTGCATAATTACCTCAAAACACCTAACAATTTAAAAATCTATAAAACAGTGTAAGAGAAATCATTCGCGAAAAAATTCAGATTTACCCAAAACAGACTTATCCAAGAAAATTTCAACATCGATAATTCTCACTGTCATATTACTTTCTCTATATAGAGAATGAGAAACTAACAACTCTGTTTCGCTGCTTTGTCCATTGAACTCTTGCATAACCTCCTTGCAGAATATACTAAACCTGTTCTAGACATCCAACGAACAAATTGCTATTTACTACCTACAGTAATATTTTTACATTCTTAGAATACAAAATATGTAAAAGGTAATACATACAGGGTGTCTTGCAACCATATGAACAAACTTTGTCACGTTATTCAGCATGCCAAAAGAAACAAAAAAAGTAATATAACATGGGATGTGTCCTATCTCATTCCGTTTTCGGTCTATCCGTCTGTATGTTTTTTTTTTTTTTAACATTAATATCTTTGAAACTATTTGAGGGAAACGTTTCCCACATAGACGGGCTTTTGAGAATCCTCATGCGATTGTTCAACGTAAGTTTCAAAACAAATTCTCTGTCAATGTTAGGGCTGGAATAATTGATGGGCATTTAATTAGGCCTTACATATTACCAGGTAGACTAAATGGACCAACGTATTTAGTTTTTTTGAGGGACATCTTGCCTAAACTATGTGGGAAACGTTCTACATACAATCTACATACTAGCTAATCTTGAATTACCCCCAGCAACACCATACATAACCCATGGCCTCCACAATCCCCAGATCTCACACCTATTGATTTCTTTCTGTGGGGACATATGAAACAATTGGTATATGCAACTCCTGTAACTTATGCTCTGGATCTTGTAGCAAGAATTGTTAAAGCTGCTGCAATCATTCAAGAAAGTGATGTTCCTTCAGAGAGTCATCCTTAAAGCGCTTTCAACTCTGCAACGAAGTTCGAGGACGCCATTTTGAGCAACGATTATATAAAATCACCCTCTGTTCAATAAGTCACTTAATAGACGTTGACACCACTTTACTTGTAATCAGCTGTTTTGTTGTTTGTTCTTGTCTAATGGACGTTTTAATAACCATGGTAACCCATGTTAACCAAAATGTAATTTTCTTAGTTATACTTCAGTCAATAAGAATAAATTATACATCATTTTATTTGTCTTAAAATTGTCTAACTTTTTTGTGTCATAACATTTTTTGATAAAATTTGTAGTTTATTAATTATTTAACTTTGAATATTTTGAACTGCCGCCATCTTGAAACGGAAAGTTGTATGTAAACGAAATTTTATTGGCATTTTTAAACTACCTACAGTAACAATCATACCAAGTATCATGATTTTCCCTGAAATAGTTTCAAAGATATTAATGTTTTAAAAAAAAAAAAACGCATACAGACGGATAGACCGAAAACGGAATGAGATAGGACACATGTTATATTACATTTTTTGTTTCTTTTGACATACTGAATAACGTGACAAAGTTTGTTCATATGGTTGCAAGACACCCTGTAGAGTTACGTGTATTGAAAACATTATCATTGAACATCTCTACATCAATGGATACAACATTTACAAAATGATGCTAAGATGATGTCCTTTCTCACGCAATGAACACGCAAATAGTTGTTTCTATTGTAAACAATGCTGCTGGGATGAAGGCCACGATTTTGTAGCTCATTCCTTGAAAATACAAGTAAACAATTTCCTAATAAACAATGCTTCTAGGATGAAGTCGATAATTTCATACCTTATTTCAGGAAAATACAAATAGTTTTCTCTCGGTGAACCATACTGTTTGGGTGAAGTCGACGGATTCTATTATTCGAATAGCTATGGATTGATAGCAAAAAACAAAAACAAAAAAATAATAGTGCGGAGGTATCAACAGTAAAGTAGCACATGCAAGCTGAGCATTTCTACGTTGGAAAATCTATGGTATGTCTTTGAAACTATCCCGTTTCTAGTAGGACAGTTTTCCATTTATGAATTGATTGTCTTGATGAAGGAACCACATTTGAAAACAGCTTATCGCTTTATTTACATTTTTTAAAAAGCAATAACCCAAGAACATGTCAATGTTCAATTGAAAAATTCATTGTTTCGAGGTTAGGTATTACACATAAAATGATTGAACACAACTAACAAATTGTTTCATTGTTGTGTGTTAACAAAACAACAGCTGGTCGAGATTCAACAGATGGCAATACACATTTTATTAGATTGTATGAGGAAGTGGTTTTATCTAGAAGATTAAAGTTCGCCATTTTATTTCATTTGACCATAAAAAAAATGAAACTCAAAGGTACATTTTGATACATATCTATGTAACATAACTGTAAAGTGTCAAATTTGTAAAGTGTTCCATATGTCCATCATATTAATTAAAAAATAGCCACCTCTTCGTGGAAACTCGGTAGAACTCTACAGAAATTCAGAAAAATCAAATGGAAAATTTCAAAATGGGTGCCATTTTAAAGAGATTTTGTTCGTATTTTGTGTTTTATTCAAAACACACTAATTTGGATAAAACTTTGTAGATTTCAATTCTGCATGCAATGGTACCAACCCAACATCTCTACAATAACAAATAGCAAAGTTTTTTTTTAAAAAATGCACTATCGAATCCTAACCTCCAAAAAAAAAAAAAATGTTATATAATATAGTTTCGAGCTCTGGCAAAGCCGAATCACAGATACGAACGTAATGAGTAGAGGCTTTTTCAAATATTTACATCTATGTAATATTGTTTGTTGGTAGGCCTATCCTATAGTCTGTATACGGTAACTTGACGTCTGAACCCTTGGCTACCTGCGAGCGGCCGGAACCGTCCCCCCGTCGCTCCCTTCCTCACCCAGCTGTTTCAGTGATGAATCACCTACTAGCGTTAACACTGCACTATTTTTATTTTTTTATGGGAGACACAATTTAAAATTTTTTTCAGCATAGTTAAAATGTTTAGGAAAATATAAGCAAAATATACAGATAATAGTAACATATTTCTTTCTTTCAAATTTAAATCTATTAAGTCACTAGTGTAATTCCATGGAGTGAGTTACTACACGTGTGTCATACAATATTTTATCCAACTCCACTGTAAGAAAACAATTTATAAGTTTAAATATAAAATTAAAAGCCTTTGACTTGTACTATAACGCTAATAGGTTAGGTTAGGGTGGCTATGGTCTTAACAAACAAAAACATATAATTAATAACAGCTGATTGAATATTCAATGTAGATCATCGAATGTATTATAAAAATATAGGCCTACTTAATAAAAACATATACAGTAATAAAGTATTCAAGAACGGATTTATCTTACATGTTGTTATAATAATTGTCAAAATAACTTTATGTGTGCTGATTTTGAACACGTTGCAAGGAAAGCAACAAAGAAAATTATAATCTATAAAAATATTGAACATTTTCATTGGCTGCGGCGTCAAATTTTCAAAAGCGTTACGAAATGGTAGCGTTATGGCCGCCCATTACACCACTAGTGACTGTTTAACATGTGGGGTTAAGTAAAGATGTGTGTACTGATAATTATATGGAGGAATAAATAAATCGATGATAAAAAAAAGAACATAAACAAAATATTAAAAATATTGTATTTTCAACCTTTGACATTCGTTTAATCGGTAACAAAAGATACTAGTGGATTGGACTCTTGTCTAATGCTAAAAAAAAAAGATACAAAAAAAAGTTGAACATTGCTTCTGTCTTGGGTATTTCACATCAAAGATAAAGTGTCTAATTATAAAACAAGTTTTCAATCAGCATACTCCCAATTACGCAGTTCTTATCTTCCTTTTCTTCTTCGTAATCATTGATTAAAAATGAGTTTCGAACAATGTTGGGGAATTTCGTTTTTTTTGTAGTTATAGTTTTTTATGGCAACTCTGACACGGTGCTAAGATAAGTCACCCGTAGAAGTAGACCTAATTTTATCTCACTAAACAATATATTTATTTTATAGGCATTAGTAAACGTGTGTTCTTCGTACATATTGAATTTGTTAAATATATATATTATAACAAATCTTAATTTATTATTTTATATATACGCACGTTATTCGTGCAAATATTAATAAAACAAAACTTTGACATCTGTAGGTTTTAACTCTTTCTTTAATTGAAAAATTTAAGTTTAAAAATCATTTACAAAAAAAAAAATTATCGTTCAAATTTGATGCACTTAATAATTATTTAATTAACATCTTAATCTACTAGGTACTTATTCTAAGTACATAGTTAAATACAAGTTACTTATTCTACAATGTCTTAATCTAAAATAAAGAAATAAGATTGCATCAGAATTTTTTACTTTTAATTATTTTGATAAAATGCTCCGGCTAACTGAAATTTATTATTTATTAATTTAATTTAATTTCTCTTTACGGGTTCGTTAGGTTCTTTGGTCACTATAATAATTTATTTAATATAAAATAGAATTTGGTGGTAGTTTGTTTAATTGTAATTGTCCATTAATTTGTACTTATCGACTGTGAAGTTCTATTACAGCTCCAATGTTCCTGGTTCCTTGAACGTGGTTCGCGTGTAAACTGGCAGTAGATGGATTGATTTGCCTTAATCTTTTCGACGAATCTTCTTTTCTTCCTACACTTGTATTCTCACACACTTTTGTGACGACGATTACTTTTTTATTTTATTCAATTATTCCTGTTCAAACACTTTTACAACGACGCTATTACTCACACACTTTTGTGACGACGATTACTTTTTAATTTATTCAATGATTATTCCAGTTCAAACACTTGTAGAACGACGCTATTACTCACACACTTTTATGACGACGACTCTTTTAAACTTATAAACGACGATTATCTTTTAATTATACTTCGAAGATTATTATTAAACACTTGTACAAAACGACGCAGTTACTATTTAATTTCGACGGTTGATTTCGGCTAAATCTTTCACAACATTTTTTTCTTTTTGCTACTAAGAGAAACACTTTCTCCGGAACACCCTTCTTCAATAAGTTAACAACCAAAAAGCCCTCTTGCGCTTCTCTTCTACCCTTATTTATAATTTTTATTTTCAAAATACTTTATTCCGATCCTCTGCCTTCATTGGCGTACTTTAAATCTTTTACGTTAGTTTAGAATGATGCAATTCCTTTCATTGGCCCTTTTCAAATAATTTCGGTTGAAGGCATTGAACTTTTGAATGCTTTGACTCCTTAAAGATTACATAAAACAAACAACACCACAAAATTTTTTTTCCAAATAGGGTCTAACGATTTAGATCAAATTTTCGTCACATCACAATATTGCCGTCTCTTAAAACCAATATATCGGTGGTTGTTATAAAAAACCTAATAAGCCTCGTAGCTCTGTATGTATTAAATATCCTCCACTAATCATTATTCTAAATAACCTTCTATCCTCATTCTTTCTCCAGTCCTGTCCTTCAAACGGAGCGTTTCACAGTATTACTAAATCTGTACGAATTAAAAATTTACGGTGTTGACCCAAAATAGAAAAGAAATAGGGAAGCAACAGTTGATAGCAAAGTCTGGCTACAACACCAGTGTTGGGATACAATGTGTAATCACACACTACCCTACTAAAATCAGTCTTTCAGGCCTAAACTATCAAGCTATAGCTGTTAAACGATGAATAAATTAACTAATAAAAGTGAAACTATCTCAACTAATGGAATGTCACTGGAGATGATAGCAATGCTATTGAAATGTACGTAAGGAAGAATAAACATAACTATACAGTCTTTGTGTTGTTAGTGTTATATTGTGGTTTTGGGGAATTTTTTTTATTTAATAAGTGAATATATATATATATAGATTTATGTATAAGACCTTTCGAGTGCCTAATGGTACGGGCGACGACCTATTGGAGGCCTGGAGTGCTTCAACTCAGGCATTCAAAAGGTCTGTTTTCATACACTAAAACGACCTTTTGTGCCCTCTGTATAAAGCGAAAACGTCGACGAACCTTTTGGATGCCTAGAGTGCCTGGTGTGAAATGTACGGGAGACGATATTTTGAAGGCTTATATACGATCAGTTACAAATGCCACCTATTGAAGTCTTATACGATCAGTTACAAAAGTAACCTTTTAAAGGCTTTAGTTGACGCCTGTTCCTGTTAATTTCTATTTTCTGACGCCTGTTATCACCATGGTATAAGTCATCGTGTTTTAGAGACCTGCTATTATTTAAATAGAACCTTTTGAAGACCTTATGCTCTCCAATAAACTTAATTTTGACATTACTTTGTCTGAAACATTATTTGAGTAAAATTTTGCGTCACATAACAATATTGTATAGTTTTAATACAAAAAATTTTGATTTAAAAATTTTCTCATATCACTTACTTTCTTTCATTAATAATATTGTTTGTCAAATACTAATGAAGTAACTATTTATTTTAAATATAACTAGAGGGTACATAATCCTCTGTTCGCGGTACAACTCCCGTTCAGCCATTCGTTGTCCTCGTTTTCATAATATAGTTAACAGAATGTTAAAATATGTTACACATTATTAATCAGAAGACGAAAATAGTTACATTTATTTCTCCAAACAAGTAGGCTACGGTATTTATTTTTTCAAGTTTATAAATAAAACTATATTTTAACTAGTTACCATTTTACTTTCACATTATACTATAGTATAGAGAAAGTATAGTGATCGCAAAATAATTCGATGATGAGATTTTTGTGGATATACCCGTTTTGGGACCCCCTGAGTCCAAAAAAGTGGTTTTTACAAAATGTCTGTCTGTATGTCTGTATGTATAAAAAGCTAGAGAGAAAAATATTCGATCGATTTCAAACAAATTTGCACCAAGCATGTCAATTAGGCATGCTTTATTTTTGTTTAAATTTGTTAAATTGTTAAATTTGTTTAACAACAAAACACACGTCATAGTACTTTTCCCAGCCCTAAAATGTATGTTATACTGTACAGACCTAATTGTAGTTATGCGATTAAGCAGAAAAGTGTCTTAAATTAATTCAGCAGCCTAAACAGTTACTTTTGGTAGTGTTTAACAACAAAATACATGTCATAGTACTTTTTCCAGCCCTAAAATGTATGTTATATTGTACAGTCCTAATTGTAGTTATGCGATTAAGCAGAAAAGTGTTTTAAATTAATTGAGCAGCCTAAACAGTTACTTTTGGTAGTGTTTAACAACAAAACACATGTCATAGTACTTTTCTCAGCCTTAGGGCATTTATTGTCTGGGCATTGAAAGACAAGAAATTGAGATATTCGGCAAAATACACTGGGAAATCCTCACACTTAACAAATATCATAAACCACCTAACTTATAGAAAGGTTTTGAACCCGAACGGCCATAAAGGACCACCGGGTTTTCACTAATTGGTTCTGTTAAAAACATGCGTTAATGACATACCTATAAATATAAGTAAATATGTTTTTTTCACAAACACTCCCGAAATTACACGCCCTTACTACATGTAAAAAAAAAGTTTGCTAATGGCCACCTTAGGATCGTCACGTCTAGGGAAACAGGTAATACAAATTTTCCCTAGGCCCTTTAGTGGAACCGACCTTATTAACCTATCTTGTTATTTGTGCTTTAGATAATAGTATTAATACAATATACAACTGCTATATTATAAATTGCAAATATACAGGATGCCCTCGAAATCTCTGGTCCCCTTTAGTGGATTTGGTCCTGGAATCGAGACAAACATATTTCACAATATAAACATAGGTCAACGGTGCTTACTTTTTCGTCTGTCTGTCTGTCTGTATGTTTTTTCACAAAATAATTCATATCTATAGAACGGTTTCACCAATTGAGTTCAAACTAGACTTGAAGTTATACCTAATAATGATCTATCATAAATAAAATAAACGATTATATCCAATGATGCGTTTAAAAATGGCGACTGTTAAAAATGTCATACCTAACAAACTAAAAAACCTATTATTTTGTCAAAAAATTTCAATACATCTTTGTTGTTGCCCTTTTCAATTTCCTATCGGAAAGTGTAATTATCAAAACAATTGCATGAAGGATAATTGAAATGAAATATCTTTTTTAGTCACTATATACATATACATGTTCAGATTACACACTTAACAAACTTAAGACTAATAAAGTCTGACCCCGAGGTTTATAAAAAAAAAACCTGTTTGGGGTGATACACATGAAACTTACAATCTATGACAAGAGCTAGAGATAAAGGTGGCGGCTGATCGGTTACATTTGATGATTCACCGAAGTTTGTTAAAATTACATCTCTCAACATGGAAGAAACAACAAAAGACAAAGGCTACTTATTATTTATACAGGACAAACAATTTTTATTTATTTTTAATATATAAATAATATTAATTATGCCAAAATAGAAAATATATATCTTAGGAACACAAAAAAAAAAAAAAAAATCCTACCCTAAACAATTAAGTAGGCTATTCTTAAACCTAACAATAAAACAACACAAAAAATATTCCTTATAAGTCATATCTTATTCTAAACAGTCATAAAACATAGAAATATTATCATGAAACAGAAGATATGTTTTTAACACTCTTAAGAATTTACTTAACTTTTTAACAATTTTAATTTGACATGGCAAGTAATTATAAAATTTCGGAGCAAGATAGGTGAAAAACCTTTTATATAAAGTAAGTCTAGGTCTTGGAACATACGCATTCAATCTATTTCTAAGGATTACAGTAGGATTTCGAATATCTTCTCTTTGTTTGTTACTCTTATTATAATAAACTTTTAATACCTTATAAATATACAAATTCTTTATAGGTAGAATCTCAAGTTTTCTATAAATAGGTAAAGCGTGTTCTAATTTTGATTTATTATCTATAATACGAATAAATGAGTTTTGTTGAACAACAATTGTTTTCATTGTAGTATTATAAGTGCCGCCCCATAATGTCAAAGCATACTCTAACTTCGAATTAACAAAGGCAAAGTACAAAGTTCCTAATAGGTCCTGACTACAAAAGGGTCTAAGTAAATAGAAAATCCTTGTATATTTAATAACCTTATCTTTTATGTAATTTATATGAATCTTCCAACTTAGCCTGCTGTCAACAAATAATCCTAAGTATTTAATTTCATCTACAAGAGTAATAGGTAAACAGTTGCAGTTTGGTAATGTACAGTCAACTTCATGGTATTTGAGTAATAGGTTTACACGTTTTTTGTCATTTAAGTTAAAAATTAACGCTTGGGTTTTAGGGCTCATTGCTAAACAATTTTCGGTAAACCAAAGTCTAAGCAAATTAATATCGTTTTGCATACTGTTTTGTAAATCTTGGAGAGTTTTAGATCTGTAAAAAAGTGAAGTATCATCCGCGAATGCTGTTAACATTCCTTTAAATATACCGTCACATAAACTATTTACATATATAAGGAACAATGGCCCTGATAACACAGATCCTTGCGGAATTCCATAGATTACTTCGACTTCCTCACTGAGCTTATCTCCGACTTTCACTCTCTGCTTTCTTCCAGAAAGATAAGATAAAAACAATTCATATGCTACTCCTCTGATTCCTGTAATTGTTAAGTTAAGGATTATAACAGCATAATATGTACACACAATATATTGTTGTGTTTACTGTGTTGGTATAAGATACCGGGTTGAACAAACCGATTATTACACATAACTTAATTATTAACCTTCATCCGATTGTTTTGGCGGTTACACCATCCGATACGAAATGTAAAGGGCTACAAAAATAATTTCTTGAAATTTTTTGTTAAAATGTAGGCCTACGGTTTTTGGGCAATTCAGGTTTGAAATTTTCAAACACCTTATTGTATATAATCGGTTATCTTGTTTAAATAGATCATTGTTAGATTAAACTTTGTGCAAAGTTTGAGCTCAATCAGTCATATAATTCTCTAGATAAAAATTATTTAGTGAAAAAACAAATTGGTGGCTATAGGGAAATAAAGCTTGTCCGGACCCATGTCTAATTGATTTTTTTTTTCTCATTCTTATGTGCTGAATCATATCCTAGAATATTGCCGATTAATTACAAAACATCCTGCATATACTTATAAATCTTATTAAAATTATGCAAAACATCCCAATATTATGATTACGTACGCTGTTATTATCTTTAACTTAACTGTTATCCTTCATCCGATTCTTTTGAAGTTACAACATCCGATAGGGAATTAAAAGTGCTACAAAAAGGTGTCTTGAATTTTTTTGTTAAAATGTACTGTTTTTGGGTATATTATCCCTTTTTCTATACTCTCATTTTTGTTATCTCCCTAAATCTCTCTCTGCAATAGGCATAAAACATTTGGTTTATTTTAGTTTAAATCGATGGAAAATAAACAATTAACATCAAATTTTGTATGACGATTTTTTCTATAGACTTGTGGGTGGAAACACACGATAATATGTTAACTAGACTTTTTTCTATAGATAAAAAACAATCTATATTTGTTAATACCATATTTAATAAATTAGATAATTTATCGAACTATTAAACGCTATTACGCAACTTACCCAGCGCAACATTAATATTAAGACACCGTTTGACCGATCACCATGAAAATTGGCAAATACGTGTTTTTTTTTTCATGGAGAAGAATTTTACCTAAATATTATAAAAGCCATCATGTTACTTACCCAGTCTAACATTAATACTAAGACACCGTTTGGACGATTACAATGAAATTTGACACACATATGTATTATTTCATGGAGAAGGTTTTTATCTAATTATTATAAACATCATCATGTTACTTACCCAGTCTAACATTATTACTAAGACACCGTATGACCGATTAAAATGACAATTAGCTCACACATGTATTATTTCATGGAGTTGGTTTTTTTATTTAATTATTATAAACATTATCATGTTACTTACCCAGTCTAACATTAATACTGAGACACTGTTTGACCGATTAACATGAAAATTGGCACACACATGTATTATTTCATGGAGAAGGTTTTTATCTAATTATTATAAACATCATCATGTTACTTACCCAGTCTAACATTAATACTAAGACACCGTTTGACCGATTAACATGAAAATTGGCACACACATGAATTATTTTAAGGAGAAGGTTTTTATTGAATTACTATTGGAAACCTCAAAATATAAGAAGTAAAAGCTTTTTATTGAAAACATTCTAACTATTTAAAATTCTTGTTTATAAACAACATTTTTCCTTTTGTTATCTGGGGGTAAGTTATACAAATTTTTCGGATTTCCTACTCGAGATCAAGCTACGTATAATTGACCGTGAGAAAAACAGGAATCTTTGAGACTTATGCCGCAATACTTTAAAGTTTGTCCCTATGGTTTATCTGGCTTATTGTTAATGTGTAACATATGGGTCTGACTTTTTAATCTTACAAAAGTTATCGGCGTAACTTTACATACTCTATAGTGTTTACTTTATTTTTGATTTATCCCTTACATCTAGTAAAACTTGATGGTTTATCTGGCTTATTGTTAATGTGTGACAATTGTGTCTGACGTTGTCATCTCGCAAAAAGTTAACGGTTTAACTCTATATACTGTATAGTACTTACTTTATTTCTGATTTATTACTTGCATCTAGTGGAAAGGAAGCAAGACTATCATCACCTTTGAATACGTATTCATTGACTTCATTTAAGTTAAAAATATAAATAAATAAAAACCAACCCACTCTATAAATATTACATCACATCCTTTTTTTGCCCTATGGTAATCTATTAATAAAAATTTGAAAGACATTTCTACTTTTAAAAAAAGAGAGATTGAGATTGTAGTTTTTCTTCGTATAAATTTATCTCTATTCAGACAAAATGTGTATATTCTAAAAACACAGTAGAAATGTAAACTTTTTGGAGATATTAAAAATATATTATATAACATTGATTAGTATAACATTTATATAATATAAAATTAATTAATAAATATATTGAAATTGCTATTTTAAACGACAAAGGCCTACTTAGGAAAATGTATTAACAACCAAATCTATAACTAATTATGAGGGCTAGATACCAAATTTTTACGAAATAATGCTACAAATCTTCTTTCCTTGTAATATTTAGCATTGACTTGGTGGCCGGTATGTAGTGGCCGGTTGCATAAACGTCAATCAGATATGATCTATGATCATCGTCCAAATTGATCTAACATCAAGAGTTTATGTTTATTATTGAGTATATGTTTAGAGTTTACCTAACATTATATTTTGTTGTATTACTTCATGTTTCATTGATTGTAGACATAAAAATTGACCAAGCTGCAAAATTAGCAGTCTAGTAGTCGTTCAGGTAGCCTCTGCCCCTAATAAAACAAAGGGGCTACAGTGTGTTGATCTATAAAAGAAACTAAACGTTTTGTTAACGGTTTTAGACTAATGTCTCCAATGCCTAGTATCTGTTGTCTTTAATGCAGTGCAATTACATTTATACAAAAAATTCAATACAATCAGTATGAAAATATTTCAATAATAAAAATTAAATCCAATTTTAATCCTAATCTTTTAAATTTTGGACATTTATATTTCATTATTATTTTAAACACATATTATTGAGACAGTATCAAATTTCAGCACAATATTTAAAACGCTTAAGTTTCAACTAAAAGTTATCGCACATTAGGACCGTTTAAGGTTATAATTATTATTGTTATGGAATAAATACTTCTTTCCACAGAACTTTGGTTTAACCGGAACAGAATGGTCAGGATCGAATTTAAAACCTATATCCTTTTACTAAAAATATTAGGGATTTGTGATTATAGATTGCCAAAAAATTACCGTTTACCGTTTTTACATTGAGGTGGATTGTAATAACTGTTATTGATGTACTCAATCGAAAGAAACTGACTTCTAAAACTGTTAAAAATTATAAATAGCTAGGAAAGAATTCACGACTGACGTAAAAATTTGTCTTATAAACCGAAAATGTATATCTTTGTTTTCTTTTATATGTGTGTGAATTTGTAACATAAATAAAACTAAAATTTATTTTAGGAAAGTTTGATAGAAAGGTTTCTACGGTAGTCTTTAATTTGTTTTCTAAAAATATTGTGACTGACCATTACAGCTCTCTCATTATCAGGAATTATTTTGTCTTAACTGCTATGTTGAGGTTCAGGTAGCCAGGGCGTTAAGACTAACCTAGCCTCTCTTAGTTTTATGACACTAAGAGACATTTATATATTTTAAATGAGCCTGACGTTTTATCTTTTCGGGAAAATCATTGTTTTTAAAATTCCTTTAGACTTAAAGAAAGCGAACACTATCCCAGTTCATATTGCCAACAATTAAAAATAGCGTATGCCTTTTACATTTTAGGAATCTTGATTTTCTTAGTAATAACGATGCCATTTTTTAATTAAGATAATTAGTATTACTACTGTTACATATTAATTGTAAACAAGTGAATGGATCAAAAAAATAACGAACTTTGTCCAAGAACTGTTTCTTGTTAAATAAGAAAGTTTGTGTGTATGTATATATTGAAGCACACTTTAAGAGTGTTATATAGGTAAGGATTTTTTTTTAAAGTACTAAATTTAAATTGGATGAGTCAGAGGTGGGAGGCACAACAAATTACATGACGTTAAAGTTGAAGAAGTCCTGGAAAATATTTCAAAGTTTTTAAACAATAAATCGTACTATAGCTATTCAACAACTCGAGCAGAATATTGGAGAACTCAAAAATTCCAATAACTTATTTCAATAACCTATGTATGGTCAAAGTTATAGGCTTCTTTGGCGCAGAAGGATAGCACTTTCGTAAAGGATCTTTAATTGTGGTTTCTTATATTTATATTTAATTTTAGCAATAAATGAATTACAGTACTGTAGTTATTAGTTAAAGCACAAATTTGGTAATTTCCCTAGTTCACAATATTATAATGAAAACGGAAAGATAGACAGCCAGAGTGAAGTCTAAAGAGGACTTTATTTTTATTATATAGAGGAACTATATTAATTTTTGTTTTTCTAAATCTTAGGTAGTTGGTTCGAATCTAAATCTCGTTATTTTTTTTTTTTTTTTTAATAAGCATAAAGATTTCAATTTATTTAGGAAAGGCTATTTATAATACTAAATTAATTAAGATTCTACAAAGAAAGTACGTTTGTTGTTTTTAAGATTCGTGTTAAATAGAACAATGTTGAAAATACAATAATGAGACACCGTGAAAATAATAGAGGTTGCAGTTTTACAAGAACAGAAAAACACCCCCCCCCCCCAGCCCACATCCAAAACAGAATCACGGACGCATGTTATTCTCAATTATCATCTCATCAGAGAATAAACTATATTTCCGTTCACACAGTTGGTTTGTTCACATGTAGGCCTATAAGGTTACTCATCAACATTTGAAGAATTGTGTCAGGAAGTAGTTCTTCCTTCATTGGAACACACTGAGCTTGTTAGGAGTGTTACTGAAAAAAACACATCGAGCTTCAACTGAACTAAACTAAGATGTCTACAAGGAATTGTTTAATCAAATATTTACACATTTTATCTTTACAAAAAATACTGTTCAGCAATTTGTGAAACACGTAAAAACATTTTGCCTTAAAATAGTTGATTTTTTTTGACAAATTTCTTTATTTATCGAAGTTAAAGAGACCAACAGTCAAAAACGAAATATATTTTATCTAACTTCGTTTTAAGATATGTTAAACAATTTGAAGAAAACTGAACAAAAATTACGCGAGCTACTCAATTCGCCAGAGTTTTGAAACCCCAAAAATCGGTTCAAAGCTTTTCCGATTTCTCGATTTATTATGGATTTAGTAATTTATATTAAACATTGAATTTAAAAAACGGTTAAATATCATCAGAATTCTTTGACAACTGTATCGAACTCATCCAAAAGAAATGTTTGTGACAAATAAGTTGAAATTACTCAATCAAACTTCAGAACAATCAAAACTTCAATAGTACAGTTCAATAGAACAGATTAAGTACGACAATATATACATTAAATGCTATATAACATGTAGGATAATCCTATCGTGCTTAGTTTTCGAATATCCGCCATTTTTTAAAAATAAAATAACATTATAACTTTAGAAATATATATGATATTGAGTTCAGATTTAATAAACGCATTTTTCATGTAAGGTTTTATACGAGAATTGAAAATGATTTCATTTTAAAATGTTAAAGTAGTATATATTGAAAACTTGTTAACTTTATAAAACAATTACATGAGAGTGAAACTTTTATTTGTTAATGACGAACAATATGGTATTTATATTTGTACTGTAGCAGTAAAAGAATATATATTTGAACAGAAAAGGGAAAATTGCATCACAAATATTATATAATTTTAACAACAAATAAACTTGTGCTCTATGAAGTAAGAATCGGTTGACATTTGATGGTTGGAGAACTGAGGGGTTGGTTTTGAGATTGTCTAGATAAACATTTATAGTTAGTTATAGAAATTCGAACAAACAATATTAGGTAGTAGCAAATTTAAAAATAAAATAGTAGAAATAGGCTGTGGATATCTAGTTATGACTCACTTATGCTTAGTAAGGAGGGAGTAATGCAACGTTGTCACATGGTGTGTTTTTTCTACCTGCGCCAATTCACTGTTTATTTTACAGTTGGACACAATATTAATATTTGCCCGGTCGCAAATTTCACTACATTTGTATTCAGGAACTTTACAACTATATTTTAAATATTTAATAATGTTTTTAATTGATTAAAAAAATACTATTATTAGGTCTGGAATATGAAAGACAAACGTTTATTTATTGTTTACCTTATTTTTGAGGGTCACTCAAATTATAAAGTCATACTATGCCACGTAAAAGTCAGACATTTTTATTTCTAGAAATGAATAGAGGTGTAAGTACGCCTTTGATAAGTTATGTTGTTTTTCAGAGACAAGAACCCTTAGATGCCGAGGATCCCCCAAGAAAAAAAAACAAGTGTTATCCATTTAATTTACCTTTCTTAACGGAATTAATTCAACAAATCGGTCGGGAAGACCACCCTGGATGAATTGTATTGTTTTATATAAACTGTTGTTTTCTAAGTATTACATGGAGAGAAAATTGCACTTCACCGTCCAGTAGTTCAATAAATAAATGATTTAGGCAACTCAAGACATATGTAAGCTTAACATTCATTTCATCAACCATGATAATTGATCTGGTGATATTCCCCCTGCTTGTCCAGAATTTAGAATAAATTTAGATAGTACTCAACAAAAAAACCTTTCAAAAAGGTAAAACTTTCGTAAGTATGACCTTGCGTTTTATTCCCTTTATAAATAAGGCAGCGAAAGCATGAGAAATCATACTGGGGTGGGGGTTGTCTCTGAACACTATTCCAGTGGGCGACATATCACCCCACATTTGATTTATTAATAAATTCCTAAATACTACCATCTTGGAAAAGCAATTTTTATTAATAAACCAATAATATAAAATTTATTGAGCATATATTATATTAATAATCATTTCGAAGTTGTATTATACAAAGACTTGAATATAACTTGCATAATACCTTCAACAACCATAAAATAGTATTTAGATTTTTTTAAAACGTAATGAGCAGTTAAAAATCGAAAATTCAAATTAAAACTTAAAATATTTCTAAAGAAGATAACATGAGCATTATTATTTTATATTTTATTTACAAGTTAAAGTTTTTTCCAGCTTCAACTACTGCATTTTCTAAGTTTAGACCTTGACTTTTATGAATAGTTATTCCATAACTATTGCAAATTGGAAATTGTTTTCTTATTATAAAAGCATTACTCATTAATTGAAATTTAGATTCTATACGTTATATAGAATATTGTCTTTTATTGGTAAGTTCAATTTTAATAATGTCGACAACATTATTATTATCTCTTGTTACAGAAATAATAGTACCTATTGTACCATTAGCCAAGCCGATAGAAACATCAATATTTCGTCTTATCATAATTTTTGATCCAGCTTTTATTTTAATTACTCTAGCTAATCCTGCAGTTCGTGAACTACCCGCTTCATCATTCATTAAAGACTTTATTATTTTTTTGTGCATATTCTTCGCTCGAGTTGTATCTTCGGCAACAAGCTCAATTTCCTCGGCATTAATTTTTTTTAACATAGCATATTTAAGGTATCGCACATTTGATTGGTAGGTAATAAGCAAACAGTATTTAGAAAGTTACAAAGTTAAGATATTTCCACTTAAAAGTTTAAATACATGATTACGCATTAAGGAATATGTATAAGTAATATTTTGCGGATCATGGCCAAATACTAATGAAGTGGCAAAAATGCTATCGCGAAAACGCCACAATCAACGCCATTAAGTTGCTGGGCTACAGAAGGAAATATAATCTTTTTCATTTTTGCTAAAATAAAATGGATAAAGCTTTTTCAAAAAAATTTTAAAATCTGCATCTAATGTATCAGATTTTGAAGAATCATAAATATATAATAACTTACCATCGTAATAGCTACATAACCAATGTTCAGAATTAGAAAACAAAATTTGAATATTTTTTTCACCCTCAGCCATTGGTTTGATTTTTGAAAGAACTTGAAGTCTTCCGGTATGTTGAGGCTTGTAAATAGTAAACCGTAAAAGTAGGTTATGAAATCTTTCAATATGATAATCATTTAGACGTCCTCCATTTTTTATGATATCATAATCACAATTGATCATTGAATATTGAAGATGCCAAGAAGGAATTTGAATAAAATGAAAAGGAAAGTTTTTTATAGAACGGTCTCTAAATATACGTAAGAGAAATTGTCGCATATAATTATTATCACAGTTATATCGCACATAATCTGGTCTAATACCATGTACAAGAGATGTCGCAAAAGCAATTGCGAATATACCACAATCACACTCACTCTGAAGTTGAACTTCAGGCCACTTTATAGTCTTTCCAGATTGAAAATAAAATGGGTATAATTTTAGCAAAACTAATCTATAAGTGACTATGATCTTTCTTTTCATTGAATGAGTCATAAATATAAATAGTTTCAGTGTCAAAAAAACTGCACACAAAGTGACCTCTAAGCATGTCATGATCTGTTAAAGGCCGAAATAAAATTTGAATTCTAGATCTATCAGGAGAAGCGGGAGTAATCATATCATAAATTTGTTATTCTTCCATTCCTAAGAAATCAATATTAAAACATTCTTTTATTAAATCGCTGAAGCGCTGTATATGTTCTACACCTAAATATGCATCTTTGTTAATAATTACATTCAAAATCTTCCTCACTAAAATCAAAAGCCATGCTAAAAATTTCTGTAGTCTAGTTTACTTTTTTTTTTTTTTTTTTTTTTTTTTTTTTTTTTTTTTTTTTTTTTTTTTTTTTTTTTTTTTTTTTTTTTTTTTTTTCACAAAAATAATATTATTTCTTTTCGTAAGTATAGTATAATGCTGTAAGTAAATTTCGAATAAATTCTCATTTCTTTTTGTGCAATATATATTTTTTCTTTTTAATGATACTTATATAAAATTTCATAATTTTATACTTTTATACAATTTGATACTTACGTTAAGTCTAAATAGAATACCGAAAATTTCAAAAACTACCACGATGGTAATTATTTCTTCCTGTCGCCCTTATAAAAAGGTACCTGTGAAGAAAAAATAAAAATGGTCGATAAAATACGTAAATTCTCGGGTGGGGATAAGTAAGGTAAACTACTGGTTTTCTTGTAGAAGTATATACCTGCTAGAAAAAGTAATTTGTAGAATTGTGGGGTCCATTGTGTGGTGATTACACCGACAATGGGTGATGCGCGCGCAGATAGCCCCGACGACACGGATGGACTATTATTTATTTAATAACTATTTATTATTTTGGAAGTTGTATAAAAGTAAAGTTACTTAAAGTCAGTTTAGTATTTCAATATATTTTTGTAAAGATTTGACCTTCGATAAGAATAGTGTTTTAGATTGTCAATCAATCGCTTATCAGCAGATAAGATATATGGCAGGATGCTAACAGACATAAATATCTCTTGGCTCTAAGCCAAAGAAAATACAATCAACTAATTCTAATCTTACTTCTGCCTAATTTAAATTAATGATTACGTTATGATTATTCAACTAAAATCGCTTGCATTTATTTTTTATATGTATAGCCATGTATGTATAATATTTGAATTATGTATGTCTATATATGTATTCACAGGTATTTCGGCATAACCTTACGGCAAAAACTTGTAATATTTAACCAAACGACTTTTTAACCAAACCGAGCTTTTTTTTCCCTTCTGGGCTGTGAAAGCCACCTTCAGATGCCTCACCGGCGTCGACCTAAAGATCTTTTGCCGCCCCAATTTCCTTCCTACACCCAACTAGTGATACCCGTCATCCCTATGAAGGAACAGATACTACCAATAGGGTTATCTAGGATGGTTTCCATCTCTTTCCCCGGCAGGCCTAAAGAGTATAGCCTGGCTCGTCCTAATGCCTCACACTCTAAAAGAATGTGTTCTGCGGACTCTTCAGCCAAACCACATTTCCTGCAAGTATTGTCTGCAGCAATCCCTATCCTGTGTAGATGTTTTCTGAGGTGACAGTGGCTCGTTAAGAGCCCAACCACCCACCTCATGTTATCCCTTCTGAGAGAGATGAGTTGTTCAGCATGTTTCTTGCTTGGTCTAAATAACCTTTTTGCAAGTCTACTAGTGGTTGAATTCGTCCAGGCCCTATTCATCCCCTCCCGTATCCACGTATCAACCGCTGCTCTGCCATGTCCATAGGAGATCCCGAAAACCGGTTCCGGGCCCACGAAAGGGGATTCTGAACCTGACCTGTCTAATTCATCTGCTCTCTCATTACCATCAATACCTGAGTGGCCAGGAAACCGAGCTTACTATTTTGATGAAATTATTTTTATTTTTCATTATTTAGAAATTATACCGCGACTAATTACAACCGACACTTTTTTTATTAGCATACCTTCTTTCTTCGGCGACTTACCCGAATTAACGCTGAATCCGAAATACGTTTACTTTAATTCAACAAAATTAATTTGTTTCCCCCCAAAAATTATAATAGTAATTCCAAATTAAATTATAACGTTACGCATCTCTTTTATTTCTACCTAGGGTATCCCACTTAATTACTGACCTAGACTGCGTCGCTCGAGGTCAGATTATGATTTACTTCTTTCATTTTGATTTGACCAGCATGTCAATTTACGGTGGGAGACCTATCCCGGAGGGCCCACCCTTAATATGTAACGGGAAATTAGGGGAACCTCGGGACTCACAGTCCCAAGACTGAAATCCCAAAATTGAAGACAATATTATGTATTGGTATATATATGTTAGCCATATGGTGAGAATCGAAGATGCGTGCGCACACATACTCGCATCCAGCGTTAATACGGGAAGCGTCGCCTGAATTTTTTGGCTGAAGAAAAAAAATATTTGTCGGTAAACCGTCAAATCAGAACTGTAACTTAATATAACTAATAACTAGCAATTATAAGTGAAATATTATTCTTTTAATGATAAACTTAAACGTTTTTCTTACATCTTATAAGTTCAAGGGGCTTTTTGAATTTAAAAACAGTAATAAACTAGAAAACTCGCGTAAAATTCAATGTATATAATAGTGGTGGTTCGCCGGCCATACTTACATCTGGCGGCTATTGCCGCCCTCAATAATTATTATGTTTTACGATTACGATGAGAATTTTTAGACTACGACGAGATCTAGTTCATAATAATAGGTCATTATGTACTATTACATAATGGTAGAAGAGTGTAGATCAATATGTAAACTAAACACCTCTACAATAAGAATATCACTTCCTTATTTTTTTATAGTCATTCTGTTCAATATGATGCGGTATTGTTAATTGTTAGTGTGAAATACATGAAAAATGTATAGTGCAGCCCGGAGTTTACACGCGAAAGACAGATGTGGTTGGAGCGGAAGTGACGGGGGGGGGGGAAAGATCAGTCAAAATAACAAACACCTCCAAAAAAAAAAAAAAAAAAACGCGCCAACATCGATCTCTCAAAAAGTCGTGAATATGTCTAAGGTATAAACCAGACATTTGTAAGGTCGCAATAGTGGTATCTTTTAATCAAGCACCCAAAATACCGTGAATGCGTTTAAAGTATAAGCCAGGCACTGTAAAGGTCGCAATAGTGGTATCTTTATATCAAGCCCCCAAAATGACGCAAAGCATTTAAAATATAAGACAGGCACTGGAAAGGTGGTAATTGTCTACACGGTATAACATTTATACTCAGGCAC
Organism: Aphrophora alni; assembly: GCA_963513935.1. Classification (NCBI taxonomy): domain Eukaryota; kingdom Metazoa; phylum Arthropoda; class Insecta; order Hemiptera; family Aphrophoridae; genus Aphrophora; species Aphrophora alni. The sequence goes on along the minus strand of OY740767.1, from coordinate 6,568,782 downwards.
CCAAAAGGTGGCCTTTATGTCTGATCGTATAACCGCTCCAAGGTCAGGAATCGCCAGGCACTCAAAAGGTCTTATACATGTATATATATATATATATATATATATATATATATATATATATATATATATATATGTGTTATTGGATAACATGAAATGCATACTTTATACCAGTTATAATTAATCGTGTTTATGGTTGATAACTTTACAAGACTAATTATCCATTACGATCCCAACCAGGGTTGAGACAATTGACACTAGCTTATGGACAGAAGGACAATCGCAGATAAACACCAAAGAGGGAGTCACTGATTAGAATGGCTGATAATCGTGTTCACCGCCCTGTTATCGGGCAAACGTTGTATTATTGTACCGATCATAGGTAAAGTAATTTGCGATATTGTATGAGATTAAATATCAAATTAACTAAATTATCAGCACTTGGATATACAATGTGTTTAGACTTACAGTTCAATCGGTATTTAATTAAACCCAAACTTTGAATTGTTCTTTTGGTTTTTCTATTGTTTCGACAACTCTTCAGATTTGTTTATCTGTTTAAAGTTATCATTTCAAAGTCAATTAATTTATATTTTCTGACATCATGGCGAAGAATCTGGGTTGATCATAAATTATTTTGGATAATTATATTAAACATTTGGGTGGAGTAATAGATATAAAGAGGACTTAAATAACTGGTGAACTCATACAATTACGTATTTCTCTCTCTCTCTCTCTCTCTCTCTCTCTCTCTCTCTCTCTCTCTCTCTCTCTCTCTCTCTCTCTCTCTCTCTCTCTCTCTCTCTCTCTCTCTCTCTCTCTCTCTCTCTCTCTCTCTCTCTCTCTCTCTCTCTCTTTTTGAGGTTACGTTGTCCTAACCTCGTGTCAAAAATTGTATTTTTAGAGTTCAAACTTTCGTTCTCTTCCTTTTATTCTTATTTCTTATCTTTTTTTTTTTTGTTTAAAAAAGTTCATATTTATGGTCTCTATATTCCTCCCACTCCATAATATTTCTTTTTGTTTTTGGCGTTATGTTGGCTTAACCTCATAACAAAATATAGTATTTTTTTAAAAAATTCAAACCCACTTTTTGTCCCCCCCCCCCATTCCTCCTATTCTATAATTCTCTGTTTGAAGTTATTTGTTAATGATGGAAGTTCAATTTTATTATTATACATTTTCCCGTTGATAACGGGAATTGATTCTTATTCCCGAAACGTCGTGTTTAGATTTTTAACACACAAATGATGGCAAATGTCCGAAAAATGTATAATAATAAAATACTCTATAATATTTCCTTTTTTGGCGTTATGTTGCCTTTAACTTCATAACAAAACCCTCTTTCCCTCTCCCCCATTCCTCCCACTCTATAAAATATGTCTTTTTGAAGTTATGTTGCCTTAATCTCGTAACGATATAGTATTTAAAAAAATGCAAACCTCAACAAAATTTATTGGTGTCAACTCCCCATAAACACTGGTTTCAGAGCTATTGGTTCAAAGGAAAATGTACCATCGATACTATCCTAAAACTTAGAATTCTCAAATCTGATGATTATTTATTTATTGGTTTGTTAGTAAATTAAAAATTACTAAAGTCTAAAACACACAATTCCAATGAATTACTCAACTATTAAATGAAATGATTAGAGTTTTTAATTCAAACTCGAATTTAAATCAAAGCTTAATTTTTATTCAAATTTAATTCAAACCTGTGTTTTGACAAAAATCTATGCGTTATATCTGATTCTAATAAGAGTATTGCAGAATATTGTAAATTTGTTTTAAACAATGGTATAAACATAAGGAAAATGCTATTAAGTAAAATATGGTAGTTTAGTTGTAAAAATAAACGTAATTCTTAGAAGAATAAACTTGAGATTGTAAATGTTTATAGGCCTAATCTAGTTTTGCGTTGCACTATTAAAATTGATGAGTCTCATCAGCTACTGTGTTTATTATTATATTGGTTGCTATGGTAACTACATGTTTATGTAAATTATCAACAGTAATGTTTACTTTCTAAAAGCACCTGGAAACAAAGCTGTTAATCACCTCAGCTGTAACACGACAATATTACTTAAAATCAGTCTTGTCAGTTTTGAAGTTTAAAAAATCTTTTGACAAACATATTAACCTACCAAAATCATATTTTTCCATTAAATTAGTAAAGTTGATAAACCTAATCAGCTGTTGTTGGTTCTTATTACATTGGTTGCTGTAACAATCTATCAACAATGTTTTTATTTACAATATTTTTTAAATAGTACGAAATGTTTATTTAATGCATACCTTATCAGAATGTTTATAAATAAAAAATATGTATTTGCATTTTTTTTTTTTTTTTTTTTTTTTTTTTTTTTTTTTTTTTTTTTTTTTTTTTTATTGATATAGCAGAGAATATTTTGCTGTTTTCAACAAAAATTATTACTGTTGCTTAGATAAGCAAACGATAGATTTAAAAAATAATAAATTGTGTAAATGCCAATATTACAGTTTTAATACATATTTATTCTTACACAGCTTATCACAATGTAAATAATAAAGTACAAATTATGTTTTATATTATTATTATTATTATTATTATTATATTGTGCTCCTTTGTTTCCTTTGTTTAAAATCGAAAAGTATATATTTTTCGTTAAAGATATACGATAGTGTTGTTTATTCACATTTATTAGTCATCATAGTGTCATTCATTTTGTAGCAAACATTGTTGATTTTGGACTCTATTGAAGTAAATTATACATTCATTGGTTTCATTTTTCTTGTAATGAAGTGTAGAATAAAAATATGTTACAGATTTTGTTTTAAAATATCAAATTAAATAAATGAAAGTTTGATCAAGTGAAGCACAGCAGGTAACTCAGCAGTTACCGGTCAGTCCAAATACCCTGCGCGCCTGTGTGTGATGGCGCGTGCGTTAGAGTGAGGCTACCCTGCGTTCAGCCGCATTCTCCGTTTGATAATAGTTAAAACCAAATCCATAAACAAATTCGGAGGGTGTCCGGATATTCGGTTGATTTATAAAAAAAAAACATAATTAATTCTGAAACCTTCAAACAATTTCGTAAAAATATTGATAGAACCACAAATTTATTTTTGTCCAGTAAAAAATAAAACATGGTTGGGAAACTCAGGGATTAAAAAAAAAACATTATTTTTGTTTTGTTTTATTGGAAACACTGGATGTACTCACGACTATGGACAACCTGTAAGTTTTTAATTAATATTGCTGTATCAGATAGTCTTGAAGTTACTAATTAAATATCTTGATGTTATTGCTTTCATGACATGTAAATTGTTTAAATTACAAAAGATAATAAAAATTAGGCTACTCAAAGAGCCAATGTTAGGTTGATTTATAATTGCACAATATTATACAATGACAAAACCTATTGTAAGGTGAAAAATATCTTCCAAAAAATAGAATTTCTTCCATCAAAGTTTTTTTAGTAGCTTTAGAAAAATTAGCATAAAATTATTAATTTTTTTTTTTATGGGGGAGGGTGCATTTTGTTTCAATAAACGTACGTACCTGACCTTCAAAAATATACTATTTGAATTTTTTTAAACTCTATTTTGAAACATAAACATTTTGCACATATGTTTAACATGTTTGCAAAATTGTTTATAAATCAGTTTCTATTGTTTTTAATGAATAAAAAGTCTTCTAAAATAGTTTTTTCTATAATTTACAACAATCAAAAGTCTAATTTATAAATGAAATTTAGTGCGATACTGTAAAATCGTAAGTATATTGAAAAAAATTAATAAATCTGATCAAAGGGATTTTGCATTTTCACTCATTTGACTAAATCCGTTTTTTTTTTTTTTCAACTTTCAAACTCACCAAAAAGTGGTTATTTCATGACTGTGAATAACTACATTTATTTCTATCTCATAAGACTCGTACATTTTGAGATATTAAACCGTTTCCAGACTTTTCAAACACCCTGTATATATATATATATATATATATATATATATATATATATATTATTGATTGTTTGCCGTGTACTTGAAGAAAAGGGTGTTTTGCTGACCAGGAGATGAAGCTCTATTTTGGCCAAGCTTGGTAATAGCACTGTGAGTGTTTTGAGAATGGAGTATGTCCGAAACGCGTCAACAAAGCGTCCGTGAGATTATCAAATCTGGGAAAGGTGGAACAATGTACTGACATTCCCAGCGGAGATACAGCTTGGTCAGCCTGAATAGAATATAGTTTTAAGAAATTATAGGTAAATGACGAGAGCTAACATATGGTTCAACAAACAATATGATTCCGACATATGCTGGAATCAAGAATAAAAACAAAAAAACTTTGCATCAAAATATGTAATTCAAAAAGTGAATAAAAATAGAAATAAGAACATTATAATAAAGAAGAACGAAATCAAATGTTAGCTTTACATCTTATGTTAAAAAAGAAAGCAGTATTAGTAGATACAGTAAATTGCATAATAGAAGATATTAAAAATAGAATAAATAAAGAAATGAAAGTAAAATATGGGAAGTTACACACAAAATGTTTTTAATAAAATGAAAAAGGAGGAAACGATACTAATAATAAAAATAACAATTTTTACAAAATGGTAGTGAACCTAGCAAAAGTAGATTTTAGAGAAGAAGAATACGAAATATTAAAAAAAAGTATTAAAAATAATATACAGGGTATAAATATTAAAAAAGAAGATAGAACAAAATACAGTAGATATTGAGAATAATTCATTAAGTTATATATACCCAAGGAAGAAAAGAAATGCAAGACATTTAGTAACCGAAGTATTCAACAAATATTACAAGTAAAAAAAGATAAGAGAGAAAAAAATATTGGAAATTTATAGAAAATGTTTAAAGAAAAAGAAGTGATATTCCCAAAAGCTAATAAAAGGAACGCAACAGTGTTAATAAAAAAGAATACAATAATAAATAAAACTAAAGAATTTTTGAATAAGACAGTATCTAAAAGAATGAACAAAGATGTGACAGATATATATATATATATATATATATATATATATATATCAGAGAAAATTAAGATTTTTTTTAAAATTCGTATAGTTATTAAAGAAATCCATTATAAATATACCTATATGAACCCAAATATTCCGACGAGAGTATTATTAAACGTTTTGATAATGGAGTATATCCGAAACGCGTCGACAAACGTGAGATTATCGAAGCTGGGAAAGGCGGAACAATGTAGGTACTGATTTTAATTTGCAAAACAGACTTTTAAGTTATAGGAAAAGTAACAACATTTGAAGTGTTCATCAAATTAATACTTGACGATATGCCCGCGATAGAATAATCATTCTGTATTGGAAAGTTGACTTCCCAGTCACGCTAAACTGACTTGGAAAAATCCTTAAAGTTTGCAATTCCAGATAAATACTTGTTTTGTTAAGTACTAAATAGTTTTGGATGTATGTGTAAAGAGACACAATGGCAGAAAGGAAAAGGAGAGGATCATCATTGGTTGAGGGTAAATATCAAGAGTGCTGTCGTTGAGAAACACAGTTCAATTTAATAGCGACATGAGCGTCACAGATTAGATCACAGATAAACTTATTTGATATTGTAACTAATCTTCTGTGAAAAGTTAATTACAAACAATAGGCTACCCTATACTCTGGTAGAAAAACATTACAATCATGTAATTAAGAAGTAAAATATAAAAGCGTATAAAACAATCAGATTCAGTCGGTAGCAAGAGGTTTCCGCTTGAAGTTCAGTTGACAGATCATGTACACTATCAAAGCTGTAAACACAGCGAATAAACACCCGCCGATGTTAAGTATTGTCGCAAGCAAACTGAACGTTTTGTACCCCTCTCTGAAACAAAACAGTTTATTTTTATAACTTTTCTTAAATCATCGCATTTTTCAAACTTTTGCGGAAATGTTTAAATTCCCACTATCCCGTTTGGTTTAGTGTTTTCAAAAAGAGCCCCTCTCCAAAAGCCTACGAACAATTTTCAAAGATTAGAGCTGAAGACTATATCTTTTGCTTATGAGGACTTTTGTAGGGATGTCTCCTGCCTCTTGAAAAATAAATTTAAAAAGTTCTGACTATTAAATCTATTGCTTCCCGCTAACGTGTAAACCGGGTGTTTCAGACCACATGGACACTATCTGTAGCGCCTAAACGAAACCAGATAAAAATTTCCTTCCAATTAGAACCCCCCCTTTATCGACCCCAAAGAATTCAGGAAAATTATTTTCGACGCTCCTCAATGACCCAAAAGGGCACTTTTGGGGGGCAGGTTGGTGTTTTTGGAAAATTTTCAAATAGAAACATAGGTCGTGTGATACCTCATTTTAAAGGTCTCTATTTTTTGAACATTTTGGAGCAAAAAAAAAATTGTTATATTTTCATTACTGTACAGGGTGTGACGAAATATATATATATATATATATATATATTAGTTTTTAGTGGGAAATGTGACTGCCAGCTCTCTAACAAAGATAGGGCAACCAATTTTTTTCCCTAGTTTTACAAGAACAAACCCTTTCTGGAGATATGGGGTAGTATGGACTTCTATGTAGTTTTCAAATTTTTAATAAATTTCAAACTTTAATAACTTTTATTGAGAAAAAAGTTTAAAAAAATTCAAATAGAAACCTAGATTGAAAATTGAACCATTCGAGAGACCTTTTGAAAACAAACATTTTTTGTATTGAAAGTTTGGTTCTATCTTGCACCATTGAATAATTGTAAAAAAATGATGCAAGATTTTTAAAAATATTTCTTCACCCTGTACAATAATGAAAAGATAACAATTTTTTTTTGCTCCAAAATGTTCAGAAAAGAGAGACCTTTAAAATGAGATATCACACGACCTATGTTTCTATTTGAAAATTTTCCAAAAACACCACCCTGCCCCTCAAAAGTGCCCTTTTGGGTCATTGAGGAGCGTCGAAAATAATTTTCCTGTATTCTTTGGGGTCGAAAAAGGGGGTTCTAATGGGAAGGAAATTGTTATCTGGTTTCGTTTAGGCGCTACAGATGAAACACCCGGTATACAAGGACGATCTTTTCCACAACACATCTGAAATTTGTACATCTTCTTTGGGTCAGTCTACTATGGCTCACCCGGTTCCGCTTCCCCTTCAAATTCTGGTCAGGTGTATAGCACAACCTGTGGTACTCTATTTTAGTCATTAATGGAGAGGCTGTCAGGAAGAAACTCTCAACTAGTTGTATGCTAACTCTGGATCCCTGCTTTGTTCCTAAACTTACCTCTGACAATCCTGTTTAACTTGTCTGGTGTGTTTCCTTCTAAATGGTATGTTATGTTAGGTTAGGTTAGGTTAGATTAAATTAGGTTAGGTTAGGTTAGGTTAGGTTAGGTTAACCCTGACTCTGCACTACTGCAGAAAACTGTAGTACTTTTACAAGTAGCGTGCAGTACTATACATTCTAATATTTGACCCACTAATTGTCATCCAATCTTAATAAACTTTATACCGTTGGAAAGGAAACTTTTCAAACTTTAATCTTTGTATTTACCATATGTTTCTAAAATGAATATTAACACGTCTAATGATCGATGGAATAATTGCAGAACTGTAAACAGCTGGTCCGTGCGTCGACGAACGCTAGAATTTCGTCAACTTTCAAGACCTATAACAGTTATACACACCGACTTTAGGACAATGATATTTACACCAATAGAAAGCTTGCATTTCCATCTTTCTAGAACTGCTTTCAAATCTTAGATCACGTTTACGGTTTAGGTTTTGTGTTCAACCGCATAAACCTTTGCTATTGGCCAAGATTTGGACCAATAAGCAAGCTTCTTTGGAAGTCGATATGTTTCTCACAGATGAAGTGTTTGTAAAATTCTTTTTACAAGGTATTGAAGATAAAGGTTCACTGATTCCATTGGTATGTCTTGTTCACATTTTGTTCCACTGAGTCTTTAGACAATCCCCTCTCAAACCAACCGTTTTTACAGTTGCAAATCATCCGCTATGTTTGTATCTAAAACCACACGGTTGGCACGTTTTAGGTTAGCAGTTAGTTTGCTCTGAATTGAATGATATTTTGTTGATTTATAGTGAATAACGTTTATGAAATTGTGTTTTATATATAAATAAATAAGTGTAGTGTTTGTTATTGTGTTTGTTTAGTGAAATTAGTTTTAGACAAGCTAAATTTAGTAACATTGTAGGCTATGTCGGTAGGTGAGTTGATAACATACATAACGAAATTTCGTTTCGTAATTTCTGATTACAAAATGGTAAGTTACATAAAATGTTCAAGTTTACAGTTCTATTCTATGATTTATTCTCTACAATTTGGTATATAAAATTTCATTTTTGGGTAAAGGATACATTTTAGATTGGTGTTTCAAAATAGGCTAAATTTTAGTGCCGGTGTGTAGTACGGACATAAAAAAATCTATTTCATAAAAACTACTTTGAAATTGGTAAATGTTTTTACATATTTCTATTCACAACTAAATTATGAAACTTTTGTGTATTTTGTATAACCAGGCCTATACATTTTTATAGTATTTATTTAGGCCTGAATTTAGAAAAAAATCTTCCGTTTTTGAAAATTTTTGCTTCCTGAGCTTATAACTTTTACAATTTTGCACCAATCAAATTTTTAGTTACATATTTGAATAATTTGGACCTTTTCCTAAAAAAAAGCTATGGATCACTTTATGATTGGGATAGAATTTCTATTTTTGGCGAATTTTTGAAATTATTTCAACCGATGAAAAAAAACGTGAATCAATTAGCATGGGCAAATAGAGGGTTAAGTTATGTTAGGTTAGGTTAGGATATGTTAGGTTAGGTGGGGTTAGGTTAGGATATGTTAGGTTAGGTGGGGTTAGGTTAGGAGGTTAGGTTAGTTAAATGAACTTACACACTTTTAGCCTCTTCAAATAGTCCCAACAGCAAAGAGGCAGAAGACGTTACGAAACCACACATACCCAAAAATACGTGAATCGGCAAATAAGCTAGTCGTAGGTCAACGTTCAACGTAGGGTATAGAAACATCACTATACCTACAATTATCTGAAACAAATATCAAAACAAACATTACTATAAAACCAAAAAAAACATTATTTTGTATATTATCATACTTTTTTATGAGTGTCTAGAAAATATCATCCCAAATTTCACCAGTCGTATTCTATAGGTGAAAATAAGAAAAAGTTCCAATAAACAAAAAAAAATCGATTTACACTATTGACCGAAGGTACTTGGGTAGAACTCCATTTTAATGAAAAAACAAAACACAATATTTAGTAAATTCTACAATGTAATTGAATCTTGCCGACCATGGTTTCGCCGGCAACGGCATTTACAAGGCAGCTTTGTAAAACTTTCAGTCTTTGTTACACTGCCTTTAAATGCCGTTGCTGGCGAAACCATGGTCGGCAAGACTCAATAAAATTGTAGATTTTACTAAACATTGTGTTTGTTTTTTCATTAAAAAATAATCGAATTAACGGCTAAAAACTAAAAACATTGTTGATAGATACGTTATTATTTTGTTTGTCAAAAAAGTATAAATCATGTTTTTAGTTTTTAGCCGATAACTCGGTTATCTTTTGAGGTACGAAAAAATTTTAAAAATAGTTTTGTTTGTCATTAAAAAAGTAAGTTTTTTCTGTTTTCTAAAATTGTTTTATAAAGTTAGCGGTTTTAGAGATATTTGACATTACAAATTTTAAATGACCGCCATTTTGAAAATAAACAAAAGAGGTAAAAGGTTACGTAACAAATACCTCCACCAAATTTGAACTCAATATCTTTTCTATTTCCAAACATATCAATTGTTTAGTAAAAACAAAACAAAATGGCGGATATTTTGAAAACTAAGCATTTCCGGACTTATGATTATTGGAACTTTCTTATTTTCACCACCTATAGAATGACCTGATGAAATTTGGGACAATATTTTCTAGACACTCTGTATGTAATAAAATTCCAAAGGTCGCGAGAGATATTTTAAAGCCGTCATCACATTTGTGTTACTTTGATTTTTCAATGCTGTTGTAAATCTTTCTCCTTCGTTCATGACTACCAAAACACATTTTTAGGTATTTTCAAACTAGGTTGAGCTGAATACAATGTAAATTTCCTTCAAATATCTCCGTTTGAAACTTGGTACGTGAAATAATTTTTTATTACCCGTATGTTAAAAATAAAATAAATCTTACCATCGCGGGACGGGGAGACAGAAGTGAAAACTTTAACTATCAATTTTAAAAATTAATAATAAAATAAAAGTTTAGTTTGCAAGTAACATACAATAACATTAACTAAAATACTTACATAATGTTTACACATTTATTCATAAAGAACAAACAAAACTTCACATTTAAATATTAAAAAATATTTTCAACAATGCAACTATAATCTGTATACTGTACCTTGGCGTCTGGACCCAGACCGTCCCCCCTCGCTACCTTCCTCACCCAGCTGTGTCAGTGATGAGTCACGTACTAGCGTTAACACTGCACTGTTTAACTTTTTTATGGGAGACACAATTTTAATATTTTTTCATCATAGTTAAAATGTTTAGGAAAATATAAGCAAATTGATACCAAACACGACACTATTCCGTTTGTAAAAGCCGCCAGTAGAAAGCTCTTTACACAGCTACTTTTTGCATAATCACATACTTATTATTTACATGTTTACGTACTATTTGCATACATTTGTGCCGTGTTTGGTATCAATTTGCTTATATTTTCCTAAACATTTTAACCATGCTGAAAAAATATTAAATTTGTGTCTCCCATAAAGAAGTTAAACAGTGCAGTGTTAACGCTAGTAGGTGACTCATCACTGAAACAGCTGGGTGAGGAAGGGAGCGGAGCGAGGGGGGACGGTCCGGGTCAGACGCCAAGTTACAGTATACAGATAATAACTCTGCACGCTATTCGTGGCGCAGAGAGGAAATACATAGAAGCTACTAAATGTAGGGCCCACTAATTGCCACAGACATAAAAAATATACATCGGTAGAAAAGACAGTAAGTCAAGTAGTAAGTTAGTAAATTTACAATTTGTCTTTTTACGTTGAATCCAGCTAAATATTAAATTACCAAGCAAATAAGACGGGAGACGAAGCCTGGTGATAGGGGTCGTGGCAAAGCTGTACCGAAGTGGGTCTCAAAAACGGAGGAACTCCGAAATGTGTCTACAAATATAAATAAGACAATGCTTGTATTGGCAGAAGATTGTACTCAAACTAGAGTTCAGAGTAAACATTTGATAAGTTCTAAATTTGACAGGTATATAATACTAGGTGAATATAATATCTTTTCAAACATATGATTCGTACTGTATCTCCCACTATAATGCAGCTGTTTTTCCTTATTACTATCTGAAGTATCCATTCATTTCTAACTCACTTTTCTTGGAAGATCATGTTTTCCCCAAACGTTGACGCCTACATCTACATTGTCAAATATTGTCTATCTTATCTTTGTTGAAAATACTTGAAAAAAAAATAATAAACCCAACATTATCTTGTATACAACTGTTCAGATATGACTTAAGTAGAAAGGTGAGTAGTCTGCGTTACTTTCTGACATACACAAAGTTCAGATTAGTTCTGCGAGCGTCAACTAAAACTAAGATTTATAACCTTAAAAGTCGTTCTTAATTAGTTTTTAATATCACTTATGTTATCATTTACAGAATTTTTTGTGTGACAACAGCTTGTTACTATTAACAATGACTACATAAATACTATAAGACACGACATGGCCATGTTAAATATTCTACGCTTATTCTTTAGTTGACCAATACCCGCTAGGTGGCGTTGATGTGACCAATCTGAAGTTGATGTGACTGGCGCTAGGTGGCTCTACGGTGAAACAATGTTTCAGGCGGGTAAGAGAAAACGCACTGATGCCACATATGGGACCAGAGATGCGAGGGAAGGTCGAGAATCGCTTATCTCAGCGCACGAACTGACAACACTGACTATGCTGACGGAAGTAAGTGAGAAGGTGCTGCTAGCGCTTTCTGATAGCTGTGTGTCAAACTTGTGACGAACAGCACCCGTAAAGCGTAGACTATTTCCCTATCCTATGTCGTGTCTTATAGTATTTATGTAGTCATTGCTATTAAGGATTCTAACCACCAAGTGTCTATCCTTACCAAAACATGACCTTTAACTATAAGGGTCGCCACGGATCTTGACTGATGGTTTGACAAGCGCTGGTTTAGGCGAGGGGAGGAGTGCGGGTACTTTCCTAAAAACATTGGTTGCGGTGCGCGTAGAACTGAACATAGCGGTTATTTACATCCGAGTATTGAACAAACTAGAAGTTCTATCAAAAATATTTTCGAATACATTTTTAAGATCAACTAGATTTGCTACAACTTTCTCGCTGGAAGTTTGTTTCTACCACAAAAATTAAAAAAAGTTCTCGCTTACTGACTTTTTCCACGTCATTTTGTTTCAACTTTCTAATATTTTTTCATTATTAAAAATTACACATAATTTGAAAACTAAATTATATTTATACCGTTGTATGCGGAAATTCATACAGAAAAGGCATATATAAGTTTCATTGTAGTTTTATTATTCTCAAAATGTTTAGGAACGTGTAAACGACAACGCGCTCACCGCTCTGGATCACTCCGTTTTGCCGTATTGGCGCTGGTTCGCTATTTCAGAATGGCTAGTAGCGCCGATTCATCGGTCAAGATCTGTGGCGACCCTTATAACACATATGAATCAAACTCTCATAAATATTAAATTATTTGAAATATTTTATATCATACAACTTTTTACGAATTAATATTATGTTTTATTTTACCTGAGACAAATAAATCAAGGCGGCAGCGATGCCAAGCCAACTGTGTAGAGAATAAAAGTTTGCTTTGGGTGGCACTGCATAGTTGTGTGCATCTATGATAGCAAAGAGGCCAAAAGCAAAACATAAAAATATTATTATTCCTATCCCAGCGTGTATTAGCTTTAAGGTTTTCATCTCTACATAACGCAGTGCTCGGAATGTTAGAACAGCTGAAAAAAACATCAAAATGTCCAAGATTATTCAATGCAGGTATTATTCGATATAGGTATTAGGACAAAACAAAATTTCTTTCTACGTAATTATAAGAGTACTATTGCGATTACGCAAGGAATATTTTAGAATTTTAAGGATGACCACGGAGAAAATAGAAACTGGAAACATTTTGTTGTCACATTAACGGTTCTAATGTCCCGCGAATATATCGCTATTTTTGAATTACTTTTTTAAAGTCGAATATCTAATTTTAAACCACCGCCATTTTGTAAATTATAAAAAAAGTCTTTGTGTTTGATAACTTGTAAAACGTAGGGTAACGTACAAAATGGTTACACCAAATCTGAACTCAATATCTCATCTATTTCTATAATGCTTTTTTTTTTTTAAACGAACAAAATGGCAGAAAATGATTTGAAATTCGAGTATATGTTTTTTGACTTTTATTTCTTATCTTTTTTTGATGTAAGTAAGCCGAAAATGAATAGCCAATTCACCTTTTTTCGGATCACACTGTGTAGTATAAACAATGGGGCTTCCAGATCCGTCTCAAATGGAGTTGAATAATATCAATTTTGCGTAGATACTGACGCCTTTGTGAATGAAACACCCTTTAGAATCTCAGAGCGTTGCCACACTCAACGGATGTGGTTATATTATCTGACATTTATTTGTAACCTGATACATTTTTTAACGGATACAATGGAGTAATTAATAAGAAAGCCAAATGAACTCTGAACGTCGCCTTTAAACACTAGTTACAATTTATTTGAATATGAACACAACAAGGTCGCGTTGCAATATCGCTCTTTTTGTTATCCCCCTCCCTCTCTCTAAATAAAAAGAGAGTATTGCAATGGAGGAAAAGTCATTGTTGAAATTTTTCGTGATCATAAACCTTGATTTCTGTAATGCTTTCTAATATCGAAACCAAATAAATATCTTCAAAGTTAAATACGAGGCGTGTAAATTAAGTAATGAGACTAAATTGTTTTAAATTCTTTTATTCTAATAAAATTACAATTCAATATTGTCTCCCTCAAAATAATTACCTCGGGAAGCCACACAACGCTGGAGACAGTTCTTTCAATCCTATAAGCAGTACTGGGACTCGGATACTGGAATAGCCTTCAGCTGGTCGGTTACAGCCGTTCGAGTCTCTCAAACTGACGACCCTTGAGGTGAATTATCAATCTCTGGAAGAGGAAAAGGTTAGGTTAGGTTAGGTTAGGTTAGGTTAGGTGAATTATCAATCTCTGGAAGAGGAAAAGGTTAGGTTAGGTTAGGTTAGGTGAATTATCAATCTCTGGAAGAGGAAAAGGTTAGGTTAGGTGAATTATCAATCTCTGGAAGAGGAAAAGGTTAGGTTAAGTTAGGTGAATTATCAATCTCTGGAAGAGGAAAAGGTTAGGTTAGGTTAGGTGAATTATCAATCTCTGGAAGAGGAAAAGGTTAGGTTAGGTTAGGTGAATTATCAATCTCTGGAAGAGGAAAAGGTTAGGTTAGGTTAGGTGAATTATCAATCTCTGGAAGAGGAAAAGGTTAGGTTAGGTTAGGTTAGGTGAATTATCAATCTCTGGAAGAGGAAAAGGTTAGGTTAGGTTAGGTGAATTATCAATCTCTGGAAGAGGAAAAGGTTAGGTTAGGTTAGGTGAATTATCAATCTCTGGAAGAGGAAAAGGTTAGGTTAGGTTAGGTGAATTATCAATCTCTGGAAGAGGAAAAGGTTAGGTTAGGTTAGGTTAGGTTAGGTTAGGTTAGGTTAGGTTAGGTGAATTATCAATCTCTGGAAGAGGAAAAGGTTAGGTTAGGTTAGGTGAATTATCAATCTCTGGAAGAGGAAAAGGTTAGGTTAGGTGAATTATCAATCTCTGGAAGAGGAAAAGGTTAGGTTAGGTTAGGTTAGGTTAGGTTAGGTTAGGTTAGGTTAGGTGAATTATCAATCTCTGGAAGAGGAAAAGGTTAGGTTAGGTTAGGTGAATTATCAATCTCTGGAAGAGGAAAAGGTTAGGTTAGGTTAGGTTAGGTTAGGTTAGGTTAGGTTAGGTGAATTATCAATCTCTGGAAGAGGAAAAGGTTAGGTTAGGTGAATTATCAATCTCTGGAAGAGGAAAAGGTTAGGTTAGGTTAGGTTAGGTGAATTATCAATCTCTGGAAGAGGAAAAGTCACAAGGACGAATAAGGAGGCTGAGGAGCTACAGGGATGTTTTCACTGACCTAAAACATTCGTTTACTGAAATGTCTGTATGACAAGACGCATTGTCGTGATGCAACACACAGTTGTTTGGTCTCACACCCATGACGGTTTTTCGAAGTTTGTTAAAAACCTATCGGTAAAATGTTGATTGACCACATTTGGCCTTGAGATACAAACTCTTTGTAGCTATCAAAGTAGCAAATACATTTGATCTCTTACTTGCTTTTTATGACTTGGAAGAGGCTGTAATGTACCATTCCATGCTCTGACACTTAGTTTCTGCGTCGTACTCAAACACTCAAGACTAGTCATCAGTCAATCGATTCCAAAAAGTCAAAGCAACATTCCCTTCTGGTGTCCTTTCAGTGCTGCGAAAGATTTTAGGAACCATTTTTGCCCAGGTATTTCTCATTCTCAATTCATTGCTCAAAATATAATTAACTGTGGTTTGAGCCAAATTGAACTCTTCCCCGATCATTCTAACCGTCTACCGACGATCTGAAAGCACAAGATCCTGGATTCTGTCGACTTTTTCATCGCTTCTTGCAGAATCTTCCATCGACACCCTTCCTTCTGAAAATGCCTTAAACCACCTAAAAACCTAGGCTCTTGACAACAAACTGTCTCCGTAGGCCTGCTGAAGTTTTTCTATAGTTTCCATTGCACTATACACAAGTTTTACGCACCTAGAAATAACTGTTTCACGAAAAAAAAAATCACTACGGACAACCAAATGACTCTTGCAAGTTCAAACTGAAGGAGTATCACATGTTCACATGATTTCCAGTGTTGCCAAATCGAACGCTACGTTGCCAGTCTCATTACTTAATTTACACACTTCTCACAACTTTTACAATAAAATGAGAATAAAGGGTGCGATTATTTTTCACATTTACACAGCTTCAAGAACCACCTGGTACGAGCTACTAACAATGGAACACAAGTGGAGTCTGTTTAATATTCATAGATCCGAGGCACGGCAGGATGGAAACGGAGGGTAAGTACTATGATGGCACCTATGCAGTTTTTATTTTAAATATAATATTTATTTCTAAATGTTATAAATTATACTTGATAAATAGCATAAATAACTATATGTTGTAGAAAAGTAATAATAATAATACAATTAATTTATTTAAAAAACAAACCATTTCCAGCTAAGTAAACCATGCCTACAGACATGCAAAGAACATGCCAGTTAAACTGCTGCTTTGGAAAATCATGCCACGTCAGTCCACTCCGGTATCCAAAAACCCAGATGAACATTGTCAAAATGGCAAGGAGACCAATCAACTGACAAATCCAAAACATTATCTTGAAACCTGCGTAGGATGTCTTGAACGTCATTTTGTCTTACAATGATACTGTAACATATTTAAAAATAATTAAATTTTGTCATTATGGAAGTCAAATTAATTTTATTAACTAGGTTTATCATTTCATATTGATATTTAGCCTAAATACTGTTTGATGTTGCTTAACTGCTGTTTTCTTATTTGAATTTTGCTTAAAGTTATGTTTACAGTTTTGTTAACAAAAATTCTGTATGAGCCGGATATTTCATTTTACCACGTTTTTATTAGCTCGGTTTCCGTCATATCTGTCTGTCTGTCTGTCCGAGTGGAATTTTGCAATCGAGTTTAAACTAACTTCCCGATAAGCTAGAGGCCTGAAATTTGGAAACATAGGTCAGAATTGGATGACAATACAATATTAAGTTGGTTTCTTGTCTCTACATTTGTTTAAACAATAGTTAAAACACCTTGCAATGAAGATGCCATGACGGAGATGGGAAGAATGCGTCAAATACGACCTTCACCACCATAAGTTTTTGATACATTTACAATTTGTAATGGAGAAGGATCTGACATTGTATTGTTTTAATTCATGTACATGGAAAAAAAAACATTGTTTACTTTTTTAGTTTGATTTTCTGAGTTACAATACTAATAGAACTATTATAGGTAATAAGAGGTAATATTTTGAATTTCAGACATTTGCAGCTAAACAGGATGTGAAATGCATTGGGAATTTCCTATATATGTCCCTGTCAGAGTCTCATCAATATATACAAAACTGATTGAAATCTTTCACCCGGACATAAGACTAAAAAACAGAAATAATAAATCCAATAAAAAAAAGTTTTTAACATACCACGTTTTTAAAACGGACTAAAAAGTATAAAATAATTTTTCATGACCTTTCTACAATTTTGAGGGAGGATTGTTAGTGGCTAGGAATATATTTGGAATACTTGGAGAGAAAAACGTGGGGCGCAGCCAGTTAATAATACAGGTAGACAATCCGGATGAATTCACAGCTAATTTCAGTGAATCGGAAATGAGATTCACTGTAATTTAATTTATTTACTCCTCCTTAACTTACATGGGTAAGTACCATAATTGTGCTTATCAACTTGTTTTAAGCAAACAACGATTAAACTAAATCAATGAACAATTTTATTCATCATTTTATCAATAACTTTAAAACCAAGATGATTTATCTAACTGCCATTTAAATACGTTTTATATTTGTAAAGTTCTAAAGAGAGATTTGGTCTAAAAAGAAAAATAGGCTATGTTGCACAACCTTGTGTTTCAAAAAATGTAAGTCAAAATTCAAGAAACCGCAACACTCACGTATAATTTACTTAGTTAACAATAGGTTTTATGTAACTTTCACAAAGATTCCTTGCATATTTTGAAGAACTAAAGGTGTTGTATATATATAGGCGCAATGTATGAAGGTCTGTCCATAGTTTCTCCCACACACTGTATTTGATTTATTCAATAATAAGTTTTATATAACTTACATAAAAAAATACTTTTCGGGGTAATTTTGATGTCCTAATTTGAAATTTTACACAAATATTTCAGTGAATATACGTGCAAAATTTCAGGATGTATTCTCTCCAAGTTCCTCATTAACATAGACGAACATTCAAGCATACTGTATCATTATATTTATTCAACGATAGGTTTTATGTAACTCCCATAAAAGATACTTTTATTAAAAATAATTACATTTTTTAATTTGAAATTTTCTAAAGACATTTGACACAGGGATTTCAGTGAATATATGTGCCAAATTTTATGATTGTACTCTACCCAAGTCATTCACAAGCCCACAGAAAAACACTCAAGCACACTGAATGTTATTTATTCAATAAGTATTATGTAACTCCCATAAATGATACTTTTTTAATATTTAGATGACCTAATTTGAAATTTTAATAAAGCTATTTTTATTAGAAGGATTTCAGTGAATATATGTGCCAAATTTCAAGTATCTACTTTGCCCAAGTCCAACTAAATCTATAATCTAAGAAAAGTAGTCAAACTTATAACTAGGCGTGAACAATCAAAGCTAATAAGAAAAATAAAGATTCCCGAATTTCATCTTGAAGCGCCTTCAGGTAAAGCTGGACTCTATACTATGGTTCACCTTAACCATACCTAGGCCCAGCAATGTCCTTGAGGTGCAAGACTAAATACAACTGTGGCCAGGTAAAAACCACCACACACAGGCCAAATCAAAGTACTGCAAGCAACTGATTGTTATAAAGAGTGGAACCAAGAGATGTTGTCTTAACAGTTTATCTGGGTAAACAACCTTTTACCCCTTCTTTTAAAAGTTTAGTTTTCAAAACACCGCCAAAATTGCAGCCTTATTTAAAGTAGAATCATTTTTATCTCCGATTTTTAATTCAGTTTTTATTAAAGGAAGACATGATGCTCTTATTTCTAAACGATTTTGTCCGATAGTTTTATACACGAGGCTTCAATTAGTTTTCGTTTACATAATTTTTTGCCCCTTCCCAATTAAATTAAATTATGATTTTTGGACCAAACATGTTCAGCTATTTAAGATTTATCCGTTAGGCCTAATAGCGTTTTTTTTATATTTAGAAGTATTTTTGTCTCGCCAATATATTGCCTGTCATATTCACATTTTTTATATGTTTTAGTTTAACACTTGATAACGAGAGTTGACTTATACTTTCGAAACGTCGTGTATTAATTTGTATACATAAATGATTATACATGTCCGAATAAACTTTATTAATAAAATGAACAATTAAAGTTATTACTTCGTTCTTCAAGAAATACGTATATCAAACTGCATAGGTTCTATCATCTAAGGGGAGACTCTGTCCACAGTCTCTGATACATGTGTTACTCTCCCCAAAAAAATTGGGATATTTTGAATAAGAAAAATGAAACTAGAGGCAATGACTACATTTATGTAGAGGTATTGTACCACAACCTTAGACTACAGAGATCTGCCAAATATCAATGTGTATTGACCCTCAAACACAACACTTTGCCTTTATTTCTTGTCGTTTAAAGACCCATAGCTCTCTTAATAGCTTCAGGGTCAGAAAAGAACAAGAGTTGGTAAAGAGCGAACTGATAGACAAGATGAAAGAGAGGGATCTAACCCAGGACTACGTGACGAAAGGTAGGATCCACCTAAGTTTTTTCGGGGATGCCAAACCCGTACCAACTAAAAAGAGCTCCTAAATATCCCCCCGGAAATTATGAAATAACCTCCGTACCTACCCATATGACATTAAAAAAATATATATATATATATATATATATATATATATAAGTTTCTTAGCCAACAAATTTTGATCACAAATTTGGAAAAACCTGTCATTTAAAACCTTTAGCCTATCTCGGTTAACTTTGAAACTCATTGTCAGAGCAACAAAAGTGTATACAAATATATTTTGAATTAAAATTGCATTTTTTAGTTTTTGAGATTAAGTAAATAATAAATTTAGTATAGTTATTTTGCATTAATTAAATAACACGTTTGTATTGTACTTTAACTTCTGTACAAACATTCCAATTTTTTTTTCAAATTCTGTAGAAAAAAATCATAAAATTCTGAAAAAATTTCAAAACGTTATACAGAGGTGCTGTAGATTTAATCTCTTCACACACAGAAGCACTTTCTCTCTCTCTCTCTCTCTCTCTCTCTCTCTCTCTCTCTCTCTCTCTCTCTCTCTCTCTCTCTCTCTCTCTCTCTTTAAAAATGTGATTTACGTCATGTTTTTCAAGTTATTGTATTATTTTTATTTGTAATTATGTCTTGTTTGTTTTTCAAAATTTATTATATATTTTTAAGTTTAAAGTAAATTATTCTCTCTCTCTCTCTCTCTCCTCTCTCTCTCTCTCTCTCTCTCTCTCTCTCTCTCTCTCTCTCTCTCTCTCTCTCTCTCTCTCTCTCTCTCTCTCTCTCTCTCTCTCTCTCTCTCTCTCTCTCTCTCTCTCTCTCTCTCTCTCTCTCTCTCTCTCTCTCTCTCTCTCTCTCTCTCTCTCTCTCTCTCTCTCTCTCTCTCTCTCTCACACACACACACACATACACTGCATTTTACAGACACAGAAGACTGAAAACACAAATAGCACTAATAACTTATTATAAAAAATGTTTAAACTTACACTTTTAACAACCCTTCCTTTAGTGTACACAGTTCAATTACCAAGTTCTTTCTGTTTTAATTTACGTTTTTATACAACTATTGTAATGTCGTTTGAAGTATTGCCTTATCACCCATCACCCCCCTCCTCCTCCTCCTTCAATAAGTAGTTACTGTTATCCTTTACGTGTTATCACCTTGTTCATTCATTCATAGTTAAAATATGGACACTCAATAATTCTATTCTAAAAACTGTGTTTAACAGTCCTTAAAATAATACAATAAAATTGACATTTTGCTTTCTTATTCGATTGGAAATTAAAGGGAAATTATCCACTTAACTCTTTGTCATTCATAAAGGCAAAGCTTGAGTAAACATATAGTTTACTTTTCTTCTTTTTTTTTTACTAAATAATTTATATCTCTAGAACAGCTTAACCGATTGAGTTGAAATTTTGTACGGTACTCATCAATGTAAAGACATAGTTTGATAAATAGTTCCAAAATCCATTTCAAAATGGTGGTTATTTACACATTTTAAATGAAAATACCACTTACAAAGCGTAAATTTTTATAAAAATCGTCAACATTAAATTTATGTACATGAATGTTATAACCGTCAAAACTAATGAATGTAGGGTGACAATAAAATAGACTCCATTAGTGTGCATTGCTGAGAGCGGTGGGCTAAATCATATGATCATTAATCTAAATACCATATTTAAACTCAAGAAGAAACAGCTGATTGTTGTGCATTGTTGTGAATTTAATGAGATTTAGCATCAAAGATTTCGAACGACCGATATGTTAAAATGCATCAAACTAATGGACACTGTGTTACTGTTACCCCTTTATTCGGTAGTTTTGACAGTTTATACCACTCAATAAGAAATTTATCCGGCTAAAAATATTGACTGTGGACGATTTTTGTGAAAATTTAAGTTATTTTCATTTAAAATGTTTAAACGACCGCCATTTTGAAACGGATTATAGGAACAAAGATTATTATTATTTTCACACTAGGTCTTTACATTGATGAGTACCGTACAAAATTTCAACTCAATTGGGTAACCCGTTCTAGAGATATAAAATATTTAGTGAAAAAAAAAAAAAGAAAAAAGTAAACTTCACGTTTACTCAAGCTTTGCCTTTATGAATGACAAAGAGTGAAGTGGATAATGTCCCTTTAATTTCCAATATGTTTATAGGAAATTTTTTCTTCATTTTGACCCATATAGCAACCCCCTGAATTACTTCCACGCATTACAAAAACACCCTGTATATTTAACACTTACATTCTCTATTACACTATGGCTTATAACATATTTAAAAATAAAATACAATATTAGTATGTATTAAAGTCACGAAATCTAAACAAAAAATTCTCAAGTTATTAAATTGTTGACACTTCAAGAAGTGTGGCCTAGGCTAGTACACAAACAATGTTGCCAAACAATCTTTAACCTTGAATTTATGCAAGTGAAGCAAGTTGTATCCTTTGATGTATAAAAGCCTGCAGATAGGTCTTTATCTGTTGACAAGACAAAGTAGAGAAGATGAAGAGAATTTTGTTACTTCTTATCTGTGGTAATGTATATTTACTTTTTCTCCCTTGTATTATACATAGCAGAGGGTAGTTGTATTATATTGGGTCGTTTATTGAAAATCTGTTTTAAAATTCCCTGAATACAATTTATTTCAAAAATCGTAACAATCAGTCGTCTTTCTTCTGAACAATTGAAGAATTTTTTTAAAAAAATTTGTTTGGGCACATATTTTTAGAAATATATATATAAAAGCTGTTTGTTATTCACCAATAGTGGGCATAGACTGATTTTAATAACACATTTGAAGGTACAGTCTGTGGTTTAGGGTTACAGTGTATCTCAACTCTAAACCACAAACTTTAGTTTTGATTTGTATCTTGAAAGTTGAGATACTTTCTATAAAAATTAATTTTCATTTTATTAAAATTCCGCTCCAACTATTTTAATTAAATCTTGTTGAAATATCACTTCTAAAAGTTCAATACAGAAAGTATTTTTGGCGTTCAGAGAACTCAAACAAAACGAAAGGTCAAAAGAAGATGGAATGATATCAGTTGAATCCATTCAGTTACCTAGTAACATTGAAAACGAACGAAAGTGGTCTCAACACCAAAAGCTATTTTTTTTAAATAAATAATATGACATTTACTTAATTAATATGCAATTTTAAAAGTCTAAGTCTTCTGATGATGCCTTTAGTGAAGGCGAAACGGCTGTAGCGACCAACAAGTAAATAGAACTACTTTTGATAGTATGCAATTTTAAATGTCTAATTCTTAATATATATATGTGTTGTTCCTGATGATGCCTCTAGTGAAGGCGAAACAGTTGTAGTGACCAACAAGTAAATAGAACTATTTTTGATGACCAATAAAGGTATGTTGATCAAGAAAATATTGGTTTTCATCTATCCAAAAATTTCGAGGCTAAAATAATGAAATGAACCACGGACGCCGTCTTAGCTGGTGGCCTATCACAAAATCGGCAAAACCAATATCAGTGAAATTATTATGAAAGGTGGAAACACAAGTAAAAAAGAAAACTATATTTTACAAGTCATTTAAAAAAAAAAACAGTAAATCCTATTGCATCAGCGATTCAATATTATATTCTTGATTTTATTTATACACCTTTGAGAAAGTTATTTACATAAATGAATTTAATTCACATAAACTTTCCTAATTAATTCACATTCATTGTTAACATGTTTGCTAAATTATTTGATAATCCAATGAATTTGATTGATGTGTGTTGACCAAACTTCTCGAAATATATTTCTCATTCTATTTTAGCTAACAATACAATGTCCGCCATCTTGGAAAGTTTGTAGGATTAGAGTTTATCGGGGTTTAACGAACTCAACCTAGACAATAACTAACCCATATTTCCGTTTCATTTTGTCAAAATCGATTCAGAAGATTCCAAGACATATTAGTGACAAACAACTCAGCATTGTAAAAGTTATTATTGTTATTGTTTATAATAAAGTCGTTATTGTTATTATTCATTATAACAGCTGATACTTTGACTACAACAGCTGATGCAGACTGAATTGTCTTCGCAAGTTGACCTTCAATTTGATATGTTTTATTGCAAAATTGATTCCCAAGATTAAAAAAGAAATTAGTAACAATCTTTACGACATTGTAAATGTTATTATTATTGTTATTGTTATTATTCATTCCTTACAAGACCTTGACAGTTAAAACAACTGACGCAGACTTAATGGCCTTTGCAAGTTGACCTTCGTTTTGATTTGTCACTATTGCTACGTTGTGCAAAAATCAGGAGCAAACTGTATATTTTAAAATAATATTTTATTAAATGTGCCTATTAATATTTATTTTTAATTTCGCAGAGATACGCATTAAATAGAAAATAATATAGTAGGGAAACAAAATAGATTTTAAGTTTTTCGAGAAAAAAACAAGCTGTAGTTTTTGTAATAACATCTGTTAACAGTACAGTGCCCTCCCTACAACTCAAACCGGCGTACCGATTTTCATCAAATTGTTTACATATTTTGACCATTTCACAGTATGTTTTCTTTTCTTTTTGTTTACTTTTTTAATAACGCAACATTCGATAAGGCCAAAACGGGTTTTGAACTGTCAAATTGTTTCTTAAACTTACACAATATTAGCTTATACTAAACGTCTTTAGAAAAATGGAGAACCAAAAAATGAAAAATAAAAAATGATTCAGATATTTAACCATATTTCAAAATCTGCCAATGAAATTTCGTTCAAATTTTAATAAAAATAACATTCCATGTGACAGTTAAGGCTATATTACAAATGATCAAAATGAAACCTAACTACCGCTTTTGTCTTTACAACAAATTACCGGTTCAGAATTGTACATCCGTCCCTTTATAGTAGTCGTAGATTTTGTTAGTTTTTCATTAATTTAAATATATAATATATTAAATCAATTTTTGACAAATTTCGTGAATTTTTCCAAATACCAATTTTTTTTAATATTTTATTTTTATAACGAACAAGGCTGAAAAACGATATTTGGATTTTTTTTTTTTTTTACCCTAGAACCTTTAATTGTTAAACTGATGAGCCATTTTGTTCCTTTTTTAATATATATTTTTTTTTAATCCATAAAAAATAGTAATATTATGTTAAACACAACTTGTTGCATATCATTTTTCTCAGAAAGGTGCATAGAATTTATCAGTGAAATAAAATAAAAAATGTTAGATGTAAAGGTTTTGGAGTAAATTATGTTGGGAATCAAAAAATGAAGTAGAAAACTCCACACAAAATATACAAAAGTTTTGTAAACTATTTATGATAAATATTGATAAAAAATAAATTAGTTTATACAACTTACAGGTTAAAAAAATTGTTGTATGATGACTTTCTGAAAAATTAGTGTTATTTTGAATAATTCACCAAAAATAGTATTGTTTTAATTTTTATCAGTTTTTGTCCAATTCGTACCCATATACTTAATATAAAAATGTAGAATATGATTTTGACAAATCAGTTGTTATTTGTAGAATTTGGTGGGTGTTAGCCAAAATTATCTCTTGGTTTTAAATGAAAGTACTCAATGACGAGAAGTATAATTCAAATAATAGCCTACAGTTTTCTGAATTCTCAAATTATAACAAATTTCCGTTCCTTGTTGAAATTTGATTCCACGGCTGGTAAACAAAAGCTGCGTGATTCGAATTAATAAAATCTATTATTTGCTAAGATCGGAAATTGTTTTTCATTAGTAATATTTTATAGACAAATATGTCACTCGTAGTTTCTTTTTAACATTCCCATACTTTATTAAATGTTGAGCTTGACTTATGAGAAAAACTATACAGTATAACAAACACACAGAACACAATTCTCATAAAAAAAATACGGCCAAGTATCAGACGCGTTTCAACGAAAAGATCGTCCTCTTCAGTGATACACCAGCTACACCAACCAAACCACAACTACTTCCCATACTTTACCTAACCTTGACAACGTGAGTGGTTATAAATGAGACTATGGTAGAAGTCAATAATGTTTGCATTGTGGGAGGAGCTTGTAGAAAGAAGTGAACTTGATGAATTTTTTCCTCGTTTAAATACAAAAACCTCTCGGTCATCATCAAAACGCTGGGGGTTGACCTTGGAAAAAACCAATCATAGTGGTACGGAATTTCCAAATCTGTCCCGCTGTGCATAATCTTACCTTGTTTGCAACTAACTCTAATTTTAAACTATGGTTCCGGAAAGAATTAATTTACCTGGCAAAAACTAAGTATATTAATATTAAAGAGCAAAAAGATACACTTTAAAAAACATATATATGATTAAGGTGTTTTCTCTATACTAAATACTTTCATTATATTGATTACTAAAATATTGCTCATAAAGTAATGTTAAGACATAAAATTGTAAAGAAATAAATTAACAAAACTACTGTTATAGTATATCTAGGTAATATACTATAATATAATAAAATATAGATCTCTTGGTTCCTTTAGATAAATTAACTAACATTCTGGCATTGATCGTGAAGAGCTTTTTTGGTCGGATAACATGTGGATTAACACATCGAAATTTCCATCACCTAACCTAACCAAACTAACTCACTGGCATCGCCCGGGAAGAGCTTTTTAGTCGGGTAATGTGTGGATTAACACATCGAAATTCCCATCACCTAACTAACTCACTGGCATCGCCCGGGAAGAGATTTTTAGTCGGGTAATGTGTGGATTAACACATCGAAATTTCCATCACCTAACTAACTCACTGGCATAGCCCGGGAAGAGCTTTTTAGTCGGGTAATGTGTGGATTAACACATCGAATTTCCCATCACCTAACTAACTCACTGGCATCGCCCGGGAAGAGATTTTTAGTCGGGTAATGTGTGGATTAACACATCGAAATTTCCATCACCTAACCTAACCAAACTAACTCACTGGCATCTCCCGGGAAGAGCTTTTTAGTCAGGTAATGTGTGGATTAATAAATCGAGATTTCCATTACCTAACCTAACATAACATAACCTAACCTAGCCTTCTCAACGAGAGTTCGATACTAGTTGTAGCTTCTAAAATTTGTTTTACAAAGTTGGGTCAACTCCGTAAATGCTTGAGCCCCACGGGGATTGAATCCGGAACTTCTTGCTCGTGAAGCCAGGTGTTAGATTACACAAAATCCCATTAGACCTACTATGTTCAAAAGTTTTACAGGTGTTTCAACACTGAACACACTATGTAGGCCATACGTAAGGTACATTTCTATTTCACAATGTTGTTTTCCAATTTAAGGAGACCTTACTGTTGCAGTGGTCTTGATGGATGTTGTCAGGAGTGACCTGGAAGATGACTGTTCAATCTTCTGCTCCCAAGAGTACAACCCAGTCTGTGGTAAGCATCCCTCAGGAGCAGTTAAAACATTTCGTAACATTTGTGAGATGCAACGGCTCAAGAAATGCTACGGCGAAGGTAAACCCATGTAGTTTAAAGTTTTAAAATAGTAGGTAGTCCAGTTATTAGTAAACCTAAACCCAATACCTTGGACACACTTTACAAGGTCTTTCAAGACAGCGAATGTACGTAGTATCCATTTTTTTTTCTCCCACAGCAGTTGAAATTTTATTCAACCTAAAAGATATTCGGTAGGTGTTTAATTTGTCGATATTAATTGCATAAACCTTGAGAATAACACAATGTCTAATCAATTTTTTTTTAAGAAAATATTTTGTACAAATCCTTTGATTTCAGGTACATAGATTACGAAAATATATTGATAATTATTTAAGATATACAAACTTCGTGTGATTATATTTCAGTATTACCAAAAGCAATTCTAAATATAAGATAGGCCTAAATATAAACTTATCTTTAGCAGAGCCTAAATAAGTTCGCTAAAGAACTCCTTTGCACCCTCTCAACCTACAAAGAAAGTAATGGTCTCATTGGAAAACTAGAGTCTATGGACTAATAAGTATATACAGGTTGAGCCTGATAAAGTGTCCACAATGTAAAATGAGAGAACAGTTTGAGCTACAACAAGTAAACAAAATGCTCCCCCCCTCAATCCCATGCAGGGAATATAGTTTAATTTAATTTAATGTACAAGGTGTGCCAAAACTGGAGTCCCAGTTTAAAATCTCAAAATTTTCAAATGTAAACATAGGTCCTCTGATACCTAATTTAAAGGTCTCTAAACCCTCATCATTTTGACCCAAAAAGTTTTACAATTTGAAATCTTTTCTACATTAAAATAATTAATAAAAATTAATAATTAAGTAAAATATGTGCGAATCCCACAAATCAAACAATATAATTGTAACATGTTTAGTATACCTGATAAATTAACATTATGTTGTGATACTGATAAAATACATTTTCTTTGTTTTAACGATTATAACACTAATTGTTTCACCTGTAATAATTAATAACCCAATACAAATATAAATATTAGTTTTCAATTACAGTTTCTTGCAAATTAAGGGGAAATATTTCGATGTGATAACAATCTATTCTGTATTTACAAGTACGTATTGAATCCTTGATTTATATTTTTCAGATTATAGTCTTTTCAAAGAAGGGGAATGCGAGAGGTGAAGAAGAAATTCCGGATGATCCATTTTCAGAATTTTGTGATATTATTGTAAGATATTTGTTGAATGTTATTATTTATGTGTCATTTTTTGTTCTCTTCCTTTATTGATTATTAAATTTTAAATGTTACTGAAAATGTGATTTGATTTAAAACCCTATTTATTTGTTAAGGCTGCAAGGCTGCTCACATTTTCTACATGGTCATTTACAGTATAACGCTCAACTTTACTTCTACCATATTGGAAATAATTTCATTTTGAGCTCTTACAAAGGGTAATTGGAAACATCCAGCAATTGTGTACACAATACCATTAAATAGTTCTAATTACCATTGATTCCCCCCCAAAAAAACAATAATAATAGTTAAACAAATTAACAAAAGTTACACAAATAAACAGAAATAATTTTAATGACCAAAAACAATTAAGCCTATCTGCTTGCAATGAAATAAAACTGTTAAGTTGATGTAATAACATATTTCACTAAATCAACAATTTAGAAACATTAATTATGCACAAAATTAGTCAAATTTGGAAGTTTCTCATAACTCATAGCGATAAAATCAATTACCAAAAATATACATTTTATTCAGTTATTTTTTACAGAATTAAAACCAATCCATCAGACCAATAAAATAAAAACCAATAAAAACTTGGTGTAAACTTAACTGAAAAAGTTAGTTTTCGCTTCCACTTCTGTTCTAGGAAGTAACGTTTATCATTAGCTTACCTTTTAGAAAGAGTTTTGTATTTTTTTTAGTCATAATTAAATATAATAATACATTCATAGTTAACTTACATTTTAATAATGACTGCCATCTTATCTTGAATCCTCTAGGACTCTAGGACACCTTGTTCCAGGATAACTCTGGATCTGGAATCAAAGAAATACAAAATTTTAAAGTTTGTAAAATATGATTAATTTTTTTTTACAAATGAGATTGATACAAGTTTCTTATTGACGATTTTAAAAATACTCTGTGTCAATTCTTTTAGTTATTGACGAATGACATGTGGATTTTCAGAGCTCCAGTATTTAAATATATATATATATATATATATATATATATATATATATATATATATATATATATATATATATTCTCATTTTCAAAATGTTTAATTTTATTGTACTACTATAAAATTAGAGAAACATTTTTAACCATTATTTATTGTGTTTTATTTTATAAATATCTACTATAATTGTTGAATAAGAAAATGAAAGCAAGACTTAAACTATAATGGTGGGATCAAGCAGCCAACTTTGTAGGGACAAACTTCAATTTTACAAACACTTTAAAAATGATTTTAAACATTTTTCTGTGTTTTAATTAAGAATTATGTTTAAAATGTTTTATATTTAAACTCTAAAGAATTTCTTAGAATAAAATTTTAAACTATAAATTAGTTGGGTGTTTTTTTTTTAAATTATTTTTTAGTTCTTATACAAATTGTTCTAGAGTTTTTGATTGAATTAAATATTTATTACCTACATAAATTGTCCTTTATGTAATGAGAATTACAGTATGTAAAGAATGAAGTGATATGAAATGCAATGGTAATTTTAACAATATTCTTAGTTTCATGCTGTTGCACACATTCAAAGAATATCTGTGTTGGGTTATTTTTATAAACTCACATCTGTTTATTGTTCTCTGTGTTTTGAAGTACTTTTAAAGTGAAGCAAAAACTAAAAGTAGATTGAATTTACAAAATGTACACTTATATTTGGCACAATCAAAATTTTAAAACATACAAACTCTTAATTAAAACTATATAATCAAGACAACAGATTGAGACCTAAAATAGCTTTAACAAATCCTACACTACAGAGACAAGTCCTAACAAAACAGGCACTAAAAATCTAAACTATACCATAGTATATGTTTTGTCTGTTAAGTTTTGTATATTTGTATATTCCATTGTACTTTATCTATTGTATATTTACTGTATAATACAACTTACTTTTAGAATTAGAAATAGTTCAATAAGGAATACTTACATTCATACAAAGAAAAAACAAAATGCACCATTTACTAAAATAACCAAATTAATTTTAAACCCTCCCACAAAATTAGAACATTGGTGTATTGTGAATAAACGTTTATACCTGTAATAAGATGACCTACAACTAGTTTATTTGTTTGTTGAATTTTGTGATTTTGTTTTTACTATGTTTTATTTATAAACTGATTTATGTATTTAGTATTATTATAAACGTTAAATGCCTAACATAATTATTTTCAAAATAAAACAAATATTTAAAAAATCTAACTAATGTTGGGTTAAAAATTTAAATAGAAAACATTTTATTTTAGATTCTATTTTTATAAAATACTTTTCTACATGAAAAATGATTTAAATGGTTTGGTAAAAAAGTTTTACAGAAAATATGTTCAAATCAATAATAAAAACCAAACTAAAGTAATGTAATGAAATGAAAGTTAGAAGTTGTGTGTTGTAGACATGTGACCTGAAAGTACATCTGTGGAAAAAGTAAAAGGATGGAATACTGAACTTCCATATCATTACATTTCAGGGAATTCCATCAAAACCTTTGTGTGTGAGGGGGATCAGAGGTTGGGTAGAAACTTAAATGTAACTTCAGGGGTGGGCTTCTCCTGATCTGAAAATACAAGCTGGAAAAAAAAATCTGAATATATTCAGTAGCTGAAATATAAATAAATACGTGGCATGTTTTTAAGGTAAGCTCAATTAAAAAAAAAATAATAAAATAAAATAAAAACAAGAACTAAAACAAAACAAAAAACACTGAATGGAGCAATATTCTTCAAGCACTGGGTTTTATGAAATCCTGTGGAAACTTAATGAGTTATATAAAATAAAAGATGTAGATTGAAATTGGTAGCAAACTTTTACGAAAGGAAACAAGAAAGCTGTTAAAACGATATAAAAAATATATGAAAGACAATGATGAAAAATAAAGAAGATACGAAGGTTAAAATAAATAATATTTATTTTTTAATGTGTCTTTTTTATTTCAAAATGGACCTTACTGAAAAACTTCCCCTCATAGTCCCAGGCCAAATTAGACCTATTAGAATTAATCCATACCTCTGAAGTTTATATATTAAAAAACCATTGGGTCATAATCACTTTTTAACAAAAAGGGTGAAAATCAAAGGTAATGATGGAAACAAAGTTGGCTGTTATGATTTTTCACTTTCCAAACACGTAGTAAGGAAAGTATCAAAAAGTTTTTGACGGCATAAACAAATTTATTTAACATTTAATTAGATGAAAATCATTTAATAATTTCTTGTCTTTACCAAATCATCAATAATGAACTTGAGGTAGTACATAGCTTTTGAGCTGTTACTTGGCAGCATTGTATGTTTGTAATTATTATCTGTAAGAATGTGTGAATAATTTGGAGTGAAATTGGTTTAGTAGCTATCAACAAAATCAATCCACATTATAAACAAATTTACCACACTACATAATGATTTTGTAAGTTATTTAAAATTATTCAAATTTTAAAAAATGGTAGAAATACAGATTGGTAGATTCTTTTATCAAAGCAAATTTGAATAGCAAAAGCAAAGTTGCGGTGCTTTGAAGCTATTACTCGGCGTCACTAAATTGGAGATAAAAAAGTCTTTATACTCCTTAAAAATTTATAGGATTTCGACAGCAATCTGTGAAGTAGCCCTAATTACTGTTAATAACCAGCTACAACATGTTAATAAATTTGTTGTTGGTATAAAATCAATTTCTTAATATTTTATTAGGTAAAAAAACATTTTAAAATGACTTTTCTTTACCAAGTCCTTCAATAAATGTACAAAAAATGAAAATTAAAGTGGAGGTATTATGTAGCTAAAGATCTGTTACTTGGCAGAGGTGTATATTGGTTAGCATCTATAGGAATGTACCAATAAATTGGTGCGAAAATGGTTTTGTAGTTTACAACAGGGGTCGGCAAACTACAGCCCGCGGTTACATCCCAAGACGGTACTGACGTGGTACAATATGGTTTCAAATAAAGACTTTCCCTAGCCTAAAAAAGTTTGTTCTAATCCTAATCTAAATATAAGTACAATAATTTTACCCGAAAGTACAACAATTTTCATGCCCAGGTACGATAGTTTGTTTTCAAAATGTGGCAACACTGGTGGTGATGTTGGACGGCCATTACTTCTCAGTCCTTTCGGTAGTTGAGTCATGCCATGCAGTATAGCACTATTGTGTTCATTGTTGTTGTATTGTGCAGTTGTTTGTTATTGTGTTCGAACGATGTCTTCGCAAAAAAAAGAGAAAAGTGGATAGTGAGTGTCGAGTATTTAATGAAAGATGGAGTGGTGAGTACTTTGTTACTGAACACAACAATGCTACGCTGTGTCTAATTTGCAATGAGAAGATTGCTGTGTTGAAAGAATACAACATTCGTAGACATTACGAAATGAAACATTCTACGCATCGGTATGCTGAATTAAAAGGGCAGCTTCGTCAAGAAAAAGTTGCATTAAAAAAAAAAAAAATCTCTTATAGCCCAGCGTCAGATTTTCACCAAATAAAAACATGAAAATGAGGCTGCTGTTAGTGCTAGTTTTAAGATTTCTCAAGAATTGGCTAAATCGGGCAAACCTTTCATAGACGGTGAATTGATAAAAAAAATGCATACAAATGGCAGTTGAAGAACTTTGTCCTGAAAAATATGTTGTTTGAAACTATTAGCTTGTCAGCAAGGACTGTTTCTCGCCGAATTCAAGACTTAAGCGCTGACGTTGATCGTCAGCTGAAAGATTTTATTAACCAGTTTGAGTGGTATTCATTGGCATTGGATGAGTCTACTGATGTGGCAGATGCAGCTCAGGTGCTCATGAGTGTAAGAGGTGTTGATGCTGATTTTCAAGTTACAGAGGAATTACTTGATGTTCTTACATTGGAAGGTACTGTCACTGGAAACGATATATTTTGTAAGGTAATGGAGGGTTTAAACAAATTTGATCTTGACCTGACAAAGTTAAAATGTGTGGTCACTGATGGTGGAAAAAACATGAGTGGTAATAAAACTGGTCTGATAGGAAATTTGTACAACGCTGTTGAACAAGCAGGAGGAAAGAGACCCTTAGTGTTTCATTGTATTATCCACCAACAGGCTTTGTGTGGAAAAGCTCTTGGCTTTTCATACGTAATGCAAACTGTAACTAAAACAGTGAATTACATAAGATCTCACGCTCTGAATCATAGAAAGTTCAAGAACTTACTCTCGGAGGTTGAGAGTGAGTTCCTAGATCTGCCGTACCACTGTGAGGTACGGTGGTTGAGTAGAGGTAAAGTCCTTCAAAAATTCTTTGAACTTCGTGAAGTCGTAGACATCTTTATGACAGAACAAAGTAAATCAGTAGAGGAACTGAAAGATCAGAAGTGGCTGTGGAAACTTGCTTTAATGGTTAATATAACTTCTCACCTCAATCATATGAACTTAAAGCTGCAAGGAAAAGATTTGACTGCATGCGACCTGTTCTGGCAGATAAAAGCATTCAGGAAAAAAATTTTGTTTCTTGAAAAGCAAGTAGAAAAAGAAAATCTTGAACATTTCGAAACATGCAAGAAATTCAATAATGAAACTATGACACGTTTTCCAGAGATATTAGCTTCAAATTGCATTACTAGTCTTCGAGAGGAATTCGATAAGCGTTTTTCAGACTTTCACAGTTGTGAAGAAATGTTTCAACTGTATCAAAACCCTTTCAGCGTTGATTTGTACAGAGTGTCACCAGAAATGCAGTTGGAGGTGATTGAGTTATCAGTAATGGAAAACTAAAGGACCAGTTCAAAGAGATCTCTGATGCAGGAAATCTCCTACCGTTTTACAGGTATGTTTAAATCATAATGTAATTTTGTAATCTTTTGGTTTTGTTTTATTATTTTACACTATTATAGAAATAAGTTTCAATCAAGAAACAAAGTGGTTTCGTTTTTCCCAGATGCTTAAGCGAAGAGGACTACAAAAACGTGAAAAGTTTTGCCAAGGGCTTAGTATTAATTTTTGGTTTGACTTACTTTGTGAGCAGACATTTTCAAAAATGAACTACATAAAATCAAAGTATAGGTCCAGACTGACCGACGAGAAATTAAAATCTATTTTGAAAGTTGGTGGAATGAAATTTGAACCAAAATGGGTTGAAATTTTGAATGGAAAGCAGTTTCACAAATCCTATTAAGGACGTTTTAGTTTGTATGCAGTAACAATTGTAACTTAAAATTTAGTTTTAATTGCATATTCTTGAGTTTTGTTTACTAAACTGTATGAGAAGTTTATAAAATAAAAGGTATTTCTACTAAAATGTGGAAGTTGATTATTCCATTATTCAATAATCCTGCCTGCCAAGTTGTCAATATTTATAAAAAATATGGCCCAACTGTTTGCCGACCCCTGGTTTACAATAAAGACAAACCACAGATCATTTTACGAACAATTCATTCCACATCATAATGTAGTTTTGCAAGTTATTTAAAATTATTGAAATTGAAAATAATAGAAAATTACAGAATGGTAGATACTTTTATCAATGAATAACGAAAGCAAAGTGTTGGTGCTCCATAGCTATTACTCGGTGTAATATTCTATGTGCAGTATAAAACTGTTTTATCAGCATAAAACCAATTTTTTTCAAGATTTGTTAGATAGATAAAAACTGCAAACATGTTTTATTTATAAAGTCATCAATAAAGAACTAAATATCAAAATTAAAGTAGAAATACTATGTCGCTTTTGAGCTGTTACTTGGCAGCGATGATAGTTTGTTGGCATCAATAGGAAAAGTGTGTATCAATTTGACCAAAATCTGTTTAGTACTTTGTACAAAAAACAATCCAAAGTTTACAGCCAATAAATTTATTCCACTTAATATTATCCGTTTTGTATTTTAAATGATCCAAACAAACAAAAATCATGTTTAGGAATTCTTTCCTTACATTTTTTTTTTTTTTTTAATTTACCAAACTTTGTCACTAGTAATAAACAAGGAAAATTATAAATGAGAAGTTACGACGCTTCTTGTCTGTTACTTGGCATACCGTCATACGTAAACCGTGTTGTAAAAAGGTTTCTGTGAAGACTTAATCAATTATTCAGCTTCTTATTTATTTGTGTTCTGTTTAACACAACTCAAAAAGATAAGACAAAATTATTTTAAAAGTTTTTTTTCCAATTGCCAGGCAAGGTTATTTATTAAGTCTGTATCATAAACAATTGCCGGAAAATATGAAAGGAAAAAGATGACACAAAACTTTCGTATATTTATCAAACTGTATTCTGTACTACACTAACCAACTAAAATTAATTTGATAAAATCAGCTGTTTTCAGAAAAATGACGAAATTCACATTATTTTCGCAATATTTATCTTAATAAAAGCAGTCACCTTCTTAAAAATTCCCTTTTCTCTCATGGTTGTGCTGTATATTTAAACATATACATGGTTGTACTGAGAGGCCTTACAAAACAATTTCCTAAATATGCTAAGGGAAAAAAACGACTCAAAATTTACTACTTTCACCTGATTTAATTTTTAGTAATCTAACCTCAAATTAAATTTATTTATTTTTTAAAATCATATGTTCACAACAAAATGGCAGGATTTACTTTATTTCCACAGGTTTTACCAAACTTCTGTATTTTTATTGTGGTTGCACGATGTCACAATGCTTAAAATTTTATTTTGTCTTTCATGGAATGTCTAGGTTTTCATTATAAAATAATCCTGTACACTGAACAATTTCCAGAAAAAAGTGATGTTTTATATTTTAGTCTGCTTCATTACTGTTGTCCTCTAACATTTTATAAAATTAGTTGTTCATAGTTATAAATTTTTTCACTCGCAAATTTTTGTCACATGTTTATAAATTAATTTTATCTTTTATGAAAAGTAACAATTTAGTTGTTCACAAATCTTATTTGGAGTCATCAAAGAATTGAAATGTATGATTTTGTAATCCCATACACACATAACAAAAGTATTTTTAAAAGAATAATAATTATCATATTATTCGTATTTTTGTTAATGATTTGGTCAAACCTAACATTTTTTTCTGTTTTGACATGAATAAAAAGCAAGACACAAATTCGAAAAGTAGGAAGCAAAACGATCATATTTCAATAATTTTCTTTTTCTTTACAGTTTATATTCTAATAATTACTGTAATAAACTAGACTGCATAAATTTTCCAGCACGATGGTTCAATTCGACATTTTTCTTTAGTAGCTAAAAGTCACTTGAATGCTAGTTTCTTTAACTGGATTGAACCACTCACAACGATCACCTGACTGAACGCCACTAGATTACTTCATTTGGGCGGACAAATAGAAACGATAGTAGGTAGTTACTTTATTATTATAATGACCAGTGACACAAATTAAGTTAGGTCAGGTTATTATAGTTAAATATCTAATTTTGTGCAATACTGTTGTTTACCATCATCCTTTTCGTAATTTTCGATAAATATAATATTAAACTTAGAAGTTTGTCTTATATTTGTACTAAAATTGGTACTTACATATTAAATTAGGTATTTAACTATAATAACCTGGCCAAACCTAATCTATTTTCTGTATAATACATAAGTACTTGATAGTATAACAATAGAAAGTTAATACAAAAGAAGAGTTACTCATAATTAAAATACATACACAATACATAATCAAGAATTTAAACTCAGACCACCAAAAATATTTTACATCAGGCAGAGTGATGTGTACATTGTGAAGGAGGGAATTTCAAACAATTACTGTAACATGTTTATTATTTTAGTTGTTTGATATTACAAAAAATGTTCAAGTATTAAAAAAAGATTTAAAAAAAAATGTTTAGACTTTATTTACACCTGTCAATTAGGAATTAAATAACAAATTGCAGAAAACTTTGGTTATATAGGCTAATCTAGGGTATTGTAGAGAATTACTAAGAAATTATGTTTCCACTTTTTTGTCAACAACTCAATTATCCCTTGACGTACAGAAACATTTTTTGAAAACCATTCTATGTGCCATTAAGAGGATAATATTTCTCTTGTACATATTTTGTAAAATTAACAGTTTACTAAATTACAATGTTACTCAAATTTGGTCTTTATAGCAATAAGTTGCATGCAAAATTTCAACTCTGTATCATTTGCCATTTTGAAGAGATGAATTTTGTTATTAAAAATACAAAATGGCAAGTAAATAAACAACTAATGATTTTAGAGCAATGTTCATGTGAACTTTTTTCTTTATTTTCACCAGTAGAATACACACTGAATTTTTTTTTCGTTTCTTCATGGGACACTCTGTATTTATATTTTGTAATTACCATTAAAAAAACAACTTTTTTTGTATATTCTGATTTTTTTCAACAGTAGTTGTAAAAGCTAAAAATATTTATTGTCGAGTCACAGTATCCCCCCCCCCCAAACAGTACTTTTGTCTGAAACATATATTGCCTTAACAAATTAAATTGTTGTCCATATTTTCCAATTTGTGTCACTGATTCTCGTATGACATCTATCAACCAAAAGGTTAAGATTTGGTTTCAATATTTCATTTCCTTCAATGCTAGAAACAACTTTAAACAACTAAACATGTTTTAATGAATATAAATTTGATCTTTGAGACAAAATTTCCCTTTCTTCACTTAAGCTGTGGTATTTTGCACCATTTATAGGCTTATTTATAAAACATTTGGAAAGCTTTATAAATGTATGTTAGAAAAATGCATAGAATAAAAATAAACTTGTTGTTTAGAACATGTATTTATAAGTTTATAAACTTATAAATATAGTTTTGTTTTCACTATAACAGATTGTATAGGGTAAATATCTGTGGAACCGTCGCAAACCTCACATTTGTTTATGCCAAAACGGACATATATTTGTAATGTATGAAAGTACAACAGTTCTTGATACCTATCATACTCTAATCTTATATATAATGGATGTTTTGATAAGGGAGGAAATAATTCTTCAATGAGTCCAGCAGTTTTATAAATTATAATACAAGACAATGACATCAACAAATTGTGCAGTTATCATGATATAACAGGTATTCAACTTTTTCCATAACCATCTAAATAATACAAATGACATATCCAACTGAAAGACTCTATGATTTCAATCTGTGAAGAATTAAATACAATAATATAACCAATAGTAGTTAGAAATCGTTTATTTAACAGTTGCAGAAGTGACTGACTCACTCATAATTAAAACCTGACAGTTCTCATTGTAAACAAACAATTACAAATCTTCCCTCATTCCCACCATTTCATTGATAAATATTCTTTCCTATTAATACACATCTACACATAATGTCTAAACTATTTTTTTTAGCGCCCTGATTTTGAGCACAATCATTGTAGATGAAATAAAAAACTTGTGTAGTTATTCAGGCATATCCAGCGAGGGGTAGGTGGGGGCAGGTGCCCCCCCCAGAAGCAGCATAAAATAAAAAATTAAATGGTCATAAAGTTATGAAAGAAACTTAGTGACAGAATTCTGGTCTCTAATGACGTCACATGTATGATTTTAATTAAAATGTACGATAGTTTTTAATTTACGAAGTTCTACAATAACAGTAATTTTACAAATCATTTTAGTTATAGTATTACCTTTTATGGTAAATACTAAACGTTTTAAAGTAAATTGGTTTATGGTTGAATCCAAACAATTTAATTTTATAGAAAGTAACATTACAAACCGACAGTGAAAATATTCAAGACCATCTCCCAATAATTTTGTTTTGTTATTCTGGAAAGTGGCAACACTGGTTCGTGGTTCTGTTATTCGCATCATTACTGAATTTAGAGACAAAGTTAGTTAGTTAGTTGGGATTCATCATTGAAGTGTACTTGTAGACTAGATTGAAACGAAAGTTTTGAACAAGTTTTCATCAAACCCAAGAAAAATGTTACTAATATAAGACCTATAATTAAAATAAGAACCTGAATTGTTTTTGTCAAGCAAATAATAGTCAAAAAGTAATACTACTATAATTACATAAAATTTTCTTCAAAATTTTGTTTTCATTCACCTTTCCCGCTTTAATATGTTACAAACTGAATGACCATGGCTTGCTCCCCCCACCCCCAGTTTTGATCCTGGGTATGCCCATGTGTAGTTATCTGAAAATGAAACCCTTCCAGATTGGTTGATTTTAATAATAGCTGTATAAATACCAAATAATGATCTTTCAACAATAAATTCAATTGACGTTAACATAATGCCAAAACAAGTATAATTTTTTTTTTTTTTTTTTTAGTATTGTTCACAGACTATATTATAAGGAACATATAAACCTATTATTTTATAAACCAAGAGGAGTACGCTACAGCAGATGAATTTGATTGATATTAGTGTCTACCCAAGAAAGATTAGGGACAAAGGACAAAGTAGGATGATATAAGGACAGAAAAGTTGTATTATAACTTTTCAAAATAACAACATAACTTCTTACACCCAAAACTTAGAGTTATTTATTTATAAAAAACAGTTTTAACCATCAAATCCTCGATCTCTATACTAGCTATATTAAAACATCAACATTAAAAATAATAATAATTCAATACAGTTGCTACTAGGGCTAAATTAAACGTCAAATTCAGTGTTGGTTATAATTGTTGGTAAACTGCACATCAAACACCAATATGGTACCAATC
Organism: Aphrophora alni; assembly: GCA_963513935.1. Taxonomy (NCBI): domain Eukaryota; kingdom Metazoa; phylum Arthropoda; class Insecta; order Hemiptera; family Aphrophoridae; genus Aphrophora; species Aphrophora alni. The sequence continues at coordinate 6,528,866 of OY740767.1, read as the reverse complement.
TGGAAAATAAATTGAATCATGTTCAAAATAATATTGAGATGAAAATATAAATGAGACCAGAGGAATTATTAGGAATACAGGAAAGAAATACTGAGGTTTCGGATAATGAAGGAGTCCGATTGGATGAAGAATAAATGTAACTGATGAGATAGGTGAGGGGGTTATTCGATGTAGAAAGACAAAAGAATTGTAATGTTAAGATACAATAAAATAAAATATTAGGTTCTCATACATTTTTACTTATATTTGTATATTAGCATTACTGAGATTATATGCTCGCTTTTAGCATTTTTATTTAAGCAATATTTTTTAGTAGTTACAGACCAAATTTGGAAACAGATTGATTTACCTTGGTTAAATTTGTTAATCAGAGAAAAAACAAATAGTTTAAAAAATAGGAGTAATCTCATACATTTGATGAATAATTGAACTTACAATAAATTTTTGTCAACTGCAATTATATATGTAAATTTTATGTGTACCATATTATCAAACACCAACATGATAGAAAATACCACAGTTATACAGAAAAAAAAAAAACATTTTTTCAACCAGGTTGATAATTTATCATTTTATATTACGACGTGTATTTTCACTACCACTGGTGGTTTGTTCAGCTAATAAGAAAATTGTAAAATGTCAACAGTATGTGATCCAAAAATTTGTTTTATCTAAATTGTCACAATTAAACCTTCAATAAGATAAAGTCAATCAAAAATATAGAGTTGTTCATACAGTAATTGCAAATTTTCAGTTAATATTATTTATTTATTAGAGTTTTAATTTATTAATGAAATTGGTATAATAAACTAAAATTATTAAATTTGAATCTTAAAAAAAACTTAAATTTTCATTATTATGATAACAAAAAAGTCTTTCTTCCTAAACTGGATAATGATTCGAATTTGCCCCTAACAACAATCACTAGAAACTTTAAAATAAAACACAATTATCTGATTAATTGTTCTTTATTAATTATTTCCACTAATGGTAATGGTAATGAGGGCATTTAGTGGAAATAATTAATAAAGAACAATTAATCAGATAATTGTGTTTTATTTTAAAGTTTCTAGTGATAGTGGTTAGGGGCAAATTCGAATCATTATTGTGAATTTCACCACAGTGCTCAACAAGATTGTATCTACTAAACTGGAATGTACAATTAATAAAGGCGATTGCTAGGATTGGCAAAACAATTATACACACTTATTTTGAAATGTAAATAATTGATATGCTGACTTAATAAAAACTTGACCCATTTTTAGTACTTAAACAAATATCTTTCTCATGATAGATAATATGAAACTTTGATCATTAAAATAAGTACTGTATTAAAAAGATGACGTTAGGTTATTGTGTCAACATTACTTTAGGCTTGTGTTCATACATCATATAGAAAAATAGCTGAATAATGACAACCATACCTGATTAAGGTAGCAAAGACGCTGACTGATGATGGTAGTGGTGGTTTTGATGAGGTAGGTTGGATGGCAAGATGGTAGGTGATGATTGATGATGTTATGAGACAGTGGCGGCTCGTGATTAGGTTGCAAGGTTTCACAACCACCATCCCATATACAGTAATATCTAAACAATAAAAATAATTTTTAAATCTTGACATTTTTTGAAAATATGAATACGAATTCGTTTTATCTACATCCTTTTAAACGAAAAAGAGATAAAAAAAAGTATAGTGTAGAGCTGGTGATAACTATGAAGGGTATACTTTTTGGGCGAAAGTGGATTTGCTTTAATTACCCCAGGCCGTAAGATCGCGTGGTAAATTAATAAATGTACACTGGGCGAATCTCAATCTACGCTAGCCATTTTTGACGAGATCTAAATCTAAAACTACATTACTTAAAATAACCCAATTTAGACCAAAACTAAATATTAATATAAACTCTACTGTATTGGCACAAGATGTCGGACTAACACAAAAGGCCCAACATGGCTGTGTGTTAGTTCAACTAATACGGTTCCCAAACCCGATACGCCCAGATATAAACTCTAGGACCGTACCGGCCCTATTCCTGTGGGTTTAGCAAGGCATACTACTAATATTACAGCTCTACTAAAAAAAAAAAAAAAAATACAGGCGACACTTGGTGGTAGAGCATTGTCACAGACGTCTTCCTTCACTGCTCGTTATTCAATGACTCTTTTGTTATCAAGTCCGTCGTGCGCATACCAGATATGGAGGGGTGGCCAATGGTGGCTAAACCACCACAGTCACCCCCTCTACCCAAAAAACGACTGGACCGCCATGAGCGGGACGGGAATGAAGATTCGAACAAGGTATAAAGATAATTAGTGCTAGAGATACCATTGTCCTAGTGGTTAGCTTGCCCAAAAATAATTAAACGTGAATACATGGACAGAACCCAAGAGCTCGCCCTAACGACTGTTAACTCACCCAAACTGGAACCCAAAAACCCAATAAATGAGGGTCAGAGTTGATAATGAAAAGGAAGATGGGGGTAAAAGGAAAAACCAAGGAAAAGAGAAAAAGGAAAGGGAAAACCTCCCCAGGTGCCAGGGGAAAATAAAATTTGGTACTAACAATGAATCACTAACTGGTCTGAAGGTGTACAATGATCTGGGGGTTGCTTACAAAATAGAGTACAACAAAACTGAAAGATTATGCCGTGGAATGAGACTTTAAAGGGAATTGCCGTAGGACAAGTAAGCCGTACAATTGTTTATTAAAACTTAAACTAAATGTGGTTTTGGTACAATAAAATTTTGAAAATGGCTAATGGAAATTTAAGTGAAAATGCAAGGTGGAAAAGAGTTTAGGGAGGTATGGTGTCAGGCCCGATTCTATAACTGGGCAACATGGGCACTTGCCCAGGGACGCAAGGGTTTTGGGTCTTAATTTTTTTTTTAATTGATAAAATTTCAACCTTATTAAAGGTAGTATATGTCGATAAAAGTTTATAAATTAGAAAAACTATAAAAAAATTATAGACCTGAAAAATCAAAATTTTAAGGTAGCACAACTATTCTTCAGATCTTTCTGAACAATTTCCATGCTTATCGGTTAGAAAATAGCGTCTGAAACAGAAAACTTGCTTTGCCCCCTCTTCACCAGTAGTAGTAAGTGTAAGGCCTCTTAATTATTGTACTTATACTTCAACGTATATGTTTTATCATTAGTGAGAGAGTATTGTTTCTCCTCTCAATAAATAATCTACATTCTCAGGCTCACCCTGCATGACAATTTCTAGGAAACCTAGAGTGTCTAGAGTTTGATATTCTCACGCACTCACGGTTGGACTAAAAAAATATGGAAATATGACTCGACTGGACAGCAAGTTCTCCGAAAAACTTGAGTGAATTGGCAATTATTGTTAAGAATTATATTTTAGGGGTGGTCCGTGATACTGTAAAATACAACGTTGTTATGTTTTGACGTCAATCATAACACCTACGCCTGTAACTGCAGTAATAATACTTGCAAGTCTTTACAGTAGATTGCCAGTCCGGGACACAGCGGGTCCATAGGTGGTGGATAATGGAAAGACTTACCGACTCACCAACTAAAAGGAGTTCGGTGGAGTTAAGTTAGAAATCCCTCTCGAACCAAAACTGGCAAAGATTAATTAATCGGGGGGTCGCATCTCTTTAATTTGCCCAGGGGCGCTACAAGAGTTAAAAACGGGCCTGTATGGTGTTCAGATTGGAAGTATGAGGAATGGATGAAAAAACAGGCAAAAAAAGAAAATTCTTAGCCACGCCTTTGGTACTATGGTAACCAGAGTTTGTCACATGAAGTTCTTGAATATACCAAGACATATTTCCACAGGAACTAAACTATAGGTCTGCCAATTAAGATGGAAGTGCCAGTAAATAAGTAGGAAGCAACGATGACGTCATTTCTGTACTGGTCACTGTGGCAGCAAAAGGGTGTATAAGTATTAGGTTGCCTTAGTGACTTTCATTAAGCAAAGCGTAACTCTGGAGACTCTCTGTGATACATTGATGACATTAGGTAAGTTTTGGCTCTGAATTTGTCAACCTTTGTAAATGAAGAAGGTGGGTGGTTTCAAGAATCGGAAAAGGTAGACTGATAATGGAAAATTGAGGTAATGTAAACAAGTTGATTTTGAAAAGTGTAGTTCGGTAGATGGGTAAATTACAGGGTTACTTACAGTCTCATTTTAAAAGTAAAACATTCACTTATAAACTAGAAAATTAAGTTTATATTTAAAATTTTGTGTAACTATTAGTATATTTAAGAGTTTATACAAGGACATATAGGGTAATAAGATGGAAATTTTATGGGTGAACAACGGATATGGGTGTATTAAGAAACTATGTATACAATTACAATAAATTGTAAGTAAGAGATGTAAAGTAGGATTGTGGCGTAGAACTGTATGGAGTAATTATGTTAGGTAAGGTTGTGGTGAATGTTTTAAAATAATAAAGCAATGGGATGGGCAATCACAAGGATGTTGCCACGCCCATGATGACAAGACCCACGGACCAGATATATAATAAACGAGTTGCGTGATTTACACTAAAAGTTAGTGCAAATACACTGGACGTATTGAGGGTGGAATGATGTAGTTTATTAGCAATAAAAAATATGTAATTACGGCGGGTTGAGTAGAGGGTACAGAGATGAACTTTAATCACAGCTAATTAAAAGTTGATCTCAAACAAATAATATTTAAGCTTAAAGCCAGTTTATGGTAGAAGAAGCGAAACAAGCACAGGCTGGTAATAATTTAGTAAGTCGATATACAGATTATTTTGAACAAATTATCTAATTATTTACATGCCTTCTTTTGAAACTGTAATATATTTTCATTTAAATCGTGTGTCTGGTCTTCCATCCATTTCGTTCATAACGTTAACATCCCAGTATGCCTTGCAAACATTCTACTCTATGGAAAAAAAGTTTTAATAAAAACGACTCATAAGAGAAGTAATGCGCAATACAATACGTGAATCTTGATAGTGGGTCAAATTTGGACATCAGTGGTTAAAATATAGTCAAAGTAACATGGTATTCTAACTTTGAAAAATTATATTCTTTTTCATTTTTATGTTGAAATTTTAAACTTAAATAATTATTTTCTTTTAAAATAAGCTTTTAAAGTTAACGTTTTGGAAGTCATTTTTGAACTTACAAATTCCCATTGCTATATATTCCCTACATAACCAAACATACGTGAATTTGTTACTTTTCAACTTTAATTTTTCAAATAAAAGGTGAATTTCGCATTAAAATACTATACAATTTCAAAATAAGCTATATTAACAAAAGAATTAGACAGATTGTATTCAAATACATAAAAATCTGTCAGGATAAAAAACTTCTTAGATTAACAATAAAAATTTCACAATAGTTGATAAAAGGACATGATTCTATACAAATATATCTCTCATGGAGGAAAAAAAAAAACTCTGTAGACTAATAAAGAAAATTACATTTTTGAATTTGGTTTGTAAGTAGCTTCTAAGATAAAACTAAACAGAAAAGTCCCAAAATAATGATTTTTTTAAAATTTGAGAGGAGAGTATATGTTAAAGCCCTCTTGCCCATAAGAAATACACATGGGGAAAATACTGGTTTAAGAGTTGAAAATTATTCTACTTCAGAATAGTAGCCTAGGTAATTCAAGGGTAATGTTCAAATAGTCTCTAAATTTTCAATGAAAAAAACGATTTAAAGGGCCAAAAAAGTGTTGAATTCATAAGAGATATTTTTGCGAAATAGTGATTAATATTTGTAAAATGAAACATAATTACAATAATTAGTAAATATTCTACAATTTAGTAAACTTGCCAACCATTGTATCAGTATTTGTGACATTTACAAGGCAGCTTAACATAGATTAAGAACAAAGCAAACAATTTATACATATTAGGGAAATAAACTTTAGGTAAAAGGTTAGGAAAGGAAGTGGAGGGACTGGGTCATAAGGCCTAGACAATAGTTCAAGAAGTAGGAAATTTGTGAAAAATTCTACAAAACTAAACTAGTATCTTTATATAATAAGCTCTTCATTTATAAAATTTCCAAAGGCTCGATAAATTCTAGAATTTTGACTAAATATTGTGTTTCTATAACATGAAGTTTTACCAAGTACCTTCACTTGTTGGTATAAAATGCAAAAACCCAAACCCAATAGCCTTTTTGATGTTTTGTGGATGAGTGTGTGAGAAACTTGTCCAATTTGTAAATAACAAATTTGTATAAACAAAACCTATAAGAATTTTATTACAGTTGTTATTTGGAATAAATGTTCTATGCATATTCTATATTAAACTTAAAATATATAAAATTAAAATATTTACAAATTACATTTCCAATTTTTTAGGATTAAAATGTACTACAGAGTAATGTTGAACTCACTCTCATTACCATACCTGTTAAATACCAATAGGCTAACATAGGCAAATAAGAACAGGTTGCTTAATTGTATTAGGCTATAATATTTGAACAAATTGTATAATTAAATACCGGTAACTCACCTAATTTATGTGTTACTTTATTGGTGGACTGTTTGTTGCTGTAGTCCTAGCCGATACATTGGACAAGTATGCCAACATGTTTCTCTAAGACATTGGACGTATGCTCTGTAAAATACATTTGCAAATAATATAAGGTTAAGAAGAAAAAAAACCTACAAAATATAATAAATTGGTAAATCTTTCCTTTAAAAGTGAACACATGTTTGTACAGCAATTCACTTTTTATTATGGCTCCTCGTTCTGAAATTACCAATTACCAAATTACAAAGTCAAAGTATTTTGTATACTGTCGACTGAACATTAAATGAATAATATTATAAACAGTTACTTTTTAATATTTTTTCTTTAAAAAAAACAACAAACATCCTAATTCAGTTTATAGCAAGTGATTTACCTTTTCTATAGCTTATGCATTTGTTATTTAAAATGTGTATTTTCGATCAAGCCATTACACTAAAAGGGAAAACACCCATAGGAATTTTTGGGGGTCAGAAATGGATTTTAAAGTGCAAGTAGGGTGATTTTAGAATATCTGTTAGGCTTTGTACAGTAAAAAAGCACATTTTTAATACTAAAGTATCTTGAACATACATATATTTAAAATGCTAACCTAACCTCCCCTAGAGATATAAAATATTCCTTATGAAGTTTAAAGCCATAGATGTGTTTTTCATAAAACCCAAGGAACATGTTCATATAAACACACAGAAAACGTTTACATGTTTTCTAAAAAGAAAAATGCATAATTACTTTGCTATAACACAATTTCAACAGATAATAACTAACTTCAATTTAATTACTTACAAAGATTCACAATTTGTTCTCCGTACGAAAATCAATAGTTTTCGCTAATTATTCACTAAATTAATAAATTCTCACTGTATGATACTAAAAATGAGCTAGTAATTAAACACCCTGCACATGTTTAAATTTTGACGATTTGGCATTTAATCTGTTTGTTATATAGCTACATATTCATTACGAAATTTAACCTATAATTATTTACATGTTTTTGAATATCATATGAAAATGCTATAGCTACGGAACATTACTATGAAAGTCAAATTGGATACAAATTGAGAAAATAGTGACAGAGCGAACGAAGGTTTACTTGACCATTGTAATCATATTATATAGTGTTAAACACAGCTAAAAAAATTATAAAACATGTTTCATGGTAAGTTAGGCCTTCGTTATATGAACTAGTCTAGGCTACACAAAATGCTAATCAATTTAGCCAAGAGGTTTATTGTTTAAATAAAGCAATTTTCTTGATATTAAAATAAAATTATGTATTGATAGGACCACAATTTAAAAAACAATTTTTTTAAGAATCATTAGGGCCAGAGACTGTAAGGAATTACTTCAAAAAGAAATATTAATACTTAACAGAGCTATTCATTATAAAAATTGTAACTACTGTACATAAAAAAAAGTTAAATATGGAGAGAAGTTGTCCGATCAATTTAAGTGCAAAATCTCGGTAATTCTGCTTCAAAATAGCAGTTTTTCAATCAAGTAGATCTAATTGATATGCTGTGAATCCTCCATATTAATAATCTAATTTTAAATTATTAACTTCAATAAACTTACGAAAGGTTTGGCCAGGTGTTTAAATATATATAGCTACCTGGCCAAACCTGTCATGATATAATTATAACATGCTGTTAACATTGCTATTATGTTACAACCTGTCGGATTTGGTAGTTTTTAGATTGCGCAACTACTAACTATTTTTTTAGATTTGGGGAAAAATAGTGATCTGCGCAAGGAAAACATTATTTATTCTTAAGAAGTAAGATAGGCTTTGTAGTAGATGGTTTAAAAAAAAAATCCAGAAAATAAGGAGCCACCTTTAAGACAGTAAACAATTACAGATTTTTTTATATATATATATATATATATATATATAGAAAAATCAAAGGACATTCTAGAACCGATATTTACCGGTTAATGACTGACTTCTGAATTAAAATCTCTAATGACAGAGCTGAACTTTATTTGTATATGTTCAGTTCATAATCAGATTTCATTTCTCTCAGCACTTTTAGAGTACAATACTTACCATCATAAAATCACTTTAAAAATCCGTTATGAGAATAACGTTCAAATAGTTGATAGCGTCATTTCAATAAATAACTCCAGTTCAGAAAACTTCAAATGGTAGTTTTGAATACAAAGTTGAATTAGGCAAGCCCTAACGACATAATATAAATTTCAAATTCTAAACACTCTAAACAATATCAGTTAGTTTAGAAATTCACTTCAACTCTTCAAATAGTCTAAACTTCATGATAAAAACAAATTGTTAATAATTTTTAAAATGTACAAGTCCCAACTAGTTCTCTTACCAGAACTCCAGAACTGCCATTAACCTCTCAATGCAATACCGACAAAATGTTTTTAAAGTTTACACGTTCAAAAAATCAAATTTGAGAATGAAATTAACGTTTACATATTTGGCAGAGCAACAAATAAATAATTCCAAAATGTCAAACTTTTTGAAGAAAATATTTCCTAAAATAGGAAAGAAAACCCACCTTGCTAAAAACAACACCTCTAAAATGAAATATGAAATCCAGGAAAGTGAACTGTGAAGAACAAAAATCGCGCAAAGCAATCTGGGACTTCAGATACGTAAGCTTTCTCGATTAAGTGAGCGCTGAGCAAACCAGTTTTTGTCAATAAAATAGGACCTGAACTGAGACAAAAATAAAGATTAAAATTAATTGTTATAATTTATAATGTGATTAAAATTAACTATTATTGACTTTAAATTATATATTTGTCGGATTTCCATTTATTTTAATTACCGGTTGTTTCAGGTCCGCGATACAATGTAGATCAGCTTACATGTATAATACAGTATTTTATAACCTGTATGAATTTGAATGAAAAAAAAACAACTATTTATTATGATCCGGTAAAAGTGATTCTAACCAAATTACAAAGGCACAGTTTTTCATCTAATTTCCATTCGATTAGAAAAAATAACGAATCCATCCGTTGTTAAAACATCTGTTGAATTTTTAAATTTACCTTTAGTTCGTGAAAGGGTTGTTTTTTTATTTTATATTTTACAAGTATTGGTTTTTGAAAAGTTAAATTCTAGTGTCTAGAAATTATTTTATGGTTTGATTACTTAAGGCATTTTCATGCTAGCAATAAATTTAATAATTTATCAAAGTAGATGTGAGGGGAATGTAACTATGAACAGATAAAAAACGTAACCTTCAAAACCATTTTATTTAACAGATATGGATTGCTATTTTTGTGATGATGAAAGTCGCCAGGAACAAAAATACTTAGTGTGTATAATTTGGTTTATTGTGTTGTATGTGTATTTTTATATACTTTTTAGATTAACAAAAAAAGCAATCCGACAAAAAAAATTTCACGAATGTGTAGTACAACAATTAGGTCTATCTGATGATGAAAGTTTACAACAGCAGATTATAAATAATGTGAATTGTTCTTATGAAGAACGTGATGATTGTAAACCTACAAAACAAACTCGTTATAAGCTAAGATGCCGTCGGCCTAGAAGTAGTAAAAAGAAATAATCATCAATATTTCAAAGATATTTCCAAATAGGGAAATTTATATTTTTTAGTTAATAATGTTTTAAGCTATGTTATGTGGTAATTTAAAAAAAAAAAAATATATTTCAATAAACTATTTATCCAACATTGTATATTAACTATGAAATCTACATTATCTTTTCCTCTCTAAAGTTAAGTTTGTAGTTTCAAAACAAAGGTTTCAATTTAAATATCAAATTAGCCAATAACTATGAAATTAATTTAATGATTCTCCACCTAGTAATAGTAGCTCTTCTACATTAATAAATCTTTCTCAGGATCAAGACTAAATTTTACTCTTTCCTCTATTAAAAATTATTAATTCGTGTCTTTTTATTCTATGAGAAATTAAAATATTGATAATTCTTTCAACTATAGTTAACGTAACTATACAATTATTGGATTAATTTGTTCATTCAAAAGGTTTTGTTTGAATACAGGGTGCTTGATAACAAAATGTGCATTTATTACCTCCTCCATTAAATAGTTGTATAAAACTATATTTAACATACATTTCCTTAAAACAAATACCCTGCCTGAGTTTTACATTCCAGTTATGCAGTAAGGAAAATATTGGGATAATGCTAAAATTTTGGCATTCCATCTTCAAAATTTCTCAACAATTTGAGCTCATATATAACCATATGAACATTTAGACTTTTCAGTTTGATGTCTGTCTTTTGATATAACTTCAAGATTCATTGTTCAATTAATTTTAATACTTGATGTATTATAGGAGTGTCACACTGTCTGACAGCAGAACCACCACAAGAGTGCTATTTAGTGATGTGGGAGTTCGAATTAAAATACTCGGTGATTCCGAGTATCAAAATCCTCGGAAGAGTCCGAATATTAAAAACCTCGGTTTCGTATTAAAATACTCGGACAAAATCCTCGTAACTAGGAACAAGGAGGAGATAATGTGTGAGACTGCGAGTATCCTCGGACAACGATATTCGTTAGTGTTGTGTCAATTCCAAACAAAATACTCGGTGTTTCTACTTTGGTTACATTAGTTTCTAAGCTGATTTTTCACTACACATTAATTAAACATTACGATTTTGAGTTATAATGATTTAGATTCGGTAACAAGTTCAATTTAAAATAACAATAATATTCATTTATTTCCACATTAACAAAAAGTAAATTAAATTATTATTTAATTGTTATTACTTATATTTAAATAAATATTTATAGGTTACCATCTTTATAAAAAATATAGTAAATTAACTTATTTTAAATAATAACTAAATTATTAATGTTGGTAATAATTGTACTTACGTTTAATTACTTAATTATGTGTCGAGGCAGGATAACATTTAATTACGTATTACAAGTGTTAATCACATATTGTTTAAAAAAATAAATACTTGGTGCCCTTGGTGGATCAGTCTAACAGATAGAAATATAACACAAACACATAATGCGCATAATCATTCTGCGCAGATACTCGATGTCGAACTAATAATACGAGTATTGAAATCATTCGAAGCCGAGTATCTATTTCACCCGAGTATCAACATCGCTAGTGCTATTAAGTTCAGTGGATTTATCAGTCTTCAAACTGTCAAGTACTATAGGCCAAATTGTGTGCTTTCGTCATTTTTATCTACTGTTAGATACCTACCAATCACACTGATTTGAAAGTTTGATTTAAGTCACACATGTAAAAAAAATATTGTCAACAAATGATTCTGTACTCATTCACAAAGAATATTATATCTCTAGAAATTAGATATTTTATAGAAAATTTTTGCTTTCACCAATTTCAAATTATATTGTATCATGATTGAACACATTCCATATCATGGTTTTTATGCTACTTGATAACATTTTCTATTTTACTGTTCACTAGTAATATGCAATAAATTCAAGGACATGGACATAATCTAAAACTGAAAGAGTGGTCAAGAGAATGACATTAAATCAACATCCGTTCAACTCACAATATCATGATTCCAAACACAGATTGGATCACCAAAATTATTATAAGGAAGCTATTAGCTATCATATCTGATAAAACAAAAATTAAGCAATATCACTTCTGAGTTAAAGGGACTGTAGAAATCATATATATATATATATTTATCATGTTTAGTGCATCCAATAAGAGTAATGGTGATTTTACAATCATGCGAGAGAATCACAGATTATGATAATTCCTAAATCAGTATTCAGTGTTTTTGCCACTTTTTGTTAGATTTGCATTTCACATCTTAACATGGAAGAAAACAGTTCCAAAGAGAGTTTTATGCTCTTTTCGATAAAACTTAAAAAGCATTCTGGGAGAAAGTGTTACACACAATTAGGCCGATTTTAACAGAAATTTTCCTTTTAATAATCTAGAACCATAGATTGGATGTACTTAGTACTTTCTCCTTTCATAACAGATTAACAAAATTATCTGGTATGCAGAGCCAACATGACCAAACCCATTGTGTTTTCTTGCAGGGTGGCAAAAACTAGAAAAACAGTCTTGAGTTTTCTTGTTACGGTTCCTGGGTGGTTTTTTAAAAGTGATTTATTATTATTTTTAATATCATGAACAAAAATGTTGTACTAACTTTTGGATTTTTTCATTCCTACTGGAAAATACACCACATCAATAAGGGAGGTTTGCTATGTTTTCTCCAAAACATTTATTGATCTTATTTATTTGAAAATATAGAAACAGTCAAAATAAAATTAAGATTTGGACTAGAACAAAATTCTCGAACAACTGGACGAGCACATAAAATTAAAGTTTGTTAGAATGTCGTATTTTTTAATTAAGATTTTAATAGTTTTTCTTATAGGCTACATGACATGACTTCGTTTACATTTCTGACACGTTTCAAAGTACCTTTTCCATCATCTGAGTTCTCCCTCTACTGAGTCATAAATACATTATAAAACACACACAAAGTACGACTTAACACGCATTATTTAAGAATGATCTTAAGAAACGTTTAAAGAAAATACATCAAAATAATATCCTTTATAATCTGAATCCTAGATATTCCTTAAAATTAAAACTCATAAGGCAAAAGCAAACCAAATTATAGATAATAATGCCCTTGTCACAAAGGCTGACAAAGGAAACACTATGGTGATATGGATGTCAATGAATTCATAAAAATATTTTTTTTAAATATCTTAACAGAACCTAATCCCAAAATTTACAAAAACTTTGAAACAGGATTGATTTTGTGATAAAAGATAAATGACGTCACATTAAAACCCCACTATAAAATCGATATTATAAACCTATACACAAACATACAGAAACAATAGTTTTGATCTAACCATTACAAAACAAAAGGATAAATTCCAATACAAAATATATATAAAACCTACCATTACATGCAAATTTATACCATCCCATGTCTAAAAAAAACAGCCTCTTACAATAGTATGTACACAGATTAGTCCCAATACCAGTCGGAAATGACGATTATTTGGAGAAACTAAATACATTGCTACAACTAATGGTTATAAAAGTTCCTTGGTAGATAAATTAATTGATAAAAAACAAGAAACCTTTGAAGTCCAAAGAAAAGACTACTTTCATAACAAGCGAATATGGAAACATCTTACTGGAAATCATTTCAAATATATATATATATATATAACAACCATTCAAAACAAATAATATCCAGAAATTATTTGGTCAAAAACCCGACAGAATATTAGAACAAAAACAGATATTTACAAAATAACATGTGACGAATGTAACAGATTGTAGCACGAGAATACGTCTCCATACTTCTGCTACTCAAATCTCTACTGCGTGATATCAGGACAGGATTGTCAGAATTAAATAAAACACGAAGAAATTTAAAATATTTAATAAATAAATCAAATTTAAGTGCGAATGTAACAAATACAAAGGATTTGATTATCAGTTGTTCACCTGATTAATCCTAATTAATTTATAATAACACACATAAGAAAAACTAAAACTCATCCATCATTTAAAAAAAATACCCTTTTAAGTTATATAAAGGTTCATTATAAATTATTAATAACTTGATAACTAACATCAAGTAATATTATTAATATGCAATAGACAAAAATACATAATATACTGGGTAGATACTATTATGTCTTTCCTAACAGACTTTTTGGTGGAAACCTCAATACATTTACCAAAACCTCAATAAATAAAATATATTCAATTAAGCAATTCCTTCAATAAACAAAGTGGACTTTGGGGGAAAAGCAATAATTTTTACAAAAACATCAATAAATATGAACATTTAACATCTTCAATAAAATAATTTGAATTGTGATAATATAACTCATTTTATATATAACTATATTCCACAGAGAAGAGATATAAATTATATTTCTGTATAATCTAAACTATAGTTATTTAATGATTCCTCAGTTTATTGAAGGAATTGTTTATATGTTTATGGAATTAATTATTCAGCTTTCACCAAAAGTACGCTAGAAATGGCATAAGTATCTACTTAATGATTATATATTACATTTTTAAACAAAATAAATCTAATTTTAATACAATTTTATATAAAATATAAATTTACCAATTTATAAATTAAATTTATCACTTAGCACCAAAGTACAAGAATTTGTGTAGGCAGCATTTAACATTGACAATATCTTTGAAGATTACTATATATTAAAATTAAAATAGCTTCAAAAAGTTACGAACACTACAGTATATATATGAAATAATGAACCTTTTTCCATTCCAATAATGACAAGCAAAGTACATATAAAATATATTTTCCTGTAGTATTCAAGTTATTTTTTTTATAGATATACAATTACAAATCAAAGGATATCATTATAAAATATTAAAAAATTAATAAACAATCCAGATTTTTTTTGTAGTTAAAAAAAATTACATTTTCTATAAATAAAATATTCTTAAAAAAAAAAAAAAAAAAAAAATCAGTATTTGGGAAAACTGTTAAAAAAATTTGTAGACTTTTACTTATCTAACCCTTTCAGACCTTGCCTACACAATTGTGTAGGTAATGCTTTAGTCCTATCCTGCACAATTGTGTAGGTAAGATACAGCTGTTTTCATTTTTTTCTCTCACATTCCATGATTGAGTTTGGTAAGTCAGACCTGTGCACATCATTTGTGTAGGTTCTTAAGAATGGCAGGGAAATTTTGTTCCAGGTTTTTCCCTCTATTTCTCTAAATTGTTCAGCAAAGAGTAACTAGTTGACCAAAATGGCAGTGAACCAAAGAAGTGTACTAGGTAAGAATGAACTTTTATACAATTTTTTAAGTTAGATTTTTAATGTAATATAACTTTTATATTGAAAACATTCTTGTTTATCGGCTAGTTATGGAAGATATGTCAAATTTTCATTTTATTAAGAATAATTTAAAGCAAAACAAACACCTACACAATCATGTAGGTTAGGACCTAACCTATAAAAGTGTTTATTTTTGTTTTTGACACACTACTTCTATTATTAGTCTTCTAACATTAAATATTCAATTAGATAAACATTTTTGTTTAATAAATTGTATCAAGTAACTAAACTAGTTATGAACTAGATGAGACTTAAATACTAGGCTAGCCTAAATTTACAATCGCTTGACAAATTTTTACTGAATTCCTATTGAATAGGCTTCATTTCTATTTGTTTTGTTTTTTTAAGTTATATTTTATAAATAGGCCTAACTTTTATATATTTTTTAGCTGTTTTAAAGTTCTGAGATTGTGCATTTAGGTTAGCCGTTGTCTGAGATTGTGCATATTTAAAAACATTTATAATTAATGTACTTAACTGAAATGTTTCTGCTATTGTTTTTAATTTTAAGCTTTTAAATTATTTTTTTCTTTGCAGAAGGGCTTGATCCTGATCTAGATGCAGATATTATCCTGGATATTTTGGAAGAAGGTGATGGTTCAGAACTCGAGGGGCTCTCTGAGGATGATGATCGAGACGATACTGTACGTAATGTTGCGACAGTTATTGACGAAACTCAAGAGGATATTTCCAATGTAAGCAATTCATTTATTGACACTCCTGTTTCATGGGATAAGGTAATATTTCAAAAAACATTTCCTACTTTTAATAATGACGATCCGATGTATGGCATTCCTGCAATAAAGACACCACTACAATACTTTTTGGAATATTATCCCGAGGATTTTTTTAAAAATGCAGCAGATTGCACTGCACAATATTGTTTGCAGAAAAAACAAATGCTATTAAAAACAGATGCAACCGAAATAAAAAAATTATATGGAATGCATCTTGTAATGGGATGCATACCGTATCCACGATTACGCATGTATTGGCAATCGGGAATATCCTTAGACTTAATTACATCGTGTTCTATTAAACGAGACAAATTCTTCCTTTTGAGAAATTGTCTACATGTAGTCGATGTAAACAAACCACCAAATAATCGAAACAGACTGTGGAAAGTTCAGCCTGTCCTAGACGCAATTCGAAATGGATGTCATAAAATTGAGAGGCTACCTGGAAACTACTCGATCGATGAACAGATGGTTCCCTTCACTGGCCGTTGTAGCTTAAAGCAGTACGTGCCAAACAAACCTAGACCGGTTGGTTTAAAGAACTTCGTAATTACTACATCTGATGGGTTGATGATAGATTTTGAGTTGTATCAGGGAAGTGAATCTAATTTTCCATTCAAAAAAGAACTTGGTTTAGGCCCATCTGTTGTTCTTAGATTGACAGACAGTATTCCACCTCTCAGCATTCTATATTTTGACCGTTACTTCACAACACTAGGGTTGCTGCAGAAACTTTATGCTGAAAATTTCTTTGCGACAGGTACTATTATGACTAACCGGTTAAAAGTCATAAATTTCTGCCCTGACCGCGACTTGCCGAGGGGACATTGTGAAGAATTCTGCACATCCGATGGTAAAATAGTTGCAGTAAAGTGGAAAGACAACAAATGTGTCACTATGTTATCGTCAGTTTGTGGCAGTTCACCTGTCACAAATGTAAAACGATGGAGCAAGAAGGAATACAGATTTGTTGAAATACAATGTCCAGCAGTTGTGACTACTTACAACAAAAACATGGGGGGAGTGGATTTACTGAATCAGCTACTTGAATGTTATAGAACATGGTTTAAAACCAAAAAGTGGACCCTCAAGGTAATTCTTCACTTCCTGGACCTGTCTGTTGTGAATTGTTGGATGCAGTATCGACGTGACTGCCGTAAAAACTCAGTACCAAAGGGTAAAATTATGGACTTATTAAAATTTCGGTTAGAACTTGCAGAAGCTCTAATGTGCACTCCAAAACATTCTAGACGTAATGATGGAGATGAAGACACTGCAGCAGCCAGCACATCTGATTTAATACCTGTGCGTCCCCAGAACTGGCGAGCTCCTATTCCAGGTGTTGACAAGAGGCTGGACGGCTATGATCACTGGCCTATTGTAGATGATCTTACAACTGCAAGAGCATGCCGATTGAAGGACTGTAATTCACGAACACGAATGAGATGTGAAAAATGTAATGTTTATTTATGTCTTACTAAAGATAAAAATTGTTTTAAATGTTTCCACACAAAAAAATGACATTAAGGTTAATTTTCATTTATTTTAATCAGTTAATTTTAATATGTATGTATGTAATGTTCATTGTCTTTATCTACTTTTTCTAACATATTGCATTTGTGAAAAAATATAAGAAATATGGTTAATTTTTATTCATTTATTTTAATCAGATAATTTTAATATGTATGTATGTAATGTTCTATTGTGTTAATTTACTTTTTCTAACATATTGCATTTGTGAAAAAATATAAGAAATATGCTTAATTTTTGTAAAATTAAATTAATTTTATACACATAGGTGTTACAAAATTATTTACCAATTTCTGATTCAATTTGGTACCAAAAACCCCCAAAAATTGTAAATATTGGTACTGTATTTAGATATTTCTGGGTAATGCCTAACCTACACAAACGTGTATGTTAATTATTTGGTTAACCATTTAATTTAAAAAGCAAAAAATGCTATTCTCCATGTATTTACATGCTAAGAAGTATAGATTGAAAACCTGAATGAATTTTTTTAAAAACAAATTGTTCAGGACTCTAATAGGTTGCTGTAAACGAATTATCAGGTCTGAAAGGGATAATAATAATGTCTTTTGGAAATAAAGTATAAAAACAATACAATTTAATTACACTGTATAGTGGTCAAAAGTATTATAATACAGTATTAAGTAAAAAATAAACCTAAACAAAAATGACACCATATATATCTTAATAAAAACTGAACAGAAGTAAATTAATGGAAATTGGTAGCTGGAAGTAGTTATGATAAACATTATGGATGATTAAATGCATAATACACAGAAGCTTAGATTGTTGGGGTTTTTATAGGCCTATATAACCTAAAAACATGTTTTATTTCTTGTGCGTTTAAGTTCAGTAGAAATTATATCCATGCTATTGTAGATACTTGAAATTGTTTTTGTACAAATATAATTTCATAGCTGAGAAAACAAAAAATATATCAAATGAAAAATAATAATAATAATGTTAAACATGAAAATCAAAATATATATCTGATATAGCTATATAATTTAACCTATCGTAGCACCAGATAGCCAAATTATATTCAGTTGACTCCAAAACAAACATATTTTCAAATAAGTCGATGGTTACACACAGCTCTTATACAAACCAAGTCTTGCACAAAGTTATTAAATCTTGTAATTGTTATTCACGACAAGTCTGTCATGAGGGATCTTCTAACTGGGATATATTTATCTTTTTCTACTCTGATCATGTCTTGACCTGAGCTAAAAGGTGTGAATATATATATATACAAGATGACATTTACACGCATGTCGATTGACTTCATATCAATGCAAAAATAAAATGTTCTTAAGAGGTTCAAGTTTAAAATATTGATTTTTGCAATAATTAAGTTTTTTCATAGTTTATTATTATTTTAGGGTATTAAATTACAGAATTAAAAATTGTATGCTATGTTAAAATTTAGAGTTTTGTAAATTGAATTACCGTACTCAAAACAAATCGAGAAACTGTTTAAGATAGCTGCTATTTTTATTTAGTTGAATATTTCTGACTCGTAATAAGTTTCTATATATGCGTACAAAAGTCTAAATGCTAAACAAGTACAGTAATAAATTATAAGCAACATTTTATATCAATTTATGATTAAAAAAAAAATGTTTATAATTTATTATAGCTACTTCAGTGGCATCAAGTACAAACACACTTTAAATATAATATTTCAAAGGTACAAAATAATGTCCATTATGAAATATTTTCCAAATGATGTTGGGTTTTTCTGGTTTGGTCACTTAGCTTTTATTTGATAGTAAATGTCGGTGGGGGGGGGGGTGTAGACAGTTCACCATTTAAAGGAATGGAACTATCTCAATGATTCTATCATATGCTTGGAAAGATAACATACTGTAGACATAAAATACAGTTTTACACACATTATTTACAATGAATAGATTTAATAATATGAAATCTGTGATGTATTGGTCCAATATTACAATTAGAGAAGTAATGATGATCTATAATGGGAAATACTAGAACAATACATGGTTTTAACTGTTACTCCGTCATTATAAGAACACATAATAAAGGAAATAAAACTATCTGAAGAAATTAAATAGCAGCCAGTGAAATATCAGTATGTTTATGATCTTATGGTCATTAAGCATAGTATTTATATAGGTTAAAATAACTCACCTATTTTAATAATTGTATAATATATATTATTTTTTATTACCTACATATAAACTATCGCAAGTCTTGTATTTAAAATATACATTTCAGTCTGTGTAATTAAGCGTAAGGCAGTAATTTTTTTGGAAAATATGACAAAGTTTCATAAAATGTAAGACTAACCTATATTTATTTTTTTTTTTAACTGCAGAAATACGATGTTGCAAATCTTGCGTATGTAAAACTCAATCTTTACGTTTTGAATGTAACTTCTCTTAATTTTTATAATAATAAACAGTATCAGTAAATTAGCCGTCTTAAACCCGTAATTAAAATTTATAAAAACGAAGCAGAAAATATTTGAGACATGAAAGTTAAAATTAAAATACTGTTCACATAGTTCAACAACATTAAACATAGATGAATATAGCAACATTTCACTTCAGCTGAGACCACTGACGAGTTGCGAGACCTAAGGTATCAGTCTTAGGTTATTTAATCAGAGCTTCCAGAAATCAAAACTCCATCTTCAGGACGAGCGTAGCGCTTATAATTAGGGTTAGTTGCAAGATAAAGTACAAAACCTGCAAATACAACTATGAATATTCCAATAAAGTTGACCAGGATACCTTCAGCCGGGAATGTCGAATAGGCCGGGTCCCTTCTGGAAAAGAAGAAGAAAAATATTTTGTTTCTTTAAAATTGTAGGTAGATGTACAAATTGTCAATCCTAACCAAACTAAATACAACTGACCCAAACTTACAGTTTCAAAATATAAATTAAACCAAACCGGACATACTAGACAAATTTGAATCCTATCAGATATTTTTTATAAATTGTTCGACTATTAAAATATATACTCACATTTTACACTTGTAAGAAATACAAATACAGTTTATTTTTTAACAAAATCAAACTTTAAAAAAATTATTAGTTCAAAATTAAGAATCCGATAAATAAATTTGGTCATTTATGTTAAATAAATATAAGAGTTTCGTTCAAAATAATTTCATCCATATAGTTGTTTATTAATAAATAATCAATAATTAATAATAAGTTAGAAATAATAAATAATAAAAATAAGTATATAAAATGTATTAAAACAAGAAACTGACAATTGAACTTTATGATTACTCATAGATAATAATATGTCGACAGTGAAAAAGTCTTGAATTCAAAATGTGCACGTCAATCGAATAGACGATACCCCTCTAATAAAATGCAGAATAAGGCAATAGCAATTCGAAACACGGTGCCCCATTGAATGTAAAAATAGGATGTATCCCATGATGCCTTGCGGTAGCGTCACCTAAGAAAGAAGGAAGCTTGGTTTCAGCAAGTCTTTGTAAAGGAGTCCTTGGAGCAAGTCATGTTGTTGGGACGCAAGTCTGCGTCGGACATGGAGCGTTTAAAGAAATAGTTTTGTGAAAGTGACAATGAGGAGAAAGTAGTTAAGTATTAAAGTGACTATAGGATATTCTCACGTGAGTAAAGTGAAATAAATATTCATGTACAAAGAGTAATCATAATTGCAACATTAAAGTATGGACTAAAAATCAGAGAACTTTTATTCACACGTGTTAAAGATCATGTATAGTTTAAGAGAAATTTGTTTTCATAAATAAAATGTAGGTTAAGTAATTTCAGGAACAAAAATAATAATGTCATTAATATTAAAAAATAATAAAAAGAGAGATTTCTTTGATAATAGGATGACTGGATAGTTTTCTTTGTGTATGAACCACTATCACGTGTCACTGAAACAACTTGTAAGTACCGACCAGAGTTTGAACCCTACCTTAGGTAAGAAATAAAATCATTTCTTTTTAAATAAGTTAAATTCAAGTTGGTAAGTTACAATGGTGCCAACACAGAGATTTCATAATAATTGAAAAATAGTTGGAGTGTCCAACAAATAATTTTCCAAATGCTGGTGAAAAATTGAATTATTTCATGGAAACACCTCAATAGCGCCAAGTTATACATTATTAAGTTGATGGGATCATTCATTTTTGTCAGTGCCGAAACACTGAAAATCCAATTTTATATTTGATACCTACTGGACTATACAAAGAATTGCAAACAGCTGACTGTTAAAGAGGTGGTGATAAGAGAAAGTATAACAATTTCTGTAATGTCCCATAAAGTTGCTTACCATTCTTACTCATTATCCACCATTTAAAATACAGTAGCTTTATTCGGTATTGCAACACAGTTAAAAACATTACATTAGAGTGTTATTAAACTAACACCAGATGCAGTAAGCTTGATAGGAAACCAAAGCACGTTCCTCTGCTCTGATCCTTGAAAAACTGTGTTAGTTTCCCTTTGAGTACATGATATTGAAATAGTACAAGAAGCTTTTCATAAGATTTGTCACCATTTTCGAGCGTGGTTTCACTGTAACAAAACTGTTTGCAGAGAATGGACCAGGGCTTATGGGTCATGATAACCATCATTTCATTCAGTTTATTTATTTATTTAACACAGTTAATTTTAGATTTTATTTAACATTCTTTGAGATTCTTAGGTGAGCAAACTAATTTCAACGTATGTAAAATTTGTCTTGATCTTCTATAACCTATTTTCTCTTCTTAGAAATCAGCCTCAGGAGCTCATTGTAGGGAATACAGGCTTGGAAATTCCGATGGAACCTAGTTGGATCTATGCAGTCTTGGGTTAGATCCCTCTTGTTCATCTTACTTAACCTTTCTCTCTTGAGCAACTCTTGTTCGTTCCAACACTGCCGCTATTATAGTATTCGAGTGTTAGGGGGGTGGGGGTGTCTTAATTTCATGTTCTTTTCTTCATAAGATATGATAAACGAGAGGTTTTTTTTACCTATAAATAGCACGAAAGGAGGGTTTCTTAGTACAGTAGAGTCTCGCAAACTCAGCACTCGATAACCCGGCAGTCCGGATTACTCGGCGACCCCGACGGTAAAAAATATATATTTCTAAAAACAGCGATGTTCGTAAAAGTTCGGCAGATCCCCAAGCGGGCATTAACTTCGATCGCTCGAATCGTTGATGGTACTTTTCCCACGTTAAACTCGTCACAAAGCTTTTTTACAGATTCCCCTCTGTCAAGTATTTTCAACACATTTAACCGCGTCTCAAACGAAACCAACACACGCTTCCGTTTTCGTAACTCGCTCATTTTTATTTACTGTATATACTGTGCGTACCTGTCAAAGAAAACTGAAAAGAAATGTTATATTTTCCATAATGTATACTAAATTGATTCGTGGAAAAAAAGCGGCCCATCAAACGTTTTTGCAGGTGTATGTCTGCTATATCGACGGGTGCTAATGCTGCGGTGTTATTATGCCGCCGACAATAGGATACCGCTATCGAAAAAGTCGTTTGATATTGCCGCCGCTTTGGTGCCACTGTGTTTTTACACTGCCGACAATGGGATACCGCTATCGACAAAGTCGTTTGATATCGCCGCCGCTTTGGTGCCGCGATGTTTTTACACTGCCGACAATGGGATACCACTATCGACAAAGTCGTTTGATATCGCCGCCGCTTTGGGTTTAAATTACAATTTATTTTTTGCCCTTATTCCCGATAACCCGGCATTTCACAAACTCGGCACACTTCCGGTCCACATTACACTGAGTTTGCGGGACTCTACTGTATCTTTAAATTTTTTATTATTAATCATGTCATTTTCACAATTAAATATTTGTTGGAGATTCGGAAATGAACATAATGTTACATGAATAAATATTCTACTTATTTCAAATGAAAGAGAGTAATGCATTATTTACTATCTCTTTCTATAAAAAAGAAGAAGAAAAAAGTATCACCTTCATTACATAAAATAAAAACTTTATCTCTGCAGAAAATTTCTTAAGAGTTTAAAAATAAACATATTTTAACTTACATACTGAATATGGCTTTTTCAGTCAAACCCATTAAACAAGCTGCACACGCCATAACAAAAGCAGTCAAGCCCATGTACAAATGGATAGGCATAATGGCGGCTCTAAGACTGGCTGGGAATCCTGGAAATAGGAAAGCTAAGAACCCAAATACATACTGAAAACAAAAAATAGGACATTTCATTAGACATTTGGATTTATTTTAGAAGTTCATAGAATATCACTATAAGATAGCATCATTTTAAAAAAAAGTTCTCCAAGACAATCAGTTAAAAAAAAAATTTTTTTTTAATGAAAATAACTTGGACCATGCACACAATAAAATCTGAAAATTAAATACAATTAGCCAAAGTACAACAATCATACACTAAATTTGTAATACAATCCATTAACACAACACAATTACATTGAAATGAATGGTAAAACCATTAAAAGTTCAATATCAATATAGTAGCAAAAAATCTATATATATAATTTCATCACAATAAAAAAAATTGACTATGAAATTGTGAGCATCTGATGAGTGTTAGAAAGTGAGTGGTGGGTCATTTTAAAGGTATTGAGTATTTTTTTTAACAATATTATAGTATGAAATCATATCAGACGACTTATGGGAACAATTAAACATGACCCTGGAGTACACCAACTCTTTATACCCTCAAAAATGCTTCCCCACAAACTGAGACTGAAAGTTGTTGCCGTCATCATATTAATAAGAATCATGAATTTCGATGCAGGTATAAACACAATTAAACATGACCCTGGAGTACACCAACTCTTTATACCCTCAAAAATGCTTCCCCACAAACTGAGACTGAAAGTTGTTGCCGTCATCATATTAATAAGAATCATGAATCTCGGTGCAGGTGTAAACACAATTAAACATGACCCTGGAGTACACCAACTCTTTATACCCTCAAAAATGCTTCCCCACAAACTGACAGTGAAAGTTGTTGCTGTCATCATATTAATAAGAATCATGAATCTCGGTGCAAGTATAAACACAATTAAACATGACCCTGGAGTACACCAACTCTTTATACCCTCAAAAATGCTTCCCCACAAACTGACAGTGAAAGTTGTTGCTGTCATCATATTAATAAGAATCATGAATTTCGATGCAGGTATAAACACAATTAAACATGACCCTGGAGTACACCAACTCTTTATACCCTCAAAAATGCTTCCCCACAAACTGACAGTGAAAGTTGTTGCTGTCATCATATTAATAAGAATCATGAATCTCGGTGCAGGTGTAAACACAATTAAACATGACCCTGAAGTACACCAACTCTTTATACCCTCAAAAATGCTTCCCCACAAACTGAGACTGAAAGTTGTTGCTGTCATCTTATTAATAAGAATCATGAATCTCGGTGCAGGTGTAAACACAATTAAACATGACCCTGGAGTACACCAACTCTTTATACCCTCAAAAATGCTTCCCCACAAACTGACAGTGAAAGTTGTTGCTGTCATCATATTAATAAGAATCATGAATTTCGATGCAGGTATAAACACAATTAAACATGACCCTGGAGTACACCAACTCTTTATACCCTCAAAAATGCTTCTCCACAAACTGACAGTGAAAGTTGTTGCTGTCATCATATTAATAAGAATCATGAATCTCGGTGCAGGTATAAACACAATTAAACCTGACCCTGGAGTACACCAACTCTTTATACCCTCAAAAATGCTTCCCCACAAACTGACAGTAAAAGTGGTTGCTGTCATCATATTAATAAGAATCATGAATCTCGGTGCAGGTATAAACACAATTAAACATGACCCTGGAGTACACCAACTCTTTATACCCTCAAAAATGCCTCCCCACAAACTGACACTGAAAGTTGTTGCCGTCATCATATTAATAAGAATCATGAATCTCGGTGCAGGTGTAAACACAATTAAACATGACCCTGGAGTACACCAACTCTTTATACCCTCAAAAATGCTTCCCCACAAACTGAGACTGAAAGTTGTTGCCGTCATCATATTAATAAGAATCATGAATCTCGGTGCAGGTGTAAACACAATTAAACATGACCCTGGAGTACACCAACTCTTTATACCCTCAAAAATGCTTCCCCACAAACTGACAGTGAAAGTTGTTGCCGTCATCATATTAATAAGAATCATGAATCTCGGTGCAGGTATAAACACAATTAAACCTGACCCTGGAGTACACCAACTCTTTATACCCTCAAAAATGCCTCCCCACAAACTGACACTGAAAGTTGTTGCCGTAATCATATTAATAAGAATCATGAATCTCGGTGCAAGTATAAACACAATTAAACATGACCCTGGAGTACACCAACTCTTTATACCCTCAAAAATGCCTCCCCACAAACTGACACTGAAAGTTGTTGCTGTCATCATATTAATAAGAATCATGAATCTCGGTGCAAGTATAAACACAATTAAACATGACCCTGGAGTACACCAACTCTTTATACCCTCAAAAATGCTTCCCCACAAACTGACAGTGAAAGTTGTTGTTGTCATCATATTAATAAGAATCATGAATTTCGATGCAGGTATAAACACAATTAAACATGACCCTGGAGTACACCAACTCTTTATACCCTCAAAAATGCTTCCCCACAAACTGACAGTGAAAGTTGTTGCTGTCATCATATTAATAAGAATCATGAATCTCGGTGCAGGTGTAAACACAATTAAACATGACCCTGGAGTACACCAACTCTTTATACCCTCAAAAATGCTTCCCCACAAACTGACAGTGAAAGTTGTTGCTGTCATCATATTAATAAGAATCATGAATCTCGGTGCAGGTATAAACACAATTAAACCTGACCCTGGAGTACACCAACTCTTTATACCCTCAAAAATGCTTCCCCACAAACTGAGACTGAAAGTTGTTGCCGTCATCATATTAATAAGAATCATGAATTTCGATGCAGGTATAAACACAATTAAACATGACCCTGGAGTACACCAACTCTTTATACCCTCAAAAATGCTTCCCCACAAACTGAGACTGAAAGTTGTTGCCGTCATCATATTAATAAGAATCATGAATCTCGGTGCAGGTGTAAACACAATTAAACATGACCCTGGAGTACACCAACTCTTTATACCCTCAAAAATGCTTCCCCACAAACTGACAGTGAAAGTTGTTGCTGTCATCATATTAATAAGAATCATGAATCTCGGTGCAAGTATAAACACAATTAAACATGACCCTGGAGTACACCAACTCTTTATACCCTCAAAAATGCTTCCCCACAAACTGACAGTGAAAGTTGTTGCTGTCATCATATTAATAAGAATCATGAATTTCGATGCAGGTATAAACACAATTAAACATGACCCTGGAGTACACCAACTCTTTATACCCTCAAAAATGCTTCCCCACAAACTGACAGTGAAAGTTGTTGCTGTCATCATATTAATAAGAATCATGAATCTCGGTGCAGGTATAAACACAATTAAACCTGACCCTGGAGTACACCAACTCTTTATACCCTCAAAAATGCCTCCCCACAAACTGAGACTGAAAGTTGTTGCCGTAATCATATTAATAAGAATCATGAATCTCGGTGCAAGTATAAACACAATTAAACATGACCCTGGAGTACACCAACTCTTTATACCCTCAAAAATGCTTCCCCACAAACTGAGACTGAAAGTTGTTGCCGTCATCATATTAATAAGAATCATGAATCTCGGTGCAGGTGTAAACACAATTAAACATGACCCTGGAGTACACCAACTCTTTATACCCTCAAAAATGCTTCCCCACAAACTGACAGTGAAAGTTGTTGCTGTCATCATATTAATAAGAATCATGAATCTCGGTGCAAGTATAAACACAATTAAACATGACCCTGGAGTACACCAACTCTTTATACCCTCAAAAATGCTTCCCCACAAACTGACAGTGAAAGTTGTTGCTGTCATCATATTAATAAGAATCATGAATTTCGATGCAGGTATAAACACAATTAAACATGACCCTGGAGTACACCAACTCTTTATACCCTCAAAAATGCTTCCCCACAAACTGACAGTGAAAGTTGTTGCTGTCATCATATTAATAAGAATCATGAATCTCGGTGCAGGTATAAACACAATTAAACCTGACCCTGGAGTACACCAACTCTTTATACCCTCAAAAATGCCTCCCCACAAACTGAGACTGAAAGTTGTTGCCGTAATCATATTAATAAGAATCATGAATCTCGGTGCAAGTATAAACACAATTAAACATGACCCTGGAGTACACCAACTCTTTATACCCTCAAAAATGCTTCCCCACAAACTGAGACTGAAAGTTGTTGCCGTCATCATATTAATAAGAATCATGAATCTCGGTGCAGGTGTAAACACAATTAAACATGACCCTGGAGTACACCAACTCTTTATACCCTCAAAAATGCTTCCCCACAAACTGACAGTGAAAGTTGTTGCTGTCATCATATTAATAAGAATCATGAATTTCGATGCAGGTATAAACACAATTAAACATGACCCTGGAGTACACCAACTCTTTATACCCTCAAAAATGCTTCCCCACAAACTGACAGTGAAAGTTGTTGCTGTCATCATATTAATAAGAATCATGAATCTCGGTGCAGGTGTAAACACAATTAAACATGACCCTGAAGTACACCAACTCTTTATACCCTCAAAAATGCTTCCCCACAAACTGAGACTGAAAGTTGTTGCTGTCATCTTATTAATAAGAATCATGAATCTCGGTGCAGGTGTAAACACAATTAAACATGACCCTGGAGTACACCAACTCTTTATACCCTCAAAAATGCTTCCCCACAAACTGACAGTGAAAGTTGTTGCTGTCATCATATTAATAAGAATCATGAATTTCGATGCAGGTATAAACACAATTAAACATGACCCTGGAGTACACCAACTCTTTATACCCTCAAAAATGCTTCTCCACAAACTGACAGTGAAAGTTGTTGCTGTCATCATATTAATAAGAATCATGAATCTCGGTGCAGGTATAAACACAATTAAACCTGACCCTGGAGTACACCAACTCTTTATACCCTCAAAAATGCTTCCCCACAAACTGACAGTAAAAGTGGTTGCTGTCATCATATTAATAAGAATCATGAATCTCGGTGCAGGTATAAACACAATTAAACATGACCCTGGAGTACACCAACTCTTTATACCCTCAAAAATGCCTCCCCACAAACTGACACTGAAAGTTGTTGCCGTCATCATATTAATAAGAATCATGAATCTCGGTGCAGGTGTAAACACAATTAAACATGACCCTGGAGTACACCAACTCTTTATACCCTCAAAAATGCTTCCCCACAAACTGACAGTGAAAGTTGTTGCTGTCATCATATTAATAAGAATCATGAATCTCGGTGCAAGTATAAACACAATTAAACATGACCCTGGAGTACACCAACTCTTTATACCCTCAAAAATGCTTCCCCACAAACTGACAGTGAAAGTTGTTGCTGTCATCATATTAATAAGAATCATGAATTTCGATGCAGGTATAAACACAATTAAACATGACCCTGGAGTACACCAACTCTTTATACCCTCAAAAATGCTTCCCCACAAACTGACAGTGAAAGTTGTTGCTGTCATCATATTAATAAGAATCATGAATCTCGGTGCAGGTATAAACACAATTAAACCTGACCCTGGAGTACACCAACTCTTTATACCCTCAAAAATGCCTCCCCACAAACTGAGACTGAAAGTTGTTGCCGTAATCATATTAATAAGAATCATGAATCTCGGTGCAAGTATAAACACAATTAAACATGACCCTGGAGTACACCAACTCTTTATACCCTCAAAAATGCTTCCCCACAAACTGAGACTGAAAGTTGTTGCCGTCATCATATTAATAAGAATCATGAATCTCGGTGCAGGTGTAAACACAATTAAACATGACCCTGGAGTACACCAACTCTTTATACCCTCAAAAATGCTTCCCCACAAACTGACAGTGAAAGTTGTTGCTGTCATCATATTAATAAGAATCATGAATTTCGATGCAGGTATAAACACAATTAAACATGACCCTGGAGTACACCAACTCTTTATACCCTCAAAAATGCTTCCCCACAAACTGACAGTGAAAGTTGTTGCTGTCATCATATTAATAAGAATCATGAATCTCGGTGCAGGTATAAACACAATTAAACCTGACCCTGGAGTACACCAACTCTTTATACCCTCAAAAATGCTTCCCCACAAACTGACAGTAAAAGTGGTTGCTGTCATCATATTAATAAGAATCATGAATTTCGATGCAGGTATAAACACAATTAAACATGACCCTGGAGTACACCAACTCTTTATACCCTCAAAAATGCCTCCCCACAAACTGATACTGAAAGTTGTTGCCGTAATCATATTAATAAGAATCATGAATCTCGGTGCAGGTATAAACACAATTAAACATGACCCTGGAGTACACCAACTCTTTAGACCCTCAAAAATGCTTCCCTACAAACTGACACTGAAAGTTGTTGCCGTAATCATATTAATAAGAATCATGAATTTCGGTGCAGGTGTAAACACAATTAAACATGACCCTGGAGTACACCAACTCTTTAGACCCTCAAAAATGCTTCCCCACAAACTGACACTGAAAGTTGTTGCCGTAATCATATTAATAAGAATCATGAATTTCGGTGCAGGTGTAAATACAATTAAACATGACCCTGGAGTACACCAACTCTTTATACCCTCAAAAATGCTTCCCCACAAACTGATACTGAAAGTTGTTGCCGTAATCATATTAATAAGAATCATGAATTTCGGTGCAGGTGTAAACAGAAGTTAAGTATTTGAGAGTAGTTCTATACTACAAACTTAACAATAATATCTATGTTAAGAAAAATGAGCTCTTGCCATAAAAGGTAAAGTACATGCTCCTTTTAAAAACAATTTATCTTTTACTAGAGGGAAGGAAATTCCTTACCCATTTGTGAGTTGGAATGGTTTACACAGACGATTCTAAAACAAGGGTGGGAACTGGGATCTATGCTTACATGTTCTACTGATTGGGAGTATCCAACAGTAATTTAGTCAGATATTATAACCTTAAGGGTGTCCAAGAAACCATGAGACATGGGTACATAAATATGTATATATTTATGCAAACAATCAGAAAGCTTTGGAAACCCTGGATTTTAAGTTAGTGTGGAATTGTTTCAGAACCATATTACAACTAGGGGCTCATCAAAATGGAACACTTTGCTAGTTTCTGGATATACAGGGATCAACAACAATGAATATTAGACATGTTGGCTAACAAAGTATCAGCTTTAAAACTCGGGACCTATACTATTCAGTGTTTCAGGAGGCTGACTATTCAGGGTATCAGCACTTGGGGCTCAAAGAAAGCAATGAGAGGAGGTAGAGGAATATCTCAGATTTAAAGTTTAGTTAACTTTTTATTTTTACCTCTTCTAAGAGCAAATTCTATTTGACTTGCTTTCATTAGTTAAGGGCAATGTAAGATGGTATGGTTTATTACAATGCACAACCGCCCAATAACGTATGTAGAGCCGCAGTGCAGAAAATGTGGTCGGCAATGTGTGAATGCCTTAATCAGAAAAGGACGAGATTTGGATCTTTGACACAGGGACAGTTAACCCTTAAGACAACTTCACCAGGAAGATTCTATAGTTCGTGAAGCAAATCTTCCAGAGTATCTAAGGAGAATCACACCATCTTTCATCTTTTAGGAGTGCAATACGGCATAGTTGTTGACATGCTTAAGTGCTCAAAATGAAGAATAAGTTATTAAAAATGAAAAATAAGTTATTAATATATAGTAACAAGGAGTCTAAAACTAATCCACTGTACTTAAACCATATATACTAATTTGATAATATGCTATTAACATAATTTGTCTGCAGTTTATTTCTGAAATATTGCTGACACGCACACCCTTGCTTGTGTATCTATTTTATTTATTTATTTTTTTAAATAATTTGACCCTCAACTTTGCACTGTATAGATTAATTAATTTGTCTCTTAAAATATGAGTTTAATGTGCAATCATCTGTAGTAATTAAAACAAAAATATAAACACTGAAATTATTAAACAGTAAAAAATATAAAAATGTATTACCTACAACTATAGATACACTTACTTGGAGTAAGAAAATAACAACAGTTAAAAGTCCAACCCAGCTGTGTAGAGAGTAAAAGTTTGGAATAGGTGGAGTGGCCAAGTTGTGCGAATCCAGTACAGCAATTTGAGCGATGATGACCAGAATGAGAATTGTGAAGTGGATACCAGCATGAATCAGCTTCAACTGCTTCTTTCGAAGAGTACGAAGAGAGCGGTAGATTAAAATAGCTGAAACAATATAATTTTTTATAAACGGATATTACTTGAGGTTAACACATTGTTACAATCTGTAGAGGAGAAACACTTTCAACATTTATTGTAGAAAGGTATGCTTTCAAAATTTATTGTATTTGCAATGTAAGATCAAAAACATTTAACTAACTGTAGTTATTTTTGACTTACCGCCAGCAATCCTTGGATAATTCTATTTTGTTTATATTGTCATGTATTTATTCACAACACGTGTTTCGGACATTATCGTCCATCGTCGGGTGATAACACTTAGTTAAAATATTCAACACAAAAATACAAGTAACACATAATTCACGCACGAGAAACACAATATTTTAATGTCACCGTGCCGGCACTACATAGTATACTATAATGTGTTACTTGTATTTTTGTGTTGAATATTTTAACTAAGTGTTATCACCCGACGATGGACGATAATGTCCGAAACACGTGTTGTGAATAAATACATGACAATATAAACAAAATAGAATTATCCAAGGATTGCTGGCGGTAAGTCAAAAATAACTACAGTTATTCAAGCATATCCGGTTACTCTAGAATATCATATGATTTAATTAACTTTTAAAATTAAATATTGTAATATTTAAAGTGAATAATATCAGTTGATGAAGCCATTTAATTTGTAGTTGTGTTGTTAATTATTTATTGTAGTTATTGTTTATTATTAGCATCATTATTATTATTATTAATACTGTTTAAAGTTCGTTATTGGAAGTATTGTGCAGGAAAAACACAATGGAAAAGATTCGACGGCACATTTTACACCATTTTATTGCCAATGTGATTTTTTCATCATTACAACTTTGAATGCTTACAACTCAAAAATGAAGGCTTTTAGTGAAAAACAACTTTCATTATCATTTTCCTTGTCAAATTTTACATGACAATTATGTATCACATGTCCACCTTCCTATTTAAAAAATATAAAGTTCAATTCAATATGGTGGACAAAAATATCAACGGTACAAAAAGTATAGTTTTTAAACTATATAGATCCTCATTTGTTTCTGCCTCCAAGTTCCTCTCAGTTACGTAATATAAATTGTTTCCATACTTAAAAATTATCTATTATGATAAGACATGCTATTCTGAATGGAAGTCTTCATTGGTTAATGTTAGTATAAAGAAAAGGGTTGGGAAATGCTGCTCTAATCACTGAACAAAAACTATTGATTGCTGCTCCATAAAATCACTGGCTTGAGAGTTGAGAATAAAATAGTGAAATTAACAATATACAGTCTTTGAAAGTCGAATAATATCTCAAAATCGGTCACATAAATTTCAATCAAACTGGTGATTTACTAAACCATAGCCTATGCCAATAGTACTTGTGAAGTAATAAACCATATGCCCGTACCCAGATAAAAGACTTCATAATCCACTTTGACCAGATTTGAACTCATTTTGGTTTTTTTCAAAATTATTCATGCATTTAAATTTTTCACTTTAAATTTGAAGTCACAAATCTTCACATTTCTCAAAAGTACATTTCGTTTACTTGGAGGTTTGATTTTTAGTTAGAAAGTTAGTAAATATTTGTAAACTATTAATTTTAAAACAGTGTTAACATCGATACTATTAAACCATGTAAAATGGATATTTTAGATTAATTCGTGATCTTAAATTGTCAATCACTTTTATCAAGTGTGACAAATGATTTAAATGATCATTTATCTACAGATTACTTTGACTTACTTTAATATCATATTGTTTTTAATATACGAGTATAAGTATATTAAAAAAAAAAAAAAAAACTTTAATATTTCATAACATGATATTACTTTAAATAATAATAAACTACATTGGATACAAATTTGTATGAAAACATAGCAAAAGTTAATTACTTTGTGGCATTTTGATTGGGCTACAACTCCAATACAATTGTGTTTGTTTTTGTACGTCAGGTCTTTGAAATATTTAATTGGATACTCTTTATACCATTTTGATTTGTTTAAAACAAATGTCACACAATCTATAAAGATACATCAAAAGGACTGTATAAGGGCTCAGGACTGCAATAAACTAGCTACTATGGTGTATTTCATGTAAAATTCAAAAAGACATGACTATGAAAAGTATTCATTGATCATATTGGCACCATTTTAATCCACTATATAATATCTGTAAAGGTCACAACTTTTGTACAAATTTAACTCGAGTCAGGTTCATGGACACGGTTTATGAACTTGTCTGGAAACTTGTTTTGGTAATTAGAAAAAATTATTGGTAAATTTTAAATAATTTTACAGTTATGTATGTCGCTACCATAAATAGCAAAAGGTCATTAATTTCCTTCTAATACAATGTAGAAAGTTGGTAGGCTACATAAGACTGAAATAAACAGCCAAAGATACTTCGAAAGTAGCCTAGATGGTAAATACTCAATTATATATTTTATTTTGTGTTTGAAATTGCTTGCACCAATTATTTCTTTTGGAAATATTACCTTTAGAGATCAGATTTAAAACAAAATGATCTCAACACAATTTTAAACATCTGTTGTTTGACATCTAAATATAGTGATGGAATGTTTATATTTGTACTTTCGTATTTATATCTTATATAAGTAATATTATTTAGTTTTATTTTCTAACTTATATGTAGTATAGAAAAACAGGCTACTAGTGATAAAAAACTATCTTAGACATTTTGCAAAAAATCCAATAGGAGGTTATCAAGTATCTAAGTCTAAAAACTCAAATGTCTGTATGTCAACAGTATAATGAATTACAGCCCAAACAGAATAATTGATAAATATCAATATTTTGTGATATATTCAAATTAATAAATCTAATAATCAACATGCCAAATTGCGAAGTAAAAGAAAATACAATTCAGTAATAACTGATGAAAATTCAAATGAACTGTCGTTAAAAACTCATGTCCACAAATTTAACAGAAATCTATATTTATTTTGTAGATCAATAATAATCAAAACTTCTCTTATCAAAGCTGGTAATGCAGCATCATTATAGAGTACATTTCTTTTAGTTTGTGACTCGATTAAATCTAAGACGATCATAATGTTCGGAATTATATTTCAGTGGAAGATGCACTGACTCTGTACGTTTTTAACTATTTTCTATTTGTACATAGCAATGTTTTCTTTCTTGTGTATGTGTAAATATAATATGTTGTGCATAAATAATTATAAGGTTATTGTAATATTATACAAAGTATACAACGTGTTTGAAAAGTCTGGGTACGGCTTAATATTTTACAAACCATAGCAGAAAACATCTATAAACATTGCACAGTGTCATATGGCAATGTAAACTATTTTTCCTTGCTATTGCCAAGACATGACAACCATGGGGGGACGGCCCACAGAGGAAATCATAGGAATCTTAAATGTAAGCACGGGTCGAGTGATACCTCATTTCAAAGAGCTCAGTTAGTAGAGTTGAATGCTGCAAACCGCATCTCAAAAGATGTATCCAATCAGAAATGGCGGGTTGTTTTAGGTACACATTGTGAATGGCACATTATGCGCTGCCATTTCTGACTGGATCGTCATTTTCAGATGCGGGAGGCGGCGTTTCACTCTACTAACTAATGTTTTCACTGACTTTTTATTTAACTTACCACTTCATTTTAGAATTAAATTTTTATTATTTTTTTAATCCAGTCAGAAATGGCAGCGCATAATGTACTTCACAATGTGTACCTAAAACAACACGCCATTTCTGATTGGATACATCTTTTGAGATGCGGTTTGCGGCATTCAACTCTACTAACTGAGCTCTTTGAAATGAGGTATCACTCGACCCGTGCTTACATTTAAGATTCCTATGATTTCCTCTGTGGGCCATCCCCCCATGGTTGTCATGTCATGGCAATAGCAAGGAAAAATAGTTTACATTGTCATATGACACTGTGCAAAGTTTATAGATGTTTTCTGCTATGGTTTGTAAAATATTAAGCCGTACCCAGACTTTTCAAACACCCGGTATACAAATTATTATTATTTTTATTCTAAATTGTGTTCAAATCACGAAAGTTCATTGTACATAATTTTTTCAATATTATTGCACCATTTGGAAATAACAAATTTTTTTTTTCTCCATTTTCTTACAAAATCGTACAAAGTGACAACAAAATAATATATACTTTCTTTCTTTGTTGATTACTGGATTGTATTCAACAATTGCAATTTTAGACTCATCTTATTTTGGAGCAAGTTAAAAAATAAACACTTATTATGTTATGTAACTTAAAAGTTACATTAAAGTAGTTACTGTAAAAAGTTGTTACTTATTGTAAAAACTAAACATAAGAAATAATATCACTCACAATTTGCAAAAAAGTAAATCATTCCAATGGTCATTAACAGTGGATGCCAATTGAACTGCAGAGATGGGTTACTACTCCAAGTGAAACCGCCTTGGTATTTCCCAGTCCATATTGCAACTAGGATCACAAGTACTATTCCAACTACTTGAGTAATAATGAATATGAGATTGAACCCTTTCAAATCTTCTGGATTATCCATTTTTGCTCCTCCCCTCGCTATAAAAGAAAAAATTTTTAAGCTGGCTTATATATTTAAATTATAAAAACGTTTTATAACAATAATATTAAAGATGAATGAAATGAAAGGTAATATCCTACTGAATTATTTATACTTTTCATTAAAAACTTTTTGCACCACTGAAGCAAAGGAAAAGGTAAACCATTATCTATTACAAACCATTTAAAAATCTAGTGTAATCGGATCAAATAAGGTCCAGTCTCCTATGTTATTTAGTCCTCCATAAAATACTTTGTAACAAAGTTTTGTCTCCGTAGTAGATAAATACACCTAAAAGGAAATTTATAACCTATAAAAAGAAAATATTTGATACCTAGGACAGGTTAGGTAGATTAATTATGACAAGAATCATAAAACACAAAAACACAAGTATTAAATTTAAATTAAGACAGTATTTCAGTTTTATTATTATGGTGGACATATACACATACCTTGCAATATATCTACAGCTTACTTTCAAGGGCGTACCCAGGATCAAAACTAGGGAGGGGCAAGCCATGGTCATTCAATATACAATTGATTATTAAAATAGTTATTTCAAGAATTGTATTAAATTCCAGCAACAAAATGTATAATAAAGATTTATTTTTTTGCTTCCAGGGAGGGGCAGCTGCCCCTCGCTGGGTACGCCCATGCTTACATTGCTTTGTGGTATCACACTTAATTGGTTTTATACTTTTAGTTTGTGATAATTGTGTAACAGCTTTCCACTTTATTTCTTATAATTTATTCATTTATAACATTTTGTTATTTAGGACTTTTACTTTTTAATTTTCGAAAACAAGAAAAATCAAACAATCATGTTTGTGTCAGACCTTTTAGTACACAGTAAAAGAAAATCATTTCAAAAATAATATTTAAATAGGCATTAGTAACTATACTCGTAGTATGGTAGGCCTATACTCCTGTGATGACAACCACTTTAGGCAAGTTTCTAATTTCAACAGTTGCAAAGACTGTTAGATCCACATGAAAGTAATGAGTAGCTTAAATTATCTTATCTTAACTATTAAATTATACTTTTGTACCGGTACTGAGTAGCATAATTTATCTGATATTTACTATGAAAAAGTGAATTTATGTTATAAAGAACACTAGACTACAATACAAACACTCAATGATTTTCACATTTATTTTAATGCCTTAAACATTAAAACTTAAATCGGCTGCATACCATAGTGAAATGTATTTATTTGTAATATTTTTAAATCATGCTAAATTATGGCGACAAATATAAGCAGATTTTTTTTAAAAACTTGTCCTTTGGAAATATGTTTTAGAACAAAGTAGATAAAATGTTCCAAATTGTGGATATTTTTCACCCTACTATTTTTACCTATAAAGTTAACTTTATTTGCAACACAATCAATTAGGCAAAAATAAAATTTGTCTGGTTCACCTATGTAATAAAAAAAATAGAAATCCTAATCGGTAAAAACATACTGAAAATATTTTTTTGTAGAAACATTCTATTTTTGAAAAAGTGAACATAATTTACATCGAAAAATATTAAACAAAAATAAAACTCTTTTGTAATTTATGCAAATTTTGATTTGTCAGTTTTCATTATTTAAAATATTTTTTTTTCAGCTCCTCAAAAAGGCTAGCCTACTTACTGTAAGTTTAATCCAAGAATTAGAAGATTTATGAACTATTATGGCTTTAGCAATCTTAACTCTATTACAAGAAAATGTAATTTTAAATATTTTTTTTATAGTGTTTCAATTAAAATACTATTATTATGGCTTTAGCAATCTTAACTCTATTACAAGAAAATGTAATTTTAAATATTTTTTTTATAGTGTTTCAATTAAAATACTATTATTATAGTTTTGTTCTTGTAACGGTTTTATAATTTATACAGTAGATTAGTTCTTTGAGTAGGAAAATTTTTACACAGATTTTTCCCCAAATGATTTAATTCGGAAAACATAAATTGGCATAAAAGAATCAACACACACAAGATCAATGAATCAAGGAACAAACAAACATATTCGTCCAACGTCTAATAAGAACGCACCGCCTAACAAGAGGTTGTTACTGTATTTGGGATTGCAAAGGTTTGCGAACTGTAAATTTATGGACTTGCAATATAAAAAATGTGAACAAGACTAAATAAAGAAAACATACCTAAAAGTTGACAATGTTCGTCAATAATACTGCAACAGGAATTTAAAACTACTTGGATGAACACTACAGATGTTAAGATAGCAGCAAACACACACAATGCTTCGAGATTCAGTCACTGATATTGATTCGCCTTTCACAAGTTTCTCACATTCAAGCTGTAAAGCAGGCTAGCCAACTTTCGAACTATAAATTACCGTATGACTGAATTGGAACTACTGGAGACGTAGAGATGTTTTATTACTGCCAACTAGTTTTTATTTTTAAAAAATGGGGGGTGTAGTTTTAAAATTTATATTTTTCAAATATATATTCTAGAAATTGTTAACATCAAATATATTTATTGAGCTTCTATTACATTTATATGTTATTTTTTGAAAATGAGCAATGTACTTTAGCCATTTTTCACATACAAATTTTGGTTTGTAATATCAAGAATTTAAATTTAGTTTCATTTACATTTTAAAACATATATATATATCAAGCTCGTACTCCTAAAATGAGCTCTTGAGGGTTGATCACTCTGAAATTCAATTACGAGATTTTAGATGAAATCAATTCTGGTATTCTGAAACGAAAAAGTTACCAAACGGTTTGTGTAAACACATTTATCTCAAACTAGAAAAACTACCTCTGCGCCAATGTACATTAATAATTGTCTCCTTTCTCAAATGCACGTGACAAAATTCATTTCCACCTCCATTCCTCCACCTTGCACTATATCAAAAGTTTCAATTCATTGCCACTAATTGCCATACAACAGTATTCATTTAAAATAACATAAAACAAAAATCGTATACAAACTTTTGAAATGTCATAGTTGGCTATACTGACGTACGGTTGAGCAAAGTTTTGACGGCGACAGACGGAACTAAAATACGCAACCAACAACCAACTATGAACAGAAGAATGATGTAAACTGGGTCTAAGAATGAAATGACCTTCAAAAATGAACCAATGGATGTAAATTTCCCTATTGAAAATAGCAAGAATTATAAAAATAAGTACAGCATAATCGCATATTATAAAATAATAGCAAAGATCACAGTCCTTGACATTTGGATACTGACCTGGATGTTTGCTATTACAGTAGTTCCTTTGTAAAATATAAACCAAACAAAAGAAAATGCATCAGTTTTTTCGTCTAACACCAAGATAAGCTTACGCTCTGTCAACTAAACTACCCCGCTCTCCTCTATATGTTTGAATCCTAACTATTACATGTCCTCAAAGCTTCTATATTGTCAAAAACAATTAAAAAATTGTTTGAGTGTTTAGTGTCGAACTTGTGACGGTTCATTAGTTACCAAAAACAGCGAGATAAGAGATAAGACTACGTTTTGTCAACTAAGCTACCCCACCTCTCCTATATGTTTTAATCATGTTTGTTAAAACGTTCTTAAAGCATCTATCTATAATGTACAAAACAATTTTAATAACTAAATTGTTTGTATCTTTAGAGCCGGACTTGACAATTTTGTCGTTGTTATAATTCAAAATACTGTAACGGTTAAATAAAATGTTGGTATACCTGAAGTCTCCAAATGAACAAAATGAGTGTGACCACATCCTCTACCTCCACGCAGCCAGCGTCATGGGCGTCATCGACGGGGGGGGGACGCCCCCCCCCAATATTTGAGATGTAAAAATATTTTTGCTAAAAACGAATGATTTACTTAAAAGGTAAACATCGGGCTTTGTTTTTACTAGGGTTTTTAACATTACATTTCTGTTACAAACGAATTAATAAATGCATAAAAACGATGTTTTGAGAAGTTTAATTTTTAAAAAAATCCATACCCCCAGACCCCCGGTATATGTCCCCCCCCCAATAATGAACGGGTGATGACGCCCATAGCCTGCGTGAAAGTTGGGGGTTCTGTGTTATTCTTTGCCCATGTGACATGTGTATACTTTGTCAAGTTCAGGTTGGTGGATGGACCCGGGACTACCTGAGACCAACCTGAACTTGACAAAGTATAGTAGGCTACACGATTAACATTACAGTATAACAAACACACAGAACACAATTCTCATAAAAAAATACGCCTAAGTGTCAGACGCGTTTCAACGACAAGGTCGTCCTCTTCAGTGATACACCAGCTACACCAATCAAACTATAACTTGAGAGTTGTGGTTTGGTTGGTGTAGCTGGTGTATCACTGAAGAGGACGACCTTGTCGTTGAAACGCGTCTGATATTTAAGCGTATTTTTTTATGAGAATTGTGTTCTGTGTGTTTGTTATACTGAATAGTTTTTCTCATAATGACTTCATAATGGCAATGGTTATCGGATCAACAGTTTTAAAGTTATAAACTTTGCTTCACACAATGACTAAAGTTAGAAATTTAAAAAAAAGTACACCCAAGGTTCGTACTTTTATTGTATGAACTTCTATATAATATTATATTAAAAGTTGGACAAGGAAAATATACATTCTTAATTTTAGTATGAACTTTGATAAAGCCAAACTATTTTAGGATTCTCAACTTGGTCA
The DNA here is from genome assembly GCA_963513935.1 of Aphrophora alni. Lineage (NCBI taxonomy): Eukaryota > Metazoa > Arthropoda > Insecta > Hemiptera > Aphrophoridae > Aphrophora > Aphrophora alni. Next base: position 6,487,708 of record OY740767.1, on the reverse strand, counting down.
CCTAAATGTTATTTTATGATAGTTGGAGTTATGGCTCTTTTCTTAAAATGGGAAATTTTAGGAGGGTACTCAAAATTTTCAAACGAGAAATCGCATTTTGTGACATCAAAATTAAAGCAGACAAAATTAATGGACGAAATACTTTTTGGATGACCCTAACCAAAATGGCGGCACAAAATCTTTAATCGCTACGCTATTCTGAGAAAAGCATTCTACGTTGAACTGAATTTTACCTGTCCTCCGAAAAAGTGTGACACTTTGGAGCACATTCAAAATATACAAAAACAACTACGTCATGTGACATATCAAAATAAAGGGCTTTTTAAGGTAAAACTAATGTCACCAACAAATTTCAATTAATTTTTTGAAATGTTATTACAAATATGGAAGACATTTCAAAAAATTGTATTTGATTTTTATAGTTAGTCAAAACTTAAGTATTTTTTATTGTATACCAATAAAAATCTTAAATACATTTTGTGCCGCCATTTTGATTGGGGTCATCTAAAACATATTTCTTGAGTGCCATTAATTTTGTCTTTTAATGCCCTTTAATTTGACAAGTCACAAGATGTGGGTTCCCATTTGAAAATTTTGAAAGAGGAAATTTCCAAACTATCATAAAAGAAAATTCAGGCCACCCTCACAGACCTGTGAGACTATTAACACACTTTATATCTATCATTTACGCCTAACATTTGTGACGCACATCGAAAGGAATGCCTGGATGACGCATCTCTAAGTGTCTGGGAGTCTGAATGAATAGTTATGAAAACGATTTTGTTTTGATTGTTATGCAGTTGCTAAATCTATATTTAGTATTTTGAACTTTTACTTCATACTTTTACCAATGTGTAGGGTAACCAACCGTATCCTTTATACTATGTCCTTTGTTTTCCTTTAGGCAGGAATTTTGTAAATATTTATCAATGTCCTCCCTTTTAGATAGCATTAAATGACGGGTAGTTATGGTTAATTATGAATTCTACATCCCAAATATCAGTAACAAGTGCCATCTCGAATTTACTTTTGTACTCGGCGTTCAATTTACGAACAATAAACAGCTGTGTGTCAAGGCTGTATCTAGTGTACATTGCGCATGCGCGGAAATTTACCAACCGTGTATGCTGTATTTACATTTCTCTTCCTGGTAAGAATTAGATGCGCTGCGGGCGTTTCTGTTGTTTTTACAAAACACCAACTGTTTCTTACAAAAAAAAACTGTTTTTTAAAATTGTTAGAAAAAAAGCAGGTTGATGAAAATGCGAATAGAATTTTAACTGTAAACTGTTTGGGGGGGGGGGAGAAAAAAAGTTTTACATAGCTTTATTTTTGTTTAACGGTTCCAATTTTAAAGGTAGTTTGGAGTATTGAGATAATAAGAGGGAAAAATCAAGAAATATGTATTTTGTAGGTGTCCATTGGCACATACACATTGTATTACACAATATCATTAAAAAAAAATAATACACATTAAAAATGTTGTAAGTTGTCCAAAATTGTTCAATAAACATTAAAAAAAATTTAAATACAAAATATTATCTTTAAAAAAAAATACGGCATAAATTAAAATTTGTGATAATCTACAAATTAACTTTAAAATTAATTTTTCAATAAACAACTTTTGTCTAATACATAACTTTCATAATTAATTATTAGTTAGGCCATGGTACAGTATTTGCATTAAAAAAAAAAAATTAACATTTCTACTGTTTTTGAATTCAAACTTGTTCTTCGGTCACTAATTATGTCATTGGAACAAACAGCACAATATCATTAAAACAATAATTCAAATTAAAAATGTTGTAAGTTGTCCAAAATTGTTCAATAAACAATTTTTTAAAATTTAAATACACAAATATTATCTTTAAAAAAATACGGTATAAATTAAAATTTGTGATAATCGACAAATTAACTTAAAAATTAATTTTTCAATAAACAACTTTTGGATGAGGACTGAGGGTTGGGCGAGGGGGGGGGGTGAACAACGAATGTGAGTTGTGAGTCAGCTCTCGGATGTGTTCAAATTTAGGTTAGGCCTTCTTTGTCAAATGTACATTTTTTTTTCTCCAAAGAACAGTTTGGTTCGTTGTTTCTAGAAATCATTTTTTTAAACAGTTTGGAGTTTTTGTGCCCACCACTAGTTGAATTAATTCTGAGGAATGACGATAGTTAGTTATGTTCCACGTTCCTGAATGATACCTGAATAACTTGACATCAGAACTAGTACAGACGGAGCATAGTTTCTCTGCGCATGCTCCAAGCTGCTGGGTTTAGGTGGGGTGAGATGGCAGGGGTACTTTTCTAAAAACATGCAAGTCCCTGACGCCACAGACAATACCAGTCTGCAATCTGCATCTTATCTTACTGCTGCCAGTCCAACAGTTATAGTTCTTTAGCGTTGTTGTTTTTGCCTTTTACCAAATTTTATATATTTTTACCGTCTCTTATGTAAATTCAGTATAAGTGTGAATATATTTTTTTTTTGTACTACATCCCATAGTTATAACAACACGTATGGTAATCAATAAAGTATTTAAAAAAAACATTGTTACGTTTAGCAAAACTACACAGCATTATAGAATGTTTTCAGCAGCAATCAATGTTTTTCATACGGTTAGTAGTAGTCGACCGCGCGGCCTATCAATACAGAAGGCATTCCGACTTTTATTTCTCTGAAAATTGAACAATTAATTATATACCACCTTGGAAAAAAGATGTTCATCCTTTTTTGTAAAATATATTCTATTTTATAAACAAATTCCTTTGGAATTATTTTTTCGGGTAGTTTTAATAGATGTGTATTTATTCGCACTTTTTTAATGGATCAATGTTGGACCTACATAAGTGTCAAAAAAATTAAAAAATTTGGCACATGTCTTAAAAACTGATCGTCTTTCCCAAACAATCTATTCAGCTTAATGAAATCTACGAAATGACACTGAAATAATGAAGTGTGAATGATTATGTTTAAAATTTCAATTTCACATCCATTCTGGATGTGTAACTTTCAATCAATTTATTTGCAATGGGGTATGAATTGTGCATTTGTTGAATGAGATTTTGTTTCAACCTGATAAAAACCTTTTTGATAGACCTTTGTGTTTTAATTATTATGCAGGCTATTAAATATTTGATAAAAACTTTTACATTTCTATTGGAAAATATAGTCGGCCACAAAAACAATTCATAACCTATAACTATTCACACTAAATTTGTAAATAAATTAAAGTTGTGTCATCTCTACATTCCTGGAAAAGGTGTGTCACATAGACACATATGTTTTGCCACACCACACACAATAGAGTACCCCTTTGATAGATAAGTAGAACTGAGTGTACAATAACAATTAAATTATTCAGAATGTATATAACCCAACTTCAAAACATTTTATTATATTGTTGATATAAAAGTACAGGCAGTAAAGTATTCAACCTCTGGCAGAGTTTGGTGTTGATAAACACTCATTTCACTTCTATTAATAATATTTTCAATTATTTACTACAAATATTTAGGTACCTGAGAACAAGTTGCTTGTTCTTTTTATTCGAATGCCAATAGAAAATAAAAGTTTATATAAAGTTAATGTTTTAACACAAATAAGTTAACAAAAAAGGGCTTTGTAGGAGTGCAAAGCTACTTGAGAAATTAACCATAAACAGCGCCTTTTGAACAAAAAAACCCTATTTTAAAAATCAAATTCAACTGTCTAAAAACAGTGCAAAAATTTTTTCACTCACCCATCCCCAAAACCAAATTAAAATCAACCACAACTTATCAAATTTGCCATAGTTATAATTAACACAATTCTAAATAATTAGAATACAGTAATTACAAATTATGTTCATAGTTGCAAGCAAATTTTATAAAACTTACATTATGTACAAGGCTCTGTTTAAATGTATATTTATGTTGTATTAAATAGACATGGACAATTTTAAAATAGAGTGATTTATTTGCTTATTCCTTTGTTATCAACCATAACATTTAATTATTAGTTGTACGAAATAAGCTATTATAGGCACATTATGGATTCTAGATAATTCATTTTGGGAAGATGTTCACAATCCAACAAAATAGTAGATTGTACTTGATAAATTTTACAAAAAATAAATTAATATTTGGACTCTCGGAGCTGTTTTTGCCGATTTGTTATAATTTTGAAGTTAGGTTAAATGTCATTAATAAAATCTGTAGTGTCAGATAAACAATGCAACAACTTTCTCCCATTACTATCTACAAAACCAAGAATAGTAAACATCCTAAACATTTCCCCCAAAAATGTTTCGATAATACAGACATATCATTCGAAAAAAATACTTCTTGTGATCAGGGGATCACAAAACAGATACATGTTACCAAAAACAGAAATTAGAAAGTGACCGTTTTAGTTATACAATATTTGTCAGAAAGTAAAAATGATAGGATAAATTATCTGAAAAACCAAATCGTGCATTTAGATTTAAATTAACCTAGAGATGGGATTCAAAGTTCCTAATTGAAGAACAAAATTTTCACAGGCTACCATTTGCTAAAGTATCGTGCATATTCCTGTTAACAAATACAACCCTACACATGAAACCTTATACAGTACAAACTTTATCAGCTGTTATGATAAGGTAAGTTTACAATTTAGTAGTGTCTTTCATGCTGGAAAGAAAACTCAAATTCGACACGGAGTTTATTAAACATTAGTTACAAATTATTATAAAGACGTATATTTTAAAACGTACGATTCCTATTTACAATAACAATACATACTTGTTGTAGTATGCGTTTGAGATATAACAGCTATTCCTTGCGACATGGTGACACAGTTCACTGTTCACAACTACTACCTACAAAAAGCAACTGGTGAACTGGTATTCTCTGCTAATAGAACATTCGGTGTGGAAGGGGAACTCGCAAAGCACTACGTAAACAAACCTAACTTCGTCTTATCTTCTTTCCTTTTATATTCGTTGTTTTAAAAAAGAGATGGAGGAGTATTGTTATCTTCAACTTGTATTTCAAGTTGGACTTATACAACAGATTTACGATTAAAAGATTATTTAACAAAACATTAATCAATTTTGAGGTTATAAGATTCTTATTTATGTTCTAGCGTGATTCCGGTTCTTAAACCCTGCGTGTTTACACCTAGCGTTGCCTAGACAACAGACTAGAGCACGCAAACACACAGTTGATGATCCAAATACATACTCATGCTAACTAACCTACAAAAAATTTTTAACTTTGCATATTTTATGTGAGGAAACACGCTACTGAAGCGAAAACTCGGTTATGGCGGATCAAGGTTATTTAATTAAAAACATTTTTGGGGTTCAATTTAAACAAATATGGTCCGACGATTTCTTATTTTTAAAATACATATTTGGTCAAATCACAGTGAACAAACAATTTGATTTCTATAACAGATTGAAAAAAAAAATATATATATATATATATATATTATGCACATCATTCATTGGTATATCGGATATTCTCCTTTGAACATTGGTACTTTAAAGAAAGAAACTATATAATATAGGCTTCATACCAACTTTACTCCCCTAAATGAAAATAAGCATTAAGCAATACACTGTCATATACATGTAAGGAATTATCAGTTAAAAATGAAAATACATAGAGCGATTATTAGAGAAACATTTACCAATTGACAAAATATATTGAATATCTAGGAAATGTGAAGATTGGTAACTTAAATAATGTGTTGATCATCGCATAAATTATTATAACTACATTCGAGAGTAATTTGAAGAACATCAAACCAGGGTTAATTTTGGTTATTTTGAAAATTACTCGTGAACCAAAACGTGCAGCTTAGGCCATAATCAAAATTTGATCAAAATCGTTTGGCCTGATTTTGAGATATTCGAACATCTAGGACGCCGTCATTGTTTATTTTCTCGTTTGAGGGATAACTGTTGAACCAGAATTTTTTGTGATAAATATGTTTTATTTGGGTCCACAGAGGGTACTTTATCGGAAAGTAAAATTGCATAAAAATCGATAAAAACCTATTTATGCGAATAGAAAATTTGAATTTTAAACAATATGCGGCATCAAATTCCAAATTTTGCGTCTTGAAAAATGAATTAAAATATAGAAATATAAATTGAGATCATATGTCCAAAATGAGTAGAACTTATCCAAGTGGATTATGCGTGAGACAAACATTGAATTACAGTAGAACGTCGATAATTCGGAGGTCAAAAATCCGAACCGTCAATAATCCGGATTCGTCTCTAGCAAGAAATAAAATTGCGTACCTTTTTTATAACTCAAATATGTAGTGTCTGATGTTTTTACTGTACGTTGTACACATGTTGCTGTAAATAAAATACGATACAGTGCTTGAAAAACATGTTTTTAATTTATAGACCTTATACTCTACCTACCAATAATAGAAAATAATACAATTTTAAAAACTTTTTTTCTCAAATAGTGCGTGCTGGCCGTTTTTTAATGTAATTTCGATAATCCGGATAATTTGATAATCCGGATGGGTCCGGTACCAATTAATCTGGATTATCGACGTTCTACTGTAATATCTAAGGGGAGAAGTCACATAGAATGAGATAATGAATGGAGGCTTCAATATATAACTAGTCTAACAGTTGCATTCGAAAAAAGACTCATGGTCGAACTGAGCTACATATACCTGCAGCAAAATAATAAATAGGCCTACATACATACAAGAGAAAGTAACTATAAAAGCATACAAAACTTAAAAGAAAAAAGGGAATCCCGGTCTTTATCAAAATCCCAACCCAAAAATACTTATCAGGAATTCGTTTCCTGTGGTCTAAATTGTAGGCATTTAATCTTATCTAATAGAATGACTGTGAGGCCAACATATAACAGTATTCACACAGATTGCTGGCTACGCAGTCAGCTGCAAGGCCACCACGTACTGTTTTGTTTGATACAAATATTTCCTAGACACCAAGGTCGGTTTTCTCTAATTCAAGCTTCGCTGAATAGTTTAATTAGAATTTTTTAAAGCCAACTTACACTCCTATTAAGCTATCTTAGGTTAGGTTAGTAAGATATGTCTGTACGTAATTATTTACTGTAACGTAATTTGCTAACAGGATATCTTTTGATATCCTTTGAATTCTGACAGATGATTTCACTGTTAAAAAGAATACAGTCAATCAGTCAATAAATACGGTCTGTCATTTAAAATTTTAAAAAAACACTCAGAAATGAGGAAATAAATTTAAGGAAAATATTTTTAGTAATGTGTTGTGATCTTTTTCAGGTACTTCGATACTTTGTGTCTTCGAGTTCCAAGGTCACAAGGTTTAATTACGTAAATGATACAGTTTTCATTTTTACAAATTTTAATCCGGTTTTAAGAACGACGGTGAAAGGTTAGTTTCATTTTTTTGCAAATATTCCCTAATAATAATTCTCTTTTACTTGTTATTTATAATAGCTATTTAGGTTAATAATCACCAAATTTGAGCTAAATTTGATAATTTTTTTATATACATTTATGCATTTTATAACAGTACCATAGACGACTTATTTTGGCTACTTATTCATAACTCCCGGTATTTTAGGGATATCACTATCAATTCTTTTTGTTTTGGGATGCATAATGAATAGAATTTGATTACAATTATTGGGGACCATTTTGAGATAACCCGACTTTTTTTTTTCCCTTTTTTTTCTTCTCTCTTTCTTTTCTTACGACAGCTACTTCAAACATCAAGATGCAGATAATCACATTTTACGTCTAAAACAAGGAGGGGAAAACCAAATATACAGATTTTGAATGAAATCGGCCACACAAGTTCTTCATAGACTTCCACACAAATAAGGAGGTGTCTGTAGCTTTTTTGGATTCAAAAGGACAACGTAAATTTTATGACCACGTTTTCTGTATTTAAATAGAATAGATAGAGGGGAAAAAAATTATTTACTTTAATTCCCCCCCCCCCCGAAACAATCAAGAGCTCTGTAATAAATATAACATCCTATTGTATAACATCCGGCGCTCAAAAATTTTATTGAGCAATTGACATAAAAACTGTTGAAATTTTAATTACTAAGTTTAGAAACTTATTTATCTAACTACAAAATGTAACCGTCAGGTGTAATTCCATTAGCCTATCATATCTAATCTATAAGTAGGCACATATTGATATTGGTTATGTAACAATAACTTGAAAATATTACTAACGACACCCAGTTCAAATTAGGTCAATAGGAGGCTTGATAAAAAAAAAAAAAAATGTGGGTTTTTTGATTTCATCGTTATTTTATTTGTGTAATTTTGGTTTATTCTGAAGAAAGACTTGAATGGCCTATCCTACCTTTGACCTAACCTAACATATCCTACCAGCAATCTTTGACTTAAACTATCCTACCAACAACCTTTGACCTAACCTAACCTATCCTACCAGTAACCTTTGACCTAACCTAACCTATCCTACCAGTAACCTTTGACCTAACATAACCTATCATACCAACAACCTTGACTTAACCTAACCTATCAAACCAGCAACCTTTGACCTAACTTAACCTATCCTACCAGCTACCTTTGACCTAACCTAACCTATCCTACCAGCAACCTGTGACCTAACCTAACATATCCTACCAACAACCTTTTTGACCTAACCTAACCTATCCTACCAGCAACCTGTGACCTAACCTAACATATCCTACCAACAACCTTTGACCTAACCTAACCTATCCTACCAATAACCTTTGACCTAACCTAACCTATCAAGCCAACAACCTTTGACCTAACCTATCCTACCAACAACCTTTGACCTAACCTAACCTATCCTACCAACAACCTTTGACCTAACGTAACCTATCCTACCAACAACCTTTGACCTGACCTAACCTATCCTACCCCTAAGCTTTGATTCTAAATGGCGATAAAAAAAATTATAAATGATCTAGAGCTCTTCCTATGTTCAGATTAGAGATATTTAGTGGACTTTGCCAATAATGAACCTCTGCAACATATTGTGTGTAAATAACAACAAGGTATACTCAGTTGTTTGTGGTATCACTAACGGGGACTCATTCAAGCGCTGAAGGTTCAAGTTACTGATTCCAGCACCTGGACACGTTTAGTTACGTTTAATTAGATTACGCCCATCAAAACGGGAAGTCTACTTTGTTGCTTATTTATATTTTTTTCGCTTCCTCTAATTCTTATTAACTTCCGTTAATTTATATTAACATCGAATTTAATCACCTAAAGAAAATTATTATTAATTAATTATTAACCAAAATTATGTAGCAAAGAAAATATTTGTGGTGTGCAAATTGCATTAGTTTGTCAAGTACACGGGTCTTTTAATTGTTTGAACACTTTTAAATTTAACGATTTTGATGAAACTCGCAATATTTTAAAGCGATGAAATTTGACGTTGGTTTATAAAGTACATATGGAAAACCGTAAACTGGCTCAACTACTTTATATTGAAATTGTTTTAGCCAATTCCAAGAAAATAACTCCTCTGATTCCATAATAGACAAGTAGGATTTGTACCCCCTATTATAGTAGGTAACCTGTAATTAAACTATAAATAAAAACAATAATATGGGTATATTAAAACAAATCTTGACGTAACCATGCGGAATTCTATCACATTGTTTGATCTATAACAAGATATCAGTAAACGAATGGAAGAAAATAGAGATGAGGAACAAATACGGATGACGAATTAGCCACGATTTAATAGATTACAAATTACGTATCTTATAAAATTCTGGCACTTTTTCAAAATATAACTATATATTCGTCGGTTATGTACTTAAAATAATTAAAAATTCAAAACACGGATGTCTGCCTGTTTTAGGATGTAACTAGTATTCAAGGTAAACCAGTGTTGCATAATACTAAACGCTTTACTATAGGTGTACAAATTAGAAAAGAGCCACTTGCCTGCTTGGTCCGCGCAGGTAGGGAGGGACTGGCTGAGAGATGTGTCCGGTGGAGAGGGCATCTTGCCTACACTGAAAAGCACGAAAGTCGTACAGTGACTAAATCCCCGCCACCTCCCCTCTACGTGCGCGAGGCAACTCCTGAGAATTGGTTTCTGCGCAGGATCTTTTCAGATTTGTACACCTATAGCTACTAGAATCGATGTCCGACTTAGCAAGCTTGTTTTTCTCAAAACAGTTGACTCAATTTACTGAAATTGAGTTCAATTAAATAACATTCTTGAACAGCTGATTGAAACGACTGTATGATTTGAGGTTAAGTTACACGTAGTGTTTTTCAGCCACCAGTATTGTGAATTTAATCAATTCTTAGGTTGTTCATACATTATACCAACAATCCTTACGTCTTAGTAGACTACCGGTTTCGACCGTTAATTGGACATCTTCAGGTCCATGAATCATTCTTCTTTCTTTCTTTTTTATCATCCAATTTTGGATTTCGTCATGAAATTGCAAAAATAATTGTATTAAAAAAAATACAGTGTTAAACAATCTGTCCCAAGATCACCTTCGGATTAAGATTTTTCAAGTTGACTCCCTACATCTGGAACCTAGAATGATCCCCTAAAATTCCCAAACACTTATGGAGTTAGCGTTTTTATATTTTATAATGGATAGTATTTGTTAAAAAAAACAATCTTATATAAAATGTACAAAAAATTAGCGAATAAGTGACTTTAAAACTACCATGAATAGAAAACACTTACAATTATAATTTTTTCATTATTTCTTTATAATATTTTAATCCGATAAGTTATTTAACGTATACAAATTCTATCTAAAACTCTATTAATTCTTCGAATTGTAAAGAACTCTATGCTAAAAAAAAATAAACCGAGCGTAATAATGTACTGCAGTATTACTCCTCGAGAACAACCTTCCCGTTTTGACCACTAGGTTCGCTTCAATCACATGACTCACTCTGCCCCGATATCATACGCAATGACGTCACGCTTGACGTAATTCCTAGATTTGTTGGTCACTCTATTATCTAAAATAATACTTCTATGAGCACACTGTGGCGAATTTAAAGATTGAAATCAAACCCAACACCACAATTTAATAAAACAAACTTTTATTTCCTGATGTACATTTCAGTAACGTAGCTACCATCCTCAGAGGTTGAGTATTAAACAAACACTAAATCTATAAATTAAAAAAAAAAGAAGTTGTACAAGTGAGATTTCATCCCCACTCCTTCCTGTGTGGTTAGTTCAATCAATTTAATACTCAACCTCTGAGGATGGTAACTATGTTACTGAAATGTACATCAGGAAATAAAAAGTTTGTTTTATTAAATTATGGTATTGGGTTTGAACACTATTATCTACGCTGATAATATGAACTATAATTGAATAGTGAATAAAAAACATCCAAAGAAACGTTCTTCTCAAAATTTACAAAAAAAGAAATTACGATAAAATTACAATTTATAAAAAGAGTGTCTTCATTTTTGTTACCCATAAAACTAGATATTCCAGTAATGTATTATTTATTTTAGATGAAATAATAATGACCCTCACGGCCTCACTATAGTGAGTACGGGATTTGCAATCCCGAACATTCTTGCTGGATTAACACAACACCTTTTTTGTATGTAGTCTTAGGTTAGATCCCTTTTCATCTTTCCTATTAGACCTCTCTTGTTTTTTCCGACTTTGTCAGAGTATTCTGGACTAGTAGGTCTTTATTTTATGTTTTTTCTTTCTTTTATTTACAAAGATTTCACCCTTAAAGGACAAGAAAAAAAGTAAAAAAAAGGGTCTGTTGAAAAAGAGGACCGCCACTCAAATATTGGCACCTACAAGGTTTCCTAACCTAACCAAACCAACTTTGAATACACACTTTATTGTTCTTGGAGCCCAATATAAATTGATTTCCTTCGAGATAGGGTCAAACAGACCTTCATCCTTAATAAGTAGATCTAACAAATCTCTACTGGTTCCACGTTCTTTCTGTTCCTGATAAAATACTGTCCTTAAATACACGCCAACAACGTTTCAGCTGAAGTGGAGGTCCTCTTTTTGAACAGATCCAAATCAAATAATAATTGAGATATTAAGGAAATACTTTCATTGCTCTTATGAGACTCGTATTCCAATAACTTTACTGCCCCCTTGATTTCAACGAGTTTTAAAGCATCACGTATTAAAAATATTAACTTTATATGACTCACTGACCATTATATAACTATTTGAAACGGAGATTCAATGATACTTTCCTTGTTAATGACTCATTTATTAAAACATTCTTGAGTGATGACTTCCATTTCATATCTTATACACACATTCCATATTTTAGACGCAGAAGAAATGTCATCACAATAATTATTGTGAGATAAAATTTATCAATTATTTTAATTTCTTCGCGAGTAGGCTAGTATATAGAAAGTTATGCGATTGTGTACAAAAATCGAAGTCTAGTTTGTCGTGGAAATGTTAGTTTATGTGCTCTGAACCCCCCCCAATTTTGGGAATGATTTTTGTCCCCACAGTTTGTACAGTTAGTTCTCACTAGCCGATTGGACTGAGAGGTTTTTCACCTTTAAACAACCAGGGGGGGGGGAAGTACAGATCTAGTATGATATCATATTTTGGCTACATCATATATAACCTAACCTAACCCCGACACATTCCTACCTTGAGGATACTGTAACTCTTACTCACGAGCCTCGTCTATATGATATTACATTTTCTTGAAACGTTCAGAGTCTCAGCATTGTTGTTGTTTTCCATTTTGGATTTTCCTGTGTTAAAATTAAGGTACTTACGTATTAACGCCACCGCAGCAGAAGTTGCGCTAATGCGCATGCGCCAATAAAGAGCAAACTGGAATTCCATTTTTTCAGCTTTGAGATTCATATACTTTCACTTTATGAAATATATATATATATATATATAAGGATTGGCCAGGTGTTTATATATATATATAGCTACCTAGCCAAACCTGTCGTGATATAAATAATTATATCGCAAAGTAAGCAAATATTGGCGCATGTGCATTAGCAACTTCTGCTGCGGTGGCGTTAATACGTAAGTACCAAAATTAAATGTCATCCTTATTAGGAAATATTACAAGATTGTATTTGAGTCCAATTTGTCACGCAGGCATGGACTTTGTTTCAAGATAAATCGTTATTTTCTTATCGGGGGTAATACAATTACATGTAGGACAGAAATCTGAAAATAAAACTATTTAAAATATTTGCCGTTTAGAAATTATCGTTTGATTTTATGCGTAGGCCTACTCAAGCTTCTCCCTTAGCTGTAATTGTTAAGAATAGCGTGACCAACATTTTCCTTATTAAAACTAATATTATTCTTAAAATCAATGTTTTCTATGATAGTAAGTATTGTACATGTTTAGCTAAAGATTTTAGAAGTTTAAATTTACCGATTTACATTTTTGTTTACCAAAAACTCTGCGAGCAGGTTAGGTTAGGTTTGGCCAGATGTTATATATTCAAATAGACTCATAAAATTAACAAACTAGTTTGTCCTGAAATGCGGGTTTGTAAATCGATCATGTTGACTTTCGTAATAACACTCCACTTGGTTTGCTCGTCTTATAATTTATTTTACAATATATTTATTGTACATGATGTCAATTGCTCCCAAATCGTTATTTTCACATACTTGGCATTTAACACACCTTCATACCTCACTGAAATTTTATCGAAATCTGTAGAGCAGATATTTACAAATTATTCAATTTCAAAAGGCTATAGTTTTTGTACCCATAATTCCCGAACCGGCATTTTTAAGAGGTGACCAACAACACCTTTTGTGTAGGGTCTTACAGTGTACATTTAGTCAAAATCGTTGAAGCCTTTTTGAGAAAATTATACTTTAGCGTTTTACTTATAAGAGTCTAAATTTTGAGACACAGAGATTGTATTTTACGTGTCAAAAGCCCCATGTACCAATTTCGATCAAAATAGGTTAGTTTCTCGTAAATGAATCATGCAAGTATTCAGACAAACAGGTTATAAACTTACACTAAGACCTACAAGATGTATGTTTTTTGGACTCTTAGGTACCTAAAAATGGTTATAGGCCTACCAAGAAAGTATATTGTCCCATCACAATGTTTCCACACAGTGATAAAGTAAAATGGAATAGATTTTCGTTGTTCATTTCATACTATAAAATGTAACATAATAACATTAAATTACTTAATACATTCATGAAAATAATTAAAACATAAGATTTTATGTTTAAAATAGACCACAGTAAAATCATCCATAAAAGTATTGATTATGTAACGCACGAGAAGTTATGTAGTTCCGTTTCAACGTAGGCCTAGCTTTCAATTTGTGTTAAAACAAATTACGTTATACTTCAGATAGCCTATTTAAAGCCAAGACTGTAAAGACTAATCAAAACTTGTTCTATTGAATATACACTACAAAAGAAATGCATACAATTTTATTTAAAAAAACCCATTGGAAACGTTTAAATGCAACTCTGTACAATTACCAATATTTAATTACATAACCTTAAATTTTTTTAAAGTAGGCCTACGTCTAGACTTAGAAACTACACTAAATAATAATTAAAAAATAATTTGTTTTATTTATACATACTTTCTGGAAATGATTCGTACATTATACTAATGTTATATAATCACTCTACAACAAACAATTTTCAACACTTCGCCACAGATGTTGAATCAAACTGAGTAGGCTAGGAACTCGCGTTGGACAAACTAGTCATGGGCCGGCGTTCTTCCATAACACATTCACTCTGTAGAGGTCATTCACAGACTAAATAGCACAAAGAACAAGTTGTACAGATTGTTATGTGCATGTGCATTTAAAATATTCACGGGTTATGCGTAAAAATAGGTTCATTCGCAGATTAAATAGCACGACGAACAAGATTGCACAGTTTGTTATGTGCAAGTACGTTCATTTAAAAAACATTTGTAGGTTATGTGCAAAATTAGATCGGCAATTGTAACGACCTATTTTATGTTTAATGTATTGGTCAGATAACGGTTATTAAACAATGCTTTATGTGGTGATAGTGTAATGGTTGTATTAAATAATATTTAGAATTGTAAATTAAGTAAATGAAGAACTCAATAAAACAGCAATTCGATTTGTAAGAAAAAGTAGGCTTACAGAGTGTGTCAATCCTGTAAAACCTAGATGGATCTATACCTTTCGTGAGGTGTTCTTAGGTTGGGTTTAACATTTAAATAGTAAATAGGTAACGAGTTACTATCACGAGTTATCTTTTCTGTTTTGTTGGAGTTTTCTAAATTTCAGTAAGTTAGATTTACATACAAAAATTTAAAAACAAGAGTCATAATAAAAATTAAACGGCGCCAAGTGTCATTCATTCGATTTTTCTTTAGTAACTTTAAAAAGGAAATTTCCTATGCATACATCTTGCTAGTTTAGATTGAATCATAAACCGACAAATTTCATAAAAATTTGATTAAAAAGGCATTTGCTAATATTCAGATATTCGACCTAACCTACTATAGTCAGTCCTTTTTTTTGACCCATAAAATTAATTCGTGAGTTTCTTTTTTGATCTTAGTAATCAATGTTTTCTTTTTAAAAATGTTAAAGCGAATTTTGAGAAAATCTATATTTTGTATTTTTATGTAACGATATGTATTGAACCTTAAAATAAAAATGTTCTGGAAATATAGCCAAAATAAGTAAACACAAAATTTAATGAAAATCTATTCATCCGGTTCGGTTGTTGTCACTGAAAGACCGACAGACATAGTTCCAACAAACATCTTTTTAGACTTGGGGCACATTAAAATGGTTATTTCTACAAAATTATTATTTTTTTACCTTTTCCATAAAGTTTTCTGCACAACGAATTTCCCAAATGGTTCCAATTGATTTCACCAAAAGATGAACATAGTTTTTTTGGGGTGAAATCATACACAGGTATTCAATATCTTACACAGTTGAGGTGCCATTTTAAAGCAAAGTGACTAACTTTAGTGATATGGCAGTACATCAGACATCTCATCTGTTGCTGCAGCATGAATTCGGTTTATTACCTCAGTTCATGAAATTAGGCGGTAAAGGTGGAACATACATTGAATCTTCAATGAAACCCTTTAAGAAAAATCTAGGAGTTAAATCTGTGAACGAGGAGGCCATGCAATTGGTCCTGCACGACCATCCATCGATTTGGGAATATCTAATCAAAAGATACTTCTGTCTGAAAGTGAGGTAGATGGTGTGAAGTATTGTCCCTTCACATCTTCTTCTGAATGTGAAATGAGAAATTTTTCTGGCATATTTAGATTTAATATACCATTTATTGTTTCCTCTCTAAAAAAAAAATGGACCATACGCTTTAAATTCGTCAAGAGCATTAAAAAATAAAGACAATAAAACTTAGGGAAGCGCATAGTTTGTGTATGTTATGAAAAGAATAGGAACGTAGATAAATAGTGTGTTAAAAAATCTACTGGAGGGGGGGGTTCATATTTCTTATATAAGGGAAGACAATAAAACTTAGGGAAGCGCATAGTTTGTGTATGTTATGAAAAGAATAGGAACGCCTGATAATAGTGTGTTAATAAATCTACTGGGGGGGGGGGGGTATCGCAAACATCCTAGGTAGGAATTTTCATACTGATTCTGCAGTCTCGGAAACTTCATAAACCACCGATGTAAAGTGTTGACTCATCCCTACAAATTTCATTGTCCAGGAAGGACACTTCATTTTCTGTTCGAACCCTACTGGATACGTAAATTGCGTTGAAAAGTTGTGAAGTTTGTTTGGTGGAAACTAATGGATTCCTCTAAAAGTATACTGTACCAACAATTACATTTCCGATGTTCAGGTGGCGATCAGTCATGTGGTGTAGGCGCCAAAACTCTGCCGAAGATCGATGACCTTATATTGACGTAATTTGTTTGTGAAGAGAATCATTAGTAATGGCCGAAACAACAGGCAATGTGTTAAAAGTGTATTATAAACACTTGCCTTCGTTTGTTTATACAACAAGTTGTGGATGTTATTCCTAAATTATAAACATTTTAAGCTGAAAGTATCATCTATCTTTAATTTTTTTTAAAGTTCTAAATTTTGTTCGATATTGTTCAAGTTTTTATTGGTTAGGACCTTTCATAAGAATAAAGGTCGAATAGTATTGTACATTTCAAAATGACGTCAGAGTTTCAAAATTTAAAAAATGGGAGTTTTTCGAAAATAATTTTTCATCTGTATGTCTTACAACGCCCCCATGTTCATTTTGCTCTAAGGTATATTCTACAATTTAAAAAGTATAGTTGTTCTACGACAAAATTCCTCAGAGGCCTGAGGGAAAATGAAAGAGAGTGATCTACTCAAGACTTACACGGAAAAAGTGCGTAAATTCAGCTAGGATACCTTGGGATTGACACAATTTAGTGAACCCCTCAGAGATCGATAAGAAATAAAAGAAATATTACAACAATCTGCATAACCTAAAAATTACAAAAAAACTGCAAAGTAAATTAATCAATATTGTAACATATCTATACAAAATTTATCATGTAAACTAGATTTTACTATTATTGAAAATGACTGTAGTTAAAAGGGGGAAAAAATGACCCACAAATTTCTAAAAGAGAACCTTGCCAACGGTTTTTGGTAGTTCCTCTTAACTGATTTTAAAAGTTACAATTTGTCAAAATTAACTAAAATGGACAAAGTTTGGAAAAGAACGTGTAAACAAAAACACACTAAGATATTTGGGTTTTATTATATCAGCTTGGCTTCCCTCACAAGGTTACATCTTTAAAGTGGTATAAAAACAAATATCTAAAACCCGTATCACAACTCTCCGATTAGCCGATTAGAAACCCGAAGAGTTGCGGTCTTGAATTACTTACAGCTTGTTGCACTGCTACTGATACTGTAGCGTGTGGTCGGCCGACTATTATATTCATTGTTACATTACATCTCGCTGCACATACTCAAGACATTTTGATATCAGAATAAGTTGGCCTACTCTATTTTAATTATACCCTAGGTTCACAAATTTTCTATATAGCGAACCCTTACATTTTAGATTATATTGAAATTAATAATCTATACTATTATATAAAAATCTAATGGTGTCTGTCGGTGTCTCTCTCTCTCTCTCTCTCTCTCTCTCTCTCTCTCTCTCTCTCTCTCTCTCTCTCTCTCTCTCTCTCTCTCTCTCTCTCTCTCTCTCTCTCTCTCTCTCTCTCTCTCTCTCTCTCTCTCTCTGTGTGTGTGTGTGTGTGTGTGTGTGTGTGTGTGTGTGTGTGTGTGTGTGTGTTATTCAATCACGTAAAAACTACTGGACCCATTGAGCTGAAATTGTACATGAACATTCTTAGGGTTCCTGGTTACACATAGGCCTATAATTCCATCAGGGCACCGCCCCACTGGCCTTGAAAACTGTGAAATACAGTTGAATGAATCTTTATTTTACGAGTGGAAGTTAGGACCATATGGTCCTCTCTTTCTCTTAACTTGAACAATTACAAAATCAAATATATAATTAAACAGAATATACAATTTTAAAATGTTTACTTAGTTATAACAGAATTCAAAAAGAACACGCACGCATTCAAACCGCTTCCACGAAAGACCAGACCTCACGAACCATTCAAACACTATCATGAAACCAACATTTCAAAGTATTTATAAACTGACCACAATCCTTTGTTCTCATTATTTTCCAGCAACGAATTCCAAAGCCTACATCCCATCACTGCAAATGATTTATTAAATAACAGTGGTATGCTCTGGTATAAGTAATAAAAATGATTCTATTGGAGTATCCCCTTTAATTTTGTCTTCTTGTTGTTTAAAGGTCTTATAAAAAGAAGATCACAAGCCCTCAAACAATCTTATAGAGTCAGGGTCAAAAAAGAACAAAAGTTGGTCAAGAGGCAAATCGACACCTCAACAACTCTTAGTTTTGTGTCCAAGTCCAATTTATGTGTATGAAACCTATGTGCATAGTGCTCATTTTAGATCTTATATGCATTTGTGTGATAGTTGTTAAGATAGAGAGACAGAAATGTACCACTATGTACTATAGAGAGTGTAAATGTCGTCATAGTAAAAACCCAAATAAAACGCAGGAGACACAAGAACGAAGACAACTGACATAGATTTTGAATCTACTACGTCAGAAGCATCTAGAGCACTCATATCTCCAGTACGATCACCAGACATAGCTCACCACTCACCGGATCGTATGATACAACCCTCTCTTTACCTTTCAACGCAGAGGCTTCTTAACTTAAGCGGCGTCATAACCCCTGGGGGAAACCACATCCGATGTCTCGCTCATAATCAAGTATGGCACACCTCTGAATCAATAGGAGCAACCACTGAGCAACTCGCAGAGGCTCGCCAGGATTACTCAATCAACATATGGTGTACAGCAAGAAAGTCCAGTGGAAACACCAGATCGCAACTTTGACTACAGCATTCTCAAAGTAAGACTGTGTCTGGGATGGAGAGGAAAAGAGGGGACATCAGACTTTGTTTGTTGCGTTTACTTTCTGCGGCACAACCCCAATAAAAAAATATATATAGACCTCAAATGTGTCTGTGTAAACGCGTATCCTACTTTCGTTTCTTTTATCGTTGTAAATAAGAATAAAACCTTTACAAAAGTCTGTCACGAAGTTGTAACTTTAGGAATTAAATGTAGCTAAGAAGTAATTTGTGTACCTAGATTTCTTGGAATGGGTTGAACCGTCAAGTCGATATAGGTGGGATAACCTATTTTTATAAAATTTTAGAAATTAACTTACAATAAACTTTTTTTTAGCATAGCGAATGAATGCGTTGGCCGATTTTAAATTTCTTACAACAGAAATTCGACTTTTTTAAAGGGCTTTAATTTGAGGTATCACAAGCCACATGTGTTTATGTGATGGAGTGGTGGGAGGGAGGGTTTTAAATTTTGTAATTTATCTAAAGTAACTAAGGTTCTCTCTAAAAGTGAAAACTGTCCCGAAAACGGATTATCCATATCTCTTTCCGTCTTTTAAGGAGGTGGTAAGTTTTCAAAAAATCACTGTATAAAAAAAACAACATAAAATAAAGAGCCCTAGCCCTCGAAGAGAACAAGAATTGTGGAATGAGACTTGTTAGAAAGATGAGAGGGATTTAACCCAAAACTACGTGAAAAAGTGTAGATCCAGCTGGAATACCTCGCGATTGCTACACAGAATTCACAATAGTGACCCCCCTGAGTCACTTTCGTTATTGAAAATGGTTTACGAAAAGAACAACACAAAATGTCTTAAAAACCTAATTTCTTCAGATACAAATACAATAATAAATTAACCCATTTTGTGTATGTACTGGTCTAAAACACCAAAATATTTCCACGTTCAAAACCAAATCCCAATGAAGCTCAAAAATGTAGAGATGCGACCTTAAAATCAAAACTTAAAATTACGATTTTAAAAATCGGTTAAACTGTTGACTAAAAGCTCAAATAAAAGGTATTGAGTTTCCCCTAAAAATGACAAGATATCGGTTGAAAAGAAAATAATACTATTGAATACTTCAAACTTTGCTTCATTATACCTCCAATTAAATGCCGTTTCATGTACCGCAGTCGACCTCCAATATATCAGTTAGCAGTTCCGGTAAAGAGTGTGTGGTATTTTTAATCCTAGAGTACTGTTATATAGTAGCTGCTCTAGAACAGCAGTGGAGGCGTCGCCCCACACCAAGTTGCCGCCCAGTGCAGTTAGGCAAAGTCTACATTATGCCAGTCACAACTTTCTGATAACAAACACCAAATCATACATACTTGAAGTACGGTGTGTACAATACGATTTGTCCTGATCAGAAAAAAGAACAAAATAGTATAGCTAACTATCGTTCTGTTGTGTAGGGGGGGGGGGGAGGGAGGTGTGAAACTTTTTTTATTTAGAAAATTTGTAATATACAGTGTCTAAAAAATATTATCCCAAATTTCACCAGGTTTTTCTATAGGTGAAAATAAGAAGAACAAAAACAAGTCCGGAAATGCTTAGTATTCGAATTTTCCGCCATTTTATTATTTTTTTTGCTAAACATTTTGGAAATAGTTTTTGAGCTCAAATTTGATGTACATATGTGTCACGTAACCAGAACGTTCTTTTGTATATTTTCAAAATCGCGGCCATCTAACAATTTAAACTATAGTAAATTAAAATTTTAACTTACTTTTAATTTATCCGGTATAGCCTTAATTTCAAAATTTCTAACAGGGAAAAATAAATATTTTCAAAGTCGATTGCAATCACATTTCTCTCAAATGTACCCCCCCCCTCCAATTAGGTCCCCCAAAACGCTGTTATCTCTTCAACAATGCTATTTCGAAAATTATTAGTCAAATCATAAAAATAAAGAATGGAAGTCACCTTAGAAGCCATGGAGCTGTTACAAAAACTTGATTTCTTAAAATCCATTTCACTATAACCGCGGTAGGAAAACCTGGAGAAATAACAAGAAGAATAACCACCACCTAGGCGCTGCATGATAATTAATTCCAGATTTACTTTTCGAGAGTGATTGCCAATAAACTGTCAGTCAATCCAGTTTAAAAGTAGGTTAACATATTTCTCGTGTTTCTGCCCATACGCAAAAGTTTGTGGATAATTTAAGTATATTTCTGTGAAAGTTGAACACGCTTGAAAGTGTCCGTGAAGACGTTTTATAAATTTTTATCAGATTTTGTAAAACAAATAATTGGGTTTGACGCAAAATTGGGGGATATATTTAGAATATGAAGATGAATCGACTACCTAAGTAAGGATCGATGCGTCACAATCGATCAAACGGACTAACCAGAACCACTTGGTTAATAACATTCACAACAGCTTGTTTTTTTTTGAAAACTGAATAATAATTCAATACAGAATAGAAGTGAGGGGGGAGGGATAAAATTAATAAAGTTTCTTGAGGAGGATTGCCGCCATTTTGTTCACATTTGCGCAGTGCACACATTGTGCTCAGAGGGGTGTGCTCAAGATGTTACCAACAAAACACCCTCGATGTATGAAATGTATCTTTTAAATTATTTATTAAAATATGAAGACAGATATTTCACGTGTTTTATTTTGTTACACTAATTTAATCTTCTCGTAAAATTATTGATTTTTTTTTGTTGTTTAAAGGAGAAAAACCTCTTGGGGTTGGCATCACCTTATAAAAAACAAAGAAGAAAAGAACATAAAATAAAGACCCCTAGTCCTCGATACTCTAATAGTGTCATGGTCGGAAAAGAACAAGATTTGGTCAAGAGGTACCTAACAGAAGAGATGGAAAGTGTAGATCCAACTAGTCCCTCGGAATCCCTACATCCGTACTCAGTGAGCCTTTGAGGGTATCCAAATATATATATTTTAATAATGCCAAAAACCTAGCACATTAGCACCAGAAAGAACAAGAGTTGGTCAATAGAGACATGACAGAAGAGGTGGAAAGTTTAGATCCAGCTAGTCCCTTGGAATCCCTACATCCGTACTCAGTGAGCCTTTGAGGGTATCCAAATATATATATTTTAATAATGCCAAAAACCTAGCACACTAGCACCAGAAAGAACAAGAGTTGGTCAATAGAGACATGACAGAAGAGGTGGAAAGTTTAGATCCAGCTAGTCCCTCGGAATCTATACATCCGTACTCAGTGAGCCTTTGAGGGTATCCAAATATATATATATATATATATATATATATACTTTTTAATAAGGCCAAAAACCTAGCACACTAGCACCAGAAAGAACAAGAGTTGATCAATAGAGACATGACAGATGGAAAGTTTAGATCCAGCTAGCCCCTCGGAATCCCTACATCCGTACTCAGTGAACCTTTGAGGGTATCCAAATATATATATTTTTAATAAGGCCAAAAACCTAGCACACTAGCACCAGAAAGAACAAGAGTTGGTCAATAGAGACATGACAGAAGAGATGGAAAGTTTAGATCCAGCTAGCCCCTCGGAATCCCTCCATCCGTACTCAGTGAGCCTTTGAGGGTATCCAAATATATATATTTTAATAAGGCCAAAAACCTAGGACACTAGCACCAGAAAGAACAAGAGTTGATCAATAGAGACATGGCAGAAGAGATGGAAAGTGTAGATCCAGCTAGCCCCTCGGAATCCCTACATCCGTACTCAGTGAGCCTTTGAGGCTATCCAAATATATATATACGTTTTAATAAGGCCAAAAACCTAGGACACTAGCACCAGAAAGAACAAGAGTTGATCAATAGAGACATGACAGAAGAGATGGAAAGTTTAGATCCAGCTAGTCCCTCGGAATCCCTACATCCGTACTCAGTGAACCTTTGAGGATATCCAAATATATATATTTTTTAATAAGGCCAAAAACCTAGCACACTAGCACCAGAAAGAACAAGAGTTGATCAATAGAGACATGACAGAAGAGATGGAAAGTTTAGATCCAGCTAGTCCCTCGGAATCCCTACATCCGTACTCAGTGAGCCTTTGAGGATATCCAAATATATATATTTTTTAATAAGGCCAAAAACCTAGGACACTAGCACCAGAAAGAGCAAGAGTTGATCAAATCCCATACTCACTAAAATAAGCCCGAGGGGCACATAGTCTCGGGTGTAGAGGTCTCTGTAATGGAAAAGAAAAAATCTAGAGACGCTTGATAAAAATTGCGATAAAAATTCTATAAACTGTATTAAAAACACAAATTACTTTACTCACTACAACGGAAATTTTACAACCTTTGCCGTAAAAACGGAGATTTCGTCTAAGTCGAGTTTACAATATTTAACTGCATAACTGAACAAGATATCAGTTCATGATTAGATTAATTTTTGTCATGGATATGAATAGGCAACATACATATGACTGTATTTGCTTTAAGCAAACAATGAAGATTGTATTTAGTCCCATATAAGGTACTATCGAGTGACCATACATTTCCTATTTCACAACTGGTATTACAACGCTAAAAAAACATACAAATTCAATTAATACAAAATCGAGGCATGTTTAATTTATCCATTTCCTTGTTAGTAAATTTACGTAGACAAAATGTGCTATTTCAACATCATTTACGATAAGACTCAGGCTCGACAAACGTGTACCGATCCTGTCCCTAGAACACTTGTTGGTGGTTTTATAAAATTGTATACAGGTTGATCAGTTTAAAGGAGGCCAGGAAGTATAAGGTATTATAATTTAGTTTATAACTCTATGTAGAACGATTTAAATCATTTCAGCCATTGTTGTACACTATTTTGTGTTGGCTAGCCTGTATCAGCTAACATGACTGTTGTTATTTCAATTTCAAAACATCGTTTTTCACAGTTTTTGTCTCGTTAATTGAATAATACATTGTAAAAATGCGTACTACCGTACAAGAGTGGGTGTTTATCGCCGAAAATTTTCATAAATATGGTTCTTACAAACAGTTCAGAGAAACATTTCTTGTAAAATTTGGTAAAGAAGTTGAAGTGAAAAGTGTTATTCAGAAACTTATTAAGAAGTTACAGAAAAACTGACTCAGTAACGGGGGAAAATATGAACGTAACAAATCTGTTTTAACAGAAAAGAAGTTTACAGACATTCAAGCTGCTACGAGTAGAAGATCTCCTCTAAAGTCCTTACGAAAATTAAGTAGTCAATCTAATCTTTCCTGCAGTTCAGCTCATACTGCTGTTAGAATAGTTTTTAAATTCTATCCATACAAAATAATTCAATACTGCGTTTAGTTTAAGATACAATTATAAAATAATATTGAAATTTTAAGTAAATAACTTCATTGAATCTCCTTTACATCCACAAGTTGGCGTAAGGTTCATAATTATTGGTCCAATATTCTTATTATCACCACAGTGAATACCGAGGCGCATCAAATAATTATTCAACCATTCATTGGTCGGCTTGAAGGAGATGATCGCTATTGGTTGCAACAGGACGATTCTACCATTAATATGTTGTATGCATTGTAGTGATGTGCGAGTTCGAATTAAAATACTCGGTGAATCCGAGTATCAAAATCCTCGGAGCATTCCGAGTATTAAAATCCTCAGTTGCGTATTAAAATATTCGGACGAAACTAGGAACAAGGAGGAGGTAATGTGCGAGTATGAATTCAAAATAAAATCCTTGGACAACGATATTCGTTAGTGTTGTGTCAATTCCAAACAAAATGCTCGGTGTTTCTACTTTGGTTATATTAGTTTCTAAGCTGATTTTTCACTACACATTAATTAAACATTACGATTTTGAGTTAAAATGATTTAGATTGGTTAACAAGTTCAATTTAAAATAATAATATTAATTTATTTCCACATTAACAAAAAGTAAATTAAATTATTATTTAAATGTTATTATTTATATTTAAATAAATATTAATAGGTTACCATCTTTATAAAAAATATAGTAAATTAACTTATTTTAAATAACAACTAAATTATTATTGTTGGTAATAATTGTACTAACGTTAAATTACTGAATTTGTGTCGAGGCAGGATAACATTTAATTACGTATTAGAAGTGTCAATCACATATTACTTAAAAAAATTAATACTTGGTGGATCAGTCTAACAGATAGAACGCAAAAGTGTAGGTTTATCTAAAACGATCTGATTGGTACTCATTCTGCGCAGATACTCGATTTCGAAATAATAATACGAGTATTGAAAACATTTGAAACCGAGTAATGCGAGTATCCATTTCACCCGAGTATCAACATCGCTAATGCATTTCTTAATGATTGAATTATTTCCAAAGGCCACCGAAATCCCCTGATCTGTCTAGTTTAGATTTATGTCTATGGAGTTATTTGAAAAATCAAGCATTCAAGAGTAATCCACACACTTTAGACTAGTTAAAAATAAATGTTATCGTTGCGTGCCTATGTGAGGCTAACCCCCGAGCGAGGCTACCGACGTCTTGCAATGCTAATACAGTTGTATAAGTAGTTTTATTATGTTTGTGTAATTATGTGAGTTTTTTATTTTAATAGTTTAAAATCTTTCCCTTAAATTGCAAGTAACTTCAATTAAAACGTAAAATTCATTTCTATACTGGGTTATTACTATTATTATAGTGGAAATAATTATTATCGTTAAAGCAAAATGTTTAAAAAAAATATGTCAGTACCGCTGACATAATGTATCAGTAAGACTAAACATGTTTAAACTATTAAAACAAAAAACTATCATTTAACCAATCAA
This sequence comes from Aphrophora alni, assembly GCA_963513935.1. Lineage (NCBI taxonomy): Eukaryota > Metazoa > Arthropoda > Insecta > Hemiptera > Aphrophoridae > Aphrophora > Aphrophora alni. The sequence continues at coordinate 6,461,556 of OY740767.1, read as the reverse complement.
AAAATTAAACAAACATAATAAAACTAATTACTTATACAACTCTATTAGCATTACATATCGTCGGTAGCCTCGCTCGGGGGTTAGCCTTGACCAGGGAGCTGTTCGAATTGACATCCCTTGCTCTCCTATTCGTTATTACCCAACGAACATGATTAGTAATGATAGTATAGTAAAAAATGGCAAGAATAAACAAGTTTTAAAATAGCATTTTATAATTAATTAAATTGAAATAGATTGTTCAAAAATGGACTCCTGTGTGTTCTAGTAAATGAGTACAATTTGTTTTTCAAGTTTTTCACCGAATCTCTGCTACCCTGTGACGTACAATAAAAGTAAAGATATTTTTATCATCTTGTTTAGCATTATGGGAAATAAAACTGGTAATTTTTTGTAAAGCCACCATTTTGAAACCATCAATTTTAAATTATAAAAAAATTTTTTTTTCTTTTTCGTAAAACTCCAAATTCCTACAAATTTAACAAAACGTTAATCAGGAAAATGTATTATTGCTCAAAAAAAAAACCGCCACTTACCACGTGAGTAACCAAATTTAATTACTTGATAATACAATTTTTATAAGTTTTTATTACATTACAATAAAATGGACCTTTGAAAACTGATATTCATTTAATACTTAATCTAAAACAAAAGATAAACACAAAAAGGTCGAGAGACGGAAAACGAATTAGCTCTCGAAATAGGGATTGCAAACTTGAATCACCCTGTAGTAAGTAAAACCCAACGCGTGTTATAGATTATTTTATCTTTACACACACAAGGCACGCGCGGCTTTCCTAATTTACAACTATTGTTTTTCTATTTATATACTATTAGCGTAGTTTATCTTTATTACCTATATCCAATTATAAACTTGATTAGTATTTAAAAAAAATAAATTAACAAATTTGATATCACTTGTTGCACATAAATAATTGCTTCTCTATCGTTTGTCACAGATGCCATGACTGCATCTGTCCCGTTAAGTAAACACTTCGGAAATACAAAAAGAATAAGAATTAAAGATTTGTATTGTTGTTTACTCAGTTTGACTGTAAACTTCAAAAATTGAGAATGTCGATTTAATCGCCGAAATGTCGTTTTTTGCCTTAAAAAAAGAGGAAAAGAACAAAATAAATTTAGGAATTAGTCCTCGAATATTCTAATAGCATCAATGTTGGAAGAAAACAAGAGTTGGTCAAGAGAGACCTTGATAAGAAAGACGAAAGTAAGGGGTGTAAACCAAGACTACAAGAAAATAAGTAGAAATTCACCCAGAGTCGCTTGGGATTGGCTTGCCTTTGAAAGTGAACCTTTAAGAAGTTAATAATGATTCAAATTTGCCCCAAACCACAATGACTAGAAACTTTAAAATAAAACACAATTATCTGATATCTGATTAGTAGATATGTAAGTTTAGATTTAGTTTATAAGAAAGACCCTCCGATGATGATAACCATGTTATCGAAATGTACATCAGGGCATTTAGTGGAAATAAATAATAAAGAACAATTAATCAGATAATTGTGTTTTATTTTAAAGTTTCTAGTGATTGTGGTTTAGGGCAATTTCGAATCATTATTGTGAATTTCATGGGCGTCATCGCCGGGGGGGACGCGTCCCCCTTAATATTTGAGATGTAAAAATATTTTTACTAAAAACGAATGATTTACTTAAAACCTTAAAAGGTAAACATCGGGATTTGTCTTTAATAGGGTTTTTAACATTACATTTCTGTTACAAACGCAAATAGAATTAATTTTGAATAGTTGTATGCAATAAAGTCCAGTATGTTGGTAGTTAGTTTGTCGGTGTGGAGTATCGTCGTCTCGTCTTGAATCTGATCTGACTCATTGGGCAGAAGGTTTGTTTCTCCGCTCAGCTTAAAAAAGTTATAATAATTAGATTTATTCTTTTAGTGTACTTCATTTGCTGACAAAATATTAAAATAAATGCATAAAAAGGATGTTTTGAGAAGTTTAATTTTAAAAAATTTCCTTACCACCAGACCCCCCCCCCCAATAATGAACTGGTGATGACGCCCATGGTGAATTTCACAACAGTGCTCAACAAAATTGTAATTTTAAGAGATTGTTGAAAAATGTGAACATTTCATTTATAGGTTTCCCAAATGTAATTCAATTTATATAAAGTTACTATCTAAATAAGGGTGATCTAGAAAAACTTTTATCATTTTAATTTCACATTAAACACTTATACTGCATCTATAGAAAACTCTAGGAGATTCAAAACAGCTGTCAATAGATCTTATGTCGCTGTTGCTATGGTGATGACTGTCTTGTTTGTTTACTTACTTTTACAGTTTTTAGTAGACAGTAAACATTTATTTGGCTTAGAAACAACATAAAACTTTATTATAAAAATTAAAAAAACTCATTTAAAGTGTCGTCCTCCTCCATTGGAATAAAACTCCACCGCTCAGAGTTTCCGAGAAATGTGATGACGTCAATATTGTTGATTCATGAAACCACGCAACGACCAGCTGTTTTGAGTCAGTGTTTTTCTGCCGATTTGATGCAGTTTTATGTAATTTGTATGCTTTATAGATAGGAAATGAGTAATAGATGAATTGATAGGCTATAAATGTATCTAAAACAATGTTTGTTAATTTTTCCATCTCAAATACATTAAAATATGCTCCAATTGGGTGTAGTGAATATATGGCTGTAATATAATTAAGCAAAGCGACAGTAGCAAGTATCAAGGTTGGTCAGCAAAATGTGAAAATCTCAACACACTGGTGTTTATAGAAACAAAATGGCAGCAACACAAAAAATACCTCTATACTTTTATGTCTTTTACTTTTACAGGTTTAATTGTTGAACAGCTGTTCGATTCAAAATTTTCGTAACTGTATTAAAAAGTACGTCATAACTTCTAATGTACGTATATTGTAGTCATTGAAACATCGTTATTCTGACCACTTTAAGCCGCTAAAATTGTCGTTTAATCAACATATTTTGTGTTTTTAGTCATAACTTCTAATGTACGTATATTGTAGTCATTGAAACATCGTTATTCTGAACACATTAAAGCAGCTAAAATTGTCGTTAAATCAACATATTTTGTGTTTTTAGTCATAACTTCTAATGTACGTATATTGTAGTCATTGAAACATCGTTATTCTGACCACTTTAAAGCCGCTAAAACTGTCGTTTAATCAACATATTTTGTGTTTTTAGTCATAACTTCTAATGTACGTATATTGTAGTCATTGAAACATCGTTATTCTGACCACTTTAAAGCCGCTAAAACTGTCGTTTAATCAACATAGTTTGTGTTTTTAGTCATAACTTCTAATGTACGTATATTGTAGTCATTGAAACATCGTTATTCTGACCACTTTAAAGCCGCTAAAACTGTCGTTTAATCAACATATTTTGTGTTTTTAGTCATAACTTCTAATGTACGTATATTGTAGTCATTGAAACATCGTTATTCTGACCACTTTAAAGCCGCTAAAACTGTCGTTTAATCAACATATTTTGTGTTTTTAGTCATAACTTCTAATGTACGTATATTGTAGTCATTGAAACATCGTTATTCTGACCACTTTAAAGCCGCTAAAACTGTCGTTTAATCAACATATTTTGTGTTTTTAGTCATAACTTCTAATGTACGTATATTGTAGTCATTAAAACATCGTTATTCTGACCACTTTAAAGCCGCTAAAATTGTCGTTTAATCAACATATTTTGTGTTTTTAGTCATAACTTCTAATGTACGTATATTGTAGTCATTGAAACATCGTTATTCTGTCCACTTTAAAGCCGCTAAAACTGTCGTTTAATCAACATATTTTGTGTTTTTAGTCATAACTTCTAATGTACGTATATTGTAGTCATTGAAACATCGTTATTCTGACCACTTTAAAGCCGCTAAAATTGTCGTTTAATCAACATATTTTGTGTTTTTAGTCATAACATCTAATGTACGTATATTGTAGTCATTGAAACATCGTTATTCTGACCACTTTAAAGCCGCTAAAATTGTCGTTTAATCAACATATTTTGTGTTTTTAGTCATAACATCTAATCTACGTATATTGTAGTCATTGAAACATCGTTATTCTGACCACTTTAAAGCCGCTAAAACTGTCGTTTAATCAACAAATTTTGTGTTTTTAGTCATAACTTCTAATGTACGTATATTGTAGTCATTGAAACATCGTTATTCTGACCACTTTAAAGCCGCTAAAACTGTCGTTTAATCAACATATTTTGTGTTTTTAGTCATAACATCTAATGTACGTATATTGTAGTCATTGAAACATCGTTATTCTGTCCACTTTAAAGCCGCTAAAATTGTCGTTTAATCAACATATTTTGTGTTTTTAGTCATAACATCTAATGTACGTATATTGTAGTCATTGAAACATCGTTATTCTGTCCACTTTAAAGCCGCTAAAATTGTCGTTTAATCAACATATTTTGTGTTTTTAGTCATAACATCTAATGTACGTATATTGTAGTCATTGAAACATCGTTATTCTGACCACTTTAAAGCCGCTAAAACTGTCGTTTAATCAACATATTTTGTGTTTTTAGTCATAACTTCTAATGTACGTATATTGTAGTCATTGAAACATCGTTATTCTGACCACTTTAAAGCCGCTAAAACTGTCGTTTAATCAACATATTTTGTGTTTTTAGTCATAACTTCTAATGTACGTATATTGTAGTCATTGAAACATCGTTATTCTGACCACTTTAAAGCCGCTAAAATTGTCGTTTAATCAACATATTTTGTGTTTTTAGTCATAACTTCTAATGTACGTATATTGTAGTCATTGAAACATCGTTATTCTGACCACTTTAAAGCCGCTAAAACTGTCGTTTAATCAACATATTTTGTGTTTTTAGTCATAACTTCTAATGTACGTATATTGTAGTCATTAAAACATCGTTATTCTGACCACTTTAAAGCCGCTAAAATTGTCGTTTAATCAACATATTTTGTGTTTTTAGTCATAACATCTAATGTACGTATATTGTAGTCATTGAAACATCGTTATTCTGTCCACTTTAAAGCCGCTAAAATTGTCGTTTAATCAACATATTTTGTGTTTTTAGTCATAACATCTAATGTAGGTATATTGTAGTCATTGAAACATCGTTATTCTGACCACTTTAAAGCCGCTAAAACTGTCGTTTAATCAACATATTTTGTGTTTTTAGTCATAACTTCTAATGTACGTATATTGTAGTCATTGAAACATCGTTATTCTGACCACTTTAAAGCCGCTAAAATTGTCGTTTAATCAACATATTTTGTGTTTTTAGTCATAACATCTAATGTACGTATATTTTAGTCATTGAAACATCGTTATTCTGACCACTTTAAAGCCGCTAAAATTGTCAACGAAAACCCACCTTAAATCGGGTGTAATTTTCCACAAAATCTTATCAGATCATTCTTTAGAGCTTTGTAAAGAGGTACAAGTTTGATGTTAATCGGATTACTTGTTCGTTAGTTATGCTTACAGGAATTGAAGGTTTACGGTTTAGTGAATCAGCCTTTTCTCAGACAAAAACAAATACCATAATTTAAAAAGTTGATGTAACCACCACCCAAATCGAACACTAGAGTACGCACACAAATTTACTTTCTAGGCAGCTCTAACAATTATAACTTCCAGTAGTTAGGTTCGTAATTCTCAATAACTGCTGCAACGTTTTCAATTAAATTTTATGCGAAAAGGATAGAGTAGAAATATCTGTCATCCTATTCAATGTATGATTTACAAGATACATTTCATCCATCAATGGCATTTTGTTGGTAACATCTTGAGCACACCCCCCTCTCAGCACAATATGTGCACTGCGCAAATGTGAACAAAATGGCGGCATTCCTCGACAGTAACTTTATTAATTTTATCCCTCCCCCCTCACTCCTATTCATTATTCAGTTTAAAAAATAAGCTTTTGTGTTATGAGGCGAGGTTGAGCTTATGTAGAAACAAAACAGCTGTCTTCTTGTTTGATCAAGTGCGGTGCATATTTCCTGCGTCAATTTAAAACTGACTTGGTCATAAATAAAGTCAAATCAACTTCATGTTCTTTTAAACTATTCTCATTATATTGTTTTTAAGAGAAAATTACTTATTTATTTTAAAATTTCTGATAAAATAGCTTAGGCCTACTAAAACTTCTTCAAATACACTTTAAAACGTACATATACATTATTAAAATTTTCTCATCAGCAAATTTCCACAGACAAATAAAAATGGTAATGAACAGGGTGATTGAAAAAGCTGTGACAGCTGTTTTATTTGATAAGTACAAAAGTTAGAAAAAACTATTAAAACACCCAAGGATTTTTTGAGTTAAAACTAGGGGCATTGTTTTCATATTAGTCAACTCTCAATTTACTTATAGAAATCTCATTTTTTTATGACGAGTTTGGTTAAAACAAATGATTTTAAGACGTTTTTATTCTTGGATATATCTCGATATCTCTAACAGTTTAGGGGCTACAGACATTTTCTCAAACTCAAGCTATTTCCAGAGACGATATTTCATATTTTTCAAAGCCAAATTCAGGTGAAATTAGACTAAAGCTAGGGTTAAAGGTCTAATAACACTTAAGTTATTCATATTTGTTCTGTAGGCTGAGGAATAATAGAGTTATAGATAGATAGAAAACAAAAATCATAATTTTCTGGTAATTGTCTAAAACATCCACCGGCTTACACCCGTTCCTAATTATTACTAAATATATTACACCTTGTAAATTATGGAAACACATTTATTATTAAACACTGTCAATACATTTGTTTCGGCCACAATATCTTATTCACAATACATCTAGCGAATAGACGTTTTAGACTCTTCTAGAAAAGTTGTACATAATCGAAAAGTAGAGGCATTTTAACCGACTTCCTTTCGTTGGATTTCTTTAAAAAAAAACTGATCTACCAACTTTTTTTTTTTACAGAAAAATAATAATAAATTTCTCAAAATTTTTACCATTATTTTATCCTGCCACGTGCTTTTCAAAATAAAACTGTGTTTATCTTCATCTGGTAAGAACTTTAATGCAAAGTTTAAATAAAATTAATATAAAAGTCATTCTTGTAATTCAACTATTTGTGCCAAAATACATAGAACATATTATGACAATAAACTGTTCTACATTGAAAGAAAATTCCCCAAAACCACAATAAAACACTACAGTACTTCTGAAGATGATAGCAGTACTGAAATGTACATAAGGTAGAATAAACATAACTATACAGTCTTTGTGTTGTTAGTATTTAATTGTAGTTTTGGGGGATTTAGGAAGGGAGGAGAAGGGGGGGGAATTCTCTTCGTACAAATTTGAACGAAACCATAAAACAGTTTAAATTTTTCAGTGTTGTCTGATTCGAAATATCACAAAAATGCCACTCTACATTTAGCTATTACTTATGAATTCCTTAAATCTATTAATGTAAATATTTTTTAAAGAATATTTAATGTTAATTTAAAATATGTTTATTTTATATTAATTTAAATATAAGTAAGATTATTTCATAAGGAAACAAACTAAAATTAAAATAGCAATTATAACATTTGAATACAGAGAAACTATCATTATATCACGGTTAAATGAACTTCAATATTGACACAAGAGTCACAGATTAAATTTTTCAATGTTGGCACGCATGTGATAGCTTAGAAGACACGCTCCACGTTTTTACATAAACAATAACAAAAATGTGTTGAAATCGTATTAGACAATTACCAATAGTTGAAGCAGTGACGGACATATTGTCCTTAGTTGACTCTAATAAGCAGCTCAGCCATGGACAATCCACTTTGCTACGGTTACACGCCTGCTTAACCACCCCCCACCCTCTAAACAATGCACCCCTTTTAAAACTACCCTTACAGTGAATCGTAACATATGATTTATGCAAATTTCACAAAGCACTAATTTCGTTGGGAAATATATTATTGTCTATTCGATACATTTTTATAAATGTCAGAATATTAGGTAGTAACAAAATATTTGGTTGAGCAAAAATAGGCAAACGATTTACCATAATGAGTTCGTTTTCGGGAGACCAAAAAATATAAATTTATCAAAATATTCACGAACGTATAATTTTTGAAAATTTCTACGTTGATACATATATTTTTTGACCCAATTTTTTTTTAAATGAAGCCATTAAGGGCCCACACTAAACGGGCTTCTATCTCTCCAAAACTGCGGATTTAGGAGTTATTCATCAAATACAAGTACATCGTCCTAAATTTCTACTATTTCAAATTCTGTCCAAACGGTTTCGTTCCAATTTGGGTAAGATTTATGCCAAACATATATCCCAGGGGTAAAATTAAATGAGGTGACAGCTTCGTTTTGGATTTACCCACGTGCCTTCAAAGGGCTCTCAAATTTAATTAGAAAATAAAGTAAATGATGCTGCGATATGGCTTAACCTTCACAGTCGAAACACATTCAGCCAGTTTGTCCATCTGTCCGTATACGCCACTTAGGTCTTGGTTTGAACCGAGGCGTGGTTGTTTCAGGTTGTAATTTCCCCCAGAATAAGAATAAAATAGTTGTTCAAAATTATGTTTACAATAAGTTGTGTGTACGGTAACTACGCCAATATCGACCGTTTTTTTCATTTGAAATATTTAAATGGCCGCCATTTTGAAACGGAACAAGTTGATAATATTTTCCAATTATGTCTTTACATTGATAAGTACCGTGTAAAATTTCAACTCAATCAGTTAAGCTGTTCTGAAGATATAATTTATTTAGTAAAAAAAACAAAATGGTGGATTTCTGGAGTAAAAGAAGCATTTCCGGACACGTGTTTCATAAGAACTTTTTTCTTTATTTTACGCATTACAGAAAAACCCTGAGTGCAATGTTAAGATTTATTTTCAATAACCTAACCTAACCAAGACTACATGGAAAACTGTAGATTTACTTAAGATTCCCTCAGGATTGTCAACGAGGGTGGAAAAGAGTTCCAAACACTGCGTGTATTATCCACATGTCTTCTTTATTCATCCGTTTCTCACTCATTATCTTAAGACGCAATATAAATGTACAAAAACTGTTACGTTTGATGGGCTACTGTATCCAATGGATGATTAAAATTTTGTGCAAATCGCTTAAGAGGTAGGAAATAGGGTGTTGAGTTATTTTCTTGAATTGTATCTAAATAGTCCGAACTTAAGAAATTTGTAAAATATTTTGAGGTGGAATGTAAATATGAGTTTATATTATTTACACTGATGACCGACGGTACTTGAATAGAATTCCATTTTAACAAATAAAACACAATTTTTCTCTTGTAAAATTCTATAATTTATTTGGTCTAGCCGACCATGGTTTCGCCAGTTACGACATTGACGAGGCTCTTACAAGACTGTAAGTCTTTACCAAATAAATTATAGAATTTTACAAAAGAAAAATTGTGTTTTATTTGTTAAATATGAGTTTGCCAACACCTAAGAACTTTTGTTTGTTTTGTAGTGTTGAGTACGATTTTAAAATGAATTTGTATGATTTGGTCTGCGACTGATTCAAAGTTTCTTATGGTCTAGAATATTTCCGGGGGCGGACGAAAGGCCATCGGAAAAACGTGAACTGATAAATCCAGGTCCTTCCTATAGGATACGGAGACATGGGAAAAACTAAACTATATTTTCATATTAACCCAGTTAACTAAAATAACTTTCCAAAGTTAAGAGGCTTATTCGTGTCACACCTTGACTTCTTCACACCTGACAACTTCTATAAACTTGCATTTCGGTAATTCGACTAACAATAATTTCTCTGCATTACACATAACCAAGAATTTATTAAACGCTAATTTTTTCTCGTTCAACTCTCAATCATGTTTAGATTTGATTTGATATTAAGTGTTATGAAATATGTTTTGAGACAGCTGCGCGCGTGCGAGGTAACAAGGCGTAACAAGGGGGTGTCATCCCCTACGCAACACTTGCGCTCGTTTCGATTCTATTAGAATATCATTAAAGTCATTCCATACAGTATATATCTGAACGTATACAGAGTAATGTTGATAAACGTGTGTCAGCTGTTTTACTTAGAAAGTATTTTGATAAGCCTTTACATCAATCACACCCTGTATAATGAATTCATAAAAAACAAACACATCCAACATTAAAAGAGAGACAAACATTATTGTTACCAGTAAATAGAAGGTACTTTATTCGGCGTTTATTCGGTATAATTAAAATTATAATGAAACGATTATCATAATAATTACCGTCACAGAAATACCTATAAGCCTACCATTTTAATTTAATTTGAAACATTCAGCATACAAACTAAAACTATAACAAATTAGACCACTGAATAAAATTTTTTTACTGGACAAAAATCCTCCAGATATGAAATTTAGTGGAAAGTTAGGTTTTAGAGTTACTTCATTGGGGGGGGGGGGGTTGGACACTCCAGATCACCGTTGGACCCCCCTAAGAAAGTTAAAATGTGGCGCAGAATGGGTTTTTTGTAAATATCACAAAAACTAAGCAAGATATACAAAAAAGTTAAATACAAAAGTTGTAGCTGACTAAATTTCCCATCAAAGTGGTCCTTAGTAATTATTTCGTCAGATGTACTGGGGCAGAGATATGAGAGCTCAAAGCTGCGACATTTTTGCAATTGTTTGTATAGTTCATTTTTACGATTTGAAGAACTAGTGGCAGTTTTTTCTGTTTATCTGACGCATTCAGTTGTTGCATGAGTTAAAGTTTGTACAACTGTAATTTTTCTTAGCAGAACTTTGCTGTGTTCCATAAGAGAACGTAATAGACGATTTCGAGAAAAACTAAAAAAACACTTAACGTATTTATCCCCCCCAAACTTTCACTTTAATTAAGAAAGGGGCCAGTTCTTTTTTCCACTTGAATCAATCAAATTGTTGGCTTGTTCAGAACACACAAACACAAACTGAAAGGTTCTTTGGGGTAGAAACCGGTGAGATTAGGTTGTCACAATATAAACACGCTATTTAAACGTACAATCCATGTTTCTCACTCACAAAATACAAAAAATAACGTAATTCCGAGATCACTAGCTGGATCTACACCTTTCTTCATGTAGTCTTAGTTTAAATTCCTCTCTTTTACCTCTCCTATTAGTTCTCTCTTCACCAACTCGGGTTCTCAGAGGCTATTAGAGTAATCAAGGACAGACTTTATGTTATGATCTTCTCTTCCTTTTATAAGGCAAAGATGACAACAAGGTAAATAAACAATAACACAAATCACAACATCTATTGAGAACTCTTTTGAACTTCCCACAATTTTCCTACATTTGTTGAATGTTGTATAAATATATGTGCTTAATAAAAAAAGTTCAAATTTGACATTGAATAATCATGTGTTGGTCATATCCACTCTTTCTATTGGTGATATTTGAAAATCAACAGATAAACCTCTTATAGTGTGTGGAAAATACGCACAATTAATCAATATTGTCGTGCACTCGTAGCGGGGTTTAAATGGATTATAATCAAACCTTTTGACATAACAGTATAGTCTAATACAATCAATCCGTGAGAATGCAGTGATAACAACGGGGAAAAACAAATAAGACTGAACATACTTCGTCAAACAAAAAGTGAAAATAAATGATAAATAGAAAGTTCAATATCTTAAAATCTATTCCAATTAAATTTTGGTTAAATACGAAACTTGATTTTAACGCTTATTTCCTTTTTATCGACTTCAAAAAAAAAAAAAAAAAAGGAAGGAAAAAAAAAAGATATATCCTAAATACTCGTTTTAGTTTCTGTAAATATCAGTTTACATTTCACGAATATAATTATTACGAAGTCGGAATTACTATTATAACACATTATTATTTAATACTTTTTAGTTACATGTTATATTTTTTAAAATTTTATTTATTACACATTAATGTTGAATATATTTTTTTATTTTTGTTAAAAAATTATTTATTTTAGACCAGCTAGTAGTACTAATTAAATAATATTTCATGTGAAAAATATACGACGTAGACTCTACCAACTGAGCTATCCTTAGTAGCTTCCCAGCTTAGGGCGTTCACTTCTCACTTGATTTTGTGGCATTTTCCAGTTATCAAATTAATAACCTCGATACAAACGACATTGAAATTGATATTTTTAAAAGTTATAATTTTAAAACGCAAAAGAAATCCAACAGTATTAAAGTTGGATAAATTCTGACAAGAATGATATACAGATATAAAATAAACCCGGTAAGAATGTCATACAAAAACGCAAGACAGTTTTGTTTATCTTTTTATATTTAATTAGAAAGTAAATAACGCTTAGCCATGCATCGCTCGACTCTGCTCTGTCTAAGCGTAATCATTTACTCTGCCGAATGTTTGATTTTAGCATCCTGATTTGGATAAATATTCTTTTCACATATCATCAAAATTTGAACGAAATCTACAGAAAACGAAATTGTAACAGTTCTACGGCTGATATTTTACTTATAACTTCGGAAATGGGATTTTAATGAAGATGATATAAAACCTGCTTTTTTTCCCTTCCCCCCCCCCTTCCCCGCTGACAGCTCGACTTCGAACTTTAACCAATCACAAATTAAATGCTCACTTGCCGTTCTAAATTCGATAACTAATACGTCACATTATACCAAATAATTTAGATTAATAAAAAATCCAACGAAAAATGTCAAAATAGCTGCCACTTCAAAAAGTTATTTTATTCTATATTGTCAAAATAGCTGCCACTTCAAACAGTTATTTTATTCTATAACTCTTGAGACATACTAATATATCAACATTGTTATTTAGCAATTAAAATAACAATTATATTGTCAAAATTGCTGCCACTTCAAACAGTTATTTTATTCTATAACTCTTGAGACATACTAATATATCAACATTGTTATTTAGCAATTAAAATAACAATTATATTGTCAAAATAGCTGTCACTTCAAACAGTTATTTTATTCTATAACTCTTGAGACATACTAATATATCAACATTGTTATTTAGCAATTAAAATAACAATTATATTGTCAAAATTGCTGCCACTTCAAACAGTTATTTTATTCTATAACTCTTGAGACATACTAATATATCAACATTGTTATTTAGCAATTAAAATAACAATTATATTGTCAAAATTGCTGTCACTTCAAACAGTTATTTTATTCTATAACTCTTGAGACATACTAATATATCAACATTGTTATTTAGCAATTAAAATAACAATTATATTGTCAAAATAGCTGTCACTTCAAACAGTTATTTTATTCTATAACTCTTGAGACATACTAATATATCAACATTGTGATTTAACAATTAAAATAACAATTGTATTGTCAAAATTGCTGCCACTTCAAACAGTTATTTTATTCTATAACTCTTGAGACATACTAATATATCAACATTGTTATTTAGCAATTAAAATAACAATTATATTGTCAAAATTGCTGTCACTTCAAACAGTTATTTTATTCTATAACTCTTGAGACATACTAATATATCAACATTGTTATTTAGCAATTAAAATAACAATTATATTGTCAAAATTGCTGCCACTTCAAACAGTTATTTTATTCTATAACTCTTGAGACATACCTAATATATCAACATTGTGATTTAGCAATTAAAATAACAATTATATTGTCAAAATAGCTGTCACTTCAAACTGTTATTTTATTCTATAACTCTTGAGACATACTAATATATCAACATTGTGACTTTAACAATTAAAATAACAATTATATTGTCAAAATTGCTGCCACTTCAAACAGTTATTTTATTCTATAACTCTTGAGACATACTAATATATCAACATTGTGATTTAGCAATTAAAATAACAATTATATTGTCAAAATAGCTGCCACTTCAAACAGTTATTTTATTCTATAACTCTTGAGACATACTTAATATATCAACATTGTTATTTAGCAATTAAAATAACAATTATATTGTCAAAATAGCTGTCACTTCAAACTGTTTTTTATTCTATAACGTTTGAGACGTACCTAATATATCAATATTGTGATATAGCAATTAAAATAACAATTATATTGTCAAAATAGCTGCCACTTCAAACAGTTACTTTATTCTATAACTCTTGAGACGTACCTAATATATCAACATTGTTATTTAGCAATTAAAATAAGTGAAGCAAAGTAACAAAATTCAGTAAAACTTTATAAGATTTGGTTTCCATAACTATCTTAGAATAATGGAACTCATACAGGGTGTTCTAAAAGTATAGACTCCCTAATGTAATTTATAACAGATTGAAACAGAAAAGAAACTTTCGGAATGGATAAATAGGGCATGATTTTAATAAAAGGGTCATGAAAAATTATTTTATACTTTTTAGTCCGTTTTAAAAACGTGGTATATTAAAAAAAAAAATTATTTGCTTTATTATTTTCTGTTTTTTTAGTCTTATGTCCGGGTGAAAGATTTCGATCAGTTTTGTATATATTGATGAGACTCTGACAGGGACATACCTATATAGGAAATTCCCAATACATTTCACATCCTGTTCAGCTGCAAATGTCATATTCAAAATATTACCTATAATAGTTCTATTAGTCTTGTAACTCAGAAAATCAAACTAAAGAAGTAAACAATGTTTTTTTCCATGTACATGAATTAAAACAACACAATGTCAGATCCTTCTCCATTACAAATTGTAAATGTATCACAAACTTATGGTGGTGAAAAGGTCGTATTTGACGCATTCTTCCCATCTCCGTCATGCCATCTTCATTGCAAGGTGTTTTAACTATTGTTTAAACAAATGTAGAGACAAGAAACGAACTGAATATTGTATTGTCATCCAATTCTGACCTATGTTCAAAATTTCAGGCCTCTAGCTTATCGGAAAGTTAGTTTAAACTTGATTGAAAAATTCCACCCGGACAGACTGACAGACAGATATGACGGAAACCGAACTAATAAAAACTAAAAAAAATAAATTAACCCCAACCCCAACCCCCATAAAAAAAGCAAGGTCCAAAGTTACATATTCCTATTTCAATCCGTTACCTACTTTTGGAACACCCGTTATATCCAGTAAATGTATAACTGTTTTCATGGAAGAAGGAGTATTATTAATCTGACAGATCCGCTTATACAAGTCTCCAGCTGCGAGATGAAACTACACCAAATACATTATTCAACGTAGTCCCTCCCTGCACCTGCGTTTCAACCCTCGCGTAGTTTCCACGATTTCTGAAATCATTTCATTGCTTTTTGCACAAATAATCGTAACTGATTGTGCCTTCCCGCTAATGCGTTTATAATTTGAGACAGAGGAAACTATACATTTTATGTGACTTGTTTACAAGAAAGGAAAGCAGCTATAGATGTATTTTTTAGCACTTAGCACTACAATGTTTCTGCAGCTACGTTCATTTAAGGCGATCGTAATGGATACTGTAATTCATTTTGCACCACGGTTAGTTGCAAAGAGCAAAATTTAAAGAACAGTTAACAGTACCGTAATAATTATTTCCCCTGTAACAATAGTAATAACCCAGAAAAAAAAAAAGTTTTTAATTGAAGTTTCTTACAATCTAAGAGGAAATATTTCAATTACATTTATCTATTTAGTCGGAAAACTATTGTGTTTATTGAGAAATATCTGTTGATTTGTTTACGAGAAAGGAAAGCAGTTTTTTAATTGTCGTTAAATTATGCTCTTTGCAACTAACCGTGGTGCAAAATGAATTACAAGTGCTATTACAAATGAATTGGCAAATCCGCATAGTCTCTATTGGGTTTTTCAAGGTCAGGTTGCCATTGGCTCCTACATCAACGGACTTGACTGTTTGGCAGCTTGTATAGTCGCCTATAGTGGTGCAATATTTAGCTCGTTTTTACTCAAAATATTTTGTTTGCCTTTAAACACTATATTTTGGCATTATAGAGTAAATTCAAAATTTGTTTTTAGGGATTACTCAAAACTTTCAAATGTAAAGCCCACCGAGTAATACCTAAATTTTAAGGTCTTGTTTAAAATAAAATAACCGCGGAAACTAGAAATTGGTATTTTAGTCCAATCGAAAATGGCTGTCCGTCAAATATTTAGTCCAATGTATAAGAAAAATAATAATCCAAGTGACAAAATTAAAATAAACAAACTTTACTGTTATTTTATTCAAGTTTGTTCAGGAAGTTGCATTACCTTTAAATTTAAATTTAAACTCGTCATTTGTTTTTTCAGAGTTTAAATAGTAGCCTAATGTAACCTAAACATAATACCAAATTTGAATATTTTACCGATCTTGATTTTATTCCAATTGTACTGACAGACAGACAGACACGAGTGTTAAATTATTAAGGTCCTTGATTTACTTACGGACCTTAAAAAGAAAAATAATGCAATACATCTTTTAATAGCTATCGAATTTTTTGTCTCACAAACACTTACACGCTACGCATTTCTCATTGTGTGGTTAAATTAAATTATATTCGTCGTACAAGAAACTATATTATACGATTTCGCACCGCAATTTCATCACAAATTTCAATAATTTTGTTCAGATTTGTAGGTCACGCCGCGTTCAAGTTAGAGAAGGGATAGACATGATATCTGACATTTTAAATTTTTCCTAGCGCCAACATATTAGTTTATTCGTCAAATAAACATACATATTTGTAATCAGAATAATTTATAGTTTTATTTGATACCTTACACATAATATTAAAAAAAAAAAAAATTCTAGGATAGTTTTGTTTCTGATCTCCTTAAGGTTATTATTGTGTGGGACAATACAAAAATATAAATCCAATGTTTGAATTCTGGATTTCTTGTCTGTGTAGACTGATTGCGACTTACAAACAGATAGACGGACGGACACGCGCGTAAAACTTTTTGAAATTTCTAAGAAGGTTAAAACATACGTGTATTCGTAAAAAAAAAAAAAATAATACAATTTTTTTTAAATCTGTAATTACAGCATTTCCTCTTTTTGATCAAATCCACTTTCTCTATCTTATGATGCTACAGGTTTCTGTTTATTTAATGTCTTGAGTACGAGGTTGGCAATCCTGAGTAGACTAGGCTTAGACCCCTCTCTTTTATCTTACCTAACCTGTCTCTCTTGACCGACTCTTGTTCTTTTCGACCCTGACGCTATTCAAGTCTTTATTTTGTGTTCTTTTATTTATGAAGCGATGATACAACAAGATGTAGAGTATATTTAAACATTTTAAAAATTCACTGGAAATATATATATTTTTTAGTTTAAAAAAAACATGTTTTATTTTGGAGATCTACCCGTGCGAACGGCTCCAGTTTGTAAAATATGATAATAGAAAGATGAAGATAACACAAGTAGAGATCTACTTTACATTATATAAGACTAAATAGTTAAGTTGTAAGTGTAAATAAGTTAATCTGTATTCGTTGTCTCAAGCGTTTTTGTAATTACCACAGTTCAATGACCTTGTCGTGACACAGCCTTAACCTAACCTACATTTACTGTGTATACTGTTACAGATATTTTACAAGTGATAATTTGTTGAATTGGTAGTCCATCATCTATTGGAAAAATCAATTTTAGAAATGACTTTGTACAGCTCGCAAATTAAAACTGCTCGAAAATCTGTTGATAACATTACAATTTTTTTACGTTTTGACATTTTTAAAGAGAAATACTATTAAATAAAACTTTCACAAACTTTGAGCAAATTTTCTTACAAACCCAAAACTATTCCTTATTATCAAAGGGTCATTTATAGTGAGGGGTTGGTAACCCGAAGGACCTAAATAGTCTTGTGTTAGGTCCCTCTCTTTCAACTTTCCTATCAGGTCTGTCTTGATCCAATTCTTGTTACTTTTGGGTCGATGAAACCAATAGGTACCGTGCGGGTTTTCCCGCTGAGACAACGCTTGGAACTACGATTATTCTGCAGTTGCGTTCATTTAAGTTGCTCGAAAAAATCATAGATACTGCATTTAATTTTGTATAAAAATTGCAAAGAGCATAATGTAACGAACAATTCGGACAGCTCCCTATCCAAGGCTAACCCCCGAATGAGGCTACAGACGTCTAAAAATGCCAATAGAGTTGTGTGAATAAGTAGTTTTAATATGTTTGCGTCGTTTTTTATGAATTTATGATAGTTTTTTGTTTTAATAATTTAAACATGTTTAGTCTAACTGATAAATTTATGTTAAAACTGAGATATTTATTTATAAAGAAAATACATCCGTAACTGCTTTCCTTTCTCGTAAACAAATCAACAGAAATTTCTCAATAAACACAATAGTTTTCCGACTAAATAAATAAATGTAATTGAAATATTTCCTCTTAGATTGTAAGAAACTTAAATTAAAAACTATTTTTTTCTGGGTTATTACTATTGTTACAGGGGAAATAATTATTACTGTTAACGCAAAAAAAAGGCTTAAAAAATAAATATCTCAGTTTTTCACATAAATTTATCAGTTAGACTAAACATTTTTGAATAATTAAAACAAAAAACTATCCTAAACTATAAAATACTGGGCAAACATAATAAAAATACTTATTTACACAACTCTATTGGCGTTTTAAGACGTCTGTAGCCTCATTCGGGGGTTAAGGCCATTTCACACCGGCGTACTGAACGTCCTGGACGTTTGGTACGTTTTTGTCAAAATAAATCTCTTCCCATGCTATCAAATGAGACATTTCACACCGCGCGTACAGAACGTACCGAACGTCCTGGACGTCCGCGACGGTTTTCGGAGGATCGCTCGGAGAGTGATTTTTCACAAACGTCCAGAACGTCCACGGCCTAGCGCATGCGCAATGAAATCTTCAATGCTGCAAATCTTCAGAAAGATAATAAGTTGTCATTTACTTGTACGGTAATGTAATAACATTAAAGCAACGATTATATATTTATATTGTTATTTAATGGAAGTCATTATAGTATAATAATTATTAATGACCTTATTTTATATTAGTTTTACTAAAGGCTCAATTTAAAATAAAAAGAATAACAATCGTATTAACTTTCACAGGCAAAACAAATATTATTTAAAATAGAAATCATGTTATGTTATGTTATTCTTAGAAATAGAAATTGATATATAATACTAGGTACAGTAATCTATAAAATGTACATGTCAAATACCTAAAAAGTAGGCCTACATGTAATATACTTCATTGCATCTAGGCATTGTGGATTACATTAATACAGTGTGCACTAATAATAAAGGGAAAATGTGGTAAAAAAATTAAATAATACAAGAGCACTGTATTTTATTGAACTGAGTACATAGTATTAAGAACTAGAAAAAAGACAAGCGAACAAGTGGACGTTTGGTACGTTGCTGGGCGGTGTGGAATGGGCGCGTACTGAACGTCCCAAACGTTCCAAACGTCCAGGACGTTCAGTACGCCGGTGTGAAAAGGCCTTTAGCCTCGGCCAGGGAGCTGTCCGAATTGACAACCGCGCGCTTACTCTTGCAGCTCTCCTATTGGTTATTACCCAATGGACTTGTTTCAGGACGCACACTATAATGTTTCATGTTTATTTAATACTGTACGAAATGCACTGACTGTACAAATCAAATGGGAATTTCAGTCACACAGATTGTACGTAAGTACCTTTTTAACGAAGAGGATAAACGGTTTTGATTTGATATTGTTTTGGGTTTTTAATTCAGAACACATACAGTATGATAGGTTCTGTTTAGACGATGTTTTTTAAACGCATAATATTCTATATTCACATTACATTGTAGCCTACTGATGGGACCATTTGTCTGCGCGAGGCTCTGACGCTACTAGCCGTTCTGTAAAAGTAGCGCTCGCTCACCCAACTATGTTTGTCTACCTTTCGCGACACATAATTACAGTTTACAAGATTTGTAGTGCATATAGAAACATGATGTTTACAAACAACTCGAAGCTACATTGAAGACCGGTGAATAATCTACGTCCGGCGCGCCGCGCAGGACCACATGTTTTTGGAAATGAGCGATAACCACTCCCCTCTTCCCCGCCGCGCGCGCACAGACAAATGGACCCATCAGTACACACTGCTAACTGTACGCGAAACGGAATATAGACCACACAAGAAAAACCTCTTAAAATCGGAATACGAAAGCATCAGAATACAGTTGTATTAACCGTGATGTAAATTTTAAGTATCCAGTAAGCGGGAACATTAAATGATAAAATAGTATTATGTAACATTAGTAGTTCCTAAAAATAAGGTAATACATCATACTTACTTAAATTGGCGTATCAAGAGTGTACTTTAAATGATAAGGGTTATCATTACACATTACATGTCATTCAATTATTTATAAGACGTCTTCAGAAGAAAAAAATGACAGTTTGGAATGTATTACTTGAATAAACACAATATATCTGTTAAAATCTGTGTTCAATTTGTCTTGATATTGACAATGAGTAATTGCTTGGATAATAAATAGATTCTTACATCATTTTAAATTCACAAATAATTCAAAGAAACGTGTAATTTAAAGAAAGTATTGTAATCGATTATTGATTTTTAACAATTTGATATTAGGCGTATATATATATATATATATATATATATATATATATATATGAGTGGCCGTTAACCCCCCCCCCACTGTTATCGGATTAAAATCCAAAAAAGTGTTGTGGGCAAAGTTTTAACAGATTTAGAGAATCCCACGTGCCACCGAGGGGTTGATTTTTGGATGGGATTTAACATGGGAAAGTGTATTTCAAGACCTAAAAAACGCACATTTTCATCAAAAACCGTAATTTTTATGCAAAATGACAGTTAAGATGACAGTCAATAGACAGTTGTCAACATTAAAAACGACTTTTTAACATCGGATTCGTTTTTAGCGACCCTGAGACCAGTAGGGTGCACAGTTTCATGTCAAAATATTGCAGAATAAGAACGTACATTCAAAAATATCCAAAAAACACTTTCCCATGTAAATCACATTTAAATTTCAACCCATCGGTGACACGGGTTCTCCAAATCTGTTAAAACTTTGCCCACAATCACTTTTTTGGATTTTAATCCGAACTAAGGGGGTGGGGGTGTTTCGCTGAAATTCGAACTTTCGTTTTTTAAAACGAAGAAACTGTGGAACTTTCAGAACTGAAAAAAATTAAAAAAAGTACGTACGAACATAAAATTAAGCGATTTTCTGCTTACTTTTGGTTTGTTTTGATTTAATAAAAACCCGCATTGTATCTAACCTTTATAAACGTCAAATTATTTGGAATTAAATTTAAAAAATTGCAAAACTCAGGGAAAATATTCCAAGTCTGTTGAAGAATAGGTCCGCCGCTCGTAAACAATTATCAATTGACATAGATAATACAATCGGAACCTAACCTGACAGCTGAAACGATGTTGGGGTGTATTATACCAGGAACAGAAAACAGCCAAAATTGTTCTAACAAGGAACTAGGTTTTATATTTCGAGAGTAAAAAGAAATGGACTAAAAATTTCAAAATGGCGGTACCTTTAATAGGTTTTTCAGCCGTTGGTTTTTTATCAATGACCATGTAAATCTCGTTTTGTCCAAATACAAACTGTATAAAAGTCGGTAACCTAGGATACACAAAACAACAAATAAATGAGCGAGTCAGATGTATAAATCGAATCTCACATGTTTCAGTATATTAGTTGTATATTTACTAATAGGCCTGTTTTTGAGAAAGTTAATGCAATGCTTGAATATCTATTGTTATTGTTATAATTTGCTTGAGCAATTCTGTATTACAACAACGTCAGCTGTTTTCAATCAAATCTCTTATAACCTATAAATTCACACTTATTTAAATAAAATTAATAATTTACCTTTTCCCAGATAAATGTCTGAATCCGTCCTATTGTTAGTTTTGCGCGGCCTAAGTGCCATCTCCTCGGCCACCATATTGGATATATGTTATAACCTGTAATAAAACATTCACTGCACTTAGATATTGTTTGAACTCAAGTTTATCTCAATAAAATGATAACCTCAGTGTTTCTGTTTAAAGGTCATTATAATAACATTAGAGCATATGATCGTGCATTGTTGCCAATATATGTTTGGATGTGAAACAATTCGTGTACACACAGCCGTGTAAGTGACGCTAATTTCAAACGTGTTTATACAGGGTGTTCGAAAAATGTGAGGCAATAATTTACGTAGTGATTCCTTGGGTCAAAATAAGCAAAAACGTTTATATAGACATATGTCCTATCTCGTTTCGTTTAGCGTCTGTCTGTCTGTATGTGTTTTTTACAAAATAATTCATAACTCCTTAACGGTTTGAGTTACAGCGTTGATATTCTGCACAAATGTTCATCTTATTGGCCGCTATCTTTGTGCAAAAATCTTCAACCGTTACAAAATGGTGGCTATTTTTAATATTTGATGGCAAATTTCACGAAAACCGTTAATTTTACAGAAAAATTGCAAGATACATAAAATGTAGTAAGTTTTATGGAGATTCCAACAATATCTTATTAAGCTTATTTTGGACGAAGAATAACAGAGAAATTAATTTCTTCCTTGCTATACCTACAGTTTTTTCCATTTAAACAATGTTAAAACTGTAACAAATATCACAAATTATCAATACATAAATATTATTTTATTTTCAAACATGTACAAAATGAACACTTTTTAAAGAAACACAACTTTTGTGATTTTATGATATTTGTTACAGTTTTAACATTGTTTAAATGGAGAAAACTGTAGGTATAGCAAGGAAGAAATTAATTTCTCTGTTATTCTTCGTCCAAAATAAGCTTAATAAGATATCGTTGGAATCCCCATAAAACTTACTACATTTTATGTATCTTGCAATTTTTTTGTAAAATTAACGGTTTTCGTGAAATTTGCCGTCAAATATTAAAAATAGCCGCCATTTTGAAACGGTTAAAAAAAATTTTATTCATATATTGCACAGCCAATAAGATGAACATTTGTGCAGAATCTCAACGCTGTAACTCAAACCGTTAAGGAGTTATGAATTATTTTGTAAAAAACACATACAGTTACAAACACATCAGACGCTAAACGAAACGAGATAGGACATATGTCTATATAAACGTTTCTGCTTATTTTGACCCAAGGAATCACTACGTAAATTATTGCCCCACATTTTTCGAACACCCTTACTATTGAAACAAGATTTCACGAATAGAGACAAAATTGTAATGTTTAGCAATCGTTGGAACCAAACTTTAAAAAGTCTGAATGTTAAATTTTATAACTTTATGGCATCTTCGTTTTTAAATTTTGAGTTTTATTAGTATTTAGTTTTGTGTATCGATCTGTGAGAAAGTTTCTTTGTTATTTATTAGGTAAAAACAAAGACCCTTATAATTTCACGTGCGCGTCTGTCTACAAGTTGCAACTATAGTCTACATAGAGAAAACAATTAATCCTATATATTTCAAACTTTGCAATTATATTTTTTATTACGTTTTACCACGCTTAGTTTATATATGTTTTGGAAAAGATTTTCAGAATATTACAACTTTTATGGAATTTCAAATTTTTATTGAGTTTAAAAAATAAAAAATGTGACCAAAATCGTTGTTATTAATTTAATTTCTTTCCATCTACTACATTAATACCCAGGCTTATTTTAATTCCATTACACATATGTTTGGTATCATTCTATTCAGAATTTATCCATCCTTCATGTAATTGGAATTTCAATTTGTATAGCATTTTAAAATTATAAATTTACAACAGCACATATGTGTAGTATATTATATTTTTTAACCATAATTTTTCTTAAAGATTATGAAAATCGGAAGCTCTTATCAAGAACAAATTCAAGTACAGAGTCGTCAATGATACCGGGTGATCAGACCGGAAGTCAAGTGCTGAGCTTTGTAGAGCACATGAGCTCACACAATTAAATAATAATCTAACCCCCCGCTCAATCTCAACATACTCCAATCATCATATTCGGTGCACATTTCATCGTCCCAGGTTCATGTCATTACAATGGCATTATTTCCAATACGTAATTTATCTAACAAAGAATTACTGTTGCATAACTTTCTCTGTGACGCTAATAATGGTAAGTAAATTATTTAATTAGTGTTAATTAGTTTTAAAATACGACGTTCATTAATTGAGCATATTTCCGTATAAAGCAACATTTATTAAACTTATTTATTTAAATTATATTCTTTTACACGTGCATATTTTTAGGGTAAAACTACCAGAAAGATTTTGAAATGGTTATATTTTTTGTATATTTGTATGTTCTAGTTTTTTTTCAGGTTTTTAAAAGTTTGATAAAATGTTAAATATTTTTCGGAGGGACTTATAACGTTTAGTTTCAAAAACAAAATCAATACAACAAATAATAAACTGTGGAAAAACATTACAAACTTTATCGTTTATTAAAACCAAAAACTATTCCTCGTTAAAAAAACATCAGTTAGGTCGTTGGTAGTACAAATAAACGATGGGTACTGTTTTTGAAAAAAAAATAGTATAGAATTTCTTTACCCCCTGAAAGCACCCTCACAGTATTTGATTTATTTATTCAATTTTTTAATTAGCATATGTATATTATGATGTGTGTGTGAATGTAGTAGATGAAGTTTAGTTTATTGTGTCTCTTGTGCCTTACAAAGTTATAATATTTTACTAGCCTGTTCTTTTGCTTCTTGTTACTTCAGACTGTAAAGTTAGTAGTATGATATATATATATATATATATATATATATATATATTTTGGTATTGTTTTATTTGTGTGATAACTAATCACAATTACTTCTAGGAATATTTTGTTTTTAGTATAAGGATATCTTCAATTTCTACTGGTTAAATATTTTCTATTATGATGGAGGGTCCAATATAGGCTTTTCCTTAGGACCTCCTACATTTCTCTTGTGCAATTTTGTTTGTGTCAGTTTTTAAAAATTTTATTTTCTGTTAAATAAGCTACTTAGAGTATTGTATTATATTTATATTTGTCGTAGTATGTTTTATTGTAAATTTTGTGTTTGTTATAGTGTATAATCTTACACATGAGAAATAAAATATATTATTATTATTTCAAATTTTTTTAAATATGCTTCTGAACCGTAATAATTTGTTTTTACTTGGAATTTTCTACACGGATTTGGGTCATTAATTTTCATTAAAATTCTAACGGAATCGGTTGATTCGATTTTGAGAAATTACATCTCGGAATTTTTTATTGTGGTTTTGGGGAATTTTCCTTCAAACTAACATTAAAATACACAAATACAACAAAAATGTTATGCAATTTTTACAATAAAATATCCTGTTACAATAAAAGTTTTTTTTTTTTTTAAGTAGTAGTTGTTGGATAACTCCTAAAACAAATTTTGTTTAGCTTTCAGAAATATCGTATTGTCCATTTTAAATATACATTCCTATTAAAATTGTCAAACAAGAAATGCCTATTTCGGCTAACAGATTTAGTGATACTAAACACATGCACCTATATCACAAAATTAGTCTAAATGATTTCGATAAAATGTCAACTTGTATGATTATAACCAAATCTTTGACAGAGTTGGACAAAGGAGTAGCAACAATCACTTCTGATGTGCTGACAGATATTAATTTTGTGTGTATGTAATCTACTATACAAATATAAAGGCCACGTAGATAGAACGTGACAACTATAAGGTCATATGCTTACTGTGACCACATATATATATATCAAGGTCAAACAATACAAAGAAATAACAATCGTGTAAGAGAAAGTATGAAACATTGTAATATGGATGTTATAAGTAACAAGCCTCGTGTAAAAGGCTATTTACTAACGGTTGACTAAATTGGGGGGGGGGGGGTCTTTATGAGATTGTCTTCATTTTATTATTCATAATTTTCTTTGGCCGATCTTTTTTTTTCGAAGAACTTAACCTAACTTTTACATTTGAAAAAAGGGGGGAAAAAAAGAGAAAAAAACTGATTTTACTTTCTCTTAAATACACAGTAGGCCTACACAAAATTATAGTGGGAACACGTAAATATTAAATTGGCAGATTTTGAAGTCCCAAAGACACAAAAAAGATTATTTCAGATCTAGGAGTCTTTTATCTTCTTTTCTTCACTTGTTTATAAGGCGATATTGACCGAAAGGATTTCGTTTTTAAACAACAAAGAATAAAATTATTGGAATGAAGTAATTCTGACAAGTGTACAACTTCATACAATCCAAAAATTTGTCAGCTGATCAAATTTGGTTGTTTGACCACGTTGACAACCAAATACGTCTCAAATGTGAGGCGAACAGTGTATTGCAGCAGACCAGAATCCCATATATATACAGAATGTTTCTGATATACTTTGACAAGCTTTGGGAGCGGATTTCATACATAAAAATAACTAAAAGAGTTCATATGAATATGTATCCGAATGTTTTCAAAAAAACTGTATTTAAAAAAAAAAACAACAACAAAAAACAGCTATAGAACTAGATAAGATATTGAGTTCAGATTTAGCATACACACTCTTCATGTAATGTTTTACAAGTGTGCAAAAAATAAAAATGGTATTTGTATTATTTTCAAAATGGCGGCCGTTAAACATTTTTAATCTTGAATGTCTCGAAAACCATTAGTTTTACAAAAAAAAAAAAAAAAATTGCAAGAGACAAAAAAGTTTCCTATTTTATCTACAAATAAAATTATTGTTTTATTTTTTCTGCAAGTCAAAGAAAGGACAGTCTAGTTATTGACAAAAACCTGAAATATAATTTCTTGCTAGTTGTCTACAATATTTAAGATTAGCTCAAAAGCAAGATTAAATATATATATATATATATATATATATATATATATATATATATAATACTAATCTTAGGAGGTGTAGACAACTACCAAGAAATTATGTTTATGAACACAGAATACACACAATTATGAACACAGAATACAAAAATACCTTTGATACTTGCCACGATAAATACAGATTTTGGTTCATAATTAGGCCTCTAAATATAATCTTCTTAACCCAAATCTTTGAACATACCTGATAGCCTATAAAAGAAACTAATTACAACCTACAAAGTCTCATTTAAATGCGAATTTTTTCTAAACCCATTCTTATACAATAAATAGGGAAAATTGTAACATCTGGAGTAATTAAATATCTTTATTTTATTACAGCAAAAGGACGTGTTTTATTATAATGATTACATTTACGCGTAATTAAGTGTTTATTGATCGAGTGAAAGTGTGAAAATATTTCCCGCCGAACTGTTATTATTAAGCACCTGTTAGGAAAGATGAAATCCAGCTAAGTTCTCTCAAAGTGAACCCCCTGATTGTTGCTCTCAATATGAACACACAATTACGTAACTATTCATTTTATTTATTTGAGTATCTGGTTACAGATCACATCAACTGTCGTGACTTACTTCAGGTGAGAAGCTCTCGAAACTATTTAAAACTACCGCCATTTTGAAATTTATCAACCAATTTTAGTCTCAAATTAACTTGTCCAAATGATTTAAAGAGATGACAAATTGAAAAAAATTCACATACAAAGTCAGGAAAACCAACAACAAAATTATTTTATTTTTTGTTATCTCCAATCCGTCTATTGATAATAATTTAATTAAATAGACTTACCGTTACAAAAGTCAGTGGTGATTTTTAAGGACGTTTCGGATATTCAGCCATTATCAAGATATGCTGGAATTTTTCTTTTATAAATTATGAAACACATATACAGTTAAAATAAATACAGAACACTGACACCGACACTTGTGTAGAAGACACGCTGTCTCGACGCGTACTTGTCGTACAGACTACTGTAAACAAAAATCGTGTTGCATCAGTGTTTATGTACTATGGTGTGTTTGTGTTTTAAAAATTATAACGGAAAAATTCCAGAATAACTTGATAATGGCTGAATATCCGAAACGGCCGTAGTGAAAAGAAAAATCACTTTTGACTATTGTGACGGCAAGTTTCCAAGTTATTTTAATTTTAAAAATGAACCCGTTTATAAGTCTGCATAATTGCAAAAATAAAGTTTTCCATCTTGGGAAAGAAACTAAAGATTCCGTCCAAATACTCACAATGGCCAAAACATCCAAACTGTCAATTAAACACACTGCGGAAACTGTTTAAAACTAAAATTTTTATAAATTCAACCACGTTTTTATGATCTACTAAATGTTTACTTCCTTTCAAAAATCAAATCACGTAATTTATTTTTAAAAAAAATATTCAGAAAATGTTTTTCCAAACAGTAAGGGAACAGAATGGTAAGGTAATTAGTAACAGTGGGGGTGCAATGGAGGGATGGATATAGCATAGGACGGGATTGGTTACAGCCCGCGCAAGTTCACGTGTGTAGCCAATAAGGGATGAGGGCGTGAAACATGTGGCTAAGGGTGGCAATCCAGGGTAACAGATTGTGCAATAGATATAATATTACAGTCACAAGGCGTAGGGATATGAAATGTCTTCAAGTTTTGTGACAACACCCGGTGGAGAGCATTTGCCCCTGTGGGATATAGCTTCTGCAACACCACCTACTCCGGCTGCCGTAAGTATTGCATATTCTACAGGCGTTTATAGTTAGTTGTACATTATAATTGATTATTATCTGAAAAAAATAGTCAGGATGCAACTTTTGAATAAGAAAATACTCTTTATTATAACTGTTTTAAAACTTTTCATTTATATTCAGCGAAAAGTAAGATATCTGTTTTTTCCTTTAAAAATAATAGTATTATTTAATAGTTGAGGTGTAAATATTAAACTATCATATTAATAAAACGCTAAGTCTGCCCGTTTGATTTTTCAACTCGAAAACTGTATAGGCTAGGAACTTGAAATTTTACACAATCATAGACCTTAGTGAGAAACTGCTAAAACCGAAGTTTCAAGTATATAAGTCAAGTGGTTTTTTTTTACCACTATTTTTACCCGTGGTAACACGGTAACGCGGGTCTCTTGTATTAAATAATAACATCTACTTTTCTTTTTTGTTTAGGGTTTCAAGGCAAAAAAAAAAACATTGCTGTCATTATCGTCTTCTCAATTTTGAGTATGAATATGCTAAACCTAAAAGCTTATAAATGACACAAAATCAAAAAAATAATAATAATAACATCAAATTTTGAAGAACAATAACAAGACTAATTTAACTTAAATAAAACTGCAATTACGGTTATTAAAGCTATTAGTACCCCCCCCCCCTCATTAATTTTGAAGATATAGGCTACAGCTTGTTACTAAAAATCATATTATTTCTTCATAGTAAAATAGCCTATATGTTTTTTGTCCCAAGAGTCCTGAACAGGTTCTATAACTTGAAAAATAAAAAATATATTTTATATGTGCCTTCTAGTGATAAAAAAAAACTACTTTTTGGGAAATTAGACATATTTACCTGTTCTCCAAAAATGGAGGTTTTGGAAGACCAACTCAATAATCTTAAAAATAAACCCCCCCCCATCGAGTGACCCCTCATGTTAAAGGGCTTATTTAGTAAAATACAACTGTACAAACTAGAGGTCCATATCTTGCTCCTATCTAAAACGGCGGCCGTTTAAATATTTGAAACGGCTATTTTACTTTATTTTATTCACAATTAATTAGAATGCGCGAATATGAGATCAAAAAAAAATTTTTTTTAATGTAATGTTATAGTCATAACTACTATTATTGAATTTTGAAAAAATACAGATTCTCAGTACCTCAGGGAGTGTAAAAAACTATGAATGAGAGATTGTATTAAATACCAATCCATAATGGTTTAGAGCAACTTAAAGTTGATAATTATGATTAAAACCAACTGTCACAAACACTCTTAATACATTTTGATCCCGTATTCGTCATCTAATTTTGTGAATGAAATAAATAAAGTAAAACAACTGTTTCAAATATTTTATCAGCTTTTAAATAGAAGCAAGATATCGACCTCTAGTTTGCGCAGTTGTACTTTTTTTTTAAATAAAGACCTTTATCATTAGGGGGTCACTTGATGGGGGTTTCCATTTAACATTACTGAGTCCCCCCCCCCAAACTCCCCATTTTTGTAGAACAGGTAAAAATGTCAAATTTTCCAAAAAGTAGTTTTTTATCACCAGAAGGCCCATATAAAATATATGTATTTTATCTTTTTGTTTTGTTTTCAAGTTACTGTACCGGTCTGGGATTTTTGGGACACACGGTATATATATATATATATATATATATATATATATATATATATATATATATATATATAAAGTCCTACCCCTCACCATTTTATGTACATTTTATATCACATTGTATTTAACCAATACATTATAAATGTAAAAAACCACTACTTTTTTAGTGTTTCGGAATTTTAGATCCAAGATGTAGGAGTCGACTTCAAAAATCTTAATGCGGCATATCGTTAAACATCGGCTTTTTATTTTACAAACAACGGTTGAATCGAAATGACAAGTCGACTTGAAAGTTGTAATGAGAAGGCGGAAATCCGATATATCGTTTAGCGATGTATTCCTTTTTCTAAAAACTGAAAATTTGTAGTATGGAATCAAAACTGAAAAATGTTTTACCTAACCTAACCTAAACATACTGATACCACTCCTACCCTATCCCATAGGAGATCATTCTAGGTCCAAGATGTAGGCGTCAACTTCAAAAATCTTAATGCGAAAGCGGAAATGCGACATTCGTTTAACAGCGTCTTTTTTTTCTAAAAACTTTGGTTGAATCAAAACTGAAAAATGTTTTACCTAACCTAACCTAAACATACTGATATCACTCCTACCCTATCCGATAGGAGATCACTCTAGGTCCAAGATGTAGGCGTCAACTTCAAAATTCTTAATGCGAAAGCGGAAATGCGACATTCGTTTAAGAGCGTCTTTTTTTCTTCTAAAAACATTGGTTGAATCAAAACTGAAAAATGTTTTACCTAACCTAACCTAAACATACTGATATCACTCCTACCCTATCCGATAGGAGATCACTCTATGTCCAAGATGTAGGCGTCAACTTCAAAAATCTTAATGCGAAAGCGGAAATGCGACATTCGTTTAACAGCGTCTTTTTTTTTTCTAAAAACATTGGTTGAATCAAAACTGAAAAATGTTTTACCTAACCTAACCTAAACATACTGATATCACTCCTACTCTATCCAATAGGAGATCACTCTAGGTCCAAGATGTAGGCGTCAACTTCAAAATTCTTAATGCGAAAGTGGAAATGCGACATTCGTTTAACAGCGTCTTTTTTTCTAAAAACATTGGTTGAATCAAAACTGAAAAATGTTTTACCTAACCTAACCTAAACATACTGATATCTCGTAAACTGTGAAACATTTTTCAGTTTTGATTTAACCAATGTTTTTAGAAAGGGACTTTTAAACCATACTGTATATATAATAAATATGACTGATTGCAAACTAAATTATTTCCGAAAACTGTTTAAAATGTCCGCTATTTTAAAATTTACCAAAAATTGTCGTTTATTAACTTTTTTTTTCACAAACGAATGTAAAAGTGTTAACAAAGTTTGATGAAATTGGAAATAAAAACCCTCCGCAGCATTCACAAGAACAATCTTTATATACAGGGTGTTCGAAAAGTATTAGAACGGCGTTATATTTTTTGAAACATTGCAGAAGCAATAAAACTTAGCACATCAACACGCAAATAAACATTTTCAACAATGCCTTACATTGTAACTTTTAAACCGCTGTTATTTTGTATAAGGTGAACATTTTGAGGTCAGATTTGCAGCATTGTATTCTCCTAACTGAGACCTTTAATGTGACGTAAAACTCGATCTATGCTCTCATTTAAGATTTACTTCTGACTATCTGCGGGTCGTCCCAATAAGGTGATGAAAAATTGATAGTTGCTTCGAAAAGTAGATTTTAAGGTACAGTATTGATGTACTAAGTTTTATTGCTTAATCTGCAATGTTTCAAAAATATAAAGCCGTTATGGTACTTTTTGAACACCCTGTATTCACACAAATAATTAAATTTTAATTTCTTTTTTTTTAACATAACTTAAAAATTGTATGATATTGAAATCTTCCACAAAAACAGGAAATAGGTTTGTCTAATCCTATTGCCCAAGCACATTAAGTTGCCACTTTCTTAGATTGAAGGCGCAAGTTTATTTCCTTACGAATCTTGATATTTTACCATTTCAGACGATCAAAAAACAAATCATTAACTAAACTGTACAGAAATATAGCACAAAAATTTCTCCCAGGCCCATCCACAATGAAAATACGAAACGAACGAAACTAAAACTCCGCTAAAAATATCAGTTCGGTAACTTTGAGTACAAAATTAGAAGCCTTCTAGATTTATACAGATATACTATAAAAGGTCCAAATAGATGCACTTGTCGCAACTCGACTTGGAACATAAATATTATAAGATGAAATAAAGTTTAAATTTCAGCTATTTTTATAAATTATTCCTTTTACAGTAACTTTCTACCATTTTCATTCACAGGTTTATGTCATTAATATTCACCAAATTATTTTACAACCGATTTTATATGACTTATGATCACTCAGGGATTCACTTAGTAAGTAACCTAGCTTGGATCAACATTTTATTCATACAATTTTGGATATATCCCTCTCTTTTCCTCAGGTCTTTTCACTTATTCTCTTTCTCTTCAGATTCGGAGGCTATTTGAGTATTCGTGGGTTGTATTTTACACCTCCCCCCACCCTTTCTCTTTTTTCCCCTTCTTTTATAAATCGTTGCTGAACGATACTTTTTGCGCTTTTAAACAAGGAGAAAAGATAACTCATAAAGCATTTTTTGAGATCTGGAGGTATTTTAGGCTACATTTTAGCAAAACTGTATAAAAATCGTTGTAGATTTGAAAAAATAAAAATTTGTGTTTTGTTTACGGCAGGTAAAATTTTGAGTTTAGAAAAACAAAACCCCAAAATACAGGTTCTTTCGAAAGTGAGTTAAAACTTTGGGTTATAGCAATGACTACATAAATACTATAAGACACGACATGGCCATGTTAAATATTCTACGCTTATTCTTGAGTTGACCAATACCCGCTAGGGTGTGGAGCTGTCGCTCTTTGCTAGAGAATCTGAAGTTGATGTGACTGGCGCTAGGTGGCTCTACGGTCAAACAATGTTTCAGTTGCGCACTGATGCCACATATGGGACCAGAGATGCGAGGGAAGGTCGAGAATCGCTTATCTCAGCGCACGAACTGACAACACTGACTATGCTGTGTCAACAGTTGTACAGTCTCAACCAAGTGGGATGCGTACAGTCAAGCACCTGCTGCTAGCGCTTTCTGATAGCTGTGTGTCAAACTTGTGACGAACAGCACCCGTAAAGCGTAGACTATTTCCCTATCCTATGTCGTGTCTTATAGTATTTATGTAGTCATTGGTTATAGTAACCTGGTGGTACCATCGGAGGAGGATCCCTAATTCTAGGAATGAAGGTCTGGCCGATTCCTTTTTCGACTCGAAAAGGGTCACTCATTGTTACACAAAACAATAGCTCTGAATATCGGAGGTAAACATTTCGATGGCACCACCAGATTGTTTAAGGGCCATTTTTGATCTCTGCTCTCCAACTATAAAATCTAGCAACTATTTAGTTTTTGATGATCACTTCATTCACTTCCAATTCAATCCGGCAAGGTAGACAGACTGTTGCTTATTGCAAAAAATAAAAAAAAGATTCTCAACTTATTTCCTACTTGATAACTATTAGAGAAAGGTTAGGTTAACCATGATCCAGATAGAAATGAACTGAAATGAAATGAACCAGATAGAGTCGACTGATATGTACTTCTACTGTCCATCAACTGAAATATTGAAAATGTCCCTCCCTAAACTGGATGGTGCCACCACGCCTGGGTAATTCCCAAGACATCAAACAATAGACGTGATGTGTAGGAGCGTAAAGATAGACAATAGAAGGGTTTCGGTGACACTTCTTCAGGTACAAATAGCAGGTCAGGTACGATGGTACCATCAGGTTACTATGACCCAAAACTTTAAATGGTTGTAGTTACGTTATTTGTTTTCCAATCCCTTAGAAAAACTCTTAACTGTAAACATCAGCTGTTTGCTAATTATTCGTTACCATAGCAACGAATTTTCTCATTGTTCACTAATCTAGTAGTAGATAGTAGGTTACTTCACCTTTACACACATCGCATTGATTCAGTCTTATTATGAATGTGATCGGAGTATCAGTTATGACAGTTTCATACTCGCAACGGTTTGAGGGACGGACCGTGGCAGTGTAGTCGCATAGAAATCTTATTATTAAATTTAAAACCACCGGATCCGTTGGAGACATCAAGAGGCCAAGATACCCTTCAATCGTAAGAGAAGTTCTGTGAAAGATTTAAAAGAAGTAATTATTTAAAACGTAGCTGAGATAAATGTCAATACTTTTAAAATGTCGCGCATAGCATAGAGAAAAGACTACTGCTTCTCAGACCACCCTTTCTAATAAACCCTAACAAATAAAATTTGGCTTAATTTTAAGTTGTTTTTTTTGTACTATTATTAAATCCCGTTTTATTCCAAATGAATTTATGTACTTTATTTTCTTCTATATTAAAAAAACAAATAAACTATAGTTAATTAAAGTTTTATCTTATTTTGAAGACTCGCCATATACACTTTAGACCAATAAATATACAGTATTTTTTTCCATCATATAATTATATACTTTATGCACGAAAAGCTAATGAGATCGGGAAATTAATCGAGGCTCGAACCTTCGATCAGAAAGTCCTTACCGCGTTCGAAACTATCATGGCGCCTGATTGCAGTTATAGTATTGATAAAAAGGGCCCCATCAAAGTCTATAAATAACATTGCACCAACTTTCTCTAACTCATTCATGCCCAAAACCAAATAAAAACCACCCGAAACTATTTGTCACCAAAAATTGTTCAGCTGTTCTCAATCAAAAAGTGAAAATTTATTTTCTGATCTTTTTTTTTTTTTTTTTTTAACCGTAACATTTTCTTGCGATTTTGAACAAACTCACGAAGAATTTAAAAAAATTTTAATCAATTAATTAATTAACAAACACCTACTAGATTCCTGTGTTTGAAATTAGTCAACCACAAGAAAACTTGTTGCTATGGCAACAAATAAACAACAATGAAAATAACAGCTGTTGTTTAAATAAATCTCAATTATATCTGCAAACAATTCTCGGGGATTGGACAACAAATAACGAAACCACAACTATTTAAAGTTTAACTTGTTTTGAAACACCGGGTACCATATATGGCCTTTACAAAATAACATCAACAAGAATGCCATTCTCTTTTAATGACGTAATCAAATTTTTCCATAATTACAATTGAATTACCTTTATCAGTTTTAGATATGATAAGATTATTAGTTTTAACTTTTCCCTGATTTCGTTTGATAACATTTACTTCATTATGAAATCTAGATAAATTATTCTTTACAAATTTATTACATTATAATATTACATTTTTATCTAACATTATTAATAGATGAAGGGCTAGAGGGAAAAAGGGGCCAAGTCACTTTTTTTCACAAAATTAGTTATTGTTGGATTGTGGTAGACCTGGCTGAGTACTTCACATTCATATAAAGTTTTGTTGGAAAAATGGATCTAGTCACTATTAAATAATAGATTGAAAATAATGCCCTAGCGGGAAGAAGGGGTCAAAATTAATCTTAAAAGTGCTCTCCTGAAAAGTTTGATAATACTGACTTGGCCCCTAAAAAAAAAAAAAAAAAAAAAAAAAAAAAAAAAAAAAAAAAAAAAAAAAAAAAATATATATATATATATATTTTTGTTTAGCTCTTTAATATGATACTGTATAACCAAAATGTTGAACTATTCATTAACTTAGGTACAATTTTTAAATATCTAAACTGGGCTCATTATAACACTGTCACGAAATTCATTGTTTATCAATCTTATCGAAGACCATTAGGAAGAAGAGATTTAGTCAAATTATCAGAAGTTACAATTTCCCTTAGGACATACAGTGGGAATAACATTTTCTAAAAAAATACAAAATCTAAAAGCCGAAAATAGCCGATTTGTCACGCTAGCTGTCATAATTTATTCGCCCAATATTTACTTTACATATTGCAAGTAAAGTAAATATTAACAATTTACATACAATAATTCTTTAAAAAATATGTAAACCAATAAACTTGGAAGTTGAGCTGTGGCCAATTTTTGGCAACTGAATGAATTTAAAACAATAATACTGATTATAGGATATACAACCGCCAATAAAATGGACATAATGCTTCAATCGTTTGACATTTAACAGAAAATTGATTCATAATTCACGTTTTTCTTTTCTTTTTTCTAGAAATGATAAATTATTTTACATTTCATTACTTTTTTCCACAAATTGTGTCTACAATAATTGTTCCAAATTTCAAGACAACTCGTATATTGACCAAACTTAAACAACATTCAAGTGGTCGTCATTTTCAAACCTGATGAACGAATTTTTAAGAACAATTGACTCCTGTGGACAAGCCGATGAACAGAGGGATTTGAGTGTTAAATTTTGTCGAAAGCGGTTCAGAGGTTTCAGAGAAAAGTGAACCAGATATTCGGGGGAGAAACGCCACAACCTTCCTTGTTTTTTTAGAGGCTGAAAGCAAGCACAAAAACAAAAATGCACTATATTAGGCGATAAACAAAAGTACCATATATATACAAAAACAAGCAAAAACCTGTCACGTTTATATGAAATGCATTACACGGGTTTATTTTAAATTCTACATATATGTGTATCTTTCTTTTTAGAATTTAAAATTTGTATTGCGTTTTAAAATTATAAACTAAAATTAATGAAGTCGTAGAAATTTTTCCCCCCAGAATATATTGTTTTGTATCCAAGTTTAAATAAAAAATAGTGTTTATCTACAGTTGTTGACAAAGTGGCATTTTGTTCATTTAAATTAATTTGCAAAACATCTGATTTCTCAACAGTTTCACTTTGCCCACTTTGCTCACTCCGAATGGCAACCGAACAAAACGAAATTTAGGATAAGCTTATTTGAATTGATTTATAATATACAGGAAATGTCCCGTATGTAGGTTAGATTAATTCTTACATGTAAAATAACATAAATAAACAACAAAACAACGTTTTAAAGTTTAAAAAGGAAGTAATTATTCATAAAGATGATTGACAGTGTATGTACACGGAGAGTATTTTTCGTTTGCCGAGTTTTGAAATTGGCAATCCCGTTTCCTCAACAATACACCTAAGTTATTTGTAATATTCATAAATAACCTCAGTTTTGACGTGAGGTTGAACACTATTGTATTAAATTAATATTTTGTGTTACTGCTGAAGTATGTTTTTTATTTGTCACAAAATAACAACTGTAGACAAAGTATAATGTGCAATTCGTGAGCAAAGTGTCTTTTTTAAACTCGATAAATTTGACGCACTCGGCAAGCCTCGTGCGTCAACATTTTTCTCTCGTTTAAAAAAGTGCCACTTTGCTCATTAGTTGCACAAATAACTATTTTTAATCAATTAAAAAAGAATATCCAAATGGAAAAGCACTAGCACTAATCAAGTATAGAATCATTAAAAGTACTAGGAGAACTGGTCTACCAGTTCCATTGGGTTAAGTACCGTAGGTAACAGGGGGGGGGGGGGGCGGAGCGCTCTACTTGTTTTATATTTTCTGCTCAAATAAAAATTCAAAAGAAAATAAATAACGATATAATAAAAAGTTTCATAAATGTAATTATATGGTACATATTATTTTTTTTAAATCAATAAATGAATAATTTTTAGTTTTTTAAAGTTAATTTATCTATGATTACATCGAAATGTATTCATATTGATTTAACTATCTCAATTTGAATGTTTATTACGCTACAGGTTTTACTTTAACATATCATTTATCAGCTGTTTTGAATTGTTGATTTGTCCTCACCTATACAAATATTTATGTCTATACATTTTTTGTTAGAGATTTGAAAGTTGACATTGAAAATCGTGAATTCAAAATTAATCGGACAGAGAAATATTTTTATTTTACCACAGGGGAAATGGTACTACTCCAGTATGTATATTGTACAATACACGATATGTTTGCAAAGAATACAATAAAATGCAAGTTATAATCAGATGTTTTCTCAAACTAAAAACTGCGATTTAGTAGAAATCATCATTTTTAATTAAAACAAACTACATCTCAGTAAACCTACTGTTGGAATGCTCACTTACAAGTATGCGAAGAAAATGTTAAAAGTGAAATTATTCAGTCAATAAAACAAATTCTCTATTTTAATTTGTTGGAACAGAAGTGAGAAGTTATATGGATCTTAAGTGATTTAATCCATTTTATATCACTTGACATTGGCAGCTTAATTTTGAATTATAGTGTGTTTCAGGCGTTATTTGTTCAGCTTTATAACAGCAAATCATTAAATAACAATTGTTACATTTAATTCCACTTCTAGAAAAGACAAGGGTGAAGATTCCCATATCACAATTGTAGATTTTTCAATTCAAATGAACTGATTTTCTTTGTTTTGTTACGAATGATATTCCAACCATGGCAGGTTAGAGCAAGAATATTATATACTAAATTCAAAACTATCGTCTATATCATTCAAACCGTTCATTGTTTGAATCACCAGACTACATGACAAATTCACGGTGGATGAAATAATAAAATTAATCAATTTCGAAGTCCCACTTCCAAGTTTTCAACACAGACTGTTCAGAGAAAACTGTTGCTAATACTCGTCTTAAACATAATGATCTATTGTTACATATTAATTTTTAATTATTTCAGCAAAGGAAGGGTAGTTTGAAAGATTTTGGGTGGTTATAATTTTGGAATATATACATGACGTATGGAATGATAACATAATTCATGATGTAAATAAACTATCACTTCATCAACCACAAGACCCTGACCACCACCAAATAATCACAGACACCAAACTTCCCATCATGTCCCATTTTAATTCAACTCTCATTTCATTCATAAAACCTAACTATTATATAACTATCAGAATTATAACCCATAGAATTTTAAAATAACAACTGCGTATTATTAAAGTACAGTGCAAATATATATAATATCAAAATGAAGTGAAGAAAAAGAAATAAGAAAAGAGATTTCTATAGGCAAGGGAAGGGAGAAGGATTATTGTTGGAGAGGACATCAAACTATACACATTTTTAACAAGGGCTCTGAAAATAATTAATAATATATTAAGGAGACATAAGTGTATCACCTCAGATAAGAACTGTTATAATAATCTGATAAATTTCGAAAAACATTTGATAACTATAAATATCAGCAATCTGTTAAGTGGCCAGCATCAGTTAAAACATTCATCAAAAATAGCTATACAAAACAATAGGCCTACTCTCCTTGTGTTCATAAACTATAAACCATAAAAGAAATAAAGGATATCCATAACTGACTCTTAATCCATAATTGATTCCTTCTATTATTCAGAATATTGTAAAATCATCATCCCATACATTCGTCCAAAGCCTTACCCATATAGACATAAGTATCACCAAATAATTTTATCAGTATTAAGTTGTTTTGTTTGAAACAATTGATTATTTTCTTGTTATCATTTAAACATTTTAGCCATACACATAAAAAGAGGTTAGCCGAGGTATTTCAAAAAACAATACCCAAGTGAAACTAAATGTGTTTATATGAATTAAACCTGTAAAGTAACTATCTTGTAAAATTATAATTGTGTTAGTCATTTATATTATCCATCTCCACCTAGAGTTTATTTATATACTGAAGTGTAGAGATTTTCGTCTTCAATGATTGAATGGATTCTTACTAAAGTTTGCATTTTCGAGTGGCTTGTATTAATTAAATCTGTAGTTGCAGAGGAAAGACAAATCTAAATTTATTAAAATGAAACTGTTATTGATAAAGAATGGTTTTACTTAGGTAAAGTTTTTGTTCAATATTTTGAAAATGAAGAATAACCCAAATGAACAAATGTTTATGTAAATCTGTGGAATTAGTTATTTCACCATTGTCTAAATGGATTAATGAACTTCGAGGTAATGTTTTTGGAATTTACTCCTCCAGAGTCACTATATATTTTCATACATCCCAAAGGGAAGGCAGGCTATGGAGAGCAGCTTTCGCTTCAATATGAGATTATCATCACTCATCTCAAACATTATTATCTTTCCTTGTTCTTTAAAACAACAAACAGTTTAATATTGTTTTCTTTAGGGCTTGGCTGATGAACTGAACGGAGGAGGGCAAGGCTATAGAGAGGTGGCTTAGGGTGCAATATGGGATTATCATCACTCCTCTCAAAACATTATTATCTTTCCTTGTTCTTTAAAACAAAAAAAACAGTTTAATATTGTTTTCTTTAGGGCTTGGCTGATGAACTGAACGGAGGAGGGCAAGGCTATAGAGAGGTGGCTTAGGGTGCAATATGGGATTATCATCACTCCTCTCAAACATTATTATCTTTCCTTGTTCTTTAAAACCAACAAACAGTTTAATATTGTTTTCTTTAGGGCTTGGCTGATGAACTGAACGGAGGAGGGCCAGGCTATGGAGAGGTGGCTTAGGGTGCAATATGGGATTATCATCACTCCTCTCAAACATTATTATCTTTCCTTGTTCTTTAAAACCAACAAACAGTTTAATATTGTTTTCTTTAGGGCTTGGCTGATGAACTGAACGGAGGAGGGCAAGGCTATAGAGAGGTGGCTTAGGGTGCAATATGGGATTATCATCACTCCTCTCAAACATTATTATCTTTCCTTGTTCTTTAAAACCAACAAACAGTTTAATATTGTTTTCTTTAGGGCTTGGCTGGGGAACTGAACGGAGGAGGGCAAGGCTATAGAGAGGTGGCTTAGGGTGCAATATGGGATTATCATCACTCCTCTCAAACATTATTATCTTTCCTTGTTCTTTAAAACCAACAAACAGTTTAATATTGTTTTCTTTAGGGCTTGGCTGATGAACTGAACGGAGGAGGGCCAGGCTATGGAGAGGTGGCTTAGGGTGCAATATGGGATTATCATCACTCCTCTCAAAACATTATTATCTTTCCTTGTTCTTTAAAACCAACAAACAGTTTAATATTGTTTTCTTTAGGGCTTGGCTGATGAACTGAACGGAGGAGGGCCAGGCTATGGAGAGGTGGCTTAGGGTGCAATATGGGATTATCATCACTCCTCTCAAACATTATTATCTTTCCTTGTTCTTTAAACCAACAAACAGTTTAATATTGTTTTCTTTAGGGCTTGGCTGATGAACTGAACGGAGGAGGGCAAGGCTATGGAGAGGTGGCTTAGGGTGCAATATGGGATTATCATCACTCCTCTCAAACATTATTATCTTTCCTTGTTCTTTAAAACCAACAAACAGTTTAATATTGTTTTCTTTAGGGCTTGGCTGATGAACTGAACGGAGGAGGGCAAGGCTATGGAGAGGTGGCTTAGGGTGCAATATGGGATTATCATCACTCCTCTCAAACATTATTATCTTTCCTTGTTCTTTAAAACCAACAAACAGTTTAATATTGTTTTCTTTAGGGCTTGGCTGATGAACTGAACGGAGGAGGGCAAGGCTATGGAGAGGTGGCTTAGGGTGCAATATGGGATTATCATCACTCCTCTCAAACATTATTATCTTTCCTTGTTCTTTAAAACAACAAACAGTTTAATATTGTTTTCTTTATGGTTTGGCTGGGGAACTGAACGGAGGAGAGCCAGGCTATGGAGAGCAGCTTTCGCTGCAATATGGAATTCTTATCACACCTCTCAAACATTATTATCTTTCCTTGTTCTTTAAAACAACAAACAGTTTAATATTGTTTTCTTTAGGGCTTGGCTGGGGAACTGAACGGAGGAGGGCCAGGCTATGGAGAGGTGGCTTAGGGTGCAATATGGAATTCTTATCACACCTCTCAAACATTATTATCTTTCCTTGTTCTTTAAAACAACAAACAGTTTAATATTGTTTTCTTTAGGGCTTGGCTGATGAACTGAACGGAGGAGGGCAAGGCTATGGAGAGGTGGCTTAGAGTGCAATATGGGATTATCATCACTCCTCTCAAACATTATTATCTTTCCTTGTTCTTTAAAACAACAAACAGTTTAATATTGTTTTCTTTAGGGCTTGGCTGATGAACTGAACGGAGGAGGGCAAGGCTATGGAGAGGTGGCTTAGGGTGCAATATGGGATTATCATCACTCCTCTCAAACATTATTATCTTTCCTTGTTCTTTAAAACCTCAAACAGTTTAATATTGTTTTCTTTAGGGCTTGGCTGATGAACTGAACGGAGGAGGGCAAGGCTATGGAGAGGTGGCTTAGGGTGCAATATGGGATTATCATCACTCCTCTCAAACATTATTATCTTTCCTTGTTCTTTAAAACCAACAAACAGTTTAATATTGTTTTCTTTAGGGCTTGGCTGGGGAACTGAACGGAGGAGGGCAAGGCTATAGAGAGGTGGCTTAGGGTGCAATATGGGATTATCATCACTCCTCTCAAACATTATTATCTTTCCTTGTTCTTTAAAACCAACAAACAGTTTAATATTGTTTTCTTTAGGGCTTGGCTGGGGAACTGAACGGAGGAGGGCAAGGCTATAGAGAGGTGGCTTAGGGTGCAATATGGGATTATCATCACTCCTCTCAAACATTATTATCTTTCCTTGTTCTTTAAAACCAACAAACAGTTTAATATTGTTTTCTTTAGGGCTTGGCTGATGAACTGAACGGAGGAGGGCCAGGCTATGGAGAGGTGGCTTAGGGTGCAATATGGGATTATCATCACTCCTCTCAAAACATTATTATCTTTCCTTGTTCTTTAAAACCAACAAACAGTTTAATATTGTTTTCTTTAGGGCTTGGCTGATGAACTGAACGGAGGAGGGCCAGGCTATGGAGAGGTGGCTTAGGGTGCAATATGGGATTATCATCACTCCTCTCAAACATTATTATCTTTCCTTGTTCTTTAAAACCAACAAACAGTTTAATATTGTTTTCTTTAGGGCTTGGCTGATGAACTGAACGGAGGAGGGCAAGGCTATGGAGAGGTGGCTTAGGGTGCAATATGGGATTATTATCACTCCTCTCAAACATTATTATCTTTCCTTGTTCTTTAAAACAACAAACAGTTTAATATTGTTTTCTTTATGGTTTGGCTGGGGAACTGAACGGAGGAGAGCCAGGCTATGGAGAGGTGGCTTAGGGTGCAATATGGGATTATCATCACTCCTCTCAAACATTATTATCTTTCCTTGTTCTTTAAAACAACAAACAGTTTAATATTGTTTTCTTTATGGTTTGGCTGGGGAACTGAACGGAGGAGAGCCAGGCTATGGAGAGCAGCTTTCGCTGCAATATGGAATTCTTATCACACCTCTCAAACATTATTATCTTTCCTTGTTCTTTAAAACAACAAACAGTTTAATATTGTTTTCTTTAGGGCTTGGCTGGGGAACTGAACGGAGGAGGGCCAGGCTATGGAGAGGTGGCTTAGGGTGCAATATGGGATTATCATCACACCTCTCAAACATTATTATCTTTCCTTGTTCTTTAAAACAACAAACAGTTTAATATTGTTTTCTTTAGGGCTTGGCTGATGAACTGAACGGAGGAGGGCAAGGCTATGGAGAGGTGGCTTAGGGTGCAATATGGGATTATCATCACTCCTCTCAAACATTATTATCTTTCCTTGTTCTTTAAAACAACAAACAGTTTAATATTGTTTTCTTTAGGGCTTGGCTGGGGAACTGAACGGAGGAGGGCAAGGCTATAGAGAGGTGGCTTAGGGTGCAATATGGGATTATCATCACTCCTCTCAAACATTATTATCTTTCCTTGTTCTTTAAAACAACAAACAGTTTAATATTGTTTTCTTTAGGG
Source organism: Aphrophora alni (assembly GCA_963513935.1). Lineage (NCBI taxonomy): Eukaryota > Metazoa > Arthropoda > Insecta > Hemiptera > Aphrophoridae > Aphrophora > Aphrophora alni. Next base: position 6,417,716 of record OY740767.1, on the reverse strand, counting down.
CTTGGCTGGGGAACTGAACGGAGGAGGGCAAGGCTATGGAGAGGTGGCTTAGGGTGCAATATGGGATTATCATCACTCCTCTCAAACATTATTATCTTTCCTTGTTCTTTAAAACCAACAAACAGTTTAATATTGTTTTCTTTAGGGCTTGGCTGATGAACTGAACGGAGGAGGGCAAGGCTATGGAGAGGTGGCTTAGGGTGCAATATGGGATTATCATCACTCCTCTCAAACATTATTATCTTTCCTTGTTCTTTAAAACAACAAACAGTTTAATATTGTTTTCTTTAGGGCTTGGCTGATGAACTGAACGGAGGAGGGCAAGGCTATGGAGAGGTGGCTTAGGGTGCAATATGGGATTATCATCACTCCTCTCAAACATTATTATCTTTCCTTGTTCTTTAAAACCTCAAACAGTTTAATATTGTTTTCTTTAGGGCTTGGCTGATGAACTGAACGGAGGAGGGCAAGGCTATGGAGAGGTGGCTTAGGGTGCAATATGGGATTATCATCACTCCTCTCAAACATTATTATCTTTCCTTGTTCTTTAAAACAACAAACAGTTTAATATTGTTTTCTTTAGGGCTTGGCTGGGGAACTGAACGGAGGAGAGCCAGGCTATGGAGAGGTGGCTTAGGGTGCAATATGGGATTATCATCACTCCTCTCAAACATTCTATCTTTCCTTGTTCTTTAAAACAACAAACAGTTTAATATTGTTTTCTTTATGGTTTGGCTGGGGAACTGAACGGAGGAGAGCCAGGCTATGGAGAGCAGCTTTCGCTGCAATATGGAATTCTTATCACACCTCTCAAACATTATTATCTTTCCTTGTTCTTTAAAACAACAAACAGTTTAATATTGTTTTCTTTAGGGCTTGGCTGATGAACTGAACGGAGGAGGGCAAGGCTATGGAGAGGTGGCTTAGGGTGCAATATGGGATTATCATCACTCCTCTCAAACATTATTATCTTTCCTTGTTCTTTAAAACAACAAACAGTTTAATATTGTTTTCTTTAGGGCTTGGCTGATGAACTGAACGGAGGAGGGCAAGGCTATGGAGAGGTGGCTTAGGGTGCAATATGGGATTATCATCACTCCTCTCAAACATTATTATCTTTCCTTGTTCTTTAAAACAACAAACAGTTTAATATTGTTTTCTTTAGGGCTTGGCTGATGAACTGAACGGAGGAGGGCAAGGCTATGGAGAGGTGGCTTAGGGTGCAATATGGGATTATCATCACTCCTCTCAAACATTATTATCTTTCCTTGTTCTTTAAAACAACAAACAGTTTAATATTGTTTTCTTTAGGGCTTGGCTGATGAACTGAACGGAGGAGGGCAAGGCTATGGAGAGGTGGCTTAGGGTGCAATATGGGATTATCATCACTCCTCTCAAACATTATTATCTTTCCTTGTTCTTTAAAACAACAAACAGTTTAATATTGTTTTCTTTACGGCTTGGCTGGGGAACTGAACGGAGGAGAGCCAGGCTATGGAGAGCAGCTTTCGCTGCAATATGGAATTATTGTCACATCTCTCAAACATTATTATCTTTCCTTGTTCTTTAAAACAACAAACAGTTTAATATTGTTTTCTTTAGGGTTTGGCTGAGGAACTGAACGGAGGAGGGCCAGGCTATGGAGAGCAGCTTTCGCTGCAATATGGAATTATTATCACACCTCTCAAACATTATTATCTTTCCTTGTTCTTTAAAACAACAAACAGTTTAATATTGTTTTCTTTAGGGCTTGGCTGGGGAACTGAACGGAGGAGGGCAAGGCTATAGAGAGGTGTCTTAGGGTGCAATATGGGATTATCATCACTCCTCTCAAACATTATTATCTTTCCTTGTTCTTTAAAACCAACAAACAGTTTAATATTGTTTTCTTTAGGGCTTGGCTGATGAACTGAACGGAGGAGGGCAAGGCTATGGAGAGGTGGCTTAGGGTGCAATATGGGATTATCATCACTCCTCTCAAAACATTATTATCTTTCCTTGTTCTTTAAAACAACAAACAGTTTAATATTGTTTTCTTTAGGGCTTGGCTGGGGAACTGAACGGAGGAGGGCAAGGCTATAGAGAGGTGGCTTAGGGTGCAATATGGGATTATCATCACTTCTCTCAAACATTATTATCTTTCCTTGTTCTTTAAAACCAACAAACAGTTTAATATTGTTTTCTTTAGGGCTTGGCTGATGAACTGAACGGAGGAGGGCAAGGCTATAGAGAGGTGGCTTAGGGTGCAATATGGGATTATCATCACTCCTCTCAAAACATTATTATCTTTCCTTGTTCTTTAAAACAACAAACAGTTTAATATTGTTTTCTTTAGGGCTTGGCTGGGGAACTGAATGGAGGAGGGCAAGGCTATAGAGAGGTGGCTTAGGGTGCAATATGGGATTATCATCACTCCTCTCAAACATTATTATCTTTCCTTGTTCTTTAAAACCAACAAACAGTTTAATATTGTTTTCTTTAGGGCTTGGCTGATGAACTGAACGGAGGAGGGCAAGGCTATGGAGAGGTGGCTTAGGGTGCAATATGGGATTATCATCACTCCTCTCAAAACATTATTATCTTTCCTTGTTCTTTAAAACAACAAACAGTTTAATATTGTTTTCTTTAGGGCTTGGCTGGGGAACTGAACGGAGGAGGGCAAGGCTATAGAGAGGTGGCTTAGGGTGCAATATGGGATTATCATCACTCCTCTCAAACATTATTATCTTTCCTTGTTCTTTAAAACCAACAAACAGTTTAATATTGTTTTCTTTAGGGCTTGGCTGATGAACTGAACGGAGGAGGGCAAGGCTATGGAGAGGTGGCTTAGGGTGCAATATGGGATTATCATCACTCCTCTCAAAACATTATTATCTTTCCTTGTTCTTTAAAACAAAAAAAACAGTTTAATATTGTTTTCTTTAGGGCTTGGCTGATGAACTGAACGGAGGAGGGCAAGGCTATAGAGAGGTGGCTTAGGGTGCAATATGGGATTATCATCACTCCTCTCAAACATTATTATCTTTCCTTGTTCTTTAAAACCAACAAACAGTTTAATATTGTTTTCTTTAGGGCTTGGCTGATGAACTGAACGGAGGAGGGCAAGGCTATAGAGAGGTGGCTTAGGGTGCAATATGGGATTATCATCACTCCTCTCAAACATTATTATCTTTCCTTGTTCTTTAAAACCAACAAACAGTTTAATATTGTTTTCTTTAGGGCTTGGCTGGGGAACTGAACGGAGGAGAGCAAGGCTATAGAGAGGTGGCTTAGGGTGCAATATGGGATTATTATCACACCTCTCAAACATTATTATCTTTCCTTGTTCTTTAAAACCAAAAAAAACAGTTTAATATTGTTTTCTTTAGGGCTTGGCTGGGGAACTGAACGGAGGAGGGCAAGGCTATAGAGAGGTGGCTTAGGGTGCAATATGGGATTATTATCACACCTCTCAAACATTATTATCTTTCCTTGTTCTTTAAAACCAAAAAAAACAGTTTAATATTGTTTTCTTTAGGGCTTGGCTGGGGAACTGAACGGAGGAGGGCAAGGCTATAGAGAGGTGGCTTAGGGTGCAATATGGGATTATTATCACACCTCTCAAACATTATTATCTTTCCTTGTTCTTTAAAACAACAAACAGTTTAATATTGTTTTCTTTAGGGCTTGGCTGATGAACTGAACGGAGGAGGGCAAGGCTATAGAGAGGTGGCTTAGGGTGCAATATGGGATTATTATCACACCTCTCAAACATTATTATCTTTCCTTGTTCTTTAAAACCAAAAAAAACAGTTTAATATTGTTTTCTTTAGGGCTTGGCTGGGGAACTGAACGGAGGAGGGCAAGGCTATAGAGAGGTGGCTTAGGGTGCAATATGGGATTATCATCACTCCTCTCAAACATTATTATCTTTCCTTGTTCTTTAAAACCAACAAACAGTTTAATATTGTTTTCTTAAGGGTTTAGCTGGGGAACTGAACGGAGGAGGGCAAGGCTATAGAGAGGTGGCTTAGGGTGCAATATGGGATTATTATCACACCTCTCAAACATTATTATCTTTCCTTGTTCTTTAAAACCAACAAACAGTTTAATATTGTTTTCTTAAGGGTTTAGCTGGGGAACTGAACGGAGGAGGGCAAGGCTATAGAGAGGTGGCTTAGGGTGCAATATGGGATTATCATCACTCCTCTCAAAACATTATTATCTTTCCTTGTTCTTTAAAACAAAAAAAACAGTTTAATATTGTTTTCTTTAGGGCTTGGCTGGGGAACTGAACGGAGGAGGGCAAGGCTATAGAGAGGTGGCTTAGGGTGCAATATGGGATTATCATCACTCCTCTCAAAACATTATTATCTTTCCTTGTTCTTTAAAACAAAAAAAACAGTTTAATATTGTTTTCTTTAGGGCTTGGCTGATGAACTGAACGGAGGAGGGCAAGGCTATAGAGAGGTGGCTTAGGGTGCAATATGGGATTATCATCACTCCTCTCAAACATTATTATCTTTCCTTGTTCTTTAAAACAAAAAAAACAGTTTAATATTGTTTTCTTTAGGGCTTGGCTGGGGAACTGAACGGAGGAGGGCAAGGCTATAGAGAGGTGGCTTAGGGTGCAATATGGGATTATCATCACTCCTCTCAAAACATTATTATCTTTCCTTGTTCTTTAAAACAAAAAAAACAGTTTAATATTGTTTCTTTAGGGCTTGGCTGATGAACTGAACGGAGGAGGGCCAGGCTATAGAGAGGTGGCTTAGGGTGCAATATGGGATTATCATCACTCCTCTCAAACATTATTATCTTTCCTTGTTCTTTAAAACCAACAAACAGTTTAATATTGTTTTCTTTAGGGCTTGGCTGATGAACTGAACGGAGGAGGGCCAGGCTATGGAGAGGTGGCTTAGGGTGCAATATGGGATTATCATCACTCCTCTCAAACATTATTATCTTTCCTTGTTCTTTAAAACAAAAAAAACAGTTTAATATTGTTTTCTTTAGGGCTTGGCTGATGAACTGAACGGAGGAGGGCCAGGCTATGGAGAGGTGGCTTAGGGTGCAATATGGGATTATCATCACTCCTCTCAAACATTATTATCTTTCCTTGTTCTTTAAAACCAACAAACAGTTTAATATTGTTTTCTTTAGGGCTTGGCTGGGGAACTGAACGGAGGAGGGCAAGGCTATAGAGAGGTGGCTTAGGGTGCAATATGGGATTATTATCACACCTCTCAAAACATTATTATCTTTCCTTGTTCTTTAAAACCAACAAACAGTTTAATATTGTTTTCTTTAGGGCTTGGCTGATGAACTGAACGGAGGAGGGCCAGGCTATGGAGAGGTGGCTTAGGGTGCAATATGGGATTATCATCACTCCTCTCAAACATTATTATCTTTCCTTGTTCTTTAAAACCAACAAACAGTTTAATATTGTTTTCTTTAGGGCTTGGCTGGGGAACTGAACGGAGGAGGGCAAGGCTATAGAGAGGTGGCTTAGGGTGCAATATGGGATTATCATCACTCCTCTCAAACATTATTATCTTTCCTTGTTCTTTAAAACCAACAAACAGTTTAATATTGTTTTCTTTAGGGCTTGGCTGGGGAACTGAACGGAGGAGGGCAAGGCTATAGAGAGGTGGCTTAGGGTGCAATATGGGATTATCATCACTCCTCTCAAAACATTATTATCTTTCCTTGTTCTTTAAAACAAAAAAAACAGTTTAATATTGTTTTCTTTAGGGCTTGGCTGGGGAACTGAACGGAGGAGGGCAAGGCTATAGAGAGGTGGCTTAGGGTGCAATATGGGATTATCATCACTCCTCTCAAAACATTATTATCTTTCCTTGTTCTTTAAAACAAAAAAACAGTTTAATATTGTTTTCTTTAGGGCTTGGCTGGGGAACTGAACGGAGGAGGGCCAGGCTATGGAGAGCTGGCTTACTCAGCACTGTGGGATCATCATCACACTGCTCCACCATATCATCCTGAACTATTACCTGGCTTTCCTTGTTCATCAGATCTCTGGGCAGTTAGTCCACAGTTACATTCATCCACAAACTCTGCACACAGAACACAGTGTATGATCCAACAAAGGTAGGTTTGTTATTTTTTAATTATTTTGAGTATTTTTCTTTAGATTTTAAAAGCGTTTTCAATTAGACAGATTCAAGTCATTAAGTAAGTTTCTATATATAAAAAAAAGGTCAATCTTGACTTATAAATAAATGTAATATAATTCTCCAAAGAAATTAGCATAAAAACCAAATACAACTCCACGCTACAAATTTACGGGAGGACATATATTGACATCCATAATAAGATTGTATCCAATGTCCTACTAGTTATTTATTCTTTAAGCTTGTTAAACAGGATCTTATTCCATAACATTATTTCCTTACAAGTTTGAGTAAGTTATAGGAATTATGATATATTTTTTTGCACATTTTTAAATATGTTACAAAAGCAGATATTTGTGTACCGGTATTTATTATTATGTTTATTTAAAAATACATTATAAAAATTTCAATTGAGCTGTAGGCTAAATCATTAACAATACTTTACAACGCCACTGTAAAGAAACATTTTACCTACAGGAAAATAATAAAATCCTACATGAATCTTATTAAATCTCAGGGACTCGGCACTTGTGAATATCATACATGGAGAGTTGTGAAAAATAAATATAGAATAGTTTTCTATTGGTGTTCCCCAAAGAACAAAAATGTTTTAAAATAATATTTTATTTTAATTGTTCTATATTCCATATTTATATTGTTTATACTGATGACCGACGGCGGTACTTGATACAATTCCATTTTAACAAATAAAACACAATTTTTCTTTTGTAAATTCTATAATTTATTTGGTCTAGCCCACCATGGTTTCGCCAGTTACGGCATTGACGAGGCTCTTACAAGACTGAAACCATGGTCGGCTAGACCAAATAAATTATAGAATTTACAAAAGAAAAATTGTGTTTTATTTGTTATTCCAAATTTATTAATCCAATATACATATTAATCGGTTACAAACTTATTTAATTGGAAACCCATTTACAAATTATCATTATAACAGTATATATTATATTAAGGCAAAAATCTTAATTTAATAAATGTAACCTTGGCCTATAAAGATTTTTATTGAAGCTCAGATTTTTTTAAAATTTGAGAATCATAAATTCTTTTACATTGATTTGAACCATAAACCTGCCCCTCCAATGTGTGTATGATATCTTGAACAATACTATTATTTCCGGTATATGGTACACTGTACTTTAACCCTTCTACTAAGAAAACCTATCTCTGGCTTATCAAAGTCAATAGACGTCAAGTTAGAAACTCGTTCGTAGAATACGTGCATACATTTGACGTTATCTTTTGGGCGATATTTGTTTTGGAGATATTGGAATTTCATGTTCTGTTTGTCACAAATATTTTGTATAATAGTTCCAACAAAATTATTGACATATGTCATTATGTTATCTATAATGGCTGGATGAAAGCTATCAAGCAACCTTAAATAAGCTTTGTATAACTCATTATTCAATGCTATTTTTTGCAATACAGAGATTTAAGTTCTTTTTTTATTCTCATAACTTCTGCGTGTTCCTTTGTTCTTTTTGCGACATTTGTCAGTTTTAATTTATCAGTTACCATGACAGCGTAATTCGGTATTATTTTACTTTTTATTAAATTTTATGTGCAAGTTAGTCTTGAGTAATTTAATCTTAGTGTTTTGAAACTTGTATACTGTGGATGCTTGACAGGCTTCTAATAATGAATTCATTTTCAGTATCCAGGTCACTATTATTTTAAAATAAAGTTTCTTACCTATGTTTCCGTCAAGTGACCTCTTTTTTGCAATCATGACGCGTTTCGGGACCTTTATCCCATCTTCAGACAAAGGTATATTAATTTAAATTACTCGACTGAGGTCGTCAAACACTAAAATTCATAAAACACACATATCACATTAAAATAGTGATCAGATCTTATAGTGAGTACAGTGAGCCAATCCCATCTTGAGCATTAGTGAGTACAAAATTATTAATTCAGACTACCTCAAACCATTTTTAACCTCGAGGTAGATTTTATCGATCTTAGTATAATTGTGTATATAATGTAATCATGTTATATGTCAACTTTCCAACTGTATCTAAAGGATAATAATAATAAATTTTCATTTCATTTCATCCCAAAGTATGCTCGCTGGATCTACATCTTTCTTCATCTGGTCTTGGAGTTACAATTTCACTGAATTAAAATTCTTAATAGGTCTCTCTTGACCAACTGTTATTTTTTTTCCAACCATGATACTATTAGAGGGTTCGAGGGCGAGGAGTCTCATTTATCCTTTTTTTTTTAAACCAATGATGATCATTAAGATATTTTGCTTTTAAACCACAAGGAATAAAAATTTGTCTACGGTGAATTCAAGATAGCCGCTGAGATTTTGAAATGGATGTACCTTACTATTAAATGTAAGTCTATAATTATGGGTAAAGTTTACATATTACAACCCAAATCACATTTAATCACGTAAATAAGTTAGTTAATCCATTATCAATAGTTTTTATTCGGTTCTAAGCAATAACAGAAATTTACAAAAAGTACTGTATCGATCCGATTTGGATTTTTACACATTTATTTTGAAAGCGTACTAATCACACTTGTTAATTTCTTCTCTAATATCTGCATATATTCTACTTACGAGATGTTAATGTCACACAAATTGAATTAACTGGAGGTAATTAAAAGCAATATAGAATTGCGTATTAGATTCAAGACTAAATTATCAATGCATGTTAAAACCTGCCATTTCATTAAATAAAGAAAACTAACAGGTTCACGGTTGTAGATTTTCAGACTACATTTAAATATACATTATAAATACTGACAGTATTATTTGATATTAGCACATTTTTTCTCCAAGAAACTGTTCTCAACATACACTCGTCATTAAACACATTGATGAGATTGTTGAAGACTTAAGAATGACAAACAAATGGTAAAAGAGTCCTTTGGACCATGTCAGCAGACTAGGTGTATATAACCATACCAGATAGAATGAAACATGTTCTATCTAAACTTGTCAGCTTCTGACTTTTCTAATCAGACTTTACACAAACAAAACATTGTCAATGGAGCTTGTGGTTCTGATTGTTAATTTGTATGAAAGCGAGGAAGTGGGATGCAAAATCGACCATTAAATGATGACAGCCTATATCAACATCCAGTTGAAAAAAAAGGTAAATCCTTGAGGGTAAGGTCGCTGTAATGGTCAGTACTGTTTGCAGTATTGGTTCTGCACATCCAAATGTTTTATGGGGGTCACCTAAGCAGGATAACTATTACTAAAAGGTTAGTGCTTGCCCTCTTTAAAAACAATAATTTATTATAATCTGTAGCAATAACTGAGTACGACTCTCTAGATATAGCTTCATTACTCAGAGTACCATGGTAATGTGAAGAAAACTACAATGAAATACAAACTAAGTCTTATGCTGATTTCATTATCAGATTTATGTAAAACAAATTTCTTTGATGTGCTAAAGGCCCTCCCTAAAAGACACACATTTGGAAATAGAACACAATATTTAATCGTTTCAATGAAGAAACCAAATTCTCAGATAAGAAGGTGTTCCTATTACTAGATATCAATAAACGGAGTATGGAGAACAGAAAAAAACACCGTACCATGTTGAATGCACATGAGATTACATCCATGTTGCTGAAAATCACTATGCTGGACTTATAGAAGATATGGAGGAGCATATCCCCGAGCTTCTACCCGAGGACAGAGTACATAAAAAGTTATGTTCAGAATAGTCCGCTAAGTTATTAAAACAAACGGTTTATAATAATAAAGAGCAGACCACAGAGCTTAATTAAACGACATTTATGAAGATTACATTGGTCAATAATATAGTATCACTGTTTTAAGTAATTCATTATTTATTTCACCAAATGTTCAGATGAAACATATATCCTAAATATTACATCTCTGAAACTATTTATTATAAAGATTTATGATTTAAAAAATTATTAAGAAAACTATCAAAGTTTTGTTGTTTCAACAAATTTCAATGTGAGTACCCTTGTTGGTATGAAAAAACATCCAGATCACTTCAAGCATGTTCAATATTACCTTGATGACAGAGTTTTTTATACAGCCTTTCTGATAATGAACATTGTTGGTCTTAACTTAAGTATTTCATGTTCTTGATATGACCCCAAAGACAACCTTCCTTCTAAACACTTATTATTACTGATTTATAATCCTAAATAATATTGATTTAAAATACAATATTGCTTAAGCTTTAGATTGGAAACTTATATTTACAACTATTTTTTATTTTTACCACTTGTATCCAAATAATTATAATCAATACAAAAGTAGGTAAAGGAGAGCTAATATAAAAAATATATATATAGTAAGCTTCTATTTTTTTTATTTTAATATAATTAAAATGGTATGTGTTGTATTATCTTAAAATTACTTAAGTTCAAATTTATATTGATAAAGATAATAAACACAATTTTTTATTTTGTACTATCCACTTTTTATTAGTCCTGCCGACCAATGGTTTTGCCTGCTAATAAAAAATTGTGTTTTATTATCTTTAAACATGGAATTCCACCAAGAACCATCGGTCTCAACAGTAATGAAAATTATATTGATAATATTAAAATCACTTAATGAATTATTTTCTAATTAATTTTACTTCCCTCTAAGGTTTGGTCAAAGGAGCAGTAGCAACTCAAGCGGTGGCAGTGTTCATAAGAAAACTCGCCGCCGTGTAGCAACGATGGCTCAACGCAGGGCTGCAAACATAAGAGAACGTCGCAGAATGTTCAACCTCAATGAAGCATTCGATAAACTCCGTAGAAAAGTTCCGACTTTTGCATATGAAAAAAGACTATCAAGAATAGAAACACTAAGATTGGCGATTACTTATATTTCATTCATGAGTGAACTATTGAATGGAACAACTAAAGGTTCTGACGGAATGAGAGATCCTTCACCATTGTTTCATATGCAAAACCAAAGAGAATACATTCCCTACTCTATAATTCCAACTTAACTTGTGTCGTAAAGTGTAAATATTGTAATTATTTATATATATTGTAACGTACCGGTAGCTTAAAACCAAATTATGAAACTTGTAGATAACAAAAAAGCTACAGGATAGAGACTACAATATATTATAGTCTTCTATTGTAGCAGAGAAAATGGAGATATGAAATTGTATCAGTTTTACTGAAACGAGCTAATGTTACAGAATTATGTTGAAATATATTTTTTAATAAAGATGTCTATAGGTACTATTTCCAAAAGAAAAAAATAGCATATAACAAGCCTAAACATCTAAAAAAATATTAAAATTGAGCAATTACCTAGTATCAATTGTGTCAATGTTCAATCTTATGTATCAACTCTCACATGAATAATCCTTTTATATATATATATATACGATGTATTAACATACACAAACGTAATCTTTAGATGAAATAATTATATATTAAATAATACATTTGTGTGACTAATACTTTTAGGCTAAGTAATATAAAATAAAATTAATTGAATTAATAATAAATCAACTTTATCAGCTGCAATTTAATAATTTGTATAGATTTCCAGTGAACCCTTAAAAGATTATCCACAATCATGATTACAGTTACCAATGCGTTTATACAAAATAATAAGTATTTATTTCGTAGTTATAATATCGTATAAAACCTTATCTAATTTGTCCTACGTAGATATAAAATATTATTAATTGTATAATTAATTGCTGTAATTAACTATTATGTACAACTATTTTTTACTGGATCGGTGAAACTTTGTACATGTTCCACATTATTGAAAAATATAATTAACAAATATTTTACATATAGGACAAGTTAGGTAGTATATATGATATTATATATGTAAAGATCTAATATTTATTCAAGAAAAACCACATTGATAAAGATTAAAAAATAGACAAGTAACACATACGTACACAAATAGATTTTAGTAGCTTATCTTAATACAATTCTGTAAGCATAATAATACATATATATTGGCAGAAAAGATCAATATCGATTATGGTGACAAACAGATGACAAATGCATGATAAATTTGCATAGCCTATTGTTTTTTTTAAAGTTTTAGAACTGTATTGACCATTTTCCCCCCAAAAATAATACTGTTAAACATTGTAGATTTAAAAAACAAAAATGATTTCAACAAACTTCTGTAACAAAAGTTACGATTCGCTAATACCATTCATGGCAGTAAATAAATTATCTATAATCAAAGAAAACAAAATAATGTTATACTCAAATGTATTCTGATAAATAATTTTGTTGAACTTCCTTTCAACTGTTATTGTTTGTTTTTATCCTTATTAGCCAACTTTTTGAAATCCATATACAGAATAAGCATAACAAATTGTGGTACTTACGTATTAACGCCACCGCAGCAACTTTGCGCATATATATATAGCCTAAGGTTTGGCCAGGTGTTTATGTGTGTATATACATACATATATATATATATATATACATATATATATATATATATATATATATATATATATATAATCACCGGCCAAACCTGTCATGATATATAATTATATCGCAAAGTAAGCAAATATTGGTGCATATATATATATATGCGCAAAGTTGCTGCGGTGGCGTTAATACGTAAGCACCCAAATTTAATTTAAGTTTCAATGAAACTGATGTTTCAATTTAACAGTCTAGAAAAATATTAAATAAAGGATCAAAAATCTACTAAGTATAAAACTGCAAGGCTAGTATTAGAATTCTGTTGATTGATGCTGGATCTTTCTAAAAGAAAAAATTGTTTGATCCATAGATTTCTCTGAGTGTATATTATTCGTTCATATGAAATAAACTATTCCAGCTGTCAAGGAACCATTAAATCTATATTAATTCTGTCATATAAAACAATCTAGTATGAATAGAATGATAACATACAACAAATCACTTTTTTGTTCCCTGTAATTCAAACTAGTTCCTTTTTGTAATATTTTGGGCGAGTTCTTTAACCAGCAAGACATAGTTTTTTATGTGTATTATTTTTCAATAATTCCAATTAAAACACATTTAATTATTGGTAAAATCAGTATAGATATTTAATTTTGTATGGAAACAGTTGATGAATTGTGTAGATTCAAAAATTCTAATTTCAGATTCTAACCTTCTTAAATTAAAACCTACAATCCAGCGACTAATTATGTGTTACTAAATTAAACGCTAAGCGATTCTTGTTACATTATTAAACCAGCTTATAGAGCTTTACACTAGGCCTATATATTAGGCTAACAAAAAAACTTAAATTTTCTATCAAACGCATTGAGCTGTCTAAGCCGTGTCCTGTGTTATAATTTTTCTTAAGTAAAATACATGCCCCAAAACCTTACTTCAATATCTCTACAGGTCTTAATATTGTTTTAGACTAATAATTGTTTTTCAAACATTACAATAATGATTCGAATTTGCCCCAAACCACAATCACTAGAAACTTTAAAATAAAACACAATTATCTGATATCTGATTATCTGATTAGATTTAGTTTATAAGCAAGACCCCTCCGATGATGATAACCATGTTATCGAAATGTACATCAGGGCATTTAGTGGAAATAATTAATAAAGAACAATTAATCAGATAATTGTGTTTTATTTTAAAGTTTCTAGTGATTGTGGTTAGGGACAAATTTGAATCATTATTGTGAATTTCACCACAGTGCTCAACAAGATTGTATTTCAAACATTGTGTAACACAACTTTTAATTTTTAACATACTACAAACAGAGAAGACAAAAGTTCGGTTCAAAGTCTAATCTCATTTATTCTTATTAAAACTTAAACCAAAGTAGACTCAACTGGACAACTTTTATTTTTTAAACTTCTACTCCTAATGTCATACTATATTCTTCGTTTAACTATTTAATAGTATGCTACTAGGCATTTTATTATAATTCTTAGTTACCAATACAAAAGAATGATTGTGATAAATATTAGTTATAATTTTTATTTTTAATAATGAAATTTTATGTTTTCATAAACTGTAAATCTCAATTTGTAATCTAATCATATTTATTTTATTCTTACAAAATAAATGTATATAGTAACACATACTGTACATAGAATATTGTCTAAATTAATGAAACCTTTATAACTAAATTTTGTAATATAAAACAAAATAAAACAATAAGAAAATTCATTATTTTGATTAATTCTTTTGATTAAATGCTTATGAACTGTTGTGATTAAATGGTTATTTTATTACAATTTTGTTTTATAAAATTCACATGATTTTAATTTCTTCGACAACTTCACACACAAATATCACTCTCCTGAGAAGCTTACTACAATGATGAATATGGGCGTGACAATACCGAAGGACTCTATCTAGATCTACGTCTCATCCACAAATTAAATCCCTAAAAAGGCTATTATGTGTTTTTCATGAATAGGTTGGTTACATTTTGTTTTTTCTTACAAATATTACCATTAAAATCCCTATAAAAATAATCCCTGTGACCGAAGATGTTGTAATCTTCAAATATCAAAGCTGGATCTACTCTTGTGTTAGATCCCTATCAAGTCTTTCTTGACCCAACTCTTGTTCTCTTCCGATCCTGTTGCTATTAGAGTATCTAATCAAAGGCTATGGGTCTTTAATTTATTCTTTACTTCCTTTTTTATTTTTATAAGGCGATGATAATTGAAAGGTTTTTCATCTTAAACAACAAGAGAGGAAAATATCACACCATTCACACTAAAATAATGTTTTTATTTGTAGTAAAGTTATGCTTTACATTATTATGTATACCTTAAAAGCAGTTTTAAATGCTAATAATATCCAAAAATTTAAATGAATGAAGAAATATGAGGATATAAAATGAAATGCAAAATACGCGAATAAGTTCTCAGCAAAAGTTTCACTTGTAAAATTAAAATCAAATAACTTTTCTTCTAAATTTGTAATGGATATTTTTGCTGGAAAGGCATACTTAATATTTTTTGGGACTTAAAAGGTCCAATTTTCTGTGACCACCTGGAAACTCAGCGTACTGTTAATGGAGAGTACTACAGGGAAGAACTGGAAGCAAAAGTTAAGCCAGCAATTCTGAGTAAGAGACGAGGTTTGCAGAGTAAGGGATTGCTTTTTCTCCAAGACAATGCTCACCCACACAAAGCTTATGAAACACTGGAAACTATTGAAAGGAACTAAAGGAACCAAACTGATCCAAGTAACTTATAAGTAGGCCTAGTTATTAAAAAAAAATTATGTTTCAAAAATGTTCTAAATGTTGACTACATAGCTATCGACCTGTATTTACCAACATTTTCTTGTTTTAAATGACAAAAATATACTCAATGTTGATCATGGATAAAGTATCCTACAAGTAGCTCCACTGTTCATACTTCTAAGATGTGGTATGCCCAGGATTGATAACGGATAATAATGTTGTTTTTTTACTAATATACAGCTTTAGGCTTATACAATACTTTAACATCTATAGCCTATTATTTTGTTAACATCAAATTCATAACTATTATAGGCTTCATCCATATAGGCCTACTATTAACCTTGCTAAACGTTTCGTACATTTATTGAAGTTAATATTTTGCATTTGTTTTTTACCCTGACAGGTTTGGCCAGGTAGCTATATATATATATATATATATATATATATATATATATATATATATAAACCACCCGGCCAAACCTTTCATATGTTTATTGAAGTTAATAATTTGAAATTAGATCACGGATAAAATCTGTATCCGTATATTATACATTGAAATATCTTTAATAACATGAGACGTAAAAGTAAACATTTGTCATTATGTCTAACAAGTCTAACCTATAAATACGTTAGATTTGATAGTTTTTTATTGTGATTTTTCAGTGAAAAATAATGATCGGCGAAAGGAAAACATTATTTATTCTTATGAGGTAAGGTATGTAGTAGACAATAAAATCGCAAAAATATGGCACCACCTTAAAGTAAACATTTACCACAAAGAGTTATTATTTCGTTTATGATAGTTATCTCATTTTCACCCATTTTTCAATCATTTCTGTTAGTGAGTTATCACTGACATTAGGTACTATAAAGAAATTGATAACTAGGTCTAATCTTTAGAAGTCAGAAGAGACACAAATTAAGAAAATTATAGCCCAATTGCTGAATTGGGCTACCAATTATTTAGGTTCCTCTTTGTAAGATTTTGTCTAGACCTACAAAAATAATACTTACAAGTTTAAAATATAAAAAGGAAGAAGAACATTTTGACTTCATTAGTTATTAGGAACGTAATAAAATTATTTTTGAACTTCTTCAATTAGTAAGCTAGGGCTTACAAACATTGTTACACAGTACCGGTAAGTAAAACAATTATTATAAAAACAAGTATATGAATCGTGTGGTAAACGTAGGGTACACAAATAATAAATTAAGAACATAGGCCTAGGTGGAACAACATAACGAATAAATATAAATTCAAGAACTTTATAAACAATTTAAAATAACCTAAAAATAACGTATCAAAACATAGTTCATGCAATGCAAAATCATTCCAATCTGCACTCACCAAATTTTTAATATTGACAGTTTATTAGAAACTTTCACAAACTATTCTTCTCTAAGTCGATTATTTAAATTTGTTTTTGAAACTTAAACTAAACTTCAGAACAAACAGTAACTTTCAAAAATGCCCAATATCTAATCTTATAGGTCACGTGATAAGATAACTTTTGGGAGTAGCGTGGGGTATTATTAGAACTTAGAACTTAGAAGAACGGAACGGAAATAGACAAACCCCGGAGAATCGTTAACTATTTTGAATGAAAATAAAAAATGAGACTAGATCAGAAATAATGTATTCAATGAACATAGTATGTATTAAGGGTTGTTTTATCAAAAACTTGAATTATGTCGAATTTCTTCAAAAGACTTGTCTAACTACTTGTAGTGAATATTATTTATTTATTTAATTATTTTTTTGAGAATTGGGTCGAGATAGCATTCTTAACTTGACATACTATGACTATTAGATAAGTGATCCTAGAGATATATCACTCATAGAGCGGTTGAGTCATAGAAATTTCTAGACATTTAAAAAAAATTCGTAGGATAGGCAGAAAATTTTCAAAAGACGAAGGGAGATTCGATTTTCCCAATAGTGTGAGATTCTTACCCACAACATACCACCTTCTTTCCTGTTAGTACCCCAATTGCGGAGCACAAGAAAACAGGAAAGATTTTGTATGTATCAGGCTGAGAAGCTTTTTCCATGATCACATCGAGATTGTAAATGTGGGAAAAGCAGAACGTTATCAGTTCTATCGGTCATAAACTCTTATAACATATTTTTTAACGACTAACATACTAATGTCTAATATATTCTACTATATAAGCAGTCGTCTCCCTACATAATAATACAAAATTGGAAAATATTACTGCAACTTTAAAATTTATTGGTATACTGTACTCCTAAATAACATGGCTTTGGGTGAAGTATTTGAGGTTGTTAAGTACTATTGCTATTGAGTGTCGGGTCGCTGTTTCAAATGGTATAAAATTATTTGGTGGGCATTTCAATGATTCGACTTTACAATCGATTTGGCAATTGAATTTGATCGTGTGTCTTCGGTTTCGTAAATGAGTCGAAGGACTAGAGGCAGAAATTGTTCTGGCCTTTAAAGTGCACTTTCAATTAATTATATAATGAAATCCAGATACAATATTCAGTACAATAGAAATACAAAATAAATATTGTGACTAATATTCATGACATTTTCTCCTCTTTGTATAAGTTTTTAAATAATTATATTACAATTGAGGCTTATAAAATGTTACAAAAACAATAAGTGGATTTTGTTCGTAAACGATCGTAAATTTCCGGAAATAAACTTTATAAATTAGAATAAAGTGTACCTTTAGTGTTAAATTTCATACCGGATGTCCAATACTCGCCCCCCAGGATCCCAGCTGTTCTTTATAAAATAGTGTCAAATGTCAAAAATCAAATTCCGTCAATTCAGTGTGCGTGTAAGCTGTGAGTGAGGTGAAAGTATTGGAGCTGAAGTCTGGCTTGTGGTAGCTAGAAAGGAGCGAAATTAGAATAATTATACATTTTTAACATCAGCTATTGATAATCAATCAACTCGTTTAAGACTAAACTTATAAAGGCTTTAAGAATACTGACTTGTTTTTTAAGAAGATTAAATTTTTTATTGATGCTGACTTGAAAGTACACTTTATAACAGGCGCGTTTTGTCTAACCTAGCTAATTATAAAATGAATAAGACACGGCCAAAAAGATACGATTTATATTTTTCTATTGTTTTACTTATAATTTATGTTCACCATTCTTTTACATTCGATGAATTTACAGATGATTTTGGAGATGTTATATTTGCAAATGTTGTAAGTATTGAACTGCAATTACTAATATAGGCCTAATGTAAATTTTGTGGAATGATGTACTTTTTGAGATTTTTCCTTGAACCTGCCAAATAAATTAAACTAATTTCGAATTGTAAAAATACCGATTTTATGCGAACAATCTAAAATTTCTTGGTAGGTAACATGACAAGTAAGTTAACCTTATTGCCTACAATATATTCTGTGGTAAATATTTACTGTAAGGTAACTTGTAAATATCGGAGTTTTTTTTAAATGTCTACTACATACCTTACTTCTTAAGAATTAAAAATTGTTTCCTTGAGCAGATCACTATTTTTCACTGAAAAATCACAATCTAAAAACTATGAAATCGATGGGTTTATATGTTACATGTAATGGTAAGGCATATAAGGAATGAGAATATCGATGCATCGCATTACACAATGAATAAGCTAGATCGCTATTTCATGTCATGATAGGTTTGGCCAGGTGGCTATATATATTTGGCCAGGTGGCTATATATATATATGTATATAATCATCAGGCTAAACTTTTTGTATGTATTGAACTTAATAATTTACTTACTTTGCGATACGGTATAATTATATATTATAATATATATAAAACCAACTGGCCAAACCTTTCGTAAGTTTATTGAAATTAGATTATTAATATGGAGGATTCACAGCATATCGCGTGATCTGTGAAGACGGATATATATAGAGTGAAATATCTTTAGTAACATATGAGACGTAAATGTGAACATTTGCCATTATGTCTAACCTATAAATACCTCGTATTTGATACTTTTTAGATTGTGATTTTTCAGTGAAAAAAAGTGATCTGCACAAGGAAAGCATTATTTATTCGTAAGAAGGAATATGTAGTACATGTTAAAAAAAACTGAAAATTACGAGTTACCTTACAGTAAACATTTACCTTTCCTGTCTATAAAAAATATTTGTTAGGCTGTCGCTACAGGTATGACAACTGAACCCATTCTCTGTTATACACATACAAAATCAATTGTATGTGTATATATATATATATATATATATTGTTGACTTAATCAAAAAATAAATAATTTATATATTAAGTACATAATTACAACAATTATACAACAAATCTTACATATATGACAAATTAGTAATGGTTATATATATGATATAGGCATGCCGCAGAGGTAATGCTTTGATTTGAAAAGCTCACGACGTTGAGACGATTTAGCAGTGACTTTATTTAATATTAAGGCTACCACATAATAAATTTTACTACAATCATTATTATTGTATTATTAATATTACTGATTAATTATGTGCATCTTTTGTAAAACACACTTGAAGAATTTTCAAAATGGCTGAAATTTCTGTCACCACTTGCACGCAATATTATCTAAGTAAATTCGAATAAGTAAATAGCTGTTGTCTGGATAGTTCTATTTGATGGATGAGTTTATCTGCCAGAAATGTTTTAAGTAATCTGAGTAGAGATGATCTCCTTCCGCGACTTAGCAGAGGCAGTTATCATCACATTTTATGTTTTCTGATATATTGTTGTGTTATTTACCAAATATTTTAAGTTAAAAATTATTTATTAAAACTGGTTGTAAATAATTTTTTTTAATGTGCGACTGCTTTTAATTTTGTCATTGCCAAGTCCTCTCAATTTAAAAATCTGCCTTATTTTAAATGTTAAATTTTATTTTATTGAATTTGTTTAAGAGGATATTTATTTATTGTGTTTTATATTTGTCGATGACTCAATAGAGTGTGTTGATTATTTTGTCCTATTATTGTTTAAAATTACTTATCTTATGGAATTTTGTATTGTTTAAAGATTAAATGAAATGTTTATTTATTGTTTTTTTACACAATAGAGTAGTAATTTCGTAAAATTATATAGAATATATTCAATTTGAAAAAAAAAAAAATCGTAATTTCATTTAAATCATTGTTCTATAATTACTAAATCAATTATTCTTAAATTTTATAACAATAATTAGAAATCACGGAGATTTATAGTGTGTGGAAGTGTAAATGTATTGGATAAATTTATAAATATTATAATTTCCACTCGGCTAATATTAATAAGTTTATACTAGTTATAATTATATACATTCTTAATTATATATTGATTATAGATCATTATTTGTTAGTGTCACTGTAACAAATGGTACATGTATAAAATGAAATGAAATATTAAATGATAAGATCATATTATTTTTGTATTTTGCTAGAGTTCTTTAGCTTTAAATTGAGATAATATCTTTTCTGAATAAGTGGCACAAAAACATTGCACAGACTTATCACTTACCCATCCCTGAAACCAAATAAAAAAAAACCAAAACTAATTGTCATAAAAAATTAGATCACTAGTTATGAATTAAAAAATAAAGTTGAAAATGAATCACAGACACGTCTTTGAAGAAATACTGATCAATTTAAATAATAGTTTAAATTGAGGTCCTAAACTTGCTTCACATGTACCATGAACATAAAAAACGTCCTTGATACTGGTCAAAGTTGATTTTTGTTTTTGCCAATTATTCCTAATCTGCAATATTTTTTTACTTGTAATTTTGCACGAGGGTTTGCATTGGTAATCTGTACATTTCACTAAAATTTGAACAAAATTAATAGAGGCAATTTTGAGAAATTACTTGTTTTATAAAATAGCCCAGCGGCTATTTTTTTTGTTTTTTTATCGATAATTCACTAATAGTATTTTGAAGAGATAGCGATTAGTATGTTTTGTTTAGGTTTATAGAGGCTACACTTAAAATCGTTCAAGCCAATTTTGAGAAATTGTAATTTTGTGGTTTTTCTTATGTAGCTAAGACCAAATTTCGAGTTATTGGAAAAAAAAAGTCCTGAGATATGACCAAATATGCCCACATATAAAATGCAATTAAAATTGGTACATGTTTTAGCTGTAGAGCACTATATATACGACACACAGTCATCTCTACAAAAACTACCCTTTTGGAGTCATGGTACAATAAAATGGACATCGATATTTTTTTTTTTACCCATGACATAAATTTCTTTATATTTACATTTATGTGAGGAAGTAAGAAAATATATTTTTTTAATATCTTTATTTCACACTATTGTTTTAACATTTTATTCTAGAGAAAAAAAGCATAGCCTACATCTGATTAGGTTTTTATAATATTTCAATTACCTAAAAGTGCAAATAACTGTAGTTGCACATTAAATTCTAAATTTATTATAACATTTTTTTATAAAGGACAGTAATTTTTCTTCAATCATTAAATTTAATGTTCATTTTTGGTGTCCAAGTCACTATTAGAATATAATATTTAGTAATATAAGAAAATATATTATATTCTTAAGTCTTGGGACTTTTTTTGCCTTAGTTAACCGTGTTTTAGTCGGAACTCTATTTTCAGTAATCGTTCGATAGAGGTAGTTAAAACATTAATACAATTACATGTAACATAACACAAAACTATAGACACATTATTTTGTTTATTTATTATTAAAGGTTTAATGACCTCTATCAAGCAATTACTGAAGATGGAGTTCCGACTCTGAAACGCGTCTAACTAAGCGAAAAGAAGTCATAAGACGGAACCAAATAAGGTTATAGTTTCTTATATTTCTAAATATTATATTAAATTTAATGTTATTGTTGGAGCTAAATCAATGTAACAAAGAAATGTAAAAATATTTTACTGAGATTTGAATGTGGTGTATGCACCTCCACTGACACATTGGTATGACAGCGGTAAGACAAGTCTGGTATAGTATGAATTGCATTTTATTTGTTTTCTCTCATACTTGTACTTGTTTGTTGAAATTTATAATTAAATTTAAATACTGAAAATGAAGGAGTAAAAACTGGTAATTGAAAAGATTTAAGTGATTATTCTGTTATAAACTTAAAATAAATTTGATTCTATTTACTTCATTAATAAAAAATTGAAATCACGGCTCAATAATTGCAACTCCCCCTAGACACCAGCCTGCAAGAATTACAAATGTTAACGAACTGTATCTTTCTGAATTTATAACTGTAGTAGGCTTATATTTTCAAATCAATATTTATTTTGTTAGAATAGCAAGAACCACTATTATCTATAATCCTCCAGTTCTTATCTAATCCTAAAACGCTTTATCTCTTTCCCCCCATGATAGCTTCTTCCTTTATAACCAGTATCCATCCTATTGGATTGTCTCTATTATTTAGTCCATGAGTTTTAAAATATTTAGGCTAAAATAAAATCATAATCATTGTATAATACTGTGTACTATAATAGCCTCTTCCATCTGGCTAAATTACAGTATTAGTACAGTAGGGTAATGACATTTTCTCACATATATGTAGGACCTATACAAGGAATGATGCGGGAGTTTTTCATGAAAATTTAAATTTTAATGTCTCCTGAGACACATAGTTTTTGAAATGATGTTTCTCACCCTTACAGTTCGTTGTGGGAGGATGAATTTTGTACATGGCCACATTTAGGTCACATCTCGAGTAATATTATCTTCTTTTTGAATGACTTAAAATTTTGTAGAACCTGAAGTATGATACAAAATTTTGTTTTCTCAAGTTTTATTGAACAAAACACGCCGTTAGGGATGACAGTAAATTGCCAGGGCAAAAATCACAGCTTTGACACACCGAAGAGATTGGTTGTGATAAAACAAAATTAAAATTTTTAAAGAAAGCAAAACTATTTTTTAACGTATAAATCTGGTCTGGAATTGGACAGTTGTGGAACTAAAACTGTAAAAAAATCATGCAATTGCTACATTGAGACTGGAAACTGGACATGATTGCTTCTTGCAGACCATCTGTACAAACTAAAATCTTATTAATTTTTCTGTTAGATGTAGTTACTGGGAATTTAAAGCTTGGGGAATATTTCCAAAATTCATAAATTTTCGGTAATTTTTGATTATTTATTGTATTATACAAAATTTACTTAGTAACTTAATTAATTTTGGACTAAATTACCTTATTATGATTTTAAAAAAAAAGAAAATGTTTAGTCATATTATTAATGGTTTAACAAATCAAATAATTTTTTTTTTATCATATTGGGTCTAACAAAAATAAACAAATAATATTATTAGTATTTTCTTAAAAGCAAAACCATATTCATCGTAATTTTTTATGTTTATGATTTCAGTACTAATTGTTTAAGTTTAATGTTCGTTTACAATAATGACAAAAATATTTTTTAAACATAAACTTAGCTAAAAATAAACGAAAATGAGAATACATAGGAATATACTAAAATACATCTGTCCAGCAAGAGGTTCATTTTAGTATTTTATAAATTACTTGTGTCTGTTAATTTCTTTTAAACGCACATCGATATAGGATAAATCTTCACATTCGTAAAAATAACCTGGCCCAGTTTTGAGACATTTGATTTTATGTAGCAAGCAACATCTTTAATTTTTTTACCAATAATTCGTAATTTGAAATTTTGGGTAGAAAATAATTTTTCATTTGTGCGTAGGTTTTTCTGAGAAAATCTGCAATATTTTTCTATTCTCAGTTTATTTACAAAAGAAAAAATATGTGTATGTGTTACCAAGTCCTTATCTTAATTTTGCTAGTTTTTAATAAATAATAACCATTAAATTATAATTTAACTAATTTATATTATGGTATATTTTCAATTCAAATATAAAAGCTTCAAATAATCATTATTTAAAAAAAAGAGTAATGTATTACAATAAATTAAATCTCAGCCTTATAATTGATTACAGAATAGATTAGTGAATAATTTATTGGTCACATACATTATCACATGACCTAATAATCATCATTACGTGAGATATAATCATGACATTGATTTAATGAAAACATGACTCTGTTAAACAAACACTAGTTGGGTCTGATAAGTTTATCAAAGTGTTTATTGAACACGAAGGAGTAAATATGTCTGAAATAGCATACAGTAAGTTGTTGTTTGAAGAATATAAACAGCAATTAAATATATAGAAGATATTCCATGTAGCCATGTTGTTATTTTTATACTTCATTGAACAAATGTTTACAAGGTAGATTGGATTAAAATACAGATAGGGATGTTCTGCCACTGAATCATAAAATTCTTGTTAATTTAAAAATAAATTTAAGCTCACTGGTTAATACTTATCATTCTAACGAATCATTCTAAAGGACTCTAATTATTTTTCTTCATTGTTTAAAGGTGAAACATTTTTCAGTCATCATCGCCTTAAAAATAAGGAGAAGAAAAGCATAGAATAGAGACTCCCTAGCCCTTGAATATTATAATACCATCAGGGTCAGGAGAGAACAAGAGTTGGTTAAAATAGACCTGATAGGAAAGGGGGAAAAGGATTACTTAACCCAAGACTAGATGATGATCTAGTTAGGTTGCTTCAGAATCGCCATACCCCATGCCCCATACTATAAGTCAAATCTTAATTAATAAACTATATTCATTTGAGTTCAATAACTAGGATTTTACCTGTCTGGGGTGTGTGATTTCAAAGCTGCTTTCTTCATTACCAATGTTTGTGAAAACGTTCACCATTTTCTGCACTATGAACATTTGAAATAAAATTAGTTCCATTCCAATAGACATGCTTATTTATTCAGTTTTTTAAATTATGCAGTATTCCGCATACATACAACGTCAAATTGTCTGAAAAAATAAATGATATTAAAATTTAGTTAATTTTATTTTTTAAATTCTATTTATATTAACACAATAATAACTTGGAACTAAAATTAAACCTTTGATGTCTTTTATCAAACATTATTTTCAATGAAAAATACTGCGAAGCTAGCCATTCTTAGATGAAACATTAATAAGATTTTATCAGACCATTTGCAATATGCAAACAGGAAATGTGAATAAAATCTGAAGAGTTGTAGGTATTGACTTGAATGACTATGGGCTTCATAGAAGATAAGCAAGTGATCCAAATTTCCTTAGAGTAAAACTTTTCTTTTCGCCACTCAAGTTTTTAAAAATTTTATGAAGGTCTTTTTAGTTTTCATAGAGCTCCATTGTATATTTTACTTATCTGTTTTTTTTTTTTACTTGTTTAGAAAATATCGACATTGAAAGAAAGCCAAAGTGTTTCTCTAATTCATCTTTTAACAACAATTAGCAATTTCTACTACAATTGTATGTAGAATTTCTATACTAGAATTTTGAAATTTGTATAACAAGCTGTCCGTTCATCATCTGACATGACATAATTTTTGTGAACTCTCCTATTTACTACCACACTCTAATTATTACACAAATGTTCAGTGCATGAAATAAATTTAGCACAGATTTCATTATCCAAGTTTGTGATTTATTTTAACTAAAGTTTTCAGCTTATAGGAGAGGTTTGAATACATTCTATAGAGTTCAAATATTTTTGAAATCGATCAATAAAAGTGATTATGTTTGATCAGAAGAATCAAATAACTACAAAGTCTACCTTTTGATGTCATTTAGAATTAAGGGTGACTGTATGTCTAGGAGTGAGTCATTCTATGACATATCATTCCAAGGACAGCAATCTTTGGTTCATTGTCTAGAAGTGAGTCATTCTATGACATATCATTCCAAGGACAGCAATCTGGTTCATTGTCTAGAAGTGAGTCATTCTATGACATATCATTCCAAGGACAGCAGTTGTTGGTTCATTGTCTAGAAGTGAGTCATTCTATGACATATCATTCCAAGGACAGCAGTCGTTGGTTCATTGTCTAGAAGTGAGTCATTCTATGACATATCATTCCAAGGACAGCAGTCGTTGGTTCATTGTCTAGAAGTGAGTCATTCTATGACATATCATTCCAAGGACAGCAGTCGTTGGTTCATTGTCTAGAAATGAGTCATTCTATGACATATCATTCCAAGGACAGCAGTCGTTGGTTCATTGTCTAGAAGTGAGTTATTCTATGACATATCATTCCAAGGACAGCAGTCGTTGGTTCATTGTCTAGAAGTGAGTCATTCTATGACATATCATTCCAAGGACAGCAGTCGTTGGTTCATTGTCTAGAAGTGAGTCATTCTATGACATATCATTCCAAGGACAGCAATCGTTGGTTCATTGTCTAGAGGTGACATACTTTACAAAAGTCAGCATCTGCAGCATAAATTCATTGTTTTCTACATTTATTGTACCCATTCATTTAAATTTTTTTGACATACTATTTCTTTAGCTTTCAGATTGATTAAAAAATTGTATTAACATTGAAAACTAAGTATTTTTTCCCCCTAATTTTTATATTCTGTCTTCATCCCAGGTTGCCCAGGCACAGTTGTACTACTCACTCTTTTTTCTATCTACATCATTGAGTAGATGTGTGTGAAGATAATCAACATTGAAATCATATTCACGTTGTTCAAAAGAAGACAACACAAGAAGTTATAACTTTTTTTCAAAATTTAAAATCATATATAAAGTTGTTCAAAAAGTATCTGATCTAAATTTTTTTCAGCAAAAACAAATTAAACATGGGGAGGTGACCTCCAGTGGGAATATCAAGGGTACTGTCATGTGCATGGATTCATTTATCCCACTCAATTGATGGCAACCAGAATGTGGGGGGGGGGTAGTATACTCAATACCCGTTGTATTTTATTTTCAGCAAAATGATGGAATTATTGAAAATGCAGCAGTATGACATTAAACTGTGAATTATGTGTGGCACTACTCAAATGGAAACCATTCAGAAGGTTCTGCAGAATTTTGGATACAATGACATAGGCATTACACAAATTAAGGTTGTGATAAAACTGTTTCAAAAATGACCATATGTTGGCTTTAACAAGGAAAATGCTGAGGTAATTGACTAAACGCCCATTGGTCATGAATCTTTGTCATCCTTTAGTATTTGAACAAGAATTTGATTTTACAAAGAATGTCCTCGAAATTTGTTTATGAAGTAGAGAAAACTCTGTCTGGAAGTCACACAGGACACGCTGAACTCTGGTGACTCTGACTTCGATAGTCAGTGGTGATGAATCGTGGTTTATGGATATATCCTAGAAATCAAGGCTCATCACAATTAGAAACATTAAACATCCCCAAGACAAAAAAAAACAATGGTAGGTGCACAGGATGGTCAAAGTATGTTGACCATTTTCTTTCATACCTGTATAGTGAAAGAATATCCACTAATACATGTTACTAATACTAATAACGTCACTATTACGTATCGCAAGACCAAAAACATTACCAAACAATACTCCTGGCCCTCCATTGTTTTTATGAAGCCATGCAGCACAAGAGATGAGACCTGTGGACAGCTGGAACTTAGTAGGTTCATCAGGACAGTGCACTATTTCAGTTTCTTAGCCAAACAGCATATTCTCCCAACATTTTATTATTATTATTATTTTTTTTTTATTATTACAACTAAGTACAAACCCATCTAGTAATTTACATTTAATAATATATACACTTTGAGGGAAAATAACCCATTGGTCATTACTCCCTTAATGTCCAAAGTCCATTAAGTCTAATGGTTTTATTCGTTTCAGTCTTCTAATTAAACCAGTTGTATCTATCAAACTGCGTATCTCCGGATGCTTATGTTGCTCAATGCGATGTCTGTGCTTGCTTTTTTATTTCTTCTCTAACCGTATCTATTTTCAAATCTCTATGCAAGTGTTCTCCCTACATGGTACCTTGATTTTTACTGTTCTCCAATCTAAAAATGCTGCTGAAAGAATCTTGCTTTATTTGGAAAATGATAATTCAGTGAATAATGACTTCACTTCCACACTAACAGGGTAACTCCTAGTAACTGATGGTCTTTACAGGTGGACTAAATTCAAAATATTGATGATTTATCCTCTGAAGTTTCATTTGTTTTTGGGAAAAATTGAGGTCATACTTACTTATTAACACTACTCATTTTTATTTTTTCTTATTTTATGTTTAACAATATCTATATAATAGTGATTAGTCTACATTTTACTACTTAGATACCATTATACCTAACAATATTCATTGATTAAAATCAATAGCTTCCTTGCTCTGTTCAGAATTTAAAAGAAAGGAAGGTATTACCTCATGATAATTTACTGGGTTTTACTTATTACTTCAATTACTATCTTAAAGATATTTAGGGTTAATTTATGTTTTTCTTTTTCATTATCGAAGCTATTCAGACATGGAGACAGAACTCCGATAGATCCGTATCCTACTGATCCATACAAGAATATTTCATTTTGGCCTGAAGGATATGGGCAACTGACAAATGTAAGTACATTATTATTATTAACATTTACAGTATCTTAATTTTAATTTTTATAAATAAGATTATATACAGAATTTGTTGAATTACCTGTAGTCTGTAGACATAGTAATTATGTTATACCATGTGTCCTAAAAGTCCCACCCCCCTCTTATTATTTTTTTTATTAATGGAAATTGACAGATTTGCTTTTGGGGAAAGTTTAGATAACCAAAGGAGGAGTTTTTTGAAGTATCAAAATTTTCAACCCTTACCCCCAAAATGGGGTAGTTTGGGTTTAAGTCAAGAATTTTAAATAGCAACCCCTATTGAGTGATACCTTATTTTAAAGGTATTTTAAAAATAAGAATAATGGCGCAAACTAGAGGTCTCTATATTCATCCTACCCAACATAGCGACCAATCGAATTGTAAATCTTACGTTAATAAGTTTTATTCCAAATTACAGAAAACAAGCTGAAATTTTGCATTTTGTAAACGTAATTCTAATTGGGAGTTAACAGTTGTTGAAGAAACTGTCATTTAGCAATGCTAAATAAAGTAAGTCCGAAGGTCTGTGTACTCACTTTTGAGACATGATAAACATGATTAAACTTAATATAAGGGTTGAACAACAATGAGGGTAGTTAACATCTTATCTCTGGTGAAAGTCAAGTATTTGGGAATAAAGAGGCCTACTGCAGGCTTAACCATCTTATTGTGGGGCTGTTAGTCAAGAGTGCAACATTCTGACAAGTTATTCTTGCTAGTGAATAAGTTATTTTTGTTGTGATTTTTTTAATAATGGTTCGGTCAAATGAAGACAAAGTGGAGATGATTATGCTTTACGGTAAGGGTTGAAAATTTTGATACTTTAAAAAACTCCTCCTTTGGTTATCTAAACTTTCCCCAAAGCAAATCTGTCTATTTCCATTATTAAAAAAAAATAAGGGGGGGACTTTTAGGACACATGGTATAATAATAAATGTGTTATTACTAGGAATCAGGATTCTGATATAATTCTATTTTTTTTTTTTTTTTGTATTGGTAACTGGGGCTACTGAAAGTTAAAAGTTTGTATATTTTACTATTTTTTTCAAATAGTAAAACCCTTGGCCTACTCCACCATCAGTCATGGTCCTGAGCATGAGTAACACTCAGCTTTAGGTGTCTGATGTGACCACTGCCACTGACCTACCGTTATCTCCTAGCTCTTCCTCTAAACCGCTTCCCTCCTGCTCTCCCTCTGTTCAAATTTTTGGTTTTTCTACATTATTCATTCTCAGAACATACCTAAATTATTTTAACCTTGATGAACGAGCCAAGACTTAAACCTTCGTAGTCTCCATACAATTCTCTATTATTTCTGCGATGTCCGTTTCATTCTCATATATCGGCCCTACAATTCCCCTCTCATATCTACACAATAGAGATTTGTTGCCATTATACTAAGTATTTAGGTTTCATTCTCGTACGTCACTACAGATCTGATAAGGGTTTTGTAAATTTTAAACTTAATTTTATGACTAATTAACCTATTTTTATTACTTTGAGCAAGGGAAAATATGATCTGTTTCTGGCTGATATGCTTTTCTTTACTTCCATTACTTCATGCAGACTTCATTAATTGGAGAGCCGAAGATAACAAAAGCTAGTGACTGCTTCAAAACAATAATCTCAGAAATTTGCTGGTGATGTGCTTGTCTTATCCTACCACATTGGTCTACTCCAGCAGCATTAACAATATAGAATAAAATCCTTCCACAATATCCAACTGTTAATTCATCTCATCTTTTGAATGGCCAAGATGTCTACTTTTAATTTTTGCTCTTCTGTTCTTAGTTCTTCACAACTTCTTGCTTTGTAAAGCATTTATACATTCCAGGAATCAATTTTACACAACTTTTTTCGTGAGCCTTATCGTTTTCTTAAATCAGTGTGAAATCCGAGGTTAGGTAGTTTAGCATGTGTAACAGATTTTTTTTTATATGGAAGAAGTATCAAATCATTGCCCAACATTGGAGGACCAGGCATTTTTTCAGGCTGTTCTTCCCTTATAGATTTGCCCTCGTTTCAGCTAATCTCTGTTTGTTAGAGCTCTCTCTGTTTGGTTGAAGTAGGGTTCGTTACTACCCATAGTAAATGGTTACATACATACATGGGTAACTGGGGCTACTTAAAGTGATAGTAAATTTATTAATACTGAAGGGTAAAAATTTGTACATTTTACTATATAATTATACAGTTATGATATTGTGACTGGATTGGTAAGTTAATACTTTTTGTTCACTGCTGAAAAACATATCAATTTTTTGGTTTATAAACTTTTATTAATCTATACTGGTACATTAATTGAAATTGCAATCCTTTCTTGAAAATCAGTTTATGTAACAATTTTCTTAAACATTAGTATTTACTTTAGTGTATATAAAATTTTTTTAAAAAATTATCCGACCTGAATTTTTCTCCTGAAGAACAAATTAATAACAGGAGACTACCTTTGTGCAAAGATCTTGTACATTTTTCTCCACCCGCAGAGAGTGTCAGTCGCTCGCAGTCAATCTGTAAGTTGGGATTTTCGGATTTTCATTTGACTTAAAATAGACTCCCTTTTCAAAACATTTTTAGCTTGCAGGACAGTCAAAAAATTAATGAGCTATGTCGGAGAGTGGGGACCCCGATATACCACAAAAGTACTGTGTTCAACCAAGAATTTCCGAATAAGATGTGATGAATGATGGTGCTTTATACATGATGCAGCTGCCAAATTCCCGTTTTACACAAGTCTAGTCTCCCCCCTCCCCAATGAAAATAGAGAACCTTGCTTTGATGGTGCTGTGTAAAAGCCATTATTTTTTTTTGGTCTCGGAGATGTTGAATGTTTCCACTACAGTAACTGTAACTTGATTTCTGGGTTGTATCCTTAAAGCATGACACATCATAAGTAATCCAGTGTTTAGGAAGTGGGGGGGGGGGTGTCACCATTTCCTGAGTTCAGTATGTCCTGTGAGATTTCCAGACAGTCTTGTTTGCTCCATCATTAGCAGCTTCAGCATGAGTGTTGTGAATATGCTCTTTAAGAACAAATCCTTGTTCAAAATGTAATGTACTGAACTAGTGTTTCTCCCCAAGTTATATTTAGTTCTTGGATGACGACATGAATGATTGGATTGGTTAATTAGTTCATCATTTTGGCTTGTTCAGGGGTAACCAGAATTCAAGTTGTTTATTGATCTACAGCCATCTTTGAAATGGTTGTACCAACTCCTTAACTTGTCAAAAACCTGTTAAATTGAATGGTTTCCACTTAGGTGTTGCCAAGCTTAATGTTTGGTGCAATACTCGAGTCATTCTGTTATTAAAATTGACTATTCAATAGAACTGAATACACTCTCACTTATGGCTGACTGCCAGTGACTGATGCTCTCTCCAAGTGGAAAAAAATCATGAATGCACCTTCCATTTTTCTATGCTTCATAGGTACCATCTATACTCCATTTGTTTCCGTGTAAAAAATTCAAGTTGGGTAGTTACGTCTTATTACGTGACTCCAATATCATGATTCATAATGTTGTGAACTGACGTTTTGTCCTGAACCTTTATTTACTTTTTTATGATAAATTTACCTCTTACTTCTGAATTTAAAGTATATATTTTATAGTCATTTCCAAAATTCACACTGGAATAATACATTAAAACAATTTTTTTTTCATTGTTTTTAAACAATATGTTATGTCCAATTATTATTTTAAAAAAAAATCCCTTGTATAAATGTGAAAAACCTCCTGGTCATCGTCGCTTTGTAAAAAAGGATGAAAAGAACATATACAGTAAAGTTTAAACTATCTAAAAACAGACTGTCGATTACTCAGTTTGTATAAGGCTTATTTTGAATGTTTTTAGTCAAAAATTAAAACTCCATTTTACTCATGACCGACATATTGTAAATTCTAATTATGTGGAGAAAATCATAATGATTTGTAAAGTTGAATAGTTTTCGAAGTTCATTGTTTATTACATTTGATTTCAACTCTGTCAATATATAGCTCTGTTCGAATAATTTTAATGTAATTCTATTAATAAAAGAGTTTTTCTTTTAAATTAATTATTTTTTTTGAGATCTATTTATATTTTTTTTATGCCCTTAATCGTTTTTGAGATATGACTTGTTCTTAATAAATAATTAGTCTAACAGAGTTATTTAGTGACTGTGTATGTTTTAATAATATATTTTGTAAGAACACTTTTCAAGCATTTTTTAAATCACTATAATGATTAAGCATGTTGGTAAAACTAATAAAGATGAAAAGTTATCTCAAAATGAGGAGAGGGAGGATCTTCTCGCGACTCATAATAGACCATTAAAGTAAAATTGGCCCTTAGATGTTAGAAGAATATGTATCCCTTGATGTATACTTTTAAACTGTTGAGGAGATTCTAACAAAATATTATATTTCAGAATTTCTCTCTTTGTTTTTGAAATTTTTCTCTTTTTCTTGTATCTTTCTGTTGATGAATTTTTAAAATATATTATATCTAAATTGATAGTTTACAGTACAAATCATATCTGTAAGCTACTTCTAAAATAAAATCGTCTGTTAAAACAATTGGATGTTTTCCATTAATTCTCTAACACTATATTTTTTGGTAATTCACCACGACTGGTTCTTTATTTACTGTGGTTCTTTATTTAACTGAGAAATGTGTAACAACATTTATTTGTTCAAATAGATATTCAGATCTATAATGTTTTCACCACATATATTCTGTTAGTTAACTGTTGAACGTAGGACAGAAAGTACTCCATTGCCTTTTGTTACGAGATTTTACTGTGCACCAAGTACTCTCGAAGGTGTTTGAGTGAGCCAAAGTAACAGGATCAACAAAATTAACAGAATGGTTGACAGTCATATGCTGAAATTGTGCTTACAGCTCATGGTAGGAGCGCTATTCATCTATAATTATTGTTGTTCCTGGAGCAACATTTTTAATAGTAATGGACAACAGTGTGCAAGCTAATCTGTTAGGGACAGACACTAAATTCTTTAGTTTCCCTACAAATACCTCCTTAAACCCACCGATTTGGCAGTAACCTACCTCTGTTGTATTTCCTTTTTGTAAAACACTTTCATTGATTTCAACTGTAATATATGGCCCACCTATAACAACACTATTACTCTACAGCGTAAGTTTACAAACTTCGTGCATGTTCCAGTCGCGTGTTATATTGTGATCCATGTTGAGTTCGTCTTTACAAAATTTGATAGAGGTGTACTCCTTAGACCAGCAATAAATAAACAATATTATTGTTTTGTAATTTAGAAGAAATCCACTTAAAAAATTATCTGCAGATATAGGTTTGTACTGTCGGCACTCGTGTTTCGAGAAATTACAAAATCATTTTATGCTCATTGGTACACAATAGCGGATTTTGAAAAATCCCCTGTGTTTTTGCAAAAACCGCACAGCCCGTTTTTTACTATCACATTCATTAGCAATACTTAGCATATTCATTTCTGATTGTAACTAAACACCATGTCTGGAATGATCGCTTGAACATGTGGGACAGTTATCAGTAAGTGATAAGATATAAGTGTACCGAGTGTTAGGTGTCATTATGTAAGCGTATGCATTACAAATAAAAGTTATTTTCTAATTAAGTATTGTTAATTTTATTTACTAGGTTCTTGCCTTACGTCCCAACCTCAAAATGACCAACGTGTTTACCCGAAAAGGTGCTCTTTGGTAATTTTTTTAAACTCCTCTTAACTTTTTTTAAGAATATAAAATTTTATTTAACATTAGAGGAATTCAATACTATTAATTTTAAACAATTTGCATTTTGAAACAAGTCTTAATCTTAACATCTATACATCTGAAAATTATCAATCGTTCATTGTCATGTCTGGTTACTTTAATGACTACAGTACATAACTTACACACGATTTCATTTCGTTCATATGTTTAATTATTTAACTTGCTACCTTTATGAGTGCATGAAGCACCCTTTACTCTGTTCAATCATATCACACCCATTTCTTCTTTTAATTTTAAAAACAAAGCCTCGCCTCGAGGACAACTATCTCACACGTCCGATGATTGCATGCAACTCCCGCCCTCTCTTGTTATTTTAATTTTTATATTCCGAACCAATCACATTATAGGTTCGGGACCATGTCCTTTTATAGCATATCATGTGATGTTAAGTCTTTGTTTCACATGATAGCCATCTTTCCCGTTTACAATACAATAATTTAATTTCAATTTTGATTCATCATCATAAAAACACCTTTCTTTTTTTACCATTAAAAAAAAATTCTAAAGTCATTTTTTTTAAGAATTGTCTCTTTATTTCCGAATTTAACCATGTATACTACTTAATAATTATTACAATTACCAACTACAGATTATAATTGGTTGGAGATGTCCCATGCTTACAAAGATATAAGAATAAATGTACATACAATCATTCTTAGCAATGAACAATTTTTATGATGGTAGTGAATTAACATAGGTCTGGTTAGGTGATTATATATATACCACAGACCTTATTAGCAGTGGTAGTGAATTAATGGAAAAGATTCCAACTATTAATTGTACATAAATTATAATAATAATTTAAATGGTAAATGCATAGCCTCTTAAAACTATTTTACAATAATGAAATAATAATAGATAATTTTCAAAACCACCAACTAAACCCTCAAAAATCTATGCCTAAACTAATTATTCTTAAAAAACAACTAAAAGAACTATGGGGAAAAAGTTAGACATTTTTACAAAAACAAACATTTTCACCTTATGTAAGTATTATTTAAACTCTAAAAACGGTAGCTGTCCAGAGCATTTGTATCCATATTTCAGCCTACTATGTACTAATGAATAATAAACTGATTTTAATATGTGAAAAGGACACTGCTTCTTAAACAGGCAGAAAACTCTTAGAATTTGGTTTAATTTAATTTAAGTTTCTTAATGTCTGGCTTCCAAATGCATCCATAATTGATCATTATATCTAAATATTTTATCGATTCAATCTGCTAAATATCAACACATGCATGCTCTGACGCATTTCATATGACTATTCACACATTCTATACATTTATACCTAATACGAAAGTAATGATTTAGTCCTTTGTTAAGAGAAAAATATATGAATTTGGTTTTTTTTATACTAAAAACCATAAAATGCTTAGAAAACCACCATCTTATGGCACACATATCGCATTCCATAGCTATGTGTACATCATCCTAACAACTGTCGTTATCATCAACAACTTTGAATCTATTTATCACACATGGTTTTCACAAATGAATGGACACATCAGTTTAACTAAGATTTGGAACAACTGTATATGTACTTTTCTCTGTTTGAAGTTATTTGTTAATGATGGAAGTTCAATTTTTTATTATACATTTTTCGGACATTTGCCATCATTTGTGTGTTAAAAATCAAAACACGATGTTTCGGGAATAAGAATCAATTCCCGTTATCAAGTGACTAAATACTAAAGAAACATGAAACTAGAAACTAAGCCTATGTAAGAAGTAAAATTAAATAAGAATACCACCAACCTTAATATCTAAGCATGCATCTCAGAGCTAGAAACTGAGAAGTCAAAAAACACAATCACAGTAACACACAACTAACGTCAAATACGTGTTGTTGTATCAAAGATACAGCAACAAGTGACGTGGTCCAGAAGGCGTGACAAACTATTGGGGGAGTGGCCTATTGTTAGTTGTATTAAGCTTCCTAGCTCGAGAGCGGGTTATATATGTGTATATGTACTGCTAATATTGTTAATAGACACATTAAGGCCAGCAGCAGGCATAGATGGGCAGGACATGGGTATGACTAATGTCTTTTAAGTACATTGTTTTGGGAAAGACTTGATGGCAGTAAAAGATATTTAGGATGGCCCGGAAAATGTTGAAAGGATGATGTTATAGCAGACCAAGTGAAGTTGGTCATAAGTTGTTGGGAACTGAAATCCCAAGATCGCCTAAGATGGTCAGCAATAATAAAAATAGCTTAGACTCACAAAAAGTTTTAGAACCAAGGAAGAATAGGTTCTATAATACATAAGACAAGCAACACATTAGCTAATGATGTTTTTAACGATAGCAATATACAAAATTATCCGATTCTTAAAAATGTTATAGAAAAAGTTAATTGACTTATTTAGTAAAATTATATTTTTGAAAAGAGTAAGTTAGTACTTAATGGTATAGTTGTTGAGGGACTTATAAGAATTTAAAAGCATGGTCATAGTAAGGTTAAACATTTTTTTTTTTTATTGTTTACACTGATGACCGACGGTACTTGATAGAATTCCATTTTAACAAATAAAACACAATTTTTCTTTTGTAAAAATTCTATAATTTATTTGGTCTAGCCGACCATGGTTTCGCCAGTTACGGCATTGACGAGGCTCTTACAAGACGGCTAGACCAAATAAATTATAGAATTTTTACAAAAGAAAAATTGTGTTTTATTTGTTAAGGTTAAACATGTTACATCATTCGGAGGTCAAATCGTTCCCTGTAATTTTCTCCCTTGGCTATCGATTCAACATCAACCTATTTAGTAACACTAGTCAGCTTTGATAAACACTAATTTAAAAAATACAACTTTACACACTATGCTTAATAATTTAGGAGCAAATGGTGGTCAACACATTATGTTATTTAACACTTTGCATGTCACTGTTATACTACATAAACCGGTAGCTACTATAAAAATATTTCCACCGGCATATAGAGTATGATGTCCTATTTACAGTAGAACCTCTGTTAACCGGCCTCGGATTAACCGGCCCATATCATAGTGTACTGGTTGGATGAGAGTTTCCGAAAATAAATTGTAATTAAAACACCAAAGCGGCGGCGAGTCAAACGACTTTGTCAATAGCGGTATCCTATTGTCTGCGGCGTAAAAACACCGCGGCACCAAAGTAGCGGCGAATCAAACGACTTTGTCGATAGCGGTATCCCATTGTCGGCGGCATAAACACACCGCGGCACTGGCACCCGTCGGTATAGCAGACATACACAGACAAAAACGTTTGATGGGCCGCTTTTTTTCCACGAATCAATTTAATATACATTATGGAAAATATAACATTTCTTTTCAGTTTTCTTGTCTTTGACTGGTTATGATCTACATACAGTATATACAGTAAATAAACATTAGCGAGTTACGAAAACGGAAGCGTGTGTTGGTTTCGTTTGAGATGCGGTTAAATGTGTCAAAAGACTTGACAGAGGGGAATCTGTAAAAAAGCTTGGTAGTGTTTAATTTTTTCATGTTTGATGTATAATATACATAACATAATATATACGATACATTTATGTACAATAAAATGAGTTACAATAACATCTTAATTGCATAATTCTTAGTGTTACCTAATTAAATAAGCTTTTTTAGAACGAAAACAGATTTTTCACGGGAACCTCGGATTAACCGGCCAAACGGGCAACCGGCCCGGGTGTCAGTCCTGACTAAACCGGTTAAGAGGGGTTCTACTGTATATCTATCGGTTTTCCTTAATATACATTCATTACATCAGTAAACAGTCTTTTTATTTATCACTTTAGGAGCTACATATAGTTTATATAATGTTGTTTTATCCTTGAAACACCTATAATGCATTATCTTTTTTTTCCCTAACGCATAACGAACCTAAGCGAAGCGGTTTATGTTTGAACGAATGTTAAAATTTTTTTTTTTTTATATATGTGTGAGGTATTTGATATGTTACGATAAGTTGTTGTTATTGTATTTTACTCTTATTATCATCTGTTTTTATATGTTTTATAATAGTACAGTAAATGTTATTAATATATTTATAGACACGAATGTTGCATTTACAAAATTTTTACCAATTTTTTTTTTTTTTTTATAATATAGATAACAACCTTTAATGTAAAAAAATTAAAACAGAGTTATCTTTTCCAGTTGTTAAGTAATAATTCTGGGTAAATCGCAAAATTAAGTGAATTACTGAATATGCTCATTGTCAATTTCACGTGGCACCCAAAGTGTCTAGACATATTATGCCAAATTAGTATGTGGGCTTTAATGAAGGCATCTCAGGGTCACTGGACTCTTCTAAAACGAGGTTAGCCGACCATTTTTGGGAGAAACAATGAAAACCATGGAACACCCAATACTGAAAACCATAACATATCTCTATTGTTTCTTACAGCACACTAATTTTAGGCACACTGGATTTTCAGACTCAAACAGTCTCTGATCATGCGTGATACATCTGGAAAATAGCCTATTCTGCTTTATCCATTTTTCCGGACAGAAATAATGGGTAGTGAATTAGAAATCATCACATTTTTGATGGAGCAGGCTTAACCAATTTTAATGTGTTAAGAGCTGTTCATGGGATTTGATTTGAATTGTGTTTGGTATTTTATTATAATTTTTAATTAATAGTGGAAAGTGCTTATATTTACATTTGAACAATAAAAGTACATTTTAAACAAAACCTTTGTGCAAAATTGTTATTAATTACTTTACAGGTTTTCTGCAACAGGACACTCTTATTGATTATTTGTGATTATCTTATTTCAGCTTGGTAAAGAGCAAGAGTTCGAACTGGGTAATTGGTTACGGGCAAGATATAGTCATTTAGTGGGCTATTACAACAAGAAGAAAATTTATGTGCAGAGTACAGATGTCGATCGTACTTTGATGAGTGCAGAGTGTAACTTGGCAGGATTGTTCCCACCAGAAGGAAGTCAAGAATGGAACCCAAAAATAACTTGGCAACCAGTTCCTGTACATACAATTCCAGAGCATTTAGACAAGGTAAGGTTTTCTTCCAGAATACAGATAGAGTGTAACTATACTTTATTTGAGTTTTCTGGTCAGTACCATACCTGGGATGTTATTGATATTTATTACAAATGTTATAACACGAACAATAAACATTCAAAACATATTTTTTATATATGTTTTAGTATGATGTGTAATATGTGATATTTTGTTCATAAAAGACTAGCCTGAAGATGTTGCCTGTACAGCGAAATATGTAGTTAAGTGTATTAATGAAAAAGAGTACGGAAAAGGTATTTAAAAAATATATAAGTAGTTTTAGCCTTAAGGCTAAAATTGAATATTATTTTATTCATTGTAATAAAAATCGTCAGTTTACTGTAATATACTATTTTAATATTCTTCACCTTACTGGAGAGCTTTTAAATAATAATATATTTGTTGTACTTATGTCTGCTCATCCAAAATTGTTTCAATGCATTACGGCCGTTTCGACTATTTATTCAGCCATGGTCACATGAGTTATTTTCGGTACTAAAACTGTACTTTTTAATCACAGCCGGATACGGTCAATTATGTAAAGTTATTTACGTATAAACTAAACAAGTGTTTTTTAAAAGAAATTAAAAGTGTGTAAATAAATGTGTTAGTGTAATAAATGTGTGTCAAATACGTACTATAATGTTTTAAATGATTTTATAACAATGTTGACGATATATATATAGTACCGAAAATTACGCATGTGACCATGACTGAATAAATAGTCGAAATAAATATTGTAATGCATTGAAACTATTTTGAATGAGCAGACGTAAGTACAACAAATATATTATCATATAATATGAAAACTTTTAAATCTAATATGTAACAAGCGTGTGTTTTATATAAAAATGTCAAAAATGGCTGTGTGTAAAGATGACATGCAATAACAGAGTAAAATCATGTTACTAAATACATTAATGATGAACATCTTATCTAGAGAATTCAAGCTTCTATTAACTATATGACTTTTTTGCTCAGTTATTGTGGTTTCCTTTTCTAATTAGTCTTACAGTCATGAAGCATGGTTATTAAAGCACAAAACAAAAATAGCAACTACTGAAGAAAAAACACCATAATTAGTATAATGAACTGTATTATTTGAATAAGGGTAACAAGCAATTAATGCCTTTATTCTTGTTAAATTTACTGTAAAGTCCTATAACACTGGAAAGGCCAACTGCAAAATAATTGAGTATAAATTCATTAGCTTTGTTAACTAAGGTAATTATTATGTTACCTATTACCTCTCGTGAGGATTTATATATTATAAGGTAATAATTTCACCCTATTCAACCATTATTTGTATATCACTGGTTGAAACCTATGGTCTCAATTTTCATGTACTGTATAGTGTATGCCAGGCTTTATCAAATTTAGTACAAACTTTGATTTAAAAAATGTTTATACAGGTTCATTATTAAGGAAATTTCAAAATTATGTGGCACTTTTAAGCAGTTTTTGCATCAAAAGCTTTTTAGCAATTTTTTCCGGTCTAATCACAATATATTCTGATTTTATTACATTTTCTAATAAACTTTTTTTTAGATCGGTTTGAACCATTTTATTTGGGAGCAAAAATAAAATCTGAAAATCAAAAGTTGGTGTTTTAGCTGATGGAATATTTGATGAGAAATGATGGAAATTAGCAACTTTTCATAACACATAATTTCACAATAAAACAATTATGTTCAGTAAATCAATTTAATGCCACACGATCATGTTACTAATATCAACATTCAGTTTATTTATTCTATTTTCTTGATACAAATAATTTTTTAAAGTTTTTTGTATCCCTAATTTCTAGATACTTGTGTTATTTTTTTTACGGTTGTCTATTTCTGTTCGAATTATCTTTATAACCTTGAATAAATCTATTCTACAACCATCATTCTTATGAGGTCAAGAACTGTAAGATAATTATTAAAAAATGGATAATTTACATTTATTTAAATTAATTAAACATTAAAAAAAAGAAGAAATTTATATCCGATTTTGCATACATCAAAAAGTGAATTATGGTCATAAAAAATAATATATTAATTTTTCAACATTTTGGAAAAAAAAAATTAGTGATTGAGTATTTTAACTACTATTTTTAATTTGATATTTTGTAATTTTTTTGCTTAACTTCTTTACTTTTTATAATAATTCCACAAATGAGCTTCATTGAGCGACATGTGTTTCGCCGTTACGGATTTTCATGCTACCTACTAAATTGAAAACATAATAAGTATAAATAATTAAAATTGCGACACTAAGGAGAAGTTTAGAGTGTGAGGGGTTGGGAAATGATAAAGGCAAGTATTTGGGACAGAAAGGACAATGATCCGACCTGTTGGTTGGTTGGTTGGGGGGGGGGGGATTTTATAAAGCAAGGTTTTTACAGTAGGGTTCAATAGTAGGGTGATGATATATTTGTTTATTTATGTTGGAAGTATGTTTTTTTTTTTTTTTTTTTTTTTTTATTAATTGACCATTGATTTTCAAACATTCCAGGTTTATTGATTTTCCTACTTTTTCGTTATGTGTAGAAGTTTAACATTTGACTTAGGATCAAAATTATGTCTTGTGTCTAAAATGATTTAGAAAATTTGAATTAGATTTGGCCAACTTCCAAGTGTGTACATGTTCTTTAATTCTATTCTTATACTAACCCACTAGATTGACCTATGTACTCACAATTGCAATCATTACATGGAATCTTATATATGACTCTATTTTCTAAGCTATTTCTCTTATCCTTATTGTTAATAATTAATTTTCCTATATTTCTAGAGCTATAAAAGACAGGTTTGTTATATCTATTAGATATTAAACATCCAACTTTATCACTAAATAATTAATGTTTCCAATTAAACTAACTTTACAATGCTTGTGGTTTCTTTTCTTTTCTTTTTTTTTTTTTCATTGTACTTAGTATATTTCATAGTTTGAGTTTTTCATTTAAAATATCGACAATTTGACACTATACATGGTTATTGACAGCAATATTATTAGAAATGCTAAATCAAGCGCACAACTACTATAATATAGTCATACTAATGGACTCAAAAGCAGCCTTTCAAGCAATATCATCATTACCTTTCCACCACTAGAACCTTTAAAGAAATACAAAAGATGATTAGAACTGTACAAAATATCAATAAACATGCATTTTATACTTTAGTAGACATCTTTACGTGTTGTAATTTAGGGAAATGTAGAGAGCGGACCACCTAGTAAAGGAAGAGCAACAATTCATCAAATAACAGAAAGACCCGCGATCTAACAGCAAACAAATTATTTAAAAAGACTCGCTACCAGAAGTACCACCAATTGATGAAAACAATTATCCGTGACAAAATATGGAGAGACATAAGACATGATTGGAATAATAACAAGAAAAGATTTTATAGCTTCCTTTCGATTTGATACGGGACTTGGACCTGACTGTTTTGCAGCACATTTGAAGAGAATTGGAATATAAAATTGTGAGTACACTCTGTGGCGACCCAAATTCAAGAATAGACAAGGAACAGTGTCAAAAAATGGACGGTAATTCGAGGAACTCAAGAAAGATCTGTTGAGATCCCAGAAGGCTGATGAACTGGACTCTGCTGTAGCCATGAACTGTAAAAATAAAATCATTTCGTTTACAACCATTCTGTGGGATTCATCATTTGTTAATGCAAAAAGTTACAATTGGTAGTGAACTCTGGTTGAGAAGTCTAGACTAACAGTGATGGGAATTTCTAATATCATATTACCCGACTAAAAAACCATTAACAGGACTTCATGGTTCATCATGGTCTGTTGCGACACAGAATTTATTAATATTTTTTTGGTAAGAGTTTAAAAAATTACACATTGTAAGTGCATCAATTTTTTTCATTTATATAATTATTTTATTATGATTTAGATAGCAGTATCTCGACATTTTAAAATAATAAACTTTTTTCTGGCTGTAGGCCTAAAAACAACGTTCTTAAAAACAAAATAAAATTGGTAATAAATTGTTTTGGATCTATACCAATGATCTTGGATAAATCAAAAGACGTTCTGCGGATCACAATTGGTAATTAATAGTGTGTGCATAGCTATTTTTAAAAGAAAATTTGTAGCAAAAATGAAAGTCTATATATATGTTCCATAGTTATTGATTATTTATCTCCGATAATAAAATAAGACAAAATTATTATTTCTGCCTTACTTGAAAAATAGTCGTAATTTTGAAACATTACACTTTTTGTTTTTGAATAATTGATTATAGCTCCAAAGAAATGATTATTGTTTTGTGTCTTAAATTTGTTGTTGTTTATTAAATATTCAGTGTTATCTCTTATGAAAGCAGACAAAAAATTGTTATGTCAATTCAGACTTGTTTCTGATCCAGGTTTTGTATTAGAAATTTCTGCGTTCATCAATATCTATTCAAAAATAATATTATCTTAACTTTATTTTTTGAATACTTCCTTAAAGATTAAAAAAAAATTTGTATACTGGTTTTTAAAACCATGATTTAAATTGTTATATTTTATCTTAATATTACATTTGCGTGGTTGGTGATATTTATTTATGACTTATTAATTAACTGCAGTTGACTGAGTACTGATAATTTTTAATTCTGGTTTTTATCAAACCATATCTTTATTATTAACGTTGAGTAAGCGTGACAGTTTTGATTAAATGATATTCAAGCTGTCTTATGACTAATTTATGTTTCTATATTTAATTAGTATTATCTTTTTGTTTTACAAAGTTTTGCTGTACATTACAGACCTTAGCCAATTATGATTACAAAGAATAGCTTGCAGAAAGTGTAAAGCATTGTTAAGCCTAAAATATATTAAACTATTTATGGTAATAACCGTAGGTACTTAGTGGTATTCCATTTTAATAAATAAAACACTTTTACATAAGTTGAAAGTTGTTAAAAGGTGAAATCTTCCAGGTAAAAAATTCATTTCTGATATAATTTTGTAATCAATGTCAGATTGTATAAATTGAATACTAGTTGTTGATTTCATGACTACTGAATTTTGCATGTTCTGTGATTAACCTTCTATAGTGCATGATGTTATGTATAACAGCAAAAAGTTAATATAGACATATTTTAAGATGCTATTACACTAATTTCAAATATGATCAAATTAATAATATTATGAGCTTTTTCATCTGTCTTTTAAGTTAATTGTATTTCATGACAGATAATTCAAATTTTGAATTTAGGTTTTGGCTTGTAAAGTGCCTTGTCCAAGGTATACATTGGAAATGGAAAAAGTACGAAAATCCAAGGAGATTGAAGATTTGAATAAAAAATACCAAAGTATGTATGATTATATTACTGTGCATTCAGGTCGGAACGTTCAGAATTTTTCAGACGTTGAATTTATATATGATGTACTTTTAATTGAGGTAAGCGACTAAAAATTAACCACATAATCTATAAATTAGACCAAATAAATAACCAACTGTAATT
Organism: Aphrophora alni; assembly: GCA_963513935.1. Taxonomy (NCBI): domain Eukaryota; kingdom Metazoa; phylum Arthropoda; class Insecta; order Hemiptera; family Aphrophoridae; genus Aphrophora; species Aphrophora alni. The sequence goes on along the minus strand of OY740767.1, from coordinate 6,372,793 downwards.
ATCATAGTTTTATTTTGACTAATTTAAACATACTATCTAAAACAATCAAGTATGAAATACAGTAGAACCTCGATATAACGAATCTCAAGGGTCCAAAGGAAAAATTGGTTACATCGGAATATTCTTAAAAACAAAGTTCATTATGTTGAGGTTAAATGCGGGAACTATTTGGTACAAAGAGGTTTTCTTAAACTGAATAAGAACTTCTATGTAATGAATATATTAGAGTTCAACCTCTATTTTACTAATTTTCAACTGTAGGGCCTACATCTACACTGATACATTACAGTACTATGTATTCAAAATGATACAGAAATAAAACAAGTATGATTTAAAAAAGTAAATATGTACTGTACTTAATATCTTACAGTTTGTTACATGTAAGTCTTTCAAAATCTATTTAAAATTTACAATGGTGTTCAAAATGCACGTTATTGTACTATTTAGTATTGAGAGTGCTGTTTGTACCCTGATTAAGACTAAAAAAGTCTATAATTTTGGATTGTTTAGCTGAGTGGAGTTTTACAGTATCAATGCACAATTCATATATTTCACAATAATTTTACTTAAAACACTTTTTTTTAAGGAAAAAACACTTCAACACATCAAGAACTTCTCGGGTATCCTTTGTTGTAGGGTCAGGTTGACCACTTACAATATCATCCACCTTGTTTTCTTCTGCTTTCCCGTCTGGGTCCCCATAACTGAAGACAGGATTTCAGCTTCGGAGAGCTCTCCACACACCGTAAGTTCGTTGTCGAAGTTCACAAACTTCAAACTCTATTTCAACGTTTATGGCGTCTCTTACTCTCGGCCAGTATGTTTCAATGTTTGAACCTGATTGTGGTTGAACTCCTGGGTCATCCTCATTTTAGTTTTGGTTCTGTTCACCACTTAAAACAGTTTTTTTTTTTTAAAAACAGTAATCATTTTGTCGGTAACATTATTCCAAGCCTTTGTCACCATCCACATAGTATCCAGTACAGGGAACAGGTGTTTCATGTCATTTAGGAATTGACGAACCACCTCTCTTCTGTAGTTGGTTTTGAAGTTTTTTATTATCCCTTGATCAAGCGGTTGGAGTTTTGATGTTGTGATAGGTGACAGGAACTGGACTTTGATGTTTTGTTAGCTTTGGAATGTCTCCATGTGTAGTGTTATTATCAATACATAAAAGGATATTTTTCTTTTTCATTTTACTGTTTATTTGTTTCATTCACAGAATGCTTTTCCGTTCTTCCAAGCTTTTTTATTGGCAGTGTAATCTGTTGGGAAACTTGTGACATTTTGAAGCATCTTGGATTTTTTGATCCTATTTAAACGTTAATGTTTTGACCTGGCAGACACCTGAAAAATAGCCCAGTCTCGTCTGCATTGTAGATGTCTTGATGGTATCCATGGGTCAAGCATGCAAGTTTGTCTTTCCACTCTTCACACACAGTGTCATCTACGGCAGCACTTTCGCCACACACCTTTTTGGAGAATCTATATAACCAGCCATTACTGGCTCGAAAGTCAGTGTGTCCTAATTTTGCTGCAAATTGTGGAATGTTTTCGTGAAGTACAAGACCTCCGATTGACACATTTATATTGCGATATTCTTTCGAACACTTTATAACAGGTTCTTCAACATTCTGTACCTCATCTTTTCTTAGCCTTTTTGCAAAGTTTAGGAAGTCCACCTTCATCCACAAACTTACCTTTATTTTATTATTAACGTCTTGGGAGTAATATCAAACTCCTTAGCAATGTATATTTTCTTCTTTTTTGGATTGTCTTCAACAACCTTATGCTTAAACTCCACTGTAAGAGACTTCCTTGAATTTTTCTCGCCATGACAAACTCAGATAAAAAAAAACTGCCGTTCACTGTTCAAAAAATCATACTAAGCATGTTGACAAAATGGTATAAGATTCACTATGTCGGTTGGAGGAGGTAGGACGGGAAGGGAAAGGAGGTGCCATTGTTTTCATGTCGAGACGTGTGTCTGAGTTACTACAAATTGTATCGTACAGTATTTGTAAGATGTATTTTATTCGTTATATAGAAGTTTTGTACTTTAGATATTCGTAATATAAAGGTAATTTATGCTCTACCACAAGTCGAAAAAAATTCGTTATATCGAAGTTATAAACCAAAATACCACTTAATACAGAGATGTTTTTATCATTGAGTGTTATGTGGGTTTGAAGGGAATTTAAAAAAAAAATTGTTATATCGAAGTTATAAACCAAAATATTACTTTATACAGAGGTGTTTTTAACATTGACTGTTAAGTGGTTTTGAAGGGGATTTAAAAAAAATCATTATATCGGAGTGTGTTATATCGATGTTCTACTGTATCACACAGTACATGATGTCTGATTATTAACAATGAAAATATTCACTGAATTTAGGCAACTATTTTGCCATTAAATCCTAAAACAGAAACTTCTGAATTTATATTTTAGAAATTGTTAGTAAATAGCAAGGGCGTACCCAGGATCAAAACTAGGGGGCGGGGGGCAAGCCATGGTCATTCAATATACAATTGATTATTAAAATAGTTATTTCAAGAATTGTATTAAATTCCAGCAACAAAATGTATAATCAATATTTATTTTTTGCTTCCAGGGGGGGGGGGCAGCTGCCCCCCCTGCCCCTCACTGGGTACGCCCATGGTAAATAGTATTCTTAAATTTAGTCAGAGTTACCATGTAGAAAGTAGAGAGGGGAATGTTTGTTTAGACATAAGATTTGTTATCTCTGAATTTATACACTATAAGTAGAACTGTGCTGTCATCTTAACTAAGATTGTGCAAAATGAAATTATTTTAAATTTCAAGATGAAAATAATAAAATTTTCAACACAAATTATTGAGATAAAAAGCAAATAATTCAGGTTTTAGGGACAAAAGTTGTATTCTCGAGATTAGAACAAGAACAAGACCGAGAATTTACATTTATCGATTTAATAAAAAATAATATGTATCTGAGTCATTACTATTAAACTAAATTGTTTAGCTTTACAGTTAATTACTGCTTAATAAAGAAGTATATCTTTAAGAGTTCTGTAATTTGTACATATTATCTAATGTGCAAGAAAATAAATATTCATGATTAATTCAGAATATGAATATAATCTAATCCGCTTGCTAAAAGTAAATTTCTTTCATGACCAATTTATTAAATAATGCCAGGAAAGGGCAGTATTCCTTTTTAAAATTACACTTAACACAAATATTATTGATATACAAATATGTGATACAGTGAAACTTCCAAATAACAGACCCTGCTCGGACTATATAAAAGTCCGCTATTGATAAGTGTCCGCTATCGGGATATGTATTTAACTGATAACGCATGATAAACCATCAGAATAGCCTCTTGAACACGTTCAGAAAATTTAAATGGTGAACCTAAATTATATGTTCATTAACCTATTGTATAATAAAGCAAATTGCTTTAATGCATATACGGTTGATAAAAGTGAAATAAATTAAACATTGGTATTGTTTCATAACTGTCTACTGTATTATCAAAGTTTTTATAGTACAATAGGCATAATGGTTTTAATCTCACAATAAAACACACATTTTTAAATTAAATAATATTCTTTATTTATTAATCATTTTGTACTACAGTACTGAATAAACAAATAGGCTAACTAGGAAAATATAAATTTTATAAAGGAGAAAATTAAACTATATAAGGTTAGAATTAAATGCTGTAGTTTGAGAGACATCACAATACACAACTATACTACATATAGGAACTTTATTGAAACGGAATTTGTAAAGGACACCGAAATTTGTAAAGGACTATTTGCAAATAGTTCGTTCGTTTCACTTGTTGAGTTAACTGAATTTTGTAAGCCTGTATATGGAGATTATTTGTGAGAATTCATTGAAGGGAGGTTTTCTAGATGCCTAACTGTTGTGAATGACAGCAAATTGATTTTTGTGAACTCATGGCAACACTTGTCGCATACTATTGCAATGTTCGGATCAGACCGGTTGGAACGAGAGCATCCTGGTGTTTTGATGTCTGCAATCGAACTCATTTTCTCAAATTTTTCATTAGCCTACGAACTGTTCACTCATTAGGTGCATTGTAACGACCTAGAGTCTTACGAAACTTCCGCACAGTTTCTGCGTAACACTCACCATATTTGTAATGTCTTTTCACAATTAATATACATTGTTCCATTATAAAGCATTCCATGATAATTAACCGGGGGGAAACTGATTAACCAAGATATAAATAAAATGTTGCCATGGCAACAATAGCTTGGAATTTAAGACAGGTGTTCTTATTGAATCACCCTATACATGTTGAATAAATCTTAATACCTTACATACTAATACAATAATATTTATTTTAGGCTACAGTAAGTTTGTATACACTAGTTTGTAATTTTGCACAGAAGCAACTTTTAAGCTGTACAATTAGAAACATTGTTGTTATGTAATGTTTGGTTTGTCAAAATATTTACTTCAAATATCGTTCAATAATAAATAATAATTCTCGCATAAAATGGTAAAGATCTTCTAAAACTTCAATATTGCATGCGGAACAGATTAGGGAGTTGTCTGATTTCCAGGGGTTATGTTATTAAATTTAATCAAGTCAGCTCGAGTTTTTATTATAACTTTGATGTAGTTATATTTTTGAGAAAATATGTATTTTTCCCTCACTGCAAAAGAAAGATATTGAATTACAAGATGATTGTTGCTGTGTTTAGCCTTCATCATTAATTGTGAACGTTCACTCTTTTGCATTTTAGTGACTAACAAATCAAAGAACTACCTAAACAGTTTTATAATATTTATGTCTACATTTGGAATTTCATTTTTAGCTAACAAGTTTAACCGTTCTTTACACCAACCTATTTATGGTTTCCAAAGCCAAAAATTCTAGGCAATCTGTTATCAGCCATTTCATGAATTACTTTTTTCATATACCTGAGTTGCAGGTGGTAAGTGAAATAAAAATGTTGAGTTTAGGCCGGTTTCCAAAACAAGAAAATAACTGGGAGTACATTGTAATAAGCTAAATATTTTAAAGGAAAAATCTTTGTAATTTTTCCTCATTTGAACTATCGTAACCATTCTATTAAAAACATTATTTTGTGTTGTTATCTTCCTCAGAAGGAGTAATACAAAAACATCTTTTAACAATATATTTATAGTATACTGTACACTGTGGTAAGAAAATAAACTTGACTTTCTTCTTTGGGGATGAAAAAACCACAATAATAATTTAGAACCAATTTTTATTGATGGCAAGTTAATTCACCTATTGAAAGAAATTAACTGTTTCTATAAATCGCCTGTGACAAAGTATGGAGTTATAGAAAATTAAGTTTATCATGTCTGAGTCTCTGCAAAAAGTGTAAAGACACACTTCAATTGTACGAAATAATTGATATCACATCGGAGAATTTGAACGAAAATTTATATAAAATGATAGTTCCAAAATTTGATTCTACTGGGCTAATTTCATCTTTGGATAATATTGACAGGGATAATTATTTTGAAGGTAGAAATCTTCTCTCGGTTAAAGAATTAGATTATATTAATTTTACTTAAGTTATTAAAAAGTTTTTTTTGTTGTTTATATAGTTTTTTGTATATTAAAATAATAATAATGTTTTAGTTGTAATGCTACGGTTTTTATTTCACTTATTAGTGAAGCATTTTATTTTATTTTCAAATACTGGTATATAGATTAAGTGAAAGTAGGAAAAGTTAATTTAAAAAAAAAGAAGTTTGGAAATGGGTCTCTGGCTTGTCAGCCCTTGTGTTTTTAGTTAATTTTAAAGGCAACTTTGTTACATTTCTAAAAATAAATCACGATATAAAGTTCTTAATCACAAACTATGAATATCTATTTTTTTGACCATTTTTCCTGTGTTAAATTTTGCCCCACCTACTGATTAACTCGGCTGTCAACATGTGTTGGTACACACTTCAAATCTTATTCTTTAAAAAAAATCTTTTCTTTAGAATTGTCAAGCATTCATTATATGTTTTAGAAATACTGTTTTTTATTTTTGCCAGCGTAACAATAATTTGACACTTCCGAATTGGACTAAATCTGTGTTTCCTTACCCAATGGAAGAAGCTGCTAAATGGGGTTTTGCTTTACCCACATGGAATAAAGAATTGGGAAAATTAAAAATAGGTGAGTTGATTACTGCAAAATATTGATGAACTACAGACCACTAGTTATTTTGAAATTTGACGTTTTAACTGCATGAAAGTCGAACAATATAAGAAATAAGACAAAATCAAACACTATTATATTTCACAAATCAGTCATTTGTACAACATTTGTATTTTTTGTCTCTCTTCACAACAGACTTGCAGTGTATTTCATAAATATTTGTCAAGGAACTATTGGGAATTAGTCATATACAATACAAGGAGCAGTGAAAGTTCACAGATCTTGATGAAGTTGTTTTAGTATGAAGAAATTTTAACCCTTTGACGAGTGCGGCCGTTCCTGAACGTCCCAAATAGCCAACAGCTGGTTAGTAAGTATTTACAAGAAAATTGTTGTCAAGGAGTAAGAAAAAAAAAATTGAAAATAGTTGTTTTATTGGTTACAAATGTATAATAATATAATAATATTGTGTTAAAAACTTGTAAGAATAAAAATTTACACTGATAAATGTACTTTAAAAAAAATTTGCACTGAAAAATCATTGTCACCCGTCGGTATAGCAGACATACATAGACAAAAACGTTTGATGGGCCGCTTTTTTCCACGAATCAATTTAGTATAGCCTACATTATGGAAAATATAACATTTCTTTTCAGTTTTCTTGGAAGCGTGTGTTGGTTTCGTTTGCTGATAACGGTATCCCATTGTCGGCGGCATAAAAACACCGTGGCATTGTCACCCGTCGGTATAGCAGACATACACAGACAAAAACGTTTGATGGGCCGCTTTTTTTCCACGAATCAATTTAGTATAGCCTACATTATGGAAAATATAACATTTCTTTTCAATTTTCTTGGAATCGTGTGTTGGTTTCGTTTGAGACGCGGCTAAATGTGTCAAAAGACTAGACAGAGGGGAATCTGTAAAAAAGCTTTGTAGTGTTTAATTTTTCATGTTTGATGTATAATATACGTAACATAATATAATGATACAAATCACTTATACTAGACAAGGAACATAGGCACAGGTGTGTGTAGGGGGGAAACAACCGCGGAGAAGACGATGCCATCGCCTACATTTACGCGCCAATCAATACGCATGGTGAATTCTCCTGAAACCACGCCCCCTGGAGTTGTCCTGCCTTACAATTGTGAAAAACCCGATTTCATCTGTTCTTAATACTATTTCTTGTTGAATTGTGACAACACAATAAGCCATGACTAATTTGTTTTATGATAAATACTTTTATTGCTCAGACGTTACCTAAAAAGTTCCGGAACGTCCATACTCATTTACGCAAACAGCACAGAGAACGTTCAAGAACGGCCGTACTCGTTAATCGGTATTTTCATGTACTCTTCAAAGGGTTAAAGATAATAAAATTTTAAAGAGAATAAAATCAATATTTTAAAAAATCCCTTAACTTTTGTTTTGATCAAGTACAAAATTTTAGAAATGTGATTAAAATTAAAATTGATACATAATATTTCATTTTGATCGTAGTTTGTTTTTAACATTAAAAAAACACTTTTCTATATAACATATTTAAGAGAATGGTTTTTACGTACTATGTATGCGTAATTGAATAAGTAGTTATTTCATGTTGTCTTTTACATTTATTACTGAAAAATTCCACTGGTGGCTCAAATCATAAAGGATTTTTTGTTAATTTATTTATAACCCAAATGTAGATTTTTTTCATGATGCTTTGTTGTTGATAATCTGAATTTAATTATTGTTCATGTTCTATTTTTGATGTTATGTTGTTAGTGTTATAAAGTGTATTGTATATTCTGTTTGTAAAGTTATTGGATAATGATTGATTGTTTATATTATTGACATAATTTATTCAGCCATATGCTGTAATTTGTGAATATAAAAAGTAAAGAGACTGAGGATGAACACTTGTTATCAAATCATAAACCTAGAACATAAAGAACACGAAAAGAGATAACATAGCCAATGTTAGAAACTAAAACTAAAGCCAGTAATCTATGGATGTAACCTAAGCTAAGGTTAGGTTATGATAAAAACGACTAAGACTATATACCTAAATATAAGAATTAGTGAACAAAAAGAAAAGTACACACAATAGGCCTAGAAGATGAATCAAAAATAGCCAAACATATATTGTTGGAATGTCATAAATTTAGTTGCAAAGGGATGAAGATAATACTTCAGGAGAAAACTTTAGTAAACGAAGAATAATTAAGCCTCAAATAAAGCTGACGAACAGTCCTATCTGCATAACCAGCTTTTCACAACCAGTGGAAGAGGTTATTTTGTTGAAGAAGTTCAAAAAGGTATTACATAAATGGTGTAGGACAACGTAAGTGGACATGTATTATAATATGGTACCAAAACTATAATAACACATATTTGTAAACATCATTAAATGAGAAAAAGGTAATGGAAGTAGATGAAGGGTCAACATGGCATAGATGGCTTCAAAATGGATAGTGGAGTTAGGACTAGAGTATATGGACCACTATATAAGGTTCTAGGCTTCTCCCATTAATATTTTAAGTTGAGTTTATTATTATAGACAGAGAGATCCTTAGAGGGAGGTATAGAAGCGAACAAATCTATATACTTTCAGATACTTAAACTATAGAGAAACGTTTAGTCATTCATCTTTGAATCAAGGCTTATTTGAAACTGTTTCAATGATGTGAATAATCTAGCAAGAGATAATAAGGTTGTTTTGAAACGGTTGGCCAATCATGCAAGTACAGTAGAACCCCTCTTAACCGGTCTAGTCGGGACTGACATCCAGGCTGGTTGCCCGTTTGGCCGGTTAATCCGAGGTTCCCGTGAAAAATCGGTTTTCGTTCAAAGAAAGCTTATTTAATCAGGTAGCGCTAAGAATTATGCAACTAAGATGTTATTACAACTCATTTTATTGTACATAAATGTATCGTATATATTATGTTATGTATATTATACATCAAACATGAAAAATTAACCACTACAAAGCTTTTTTACAGATTCCCCTCTTTCAAGTCTTTTGACACATTTAACCGCGTCTCAAACGAAACCAACACATGCTTCCGTTTTCGTAACTCACTCATTTTTATTTACCGTATATACTGTACATAGATCATAACCAGTCAAAGAGAAGAAGAAAACTGAAAAGAAATGTTATATTTTCCATAATTTATACTAAAATAATTCGTGGAAAAAAAGCGGCCCATCAAACGTTTTTGTCGGTGTATGTCTGCTATACCGACGGGTGCAAATGCCGCGGTGTTTTTTTGCCGCCGACAATGGGATACCACTATCGATAAAGTTGTTTGACTCACCGCGGTGTTTTTACGCCGCCGACAATGGTATACCGCTATCGACAAAGTCGTTTGACTCGCCGCCGCTTTGGTGTTTCAATTACAATTTATTTTCGGAAACTCTCATCCAACCAGTACACTACGATATAGGCCGGTTAATCCGAGGACCGGTTAATCCGAGGCCGGTTAACAGAGGTTCTACTGTATTGTCATGCGTGAGCTCAGGTAAATCTGTCTCCTATGTGATCCAGTACTTTTCTCTAGGCACCTGAAAGGCTATCTGAGGAATTTGGTTGAGCTGTGGGTTTATTAATACAAGTCCCCCTAGTGGGAATAAACTAATTTGTTTGGTAGAATGCATTGTCTGTCTGTTTTTTTTTCTCACAGAACGGAGACAAAAAACACCGGTGCAAGTTTTTGATCATCGACAGAGACTCAGCATCCCTGAAAAAATTTTGGAATGGCTCAAATCTATAAGAGTACTGATCCCATGATCTTGAAGGGTTAACAAGGAGGATCTATTTGTCCCAATTTGATTGGACTTCATAGTAACTAGATTACTAAAAGTAGAGAATATTGAAAACCTCATGAAAATTACAGAGGTGACTACATGCTGTAACATTTTTTTACAAAGTAAAACAAAAAATCCTTATGGGATTCAAATTAAAAAAATAGGCTTTGCAGTAAGCAGAGAGACTACAGAAGGAAGAGATGTAAAAACGGTATCAAATTTTGTTGAACTGACGAAATAATAGATAGTAGATTTGTAACATTCATACTCATATTTTCCGATAGCCATATTTTTTTTTTTTCAAATTTGTTTTTTAAACTGTTTAAAATAAACATTTTTGTTTGAATAAGATGCTTATGAAACAATATTACTTGCTATTAACTGCATATAAAAAGTACATAAATGATTCTTAACCTCAATTATTGCAAAATTATATAAACATTTTTTTTAGAAACGATTATGTAATATGTCGAAATGAATAAAAACACTATTTTCTATAAAAACAACTTTATTTATCCAATACAAGACAAGTCAATGACTAAGTCATGAGTTATGTATAAACAAACGCTACTGATACAGTAGACGCTCTTTTAACCGGCATTCTAACAACCGGCACTTTCCATTAACCGGCATCAGCCGAGACACTCATGGTCGTTTTTTTCCGGTTATGTTTGGGCAGCTGACAGGCCTCGACTGACATTTCCCGCCAGTGCAGTGACTGCGTGCGCCGTTTTCTTAGTCATCCGGTGTTTATCTGCTTCATAAGTAACACTTTATTTTCTTCATAATGTCAACATCGTTGTAAACATTCATACATACACAAACTTAAAATTCAGTAATTTCATGCACTATTACTGCGTCTTTAGAAAGTATTGGCATTTAACCTTTAAATATCATGTATTTACTAAAATTAATTATTATAAAATATGTAATACACACAAAAAACAAAAAGAAACAAACATTTTGATTCCTACATCGGAGTTACCGCTTTCATCACTAGCAGTATCACTTTCACACAAACAGTTATGAATATCACTTGAATTGCCAAATTCACTCTATATGTGTAATACTACACTAAAAACACTACTGATACACTAAATAATCATAAAATAAATTGTATTTACCAAAATAATATAGACAAAAACACTAAACCACAATTCACTGCCGGGACGCAGCAGTAAACATCAAATTGTCTTTTACACACTTGCTAACATTGATTTTTCTTATAAACGTCGATAAAATTGTGCAAAATGAATAGAGCGTCTTTTACTCAGACTTACTTGTAGTTTGGATAAAAGTTACCGTTGGTATATCGATTTTAGCAAACCTTGTTTAATTAGATCGCGATTTCGACTTTAGCACTGTGGCCGCGGCAAAATAGATCGCTATCGCGACTCGGAGGGTTAAAAACTAGATACGCTCGATTATCCGGCATGGCCGTGGTCCCGACCGTGCTGGTTAAAAGAGTGTCTACTGTACTGGACAATGTTATGTTCATATATTGATATAGTATACTTATGAAATATTTATGCACTATTTGCTAAGGTGATACATTTATTAATTTAATGTGTATAATTATTATAATTATGTAGGTCCTCTGATTGGAGAAATGGTGCGGCATATGAAAGAGAAACACAGTAATGAGTTGAACCCTGACCGAAACCTTTGGTTGTATTCAGCACATGACTCCACTGTTGCTAACTTTTTGAATACACTCGGCGTGTTTGATTTACACAATCCTCCTTACGCTGCAACTGTGCTTTTAGAATTGAGGATAAAGAATACCCAACCAGTTGTAACGGTGAGTTTTTTAATAACCATTTTGTTGTATTATTTTTAGGTGGGGCTCCTTAAGAAGAAAATTTATCTGAAAATCCTTTACAGAGTTAAAGTCTTGGAATTCAGACTGAAGTTTGTTACAAAAGATTTAAATCAGTGACGGCCCATCAGTTGAAGGAGTTTACACTAAAATTTTGTATTGTTCTAAGAATAATGTAGTTCGAGATTCAAGATGTTAACAAAATGTTTGAACCTGTAAATGTATGAAATCAAAGTATTATAGTGTTTTGTCGATATATTTTAAAACTTACAAACTCAAGACATTGAGCTTAACAGAACATGGATTGGATAAGTGTAGGACTGAGTATATTCTGAATCCTTATTGACCTTATTGCAACTTTTCATTAATTTTTATTTCTCACCCTCATTCTAATTGCATCAACATAAATGCTTAGATGTATATCTGGTGACAGTTCCTTCTTTAAGTTGGAGAACATGATGTTAAACAGTATCGGACTCAGTACGGATCTCTGTGGTATTCTATTGTTAATTCTCATTATCTCTGTCACTAAAGGGATACTAAAGTGTTTGACTAAACGCTAAGTGGTCTCTATCAAATTCAGATTCAAAATCAATCATAACTGTATAGTTGTTACCTTCCACTTGTGAAGTCTAAAGTATACATTGTCTGTGAAATTCAAGAGTGCATCAGTGTTTCCTCTTTGTGGTCTAAAATCGAATTGATAATATCAATCACCAGCTCAGTCTGTTTATAATACACTCCAGTAGTTTTACCAGACTTGAAAGTAAAGAAATAGGACGGTATGAGTTTAAATTGGCTTTACCCTTGCCTGACTTGATTAGAGGTATCACAGTCACTGTCTTCCACTCAGCGGGGAACATTCTTGAAGACCAAATTATGTTGAACAAGATACTTATTTCTTCTATTAATATCCCTGATCAATTCCTAAGCATGTAATTATGGATAGAGTTTTCTCCTGGGGCATTGTTTTTGAGTTTTTTTAAAAATATTGCTTTCACTAGTTTGCATTACTGCATTAGACTCATCTGTATGGAAAAATCAATAGGAGAAATTACAGGACAGAAATTGTTCTTCCCTTGATAATGTTATTGGGAATGATAGTTGTTTCCCTGATTTTCTCTGATAGTTATTTGCAAAGGATTTGGCAATACGATTTTCATCCCGTCTCAAATCACCATTAGTATCTTTTATGTATGGATATTCTTTCTTCGATAGTCTTGAAGGGCTGTGCCAGATGGAATATTGGAATTGATCTCTGATACAAACTTTTCCCAGCTTTCTCTTTTTAATATAGTTCATTACCTTAGAGGTTGTCCTCAGTCCGTATTATATTTATGGCTACAGCGCTGTTTCGCCGAACACTGTCGGCTTCTTCAGGTCCGCACTAACACATAAACACGTAATACAACACAACACTAACACATATAAAATCAGAGTATGACTCATCGTACACAAATAATATAACTGTTTGTGGCCACATTATAAGGTCTGACTTGTCCAGCTGCTGGTATGGTACTCTTTTTTCGTGTTCGGCGAAACAGCGCTGTAGCCATAACTATAATACAGACTGAAGACAACCTCTAAGGTAATTAACTATATTATATATTAAACAGTCCAAGGCAACACATTAAACTTTCTCTTTTTGCTAATAAAATGATGTGCCTAATAACCGCATTCTCTGTTTGTACTGATGTTATTTCTTTTCCACCTTCTTGCTATATGTCTCTCACTTCTAGCGTGAGCAGTGGCTTCAGTCCATTACATATTCATGGGATCTTCTTTTTGTCTGTTTTTGAAGATGCATTTCTTTGTTGTATTTGTTACGATCCATGATATTCTTTATCATCTGTTTGTAGATGTAATATTTTCTGTCAAATGTGTTGGTTTCTTCTTGAAATGCACTTCAGTCAGCAAATTTTATCTTCAATCTTAAGATGGGTGTTATCTTTTTAGAGTAATCCTTTTTAAGAAAGATAGTAGTTATAACTGATATGTGATCACTTGATCACTGTGATTACCATTGAGTCTTAAATAAAAGGAAGAATATTTGCTAAGGTTCTAGACTAGATCTCTAGTCCTATATGCTCTAGTAGTAGCTGATTGGTAATTTGGAGTTCTTATCACTGTCAATGTTCAAAAGAATGATGTTATTCAAACAGTAAATTTGTTCTTTGATTTCGACTGCCGTTACTCTAGAATTTGTGGTTTGCATTAAAATCCCTAACAGTTAGAAATTTTTCTTCATTTGAAAGTATTTCATCTAACTGTTCCTTTGATACGGTGAATCCTAGAGAGATGTAGACATTTACTCCTTAACCAATATAGAATTATGTACCAGATTTGCAACATTCCCTCCTGGTCTATCCGTCTTAAGATAAATTGTATACTGTGTAGTTCTTAAACTTTGGGTGCTTCGTTACACATTTCCCAAGCCAGGTTTCTTAAATACAATCTTAATATTTGAGTCCTCAAGTTGTTTTTTTAATTAATGTCCCTTTCAATAAAGCCCTCTGGCATTCCACTGGAGTATCTTTATTTCACAGGAATTCTTCTTATGTGAATTTCCATTTTTTGGTATTCCTTCCTTTCCATCCCTAATGAAACATTGTGTTCTCGCTTGGTTAATGCTTTCATCAATTTTAGTTTTACACCAATTTCTATTCTTTTTAATTTGTCCATCCCTCTAAAATTCAGATTATATATGATTAGTCATTTCCAAGGTTAGCTATGATTTGTTTTACATTTGTCCTTTGTGTTCCAAATTGATACCTTCAGTCGATTAGGAAATAACTTTTCTTATTGAAACTATTTACAATATGTCAAACATTATTGTTGGCAGTGGTATTCATATCTTTGGTTGCTCCTTAATTGCATTTAATGGGTCGCCTAGCAACAAATGCTGATGATCGGTTTGCAAATAAACAGCCACATATCCAGGGGTACGACCGAGGGTGAATCAGCTTCAACCCCATATTATTGTTTAATCTGATATCATTTTTAATTTAATGGTTTTATTTGTGTCGGAGATCTTTCAATGATTATTTCAAAAAGTAAAACGTACCAAAACTGTGAGAAAAATAATATTCAAGTGGCATTCCGAATATAAGCAGGCATTTTTATGGTCTGTTCTTGTAAAGAGTTCAAGATAATAAATAGATTACTAGTTCGTCTTTCCTACATTCCTGTCTGTTGTAATCAATGGTAGGAGTGTTGCACAGTGAGTTATCATTAGGTTTTTGACAGATGAAGGTTTCGTGTGATCTCCGATTTATTCAAGACTTAAAAATCAGTTTGTAGATCAGTGTCGCCCACTATTCAGAATGTATTTAAGTTTTAGGTGCAAGTCATTTGGAAAAGGTTGGTTAAGAATTGAAAATGAATGACATATTTGTCACTCAAGGATCTCAATCAATGAAGACAAGTTGACTGATCTAGATGGACAAATTTGAGAAAATTGGAAGCAACATCAGAGAAATCATTGAGGAACTTGAAATGAAATTAGTGTTGATAGAATAAAACATTTGTCAAAGGTCATCTTAAATTTAGCAAAGTTAGTGCCAGGTAGGTTCCCCAACTTTAAAGCCTTAATACAAAGAAAAAAAAATTGGTTCCCATCACACAAGTTTTCAAGCATTATGAAAAGGATGTAAACTAAGTTTCTAGACTACAGTAAACTGCGATTCCACTCCAGAGTTAAAATGAACAAGCATCCTATGACAAGATTCAAAATTACCCCTGCTATAGAAAACCAAAACTACATTTTCATCTTGGAAAATCATGTACAATTTCTTTTGGGATTCCAAGAAAATTTTTATTTCATTTTCTCACAGAGTAGAGAATTATCAGTTGTTAGTACTATTCTTTGATTTTAAAAGGAAAGTGAAGCCAGTGAATTCGGTCCAAGAAAAGAGTTTATCAGGTTAGTTTGTTTCCTTCAGGATCTGATACTCCGCCCTCATACTGTCACTTTGACGAAGAAGATATTACGGAAACTCAAATAGTACGTCCTACCTCATCCTCTATATAATCTACTTCTATGGCCCATTTCAAGAATTATTAGTAGGAAAGAAATTCAACCCAGGTTGTACAAATGGGTCAACATGCAATCACAAGTCTTCTATTCTTCTGAAATTAAGAAACTTTCTTAGTGCTGAAATGAGTGAATTGCAGTGGCAGTGAACTACATAGAAATATAGTATGGAAGTGAGTAAATAATTGTAATAATATAAATTTCATTGTATTCTATTCTATACATAAAATTAAGCTAATAACTTCCTGTTTATATTTGAATCTCCTTTGTATTTGTCATTTATTTTTAAGAAACAATAATATAATTAGTATAGTATAATCTGTACAGTATCTTCAAATTGGAATAAGTGCACCCACAAATAGATTTTATGACTGGTACAAATATGTAATTCTCATAGCTATTGGGGCACTGGTTTAAATATATTTTTGTGACCGTCTCCACTTCTTTCGACCAGGTGGAAGCTCCGGCTGGCTGGAGACCGCGTACACTTTAGCCGAATCTTGTCAGGATGGGCCAAGGAGTCGTGTTAGGAAGCTAAATGAACGCACGCAACGCAAGTTAAATTAAATGTTCTCTTTTATTCTAGAACCGAATTAGAAAAATACAGTGATAACTATAATTTATACAAAAGACATAACGGCTAGATAAAAGGCCTTAATAGTGGCCGGAAAGCATACCGATTAATTTAGATAGCACGTGGCCAAAAATGGACTGACTTCGTCCTGTAGCGGTCTGCTATTCAACCTTCTTCGAGTCGGCTCTCGGAACAGACTCTCTTCCGGCTCGCTGGTTCAAGCCCTCCACTCCTCGTCTCTCCCCCAATTAAATACAGCTTATTTAATCAGGTTGTTTAATGTATAAATAATTCTCATTAAAGCTTGATAGCTCAGTTAAAAAGTTTTGGATTATTAATTTTATTATTCACATTGTCACATCTAGATGACTTTTTTGTTTTCAATTAATAAACACAACAAATTCATTTTGATTTGCTTGTTGGTATCATATTTGTAATTTATATTGTCATGATTTATTTTGGTTAATGATATCCAAAATCATAGTACAAAATATATGATCTAATTCAATGTACTATGTAACTGAAAAGTAATAAAAATTAAATAAAATGTTTAATAACTTTGTTGTAGGCTTAATTTGTATTTTCTTGTTGTAGTTGTTATATCACAACACCACTACACAAGGACCTTACTTGTTGACCATTCCTGGCTGCAGCACTGCTTGTCCTCTAGACCAATTCATTATGCTTACTAAAGATGTCATACCAAAGAACTGGGAGCTAGATTGTCATGCACATTATTTGTTTGATTTGACTTCCGATCTTCCATACAACAATATTGCAATATTTGGTAAGACTTTCTTTACTTTGTAATAATGCTAATAGTGGGTTTCTTATTTCTTCATAAGTTTTTTCTTCATGGATGGTGTTTAAAAGTATTGCTAAATAAATAGTCCAAAAACATTGCACTAACTTTTTCACAACTATAAACTAAAATAACAATAGCTAATTAATAGAATTATATATAGAGTTGTAGTAGTACTTTTTCATAGAGGGACAAATCAACAATTTCTATTCCCTTTAATTATTATTTTTTATTATTTTGAGGTGTAATGTTCATGTTGGGAATTTAATGGGAATTTAAACATCAACCTTGCACTACATATTAATCTGAAGAAAACACAAAATTTCAGTTCTTAAGCCATATTTTGGTTTCCATTGCTGTTTTTTATGGAATTCTTAACCACCTCTCCTCATTGAGTGAGCTCCCTTTCCAAAGTAGAAAATTGGTGTTTTTGGACTTTTTACACATTAAAGGTTTGTAATTTTCTTTTCTGTGTATTTCTTAAATTGGTGTAAAAGAGTCCCCTTTTAACAACTTTTGAATAATTTGTAATATTATTATTTTAAATCTGCAAAAAATCTTTTTAAATGGCCTGAAAGATATTTATATATTTAAATAGATCATATGTTTGGTTTGCTTCTGCCATCAACTACTTCATAGCTTAGTTAATGGAAATTAAGTTTTAATTAGGAACAAGGTTTATTTTTTGGTTTTGCCAATTATTTCAGTATACAAATTTAATTTTATTTGTGGTTTTGTACACGGGTTTGTATCATTCTTAAATTTTATCAAAATTTTAATTAAATCGGTTGAGCCGTTTGTGAGAAATTACATTTTAATAATAGGTCTATAATTGGTTTTGTTTTGATTTTTCCGATAATTCTTGAACTGACATATTTGGAGAGATGCAACCAATATGTTTTGTTTGAGTTGATGGCGGTTACATTTTTGCAATAATCGTTGGAATTGATTTTGAGGAAATAAAAAATTTAATGATTTTGTCTTATGGCAGATACTCCCAAAATATTTAGTTGTAGAAAAAATTAATTATGTCCCGAGATATCCCAAAATATGTCCACATACCAAATTTGGTTAAAGTCAGTCCACTCGTGTGACACAGATGACAGACAGATATCATTCGCAAAACTACTTTTCTGGACTCAGATGATCTCACATCACATAATTATATTATGCAAAACTCTACACTATTTGTTATCTACCCTATATAACATATAAATATGCAAGAATGTAATACAATTGGTAATCAATTCAGAAAGTTATGTTAGAATTATCTGTATTAAAAAAAAAAGAAAGTTTAATAAGTTTCATAAAATGACTGATTTTTACAAAGGTTATGTACAAAACACAAAAGGATAAACATATTTTGTTGAGTGAATACGAAACAAAATAAATGATTCCTAATTTTCAGATACCAAACAAAATCATGAATCATGACAGTTGATCATCTTATTGAAAGTATTTAATCATAACAATTGGGTGCAATGCTAATGTGAATCTAATTATATCTATTTTTAGAAAGGTAAGTGGTTTCTGTAGCACATGCTGTTACAAAAATTGGTGTTGGTGTAAATCTTAGTGCACATTGCTCTTTGATGCACTGTATTTATGTGACAATTCATCAACTCCAAAGGTCAATGATGGATCCCAATCTAACAAGATCTCTTTGTGGATGCTCAAGTAAATAGTATATAAAAAAAAATCTGTGTCTGAATAAGAAATTAAAAGCTTTTGAAGAATTTGTTGACCGATGAGTAAACAGCTATAGTCTTAGTAAATTTGTCACGAAATGCTTGAGTCATTTTGTGGAAAATGATGTTTTAGACAGTATTTTAGCTAAGAAACCAGTAAGATTTGGTATAAATATTTGTGTAATGAGATATGCTAAGATTTTTTTATACTTCAAAGATCGAAATATATGCAGCGAAACAGTCTGATGCACCCTTTTATACTGATAACAGACCAAACAGTGTTGTTGAAAGATTAGTAGAAACTATCCATAATACTGGTTGAAATGTGACGACGGACTGGTTTTTTTCAGAGCATCACGTAACCAACTTGCTCATGTTTATAACTTGATGGTTGTTGGAACAGTTAGAAAAAATATAACTGTGTTTTCTCCACAAGTAGTAAATGCATGACCATGTGCAGAATATATCAGTTTATTTGCCTTTTGCGAAGAGTGCAGATTGGTTTCCTTTCTTTGGATGAAATTGATGAGAGAATAAGAAACAAGTGTAAACCAGCCATGATCAAATGAAAGCAAAGTACACAGTATCAAGAGTTTGTTGCCGAAGGTCATTTTTTTACAATTCTTGAAGTTGGAATCATCAATCAGATATAATAAGTTTGAACACAAGTGAAAAGTTAACGCAGAGGAACTTTTTGAAAGTTCTTCCATTAGACTAAGCATGAATCATTTATTTGTATGTGAGGTTAGCGGTGACAGGAATCTACAATGATTTAAAGAAGAAGATAAATTAGTACTTAATATTACCTGAGCTGACTCCATAACATTGCCCAAATTACGAAAGAGTCAAGTGTGTCTAATGTCCTTTCAAGAAATTACCAGAAAATGACAGCCAATGTGAAAAATGTCTATTGTAACACGCATAAGTAATATTTTGTTGTCATTTCATGTTATAAAAATTTAAAAAAATAAAATAAATTTTGTTAATGACAAATACTGGTTAGAGACCGAAAAAAATGAGAGCACTATGCTCACCCGCGACCGATCATGTCATTATTTGATTGTGACTGTTGAAAGGTTAAAAAGCCATGTCAAAATGTTTATGAAGGTAAAAATGGCAGCTCTTTGATTAAAAATTAGGTTTAATTGTTTTAAGCACCTGTTTAAATAGAAAAGTCATTTAAAACCTAAAAATTCAGAACATTAGATGATTGACCGTCTGCAGATTTCTACAAGAAATGTTTGAAAAAAATCAGTTTAATTCTTAATAGCATTATCAAAATTAGTTACGTAGTTTTATCAAAAATGTATCTCGAAGTCACAGATCAAATTGGAATGAGAATAAACAAAAATGAAAAATATGAGTAAGTCTTCAATATTTTTGGTTTCCGCTGATGCCTGAATTTGAAAAATGTGGTCAGTATATATGAAGGGCATTCAAATATAAACAATACTTTAACGATTTTATTGATAGAGATTCTCTGATTGTCTCAAATTAGTGCATCAACATCCTCAGCCTGTTTTCACTCGTCAAGGTTTTCGGCAGACTAGCAGAATGTTCGTTTTCAACTCTTACCTGACCTTCACCAAATGACTTGCACCAATCATATACTCTAAACTGAGAGAGATATTCATCTCCAAACTGATTTTTAAGTGTCTATTAAAATCTGAGGTGGAATGATATCTTTATTTGTCAAAAATCTAAGGATAGTTTGCTGTGCAACTCTACTGTGTACCTCCTGCTCTGGGATGTTCATTATAATTGACAGGAAAGATGAACTAGTACAACTAAAATGATGTCAGAAAAAGAGGAACTAGTACAAATAATTACAAGTAGGAAAAGAGGAACTAGTGCAACTAATGACAAGTCAGAAAAGAGAAATTAGTACAACTAATGGCAGATCAGAAAAAAGGAACTAGTACAACTTACTAATGACAAGTTCAAAAATGTATGTGTTAGGTATGCATAAGCTATATAAGGATTTTTTTCCCTGTGTTACCATTTACAACTAATGAATTTATTGCTAAACAAGAATATATATGATATTTAACTAATTTTTGTACTTACTGCTCACAAACCAGTAGAAAACCAGTATTGAATCAGGCAGTAAAAATCTAGGTTTGATAATGCCTGAACAATAGGCGAAACGACGTAACCAATAAAAAATTAAAGAAAGAAAACGGACTGTGAGCAGTAACTACAAAAATTAGTTAAATATAAATACAACCAGTCTAGTAAGGCAATCAATAATCATAAATATATATGATGTAATTTACTGTATTTGAAATAATATGAGCACATACCAAGTATGATGGTCTATATTTGGTCACAAATAATCATTAATATGTCACAAATTTAGCAATGAGCACATGATGTTATCACATTACACATAATTAAGCACAAACATAGGTTTACGAATTAAGTACACTGTACTTTAAATATGTAACTTTTTTTTTATTAATAAAATTAATTTTACGAAAATGTTAGATTTTTTAAAGACTAAAATAAAAAACAAACAAACAAAAAGTAGTTGTACATGTGTACAAATGAAGTGGTTCTGCATTTTTTCTTCATTCTCTCTCATCCATTTAAAAAAAACAAAAAAATTCGCTTGATACTATATTGTGTAAAAGTTGGACTCTTATACTTTATAGTACCAAAGAAACTGTTTAAACAATTTATGTGGTGATAGTAACACTTATATAGAGAGAAAGGTTTGCTTGACTGTCTCAGGTGAGACAATTGGCTTAAACAAGAATTAGTGTAAGAATTTCATAAAATCATATCACAGACACTTTGAAATTGCAAACTTATAAATTTTTTTAGGTTAGATTTAATACGGCACATAGCCTATTAGTTTAGATTATGTATGGATAGGAGATACAGGCTTACCTTGGAAAGTGGTCCTTGTTATTACTTAATAGTAACACTAGTAACACAAATGAGAAAACGCACACACACAAAAATACTAAAGTTATGAAATATTTCAGAACATTAGTGTTTTGTATGTGTGCGTGTGTTTTCTTATTTGTGTTACTATTAAGTAATAACAAAGATCACTTTCCAAGGTAAGCCTATGTCTTATATCCATACAAAATCTAAACTTATCTATTTATGAGTTATTCAATAGAAGTCTTTGTGGATTGAGATGAATTTTGCTGATGACAATGCTTAACAGAGTTCACTAGTATTCCATGATATCAACAATGATGACTATCATCAACATAACTAACTCAATTCACAAAACATTCCTGGTCCAGTACACACTACCTTACAAAATTATATTTAATTAGTTTAGTGGCTAGCACAAATCATTTCCTGATTTTATAGTCTGATTCTCGTAACCCCACATACAGCTAATGTAATGTGTTGCTAAACTCATGGTAAACCATGTTTGAAAGTCGTTGTTATCATATAATCCTTCCTGTAACTATTTTAAAACTTTTATTTAGACAATATTTAAATTTTAGAGAGCAAAATCAGTTTGAAGGTTTGAACTATATTAGTTACGATTACAGTTTTATTTATATTGTTAACACTGATGACCGACGGTACTTGATAGAATTCCATATTTTAACCAATAAAACACAATTTTTCTTTTGTAAAATTCTATAATTTATTTGGTCTAGCCGACCATGGTTTCGCTAGTTACGGCATTTGAAGTTTTATTACAGTATTATTACAGTTTTATTTATGTAATAATTATGATAAATTTTATCTAAACTCTTTAATTTTTTTCTAGCGATGGTGACTTCAACCTTACTGATCTTCCTGCTCATTACTTCAATGTCTTTTTATTGGCAAAAGAAGAAACCTAAACATTGGTATCGTAAGTTGAAAACAGATAGTATTTGATCTGAAGACAATGCATCTGACAATTTGCAGTTATCCTAGTTCAAATTACCATATTGTACGAATTGCCCAGTTTTTAACAAATTACTTAAGGAATGCCCTTTTTTACCAGTATTATCAATATTTTAATGAATTTATTTACTGACTATGAAACAGGATTAGGTGCGATTTTAAAGTTATACGACTTATACAATTTTTGTAATTAAATTTCTTATGTTTGTGATTTTTTCTTTCTAGTTTTAAGCAATTTCATGACATATAAATCATGGTTTTTGGTATGTTCTAAAATTGTATTGTGTAATAATGATAGCTTTTGTAAGTAGTGCGATTTATTTTATTAAAATACAAGATCTAGCATAATATTTTTATAACTTTTGTTTAATTTCTTATAAAGATCTAAAATGTGTTTTGAAATTTATATTTTAATACTGTAGCACAAAAGAAATTGATTGTAAATTTGGAATTTTATATTTAATTACTTGAGCGTTTACATTCCAAAATATTTACATTTAACTTAGATTCATTTTACCTAATGTTTAATTTTATTTAACAACAAAATTTACCTCCTCTTAGCAAATGATAACACAAAACTGTGATTTTTCGTTGAAATAAAACTAGGCCTAAAAGAAAATTATAAATTTTACATTTATATTTCCCTTATTTAATTAATTATTATATTTTAACAATATATATATATATATTTATATTATATTAATAATTTATATTATATTAAATATATATATATATTAACAATTTGTTAATCAAACAAATATGGACAGATACCTGTTAAATAATAGATTTACCCAAATTAATATTTTTCTAATCGTTATAATTTTACGGTTATACTAAGCAAGACTATCGCTCCCTATTCTTTTAAAAATGTACCAATTATAAATAAATCCAAAACGTGTGCTTAAGATGTAAATAAAAAATAAGTATTTTTTTTCTTTCTTGTGTATAAAAATGATTAAATTTAACCAAGCTAAAAACCAGCTTTGTTTAAAAAATGTTACTTTTTCCAATCAATTTTAATGTTTAGATTACAAAAAAAATGATAACTAGGTAGTGAATATGATTTGTCTTTAATTGTTAAGCTTATATTGGAGACTCGTCTTCCAGTGACCTTGTAAGTGTTTACTTGTAAATTGACCTCCATTGTTTTTACTCAAGTTTGTTGACATAGCTCTGGTGGGCTTTGTAACCAATTATTAGAGTTGTTTGTTGTAAAGAAATATAAGAAACATAAAATTATGAATTACAAGATTTGTTAAAATTGTAAAAAAAATCATACTTACAGCAGAAAATAATAGAATCCTCAGCAAGATTTGAATCTTTGATAGTTAGGCTAATATTCCATATATTACCAATACAATATGGTATTCGTGTACTGTAGGTTGTATATACTCCTAGATAAATAAACAAAATATGAAATAAAACAAACTAATTGCAACAATGCATACAATTGAAAATATTATATATCTTAAATTTCATAGACTTATTAAAACCTATTACACTTTTATTCTGCATAAAATGAAGCATTTTATGTTTGGTGTAAAGGAGACTTTGATAATGGCCCTATATACAATAAAAAAATATCTACATTTGGTAAAATTTGTTAAATTTATGATGCTTTGTGTTAATATCTGACAATCAAAGTGTTTGTTTCCTTGCATATTAGAAGCTATATCATTTCTAGAAACTGAATTTTTTTGATTAATTTCCTTGGATATTTACATTTCAGAATGCAATTTAAAAGTGGGTAAATTAAGTAAGTGGGCACAGGTAACTTGAAACAATTTATTTTAAAAGTATTTCTTGTCAAGAAAATTTGGTCACAAAATGTGTTAATCACTACGAAAGAGTTTCTAATTAGATCACATTTTTTTTTTCCTTCTTCATTTTTAAAAAATTACACAAAGAAATGTATTGTTTCAAGTATTAGTATTTATATGTAAATAAATTAGTGCTGAAAATATGGACCATTTTCTTTATAATTAAGAGGCGGCCGGAGTCAACCCAACCGCTCACGGCTCTGATCCCCAGTTTAACATGGGGTGGGTATAGTTTATGTTTTCCTCACCAAGAACCAGCACGTTCAGTAAAAAATCGTAATGGCCAAATAATTTGTTACTAGCATACGTATCAGCCTATATAATTTTGTTTACGAAAAGTGTTTTCTATTTTTATTTTAAGAAATTCAACATCTATTTCTCCATAAGACTTCAATGTTTTTCTAGCAAAACTAATTCCGTTGTAAAAATTCGATCTTAAAATAAGTATGTTTTAAACTTAAACATACATCGACTTAAATATTGTGACGTTAAAATTGCCGTCTAATATTTCAGTTATATTCACTAGAAGTATTTTATTTTGTCGTTTAAAAATACCTCTGCAATTAGAGTTTACAGAGTATGTGGATCGGCGGCCGTGGTAGTTCATCGATGCCACGCCAGGTTTCACTAGCGTCGCTCACCGGCAAGGAAGATTGCAAACGTCATACAATTACCGGTATCATTCTTATTTGTATCAAGAACTTATACTTACTTAGTGATTTAGTGATTAGTGTTATATTTAGCATATATCTTTATGGTTCGTTTTTGACATGGGTCATTTACTAGTTTGACTATGTATGGGAGTCTGAGAAAGTTAGTGCAATATTTTTCGTAGATTTTTAGTTTTAATATATATATTATGTTTAACACGTTAGCTGCCATATTGGTCCGATCGGACCGAAACTAAGGTGAATGTACATGCAGCGTTTCGGCACGATCGGACCGATAAAGTCACTGACGTTTTGTTTTGTGGCTCACAGTTCGATAGTGCAGCAACTTATCGACCCATTTTGGTATTCTCTGGATTGGGTAAAGACGTGTGTTAGGCATAGTATATTGTATGCTTTAATAACCGTTACCATGGTTACTCAATATAATAATAAAATCGGTGGATTTTTTCACTTTTTTCTCGGCACGATCGGACCGATTAAAAATTTTATAAAAACATTTTGGTTTGGTAATGAATAATTCACAAAGAATACAATTGTAAAATGAATATATGTATTTATAAAATAAATATTAGACAAATAAAATAGTGAGCGTTGCCAACGAAAAGAAATGAAATAGCCCGCTTAGATTTTTTTTTTGTGTTTTACACTCAAATTACCTCGGTCCGATCGGACCTAAACGTTATGCTACGATTAAAATTAAAGCCGAAAAATTGCATTTCGGTCCGATCGGTCTCGAAACTATATATGCATAAATGTAAATAAAATTAGTAAATACTATTGCCTTATATTATTTAACATAGGTAGATGCAAAAATAATAATGGAAAAATAATTTGGTAATCGTGGCACTCCAGGCATGAATATCGTATTAGGCCTCGGCAGCTAACGTGTTAAGTATGTGAGAAAGTTTGTGCAATATTACTGCATTGATTACTAGTTTGACTATGTATGGGAGTCTGAGAAAGTTAGTGCAATATTTTTCGTAGATTTTTAGTTTTAATATATATGGCTTTGTGAGAAAGTTTGTGCAAAATATTTTGTAGATTTTTAGTATATATGTTTAAGTATGTGAGAAATTTAGTGCAATATTTCTGCATTGATTACTAGTATGACTATGTATGGAGTCTGAAACGTTATAAATTATATTTAATAATAATTGAACTTTTACTTTAATAAAAATAGTAGATTATTTAAATACGCAGCATAACCGTTGTTGTATGTATACTGTTATTATTATTTTCGTGACGATTTTTCCTTTCACCACATCGATTTAAACAGCACCAAAAAAATTGCCTACCGGGCGTAAAAAAGTATTCACTTCAAAAAATATCCTTGTTCTTAATAATTGTCTTTCGTTTAATTTTCCAATTACATTAAGCCTGGTGAGCGGGGAAAGGTGTAACATTTGTTCACATGTTTAGTTTATTAAATTAATTGTACTGAGATCCGGTAGGCCTATACTGTATATATATTTCATAATGGTTATGTCATATTCAGTGTTAATTACATTTTTTTTTTCAATACAATTTTTTCCAATACAATCTTTTGTTACAATAGCCTCATCTGTAATATAATAATCATCTTAATAACAATAGCCTCAACATACCCTCAAAAATAAAACACAATATTTTATTGGTGATCATTTTAAACGTGTTGTTGAAATACACTACATAAAACACTAAGATAACGTCAAAACAACACTTTTATTACACACATTTGAGTCAAATGTCAAGTGTTGTTTTGACCTTGGTTTAGTGTCTTATTGCAACCAAAATGTTGTAACAAAGTTTTGAATACATATTTCATAAAGTAATTAAAAGTAAAACTCTTAAACAACTTTGATATTACAAAACATTTAAATGAGGTACAATGAAAAATAATATCAGACAAATCGCTTGTTTGAGTGCGCCAGTGGTGGATAGAGGTGCATGATCAAGCCAAGGGAGGGTCTTCAACTCAGTCGAAGCTCGTGGACATCGGCAATGACTCGGAGGGGGGAGAGGTTTGGGGAAGGGGTTGTAAAGAGAAAGCGAGAACTCGCAGTGTCAAGTCAAGGCCGCGGTCGGTCTGGCAGATTGGTTAGTGCGGGTAGCGGAATGACAAATTGAAGGCGGCTGAAATAGGCGATTTGAAAGCTGGCTCCCTCCGCCTCTTAACACTAATTTTGCTACAAATATAATTTAAAATTAAGAAAAATATAATTAAAGTTAATAGTTGTTTGGGATTTCATCTTTAAACACAAAGGGGAAAATGTTATTTACTAGTTTTTGTGATAAATTGTATAAGCTTTATTTTTAGTTAGCTATGCATCCTTTGCACTTGTTTTGTCCTCTAACAATAATTGATAGATTGAAAGCATTAACCCTTTTCACTCCAAAACAGATGCATGATTTATCTTTGTAGCTACCTGTGATAACAAGTAAAGTTACTTTATTCCCAATGCATTCAGTAATATTCATAGACATTGAGCAGGTATTTCAAATAAATCAAATCACATACAATTTTGTTTTTATTCAGAAAGGTGTGTGAAATTTAATATATAATTTTCTAAACTTGTTGTTTCATATTCGAGTTGAAGCTTTCATTTTATAATTTTGTTTGATTAAATATTCATTTTTAATTATGTTATATTTTATAAGTTTGTGTTAATTAATATTTTAATAATAACTTTAATTTTTGCTTTGTATTTTGTTTTTGTGAGTACGGAATTAGTAAATGACTTTTTGTGCCACATATCCATGTGTGAGTCTAGGTCGCACAAGCATTTTTGTATTTTTGATCTTCTAGATATTGATTCTGTGATTAACTGTTCTTTTTGTTTTGTGTAAATAACTTTGTGACAAAATATTTTTTGTCCTGTAAGCCTAATTAATATTGTGATAAGTTGTTATTTTTGTTTTCAGTAAATTATCATCTATAGTTAATCCATTTTTTTGTTTTATGTAATAAACTATATTTTTCACTATATATGAAATAGAAATTTCAAAATTTCCACCTTACAAAAATATTGTAGCAGTAGGAATTTTCTGTAAAAAGTTTATTTCAATTAACATAATAAATTACCATTGCAAAGTTAAAATAAATGTTTGTTTTCTTTTTTTTGGTCTGAAACATTACTACCATAAAGGGGATATAGAATATACTACGAGTATAATTTTTATAGAATGTTGAAATCTAAAATCTCTAGGGAGATTGGACCATGGTTATTATATTGGAGTGGAAAGAGTTAATGTGGCAGGCAACCATAGAAAATCCAAAATTGACTGCATTCTAGAGCTAATTCGTATATAATCTGTTCACATACTAGGTTAATAGTTTAATTTTGTTTGTGCATAGAGCATACAACATCCAAGTTTTTATTAGACTAGGAAACATTATTCATTGAAGTGTGATAATTTTGAATAAAAGCTATCTAGTCCATATTTAAAAACTATGAGTTGTTATCAATCACTGCTCATATGTTGTGTTAAAAAAAAAAAAAAAACTACAGTCACATAGGCACATTTCCTTGTGGTGTATTTGTATTTAAAATATACTTATATTTGTACAATTTTGTTTAAACCTTAAGTCCGATTAACCTTTCAAGTCAAATTTCCATTGAATACACTAATCACAACACTGCCCATATAATCCTATCTACGAAAGGGTTAGTTATCCACTCTCTAGTAAGCTATTGTGGTTTAATGAGTTATTGGGTTGCTTAGGATACCATATAACACTTCCCTCCTCCCTTTTCTCTCCATAATGTTGCCTGTGATACTCTGTACTATTTTATTAAAATTATTTGTCACATTTTATAGTCTTGCCTGTACATAATAATCACATAATATTCTCATTATAGTCTAGTTATTTATATTATGCATTGACAAATTAAAATCTGACTAGTATATATTATGTAAATACTAAACAGAGTTTGATATGACAGTTTAATATGTACAATTTTAACTGATGTGACAAAAATATTGTTCTCATTAAATCTGTAATAAGTTATTTTAAATATTTAATATGAAATATAATACTGTAGAATGATATTTAAATTACTTTATATTAGGAAATTGTATTTTTTCTTCTCAATTTGTGTTTTTGTTGTTTACTCATTGGAAAAGATCGTTCGAATTAAACTGTAGAATGAAATAAATATTAATATAAACAGCAATATGCTATTCTAAATCTTAATCATTTTCTTACTTATGGAGTTGCCAAGTCCTTGTCTAAATATTTTTATTCACAAACAACTGATAAATTTTTATTATTTACTTTGTTTCTTATTCTATAACCCTTATTCAAGACTTCCATATTTTGTCTAACAAATTTCTGTCCATCTCACTTATGTTATCAAATGTTAGAATAAAACTCGAACACAAAATCTCATAAAACTTAAGTTTACTTAATGTAAAGTCAAGCTCAATATTTATTTATATTATCAAATGATGGTTCAAAACTGTACACATCTAACTTTGACTGAAGACTAAAAACAACTCTTAGTTCAGCTTTACACGAGACTCTACTCAACTCTCTACCAAGTAATACGCTCTTCCTCTCCCGCTCCAAAAATTTTTCTCACAATTGTCCTGATAATTGTATGATCGTTCATCTTTCCTTATTTGGACATTGTATGATCGCTAAACACACCTCCCTTTTTGCTTCTAGAATGTTCTATACTGATGCACTAAATTATAAAAGTTCACTTTTTATTTATTCCTTAATTATAATACATTTTTATTTTATTTGCATATAATATTTTTTTTATTATTACGTTTGAACTAAATTATTATTTATATATTATTGGTTGGTTGGAAGATGTCGCATGCTTACATTTATACTAATTTTTCTTCAAAAATATTCTTACTCATTGCATACAATGATTACAAGAGTGTTACTCTGTCCATTATCACTCACTGGTTAATAAGTCGGTTGTCCAACTGACCAAATATATTCTATCATACTTAAAGGGATTAAAACCACATACATTGAAACAGATCAGCATTTTGGATGTTTCATAAATTTTGGCAAATAATGAACTGTAGGGTTTGTAGTGGGTGTTTTATAACTAATCATGATATGAATTTCATGTTCTGTAGTTTTTAACCCACCATTATTTGCCTGAAGTAAATTCTGGCTATTTTAAATCATTTTTTAGAAAATTCATAAAAAATAGTAATTTTATTCAAAACCCAACTTATATGACATCATTTTTTTAGAAAGGTTCATAGAATTTATCTGTGTAAAGAAAATTTATGGATGTTACGGTTTTGGAGTATGTCAGGATACAAAAAATTGACTCAGAAAACGTTATTGCTGTTTTGAAACAACCATGTTACGAAATATTGCTTTTTGGATGTTTAAATAGCCTAGAACACATTTTGGTTAGTTTTTCTTTTAGTAAGGAATTTTGATGTTTGCTCTTAACATATCTACTGTTGTATGCTTTCGGCATTAGATGTATTCTAAAGACATTTGTATTTAATTGAAAATATAATTATATTACTTTAACATATTCTAAATAGACATTTTATGTTAACTATGTGGATAGATTACTAGAGTTTTGAAGTACACTTTGTGCTATAAAAAAGTGAAAAAGATATTTTATACCTAGGTAGTTAGGTAAATTTTAATGTATGGTTAGGATTATTTTCATAATTTTTTAAGTATACATTTAAGAAAATAGTTTCTAGATTGCAGTAGAGACAGTATACCTCATACGTTGAAAGGATTTCAAGCCTGTGTTAACATATCTAAATCTTGATTTTCTAACAGGGCGACAAATACTGCCCAGTTAAATTTGTATGTGAATAATAATAATGATTCTATGAAAACAAAATCAAACTGTGTTGTTGCAATAATAACTACTATTACATTGCCAGCATTCTATGATAAAAGCAAAGGGTTTGCTAATGAGAAGCTTTGGTGTAAGCTCTCTGATAATGGTATTTTTTAGTCTTTAATTATTGTTTTAAATTTAATCGCTTTGTTAAACGCTGTATTGGTAGAAATCAGTTGTTAAATAAAGATTTTATAATAAAAACTTATTTTTTCTTATGGTTAATGTATGATATTCACAAATTGAATATGAAAATAAAATATGGAAGATTCCAATTGTTAACCAAAACTTTAAAAGGTGTATTTTGTGTTTGTGTGTATAGGTGTATATGTACAAAATAATATGTAGGAAAGTTTACGCACCATTTATTTTATTGCACCACAAGTTTAGAAACTAGCATTTTTGTATTATATTTTTATAGACTTTGTATATTTTATTGATATACAAAATGTTTCAATTGCTAGAATGAAATTGTGGTTTTATGGAAGTATTTCTATTCTGTAATGAATAAATGTCGTGCTAGCAGAATGATCTCCATTTCAGTACTTATTTAATTTGGTTGTGATAGACATGTACAGGGATTTATTTATGTATAGTTGGTAGACATTTTACTGTAAGGGTAATATCTGTAAATAAATGCTATGCCTTGCTTCTAAAAGCTTTCTTGGTATTTTTTTACCCTTAAAATTCTATTAATATTATTCAAGAAATCATTCATTTTTGAGGTTTGTGTTTCTATTATAATTTTCTATGAGTGTTTTTAATGTTGAATTTTAATTTCTAGTGGTAACTTCATATCCTCTACTCAGCAAAAGAAAAAAACTAAAAAAAGAGTGAAATGGTCTGTGTTGGAAATGTAGATAGATAAAAAGAGAGGTGCGAATGATGTCCACAAAGCATCCAATTGATTTTGTGGATACTGGGAATAAAACAATCAAAGATAAATCTATTTTGAAGCCCCTCATATACGAATACAACAAAGTAAGGATGGGGATTGACTTGTCTGAGCAGATATCAGCATACAGCACAGCGATCAGAAAAACAATGCGCTGGTATTATAAACGGGCTGAAGAGTTTCTGATGGGGACTACAATTATTAACTCGTGATGTTCATGAACATATGACTATCTTGTTGTGTAATATTTATTCCAAAAAAAGGAAAAATTGAAATGCAGATTAGTAAATAATACACAGCTGACCCGATTGGATCGGCAACAAACGCTGTAAATGTTCATAAAATTATCGTAAAATAAAAGATGATAATCAAGTCAAGTCAGTATAAATCAACAACAGCGTGTCTCTTGTTTACAGGGACTGTCAGTTGCCCATATAGTGCCCTAAAACTCTGCTAGAATACATCATCTTAGTATTAAGATGGTCAAGGTCAGGACTATATAATGATGGGCTGCCGGCCCGATTAGATCGGCAGTAACTTCGGTATACATAGTTACCGCGGACTTTGCCAAACCGTTTAATTAATGTGTAGTGAAAAATCTGTTTATAAACGAATATTAGAAACACCAAGCATTTTAATTCGAATTGATACATCACTAACGAATATTATATCATATCGTCTCCTTGTTCCAAGCTTTGAAGATTTTTTCCAATTATTTTATTCTGAATCCGAGGATTTTAATAATTGGAACGTTCCGAGGATTTTGATAAAATTGGATTCATCAATTATTTTAATTTGAATTCACACATCAGTAGTCACAATCTAGTGTTGAATGAGCATGATTTTGTTGCTGTATCTTCACTTAAATTGTTAGTTCTTACTCTTGATAGCTTACTTACATGGGAGGATCACATTAATGAGCTGTGTAAAAAACCTTGGTTGTGTGATCTTCCTACTTAGAAATTTGGGCCAATTCTGTACAGAATCAATCTGAGAATTCCATACATTAGATTTTTTACTCTCATTTAAATTATCTGATTGCTCTGTGGGGTAGTGCCACTAAGTAAATGACACAAAGGGTCTTCAGCTTATAAAAACATCAATATTAGAATTCTGGCTCATTTGAGTCATCGAGAATCTGCCAGAAATGTATTTAAAACACTGGGTATTTTAACTCTTCTTTGTTGTACATATTAGAAGTAATTTTATATTACAAATTAAAGTGTATTTCAGTTTGTAGCAGTGATATACACGTGATAGCAGAAGTAAATATGACATCTGTGAACAACAACACATGTTGGTGGCTTTTGAGAGATTGCTATCCGAGGCTGGAGTCCCTTTCACGAATAAACTCCTAAAGAGCCAATGAAAGAAAATGTCTTTAAAAATAATTTAAAGCAGTTGTTAAAAGGAAAAGCTTTTTATTCGATGGAGGAGTTTCTTGAGGCTACTTTTTGACTAATTGGAATGATTGAACCATGGTGCTTATTGCATTTTTATAAAATTGTTATTGTTGTGTAACTTGTTTCTAATTTCACTTTGGTTATTATTTCTCTTGTTTTTAGTCTTGTTACGAATTATATTGTGCATCAACATTTATTGTTATACTCTTGGGAACAATAAAGAAAGAAATAAGTGTCGAAACTCAGAGGCTTAACACTCAAAAGAATTGGATATTTATTAGTTATTTTTGTTTAGCATTAAATAGCTAAACTTCCACATCTGTAATGTATATCTATCTTGACCTAACAGAAAATATTTAAAAAAAGTTAACACCCCTAGGAGAAATAAATCAGTTATCATGATATCACTATTAGGGAACAGTTTCCAGAGTATGATTGGTTACATGGGTTTACTGATGGATGGTTTGTGACATGCTGGAACAGGTCAACACTCTTCATTGTTGGTCAACATGTACGTTGCTCCTCGGCTTTCTCGTTTATTTGTAATGCAACTGTGATTTTTTATAAATATGAGTTCTTAACTCTCATTTACCTGTATTGGTGTACCTTGCTACTTTAGGCGATATCAGAGGAATAGTGTTTTCAATAACATTTTAGAAACTCATTTCTTATAATTGCTATTTAATTTATTGAAAAACAAAATTTCTGTTTAACCTAAATCTAAACATATGATTAATTACTTTGCATTGATAAAAATCATTGTTCATTTTTAAATTGATTTCACCATTGTATATAAAAGGAAGGAAAATTAATTGTCTGTTTATACTGTCGAGATATTAAATAATTTAATTTAAATAGCCATATGCTATTCTGAATCTTTTCATTACTTACGGAGATGCCAAATCTTGGTCTAAATACTAATTTATAATCTTTTATTATTCACTTCTTCTTCTTTTACAACATAACTCTTATTAAACATTTTAACATTATATCCAAATATACTTCTGTTCATCTCACTTATCAAATGTTGATTCTAACTTTGACTGAAGGACACTTACATCCAACCCCTACGGGAGCTTCTTGCTACTGAGTAACTAGTAACACCTCCAAACATTTATCTCAGAATTGTCCTGTTTATTACCATATTTGGACATCGTATGATCATTCTTATTTCCTTATTGGAGATCGTATAATCATTAACACGCCTCCTGTTTTGCTTCTAGAGTGTTCTTTCTTAATATATGACACACTAAATTGTTTATTAAGTTCACTTTGTATTTATTCCTTAATTTTAATACAATTAATAAACAAATGTTTATTACATTTGAGCGGAATTATTTATTATTTATTGAAGGATAAATAAAGCAAAAGCTTAAAGTTTCAAATATTTTAATAGTATGCTCATTCATACTATTAAAATATTTGAAACTTTAAGCTTTTGCTTTATTTATCCTTGAATATGGAGTTTCAACAAGAAATATCTGCTATTACATTAAAGTTTATTATTTATTGGTTGGAAGATATCACATGCTTACAAACACAAATCAAATTTTGATGTTGAGGTTACTGTGGTATTACAGGAAATCATTCTGGAGACCAAAATTCTTCTTGGTGAACTCAAAATTATTTTTTGAAGTAGTATAATCGAAAATGATAGATCAGAAGACAGTAGTACACAGGACACTTTATTAGACTCCTTTAAGTATTTGGTAAGGGTGTATGTAACAAGTGGACACTATCACATATATAGGACTAGGAAGAAACAATTTAGTAGACACATTAGTACAAAGATGTCATCAGAATAACATCCACTCAATCAACATATTGAAAAGGCAAGTTGATAAGGAAACAAACTTACCTTTGCAGTCAGCAAAATAAATATTCTGAGAAATAAACATGGTGAATAGTTGTGGGAAAAAAAAACTGCAAAAAACCATGCAGACTTGGAGTTCCTGCTTTGCCAGCAACTCATTCATATACATAAGATATAAGTTTCAAATAAAAGTACATTGTACAAGGTGCGACAAAAAAACCGATCTATTTTCTGCGGCGCACCGTTCAGCGGCAGGACGTCTGAGGGTGGTGGGGGTAGGCTTATTGGAAAGCCTACACGACGCCATTATCAGTAGTCGTGGAGCAGTGGTCGCCTGAGCAACGCGCGTTTGTTATCGAGGCGTATTTTAAAAGTGGCAATTCAATCATTGCTACTCAGCGGCAGTTCCGTGTGTTCTTTCAATTAGGTCGAATTTTGTGGTTCGATCTGAATTTTCATCCATACAAATTGGCTATTGCGCAGCAATTGAAGCCATGCGAACCGCAAAATTCGTCTGACCGAGCGGTCAGACATGTTCAAAGCAGCAGCTTGTTTACGGGCGGGCCTACGAGGACTGTTTTTCACAGCAGCACGAACTCTATCGATGTTCTCTGGCGTCCGAGTTGACCTTGGACGGCCTGTCGGATTCTTTTTCAACGCAGAACCTGTTGTTCTAAAGTTAGTAACCCACCGCATAATTGTGCTTCGCGACGGAACTTCTCCACATCGACCTAATTGAAAGAACGCACGGAACTGCCGCTGAGTAGCAATGATTGAATCGCCACTTTTAAAATTCGCCTTGATAACAAACGCGCGTTGCTCAGGCGATTACTGCTCCATGACTACTGATAATGGCGTCGTGTAGGCTTTCCAACAAGCCTACCCCCACCACCCCTCAGATGTCCTGTCACTGAATGGTGCGCCGCAGAAAATAGATCGGTTTTTTTGCCGTACCTTGTACAAAGAAACAAAATTTTAAATGAACAAGTTGCACTTAGTAAAATGTGAGATGTTCAACAAAGAATTGAAAAAGAAGGAAAAATCCTGTTGTTTGTAATAGGAGGCACAGGTTGAATGTAGAGGAAGTCATTAGAAAAGAACATTATTTATCATTTATAGGAGCATTGTAAGTATAACAATTTTCGACATTGGAGTATTAAAGTATCAAAACAACATTGTACATTTTTATCTGAGCAAATATATGTTGTTCGTGATATTGGAAATATACTGTATAACTACTAATATATTTGTTCTACTTACGTCTGCTCATCCAAAATTGTATCAATGCACTACAGCCGTTTCGACTATTTATTCAGCCATGAGTACAGTTTTAATCACAGCCGGATACGGTCGATTATGTAAAGTTATTTCCGTATAAACTAAACAAGTGTTTTTTAAAAGAAATTAAATGTGTATAAATGTGTTAGTGTAATAAATGTTTGTCTAATACGTACTAATGTTTTAAATGAGTTTATAACAATGTTGACGAGGTATATATATATATGTTATATATAGTACCAAAAATAACGCATATGACCATGGCGGAATAAATAGTCGAAACGGCCGTGGTGCATTGATACAATTTTGGATGAGCAGACATAAGTAGAACAAATATATTATTATTTAAAAGCTCTCCAGTAAGGTGAAGAATATTAAAATAAACTACATTCATTCCACGGTATGAAGGTGTTAAAACTTTAGTAGACCTACGAAAAAACACTAATTTATAGTTGATGTGGCCAATATATTCGAAACTTATTGCCTTAAAATTATAAATATTATGAGTTTCTTCCAAATAACAGTTTTCTATATATTTTTTTTTTGTTAATTTGGTTTTATATGGGAATCCAGGAGCCAAGTATGAACAAATCGATGTCAATTTGGACTAGTGTACTTCAAATTATATAATTAGTATGATTTTCATAAATAATAATGAATAATGCAATTTTTTAACAGGAGTAAAGTCTAATCATATCAAACTAAATATATTCATATATTTATACAGTATATTAAAAATTAAATTAAATCATGAAGTTGATTGTTCTTGAAATGAGACAGGGAAAAAATGTTGTTACGTAACATTATTATGAATCGCGTTAATGTGTTCCTATATGTTAAGATGTTGATGTCCATAAAAACATGAAATTGAAAATAAAAATGAATAAAATAATGTCAATTTTCTTTAGTAACTTATGGCAATCATGACATAAGTTAAATTTTTCACTTTTAACCCTCATGATGAATCATAACTTAATATCATTAAATTGATAAACTAAATTTATTAATACTATGAGTATATATGACATTTATCATGCCGTTGATAGTACACGCTAATCAACTTCGATAAGTTCAACTAAAATTATTGAACTTTTGAGGTTGATATTAATATTATAGCAGTTTAAACACAATTAATGTTGAACTATTACTCCTTCTATTGGTATTTGATAAACAACATAACCTCTAATATGTCTTCCTTCCTATATTTCAGATTTGTTATCTGATAAGCGCCAGCTCTTATCTGATCTCTAGCACTGGGTGATGCAATTGTGATTGTCTTGCATCATTAAGCCATCTTGTATAAACAATTATTGTATAACTTCCAGCATAAAATTAAAAATAAACCATGTATTATAATTAACCGTGACCTCATTAATTTAATTTGATAATATAATATTTAATGTGTTTGTTTGATCTGTCAAAAGCAAACGCTCATTTTTGAATCATAGTGATGCAATTTTTATACTAGATTGTGTTACTAGTTTGCACAGTGCCATGGCCTGAATTTTTTATGGGGGGGGGGGGAAGGTAGGACTTATAAAATATCATGGCGAGAATATATTAGGGAATGATAAAAAAAAGTAAG
The DNA here is from genome assembly GCA_963513935.1 of Aphrophora alni. Classification (NCBI taxonomy): domain Eukaryota; kingdom Metazoa; phylum Arthropoda; class Insecta; order Hemiptera; family Aphrophoridae; genus Aphrophora; species Aphrophora alni. The sequence continues at coordinate 6,334,790 of OY740767.1, read as the reverse complement.
TTTAAGGCCAAAATGTTAAGACAAAAATTTGAGATTATTTGCTGTTTATAAAGAGTGCATTAAAACCTTATAAGTTATTATAAATCTAGAACATTAAAAGATAAACAACATTACATATATTTAAAAAGATGAATGTAATAAGTAGCATAATTATTACACTATGTAAAACAGCATGAGCTCTTAAAACTGAAATTCAGTTCAGTTCAATTTATTGTAACCGTAAATTCTAGGGCAAGATCTCAAGATTTTACGATGTTTACAAATCTATTCTTTGAATTATTTTGAAATATGTAAAGTTTAAAAAAAATCAAAATGTTAATTAGTTCTACAGATTTTGATACACTTTGTTGAATTTTTAAGATTAGACACACAAAACCAATGGGCCAAAATGCAAGTTAAAAAAATTTAAACAATCAAATGTTGACAAATGACAAAGTTTGAAACTAAAAATAACAAGTAGGCCACATCTGTATTCATTGTTGCTAGTTATGCAAGAATATTTACACAGCTGTGATTATTGGCAAGAGATATTAGTTTAATTCATTTTTAATGAGATTTGTATTTAATTATCGGTGCCTTGAATAAACCATGATTTTTATGAGTTTATCAATAAATTGTTTAACTTATTTGTTGTATTTGTCAAGAGATTTTGGAGAGACTCAATCCCCCTCTGAAGCATTGAGTCTATAATGCCTCAAAGGAAAACACTAGTTTGAAGATTTTCTTAATTATACTTGAAGTACATAAATATGTATGATCTGCGCATATTTTTTGTTCAGTTATGCTTCGAAACAATCTCAACTTGTGGACTGGTAAAATTAACGTCTATACCAAGTCTTAGTTAACACTAATAAAATGTACAGCTCTCTAGGTTATTGCTGACTCTCACCACAGTTTGAACCATACAGTTGATACCTCAGTTCGAGTATTCATTCTGTAAAATAAGTTTAGTAATTGTGGAAAAAATGTCTAATTAGTTTTTCTTGTAAACTCAGTTTTGGAACATATTAGACAAAAACTAATGACAATTTTTAATTTAGCATCTCAAGGATCATGGTAAATACCCAGACCTAAAACAATCCACTTTTTATATTTATAGAAACCTATCAACCTAATAATAATTTTTTGGGTATCATTTTCTATTTCTATTTTGTCCATGTCATGAGTTTGTTGCAGTCGGTAACATGCTTGACTGTGCTCTCACACGAAGTGGTTTGATGCCACTTTCAGTAGCTACTATGAATAAGGTTAAGAAGGGATGTAGCCATAGGGCAGGTCCCTTCAGATGGAAACAAATATAGCAATTAAAACATACATATGTAGCCTATAAGCGAAATCATTTTAAAAGGTGAATCCATTAATTATTAGACATACGATATGAAACTATCTTGTAAGGATTTGTTATGGATCAGTTCAACATATTGGTAAAAAAATATATTAATAAATAAGTAAGTTACCTATTTCCCCGACTAATATGATAGAAATTATGATAGAGGATGAGAAAAAATGGAAGGCAATAGAGAGTTTCATTCTTAGAATTATGGGCAAACGAGGAAAACAGCTAAGGTGAGCTGAGATAGAGCTCCAGTTTCGGTGTTCAACCAACCACACGGTCGATGGGATGGTGGATGACCCTGTGGGGTATTTAATTCTTCTCTGCTAAGTAATGTCGCAAGATGGTCCCGCAGAGAAGGAAGAAGAGGATGGAAGGTTTTGGTTTTACCGGGGTAGGGAGGCCGCCCACCACCTTCAGTCCCGGACAAAGTCATAAAGATTTTTCCATTTTTCCTTCCAAAAAATAAAATAAAATAAGTAAGTTACAATATTTTTGTAAAACTCGTCAAATTAACTGCCATCTTTGGTTATCGAAACATATGTTTTGGTCCCTAAAGGGTTAAGACAGGTCAACCATTCTGTTATATTGAGTCACAAGTTATGTTCAGACACAGAAACATCCTCAATCTTTCCTGAATGACTCACTGTTATATTATTGTTACAGCAGTGTTGTTGATCCTGGAAGGTAATGTGTTGTATTTTGTTGCTAAAAATGGACAGATTTGTGACGTGAAGCTGATTCAACATTTGAGGTAGCTTTTATTGTGTATAAGATATGTAATAAATGATGTCCAGCCATTTCTGACAGAGGACTTGTAGCATTTTTTTTCCATAACAGATGGATTCATCTGTTGAAATTATATCAGGACAAATTTTATAAACTTGTAAAATTGTAGGTGTTGATCCTGACAAATTGGTTGGTCAAAGCTATGACATTTACCATGAGCGGGTGTAATGTAATACTGGAGTAGACTATAAACAAGAATTATTGAGCAATACCCAAAAACGATCCATGTGAATTGTTCAAGTCACCGCCTTAATTTAATCCTTTTTGAATCATTTAACGTGTCTATACTTTTTAACAGTCTTGAGGTATTAAAACAAGTAACACAGAAACACAATGCTCAAACATGTATATATCCTTAAAGAAATATTCAAAATTTGTCCCAAAATAAAGAAAAAAAATATCAAGATGCTTGGTACCTGTGAAACACGGTTTATTGAACTTCAGGTGTCTTCCAATGTTTTCGTAGAGCATTGTCCTGGAGTAGTCACAATCATTAACAAATTATTTTGAAGTAATGTTTCTACTTTTTAAGCTACCATGGAGAATGGAAGTTTCATAGTCTAATTGATAGTTTGCGAGTTCCTTTTCTGACTCATGTTACTCTTTTCACCACACCTTCAAAACCTTCAGCATGAATTATCAGCCACAGTTTCAGTGAAGAGATTCTTCAGATATTGAAAGACCTTCGAACCAGTAACAAAGATAAGAATTATTTTCTTATAATCTACAAGTATTGTTAGTGAAGATTTTAAAACTGGAATTAATATTCCAAGACAATCAAATAAGCAGACAAACAAAGAATACTTTGTTATCAAGTTTGACAATGATAATATTTTCTAATGAACACACATGCCCTAATTAGGTTATGCATTTACTTGATGATTTATTGTGCTTTGTTATAATAAAAATATTTTGGAGTAAAGAATATAATTTGTTTAAGCTATTTTGTCCTTAATCATTCATTATAGTAGGTATGTGTATGTACATGTAGTTAATATAATGAGATGGATCCATTGTACAAACCCCCTCTAAACATAGTATTTTCTTTGTCCTTGGGATAAGTTGTACTTTGTTGTTGCTTTCTCTACATATCTCGTTTTACTCTGAAGAAAAAATTGTGCACAAAAGGACATTAGTTTAACCATTCTTTAAAAAAATAATAAATAAGAAGATTGTATGGAAGAGTTTCACAGAATTTTTAGGTGATTGCAAGTTAATCTAGTAAAATATTTGAAAAATCTTAGTTATAATATGAAAATTTCCATGTTTGTTACAAACTTGTATATAATAGAAACAATGAAGCAGCTATTTTGAAACGGAAGAAATGGCTTAACACTGACGAACCATCTATTGGTTGCTCTGTTGTTTTCACATGACCTGCTGTATACTGACATCTAATCACCTATCTTGGATTGTGCACAGCATGGTAAGTCATATAACACTTTTTTTTAGCAATATGGTCATGTTCATATTGCTAAAAATAGATAGATTAGTTACTCAAACTTATTGATAGTAATGAAAAGGTTAAAAACTGTCCTGGACATGTAACTGAATATTAGTTATGGGACTATTAAATCTTGGATATTTATGAAACTTATACACAATACGAAAGAATGAGAAAGCATTATGGTATCAATTCAGGTTAAATGTAACCATATTCAGGTTAAATGTCAGGTTAAAACAAATGGTAACATTTGAAAATGTTTAGGTGCAAAAGCATCATCTTTTGATATTACTTTGTGCGCATTGTGTTCACATATCAAATTTTGCAAACAAAGCTACACATTTTTTGGTTATAGATCTTCCTAAAAAACAAATCTGTAATCACAACTATGGTGTCCAGACAATTTTGACACTGTGTCTAACTGATTTAAATTCTTTCCTTTTTTTTTGACGACCTCTCAGTCATCATCACGTATTAAAAATGGAAGTACTGCTCTGATAACGGCAGGGTCAGAAGAGTTGGTCAAAAGTGACCCAACAGGAAAGATGAAAGAGAGCCTCTAACTCTAAACTAGATGAAAAAAAATATTGCCACACTCACTTTATTGAGTCTCCGAGAACGACTAGTTTTAATGTGATATTCTGTATTCAACTCCTTTTGTTTAGTTATGCATGACTAACTCAATTGTTAAAACCTACGATTGTTTCTACGGTTAAAACAAAGTAATGTTTATGCAATAGTCAATATACTTTTTTTCATGCTCTACTAAGATATATTACTAAATTTTATTTCAGTGATTACAAAACTAAACATGTAAATTTAAATCATATGTTAAACATAGTTATATATTGGTAACCTAGGTATATAAAGCCACTATGTATGTTCAATAAATTGGTAATAAAAAGACAAAATATTACAAAATTATTAATTTTCACCTTTATAGTATCTTTACTTAATTATATTTATTTGTAAACTCTTTGTATTAACATATGTTTAAATGAATTGTTTGAATGAAATAAGTATATACTGTATATATGTTTATCAATCAAGTTCGTTACAATAAAGATATCAGTTTTGTTTAATTTATTAATTAATTATCAATTCTATATGATTACTACGAAGTTAACTTTTATTATTATATATTCAATTAAAGGCCACTACAACCTTATACAATACAAAATAGAGATTATAAAATTTCAACTTAATGAATGACGTATGAATTTGTATAAAATTCAATATTTACATGTTTTTAGGATGGTGCTCAGGAATTTGTCACTAATTTTTATGTGATGTAAACCAAAATTTAAATTATGTCAACCATTGTGGTTAATTCATTTGTTATGTTTCGTTTTGTGTTTTTTTTTTTTTTTTTTTTTTTTTTTTTTTTTTTTTTTTTTTTTTTTTTTTTTTTTTTTTTGCTAAGTTAACAATCAGTGATGTAAATTTCAAATTATACTAGTTACAATTAAACCCCTATTTAAGATAAATTACAATCCTCATATATTTATATTTAAGAAAACTCATAATATTTTCAACATTTCTACTAACAGTACTGTCTTTAAGAAAAGTGATCTGTAAACATGTAGTAAACATTTGACAGATTTAAAGTGTTTTGCAGGTTTTTGTCACAGAAATTAATGAACTGAAACAAAAGATTGTAGATTTGTAAATAGAGATAAGGAGTTTTTGCAAATAAAAGTTTTATCACAATGATAGTAGTTAGGCTTCTTTATTTCAGAGTAATTTTTGCCTATTTTTAGCAACTTTATATTGTTAGATTTCCTTAATTAAAAGTTTGTAACAGCTTGGCTAAAAATATAGTTTGACCTGTATTAGTACACAAATAAAAAGATGGATTATGGCTATAAATAGTGGTAATAATATTACAGTTATTTAATTATGGTCTTAAACTTTGGATCTTTGTCTAATTGGGTTTGTTTTTTAACTTAAAATAACTTAATATTTTGTTGAGAAAACATGTTACACAATCATAAAATATGATACTAAAACTATAAACATAACAAATATATATATATATAAACACTGAACTATAAGATGGAAAAAATAAGTACAAAAAATTCTTATTTTTTCCAATTCTAAAAACACTTTTAATAATTTGCTGCTCCTCAGGTCCTAATTAAAATTATTGGTCGCTCCCCAAAAATTTGGAGTCTTGAGTTATTGTCCAAACATTTACAGTACCCTCAAACTAGGAGTGTGTCTGGTGTAATGGGCATGTCCTCCCTTCTACTTGCTTCCCTAACCTGACTTGACAGTACAACCCATTCCATGAAAACTAGGTACACAAATTACTGCTTAGCTACATTTAATTCTTAAAAGTTTAATTTTGTACACGTTTTATTCTTATTTATACTGAAAAAAGAAACGAAAGTAGGGTAGGTATTTACACAGAAGCAATTGAGGTCTATATTTTTTTATTGGGGTTGTACCGCTGAAAGCAAAGGCAACAAAGGAAGTGTGGGTGCCCCTCTTTTCCTCTCTCCCCAGACATATTCCTACCTTGAGGATACTGTAATTATAGATGCTGCATTAAATGCCGAGTTTTTCAAAACTGACTGTGACTTAACAAATTTAATACAGTTTAATTTAATACAAACAAACTTTAAGGTTGACCATGGGAATAATTCAGTTAAAATACGAAAACATATCCGCGAATATAAAACTCTGATAATTCGATAAAAACATGATTTGAAAAGGTCTTTAGAAAATATTTATTTGGTACCACCTCTGAAAAAATTAATGGTTCTTCTTATTTCAAAACCAGCTTAGGTGATTTTGATGACTTTTTTTGTAAAGTATGAAAGTTACGATCTGTACCACATGTGCATGAAAATTAAAGTTCATAAGTAAACTGGAAAACACAAAAATGTACTCAGACCACTACCAGATTCATTTTAGTATTTTTGAAATAATTTTTTTGTAAGAGGGAGGTTATCTGCAAGAAGAATTTAATTTATAAGATTTGACCTTTTAGGCTATATATTATGTTGTGTCATACAGCATCACAGAGATAATAATATATTGTGATATATCTAACAATTTTGTTGTTTTATCAAACACATCTTAGAAAAATGACGTTGAATAATTGACCTTAATTACCATATCTGAAGGTTTCCAATATCACTCATCAAATCATTTGCAACATTAGTGCCGCTAATTGTAAATTAATATTTTTCTGACAAGTTGCATATATATGTAAAAATTTAACATTGAAAATTTAGTTCAGTCTTATCTCACTTGGGTATTTGGCAGTAGAAGTGACATTTAAAAAGCATAGCTGTCAACCATTTGCACAGTTGGTCTCAATCTCAGTAGACGAAGTGATAGTACATTGACTTAGCATAGTTAATTCAGTTGAATTGAAATTAAATTTTGTTTTAAATATTTCAAAATGTTTAAACAGTATTGGAAACAGTTTCATTTCATTGCAATGATATTGTTTTTCAATAATAAAGTTAAAAGTACAGTACCATCAAATTCACAGTACTTAGGAGAAGTTATTTTCTCAAACGTGGTAAGTAAATTAATAAGACTATATTTTATTTTATACATATTTAGTAGCTAAAATTTACCACAAGAATAATAGGATGTATGTTTAAAAAATAATTATCTATATTAATTTTACTTGATTTCTAATAGAAAGGGGCAGAGGAGATTAAGATTTTTTTTTTTAATATCCATTTTGAGAGCTCATAACTCCAAAATCATATGGTTACTAAATGTCTACCTGTAGATCAAACAAATGTAGTCATTCAACCAATTTTTAAAGGTAGAATAATGGGTTTTTTATCTCATGGTTAAATACATTTTTTTTAACGGATCATATTCAAAACTAATTTGTTTTTCATTAACATTTACTGTAGGAATTTCCACCTCACATATGTTTATAAAAGAAATTCCCAATATTTCATTATTTAAGAATAATGAGTGTAAACTTTCAGATTTATATTTACTGAATATAGCTACTGAGATCTCAAACAAAGTATATTTGACATTATGCCTGAGAATTCTTTGTGATATATTAATTCAAATACATCGTCAAAAATGTTATATGGATTTTTAAGTACCATTGCTAAAACATTTGTTTATGAAAATCACTGTTAAGAGTTTTTATCAAATTTCAGTGGTATATATATATAATTAAATTGTATGTCTCTAAAATGAACAAATAAAAAACATCACTTCTAAATAATTAGAGATAATAATATAAAAAATGAACTCAGGTCATGTCCACTCTAGCTAATCGAAAAGATTTGTGATTTTCTCTAAACTTGGAAAAAAAATTTATTTCGTAAAGATTTTCGTTTTGAAAATAGAAATTGAAGTATTTTTCTTACACAATTTTTGTAAGAAATAATGTACTAATTTATTATTAGTATCATAAATGTACACTAATTTATAATACCTTTACACTATTTTAGTTTTTCATGAAATTAAATAATCAATCAATACTGTACAGTTGTTCAGTCCAATATATATCTTATGAAATATATTTTTCCTACTCAAAATATTAGAAAATCTATTTGGCGGAGGCAAATAATTACATGTAAAGCCGAAAAATAAACATTTTACATAAAAACAAAATCACAGAATGAGCTTTTACAATGGTTTTCTGGGGTCCTTTACAAATTTAAATAAGTGTGATTTTTCAATTTGTTTTTCTCAAACGAATTTGTTCAAGAAATTGTAAAAAAATTAATGTATGCCCAAAATATGGTAAAAAAAAGGACAGAAAATAGATTTGCCATACACATACGTTACACAAAATAAATACAAACTTGAAAGTCTTGGGTTTTAGGCCCATGATCAGAGCACATTTCACAAACCTACGCTTAGAACTAGTCACAAGGGAGGTGTACACACATATATAAGGTATATACATATTTATAATTTGAAAATTAGCTATTTAACAATACTTAGTTATTTCTATAATAAGGCTGGAGTGGTATAAAATGGTTTATACATTACACTCTAGGTTTATAAAAGTGTTTATGTATTACACTCTTTAGGTCATATTTATCTTTATGTAGTCTTTATTATGTAACAGATTTTCCTAAAATTTGTATCCTAAATATTTTGAGAGTAATCAGTAATTTTCTGTTGGTTTAGTATTACTTTTTAAGTAATTCACATTAATGATTAAATTACCATTAAATATGTGATATAAAAACAGCTTTAATTTGACATGTTTAAAGATTTTAAATGTAACTAAAAAAGTGTGTGGTTTTGTTTTGTTTTACAATTATGTATATTGTCTGTTAGTGCTCCAAGCTAGTCTTAGACGAATTTTCTCATTTATTGTCAAATATAGACATTTTTAAACTCAGAATTATGATCAAAGGATAGGAATTTTACACCTCATTTAACTAAAGTATAAAATGTCAATTTTATAAAAATTATTTGCTAGTGTTCTCAAGTTATTAGTCCAAAATTGAAAATGAAGGAACCCTGGATGTTAAGGAGGCTGAATGTCTCAAACAAACTAAGTAGTTTTAACAACATTTTCAGTTAAATGTGTAGGTTTATATTGCAGATCCTCAGATCTGTGAGATCAGGTTTTACAACTAACAATAAGATTGGAAATGGGATCAGAGATGGAATTAAAAAAAAATTGGTTTACACGAAAGGGAAAAATATTACAAACTATTTTTAGAAAATGATGCTTTTATTCTAGTCAGGATTAGATGTTTTTCATCGAGATTCAATTGGGGTAAAAATGTAAAATTTATTTTCACCATTGTAGAACAGGAATAGGTATTTTTTTGGTGTTGATTAAATCAAAATAACAGCATAAAATTTTCATTTGAGATTTATCAAATAATAAATACATATTTTCTACTCATAAACGTAATATTTTCTGTAATCATGATAAATTGTAACTTAACTATTAAAAATAATATGTATGTTGTAAATGATATTAAATCACTAAGTATTTTACATTATTTACCTATTCAATACTAAGATATTCAAAATTTGAATCCTTTTTTAAAAATTAATTGCAAAAAAAGTACTTTAAATCTAATTATCATCTTTTGCATACGGTACATTATTACTATTAGAAAAAAAAGAAAAAAAACTGCATAAATTTGTTTCCTCTCTGTAATAAAAATATCTATTTCTTTTTTATTATTAAAATAAAAAAATAAAATAACAGTATGATTATCATGAACATTTTTTAAATTGAGGACTAATTGAAATATGACATACATTATTGTAGTTGATAAATTGTGAACTAAATGAAGTACCGGTACCAATAATCCTATTTTAAATGTAGTCGTAAATCTTCATGTTCAATTTTGGAACTGAATGAAATTATTCTGTTTTTAGAATATCATTAAAGACAAGAGAATTAATGGATAAATTAATATTGCATTATATAAATATTGCTTATACTGTTATATGGGTAATCTTTCAATATTTAACACTGTATAGTATATACTAAAAATACATTTGATTGTATTTGTTGATTTGTAGATATTCAGGCATGGTGACAGGATGCCTATGGATTTTTACCCTACAGACCCAAACAGAAATGCTGCATGGCCATTCGAATTAGCTCAATTGACAGATGTAAGTAAAATTTTAATAAATATTGATCAAGTGTTTTTAAACAATTTAGAATCAATGGTTCACATTTGTCTATGTTATCATGTTATCTCCTTTCAGCAGACTTGTAAGGGAATTTGGGTTCATATTAAATGTCCTGACATTTTTGTTTCCCCGGAAAGTGTAGAATAAAATTAAACAAATCTTTAAATAAATTGGTAGAATTTTATTTTTAATGGTGTTAAAGTTTTAAGTTTTGAAATTTTGGTATTAAAAAAACTCCTTAAATATTAATAATCATGTTGTGATAATATAAATAAAAACGTTTTGAAAATGATTGACTTAAAACATAAAGAAGTTAAGAATTTATTCAGCTAAGGGCGCCAGGAAGCTTAAAGCTTACCAATTTTGAAAAAGAGAAAGAAAAAAATTAATTAAAATCTTCTCAGGGTCGTGATTCTTTTTTAAGTGTACTTTGCAATCGTTTAACGGTTAATAAGAAGTCCTTATTTGTTTTCCTGAAACTGAACATTCTTTATTAAACACATTATTGAACAAATACATAAATTTGTTATAAGTTTACTAAATTAAACATACTGCTTTTATTTTTTATATTTATGTTTTACCTTTTAAGAATCTCAAAATCTTTTGTTAAATGTTGAGATGCAACTTCTAGAAAATTACTCGTTAAAATGAGTTAATTTAGGCTTATTTGTTTTAAGTATTTTTGAATTATTTTATCTCAACAAAATTATTCTTATTAGTAGGCATCGTTAAATTTTTTAACAGCAAAGTAATTATAAAAAGAAAATATCAAAATCATTAAATTTATAACTAATACATCAAACAATAATCAATCTAAAATGGTTTTACAATATTTAATTTTGAGTGTTTTTTAACACTTGTTACCAGTCCTATATCGAAGGAAAGATTGTTCATTGCAGTTCGCTGATGTGTTAGTTTCTTGATGATAACTCCGCCATTCTCCGCACGTGTTGTAATGTCTATTTGCATAATGTTCTAAATATGTCTGTCTCTCGAAATCACCTTTTAACACTCTCAACAACGATTTTTTATTAACTTTACTCGTTTTCACCTTTAGAAAGCGTCTCTTTCAGCACAAAGCACATTATTCTGATTACCAACGAAAATTTTGTCCGTCTCTCGCAATCACCTTTTAATAACACTCTCAACAACTGTTTTTTTATTAATATTACTCGGTTTCACCTTTCACCCATTGTATTTTATCCAACACTTTAAAACCGTCTTTTACTCTAAAGCACATGTTTCTACATTGTATGGGAAAACATGTCTGTCTCTTTTAGTTGCCAGCTCTAGACTAGACTCCTTAATTAACCTTGAGTCTGTATGCTTGATGCTAGCACAGGGTTCACATTTCTCGTTCCACGGACATTGCCCAAATCATTCTTGCTTGGTAACACACTCTCACTTTTACATACATAAATTTTCATTGAAATACCAAGTCTATATTAAAACTAAACATTATTTACTTTAAATGCATATTTTTGGAAATCTATTTTAATTTCTCTTTCCCTTATTTCAAATGTTATTTACAGACGTCCACTTGACTTACGTCGTCTTTCTTTTGTAATAACTATATAACCTTCTGTTTTAAATTAAAATATTACTTCATTAACAAAAAAGATGAATTTTAGGTTATTGTTTTTTATTTTATTTATGATTTTAAAATCTTTGCTCAGCTTATGGGCGCCAGGTAGCTTTCGTCTACCAATTTTGAAAAAGAAAAGAAGTTAAATATTATTATATCTCGGCATGGGTTCTTTTAAAAGGGTACTCCACAGTGATTCCAGGTTTCAAATGAACAACTCTTTTGTATGCTGAAATCTTACATAAATTTATTAAAGACAAGTTATTTTTTATACATTAACATTTGTTATAAAGACATATATCATGAAAATAACTATAATTATCATCTTAGTTAAATTACTTTTTATTTTCTCAGAAGGAGAACTGATCTATTATTCCTTGAATTTAAAATTGACTCTATGTTGCAACAAAAAAAATTTTGAATGAATTTATGAATAAAAACAAATTGAAAACATCGGCTTTTCTTTTAATATGAATTTTACGTTCCTTTAATAAGGATAAATATGTCATTAGACATTTATTATTCTTGTACATAAAAAGAAATTACTATCCTTTACACATCAAATTTATATTATAAAAATCAAAATAATAAACATTGTAAATTTCTATACAATAACAGAGTAAATATAAAGTGTTATTTAACACCAGTTACCAGATTATAGTCACATTGTACATAATTCAAAGTGTTCCTACAGCGTCCTAAAAATGCTGTCTTGTGTCCGTGGCGAAATTGTATTTGCACTTCACGAATGTTTATAAAAAGAAAATCTGTTCATACACTAGTCCATTCTACAATTTATAATTGTTCATTATCCGACCACATTGTCACAACACACGCTAATTGTCAATTGTCTATTCGCGTGAAAACGTCTAACCAATTTAACTGTTCAAACAGAGTTTTAACACACTCTCACCCTTAATCGACCGATGATTAAACTCTCCACACTTTCTATTGTGCTACATCAAATTATTACATCACACTATGTCCGTTCTTTCCACTAAAGTCTTTGAACTACATTCAACTCGACAAAAATGATTATACATCATTACTCTCCAAGCTCTTTCTTAACACTCTGAAATACAACTGTTCATCCTAACACTTCAAACTAGACTCAAAAAACACATTTTTATCTTCTCTACGTTTTTTACTCAGACTCTCAAAATACGACCATTCTGTTCAACACTCCCAACTGGACTGCCGGCCTCATGGTGGAAATCTTCCTTCCGTTAATGTCTCAGGGTTCACCCTTCCGGTATCATGGACTTTATTCAAAATCTCGCCGTATCAGCGTTATCTGTTTCATCGAATGCACCGTTCAGTACTACGCACATGACAACTAGTCCTTTTTACAAATTTATATTCACACACAAAATTATTTAATTTCTTATAACTAATTTTTCTTAAAACCTATACATTATTATTTATTTGTGTTTGGAAATCTATAATGATTGAATTAATTTTATTTTTAACTTTTAAAGACATAAGTCACGTTTTCGACTTAAGTTTTCTCCCCTCCCATTTAACTATCTCGATTCCCGGTTATTTCTCATTATTCAAATTGGATTAAATTTTTTAGGTATTACACTTTCAACCAATCATAAAATTCCTTTTCAGCAACCAGCTGATATATTGATACCAAATCAAAATTCAAAAATTGAGTATTACAATGTTAAGGTCCAAAAAAAGGCACTATCTAAAATTTGTTGTCTAATATTTATTAGATTTTTAAGACTAATAGTTTTCCATGAAAACATGACCACAGTCTATAACTAACTCCTTGAAATAAGCCGATTGGTGTAAATTAAGATAGAAATTGAAGAAGAAAACTAAAGGACATAATATATGCATATTGATTTTGTTTAGTTTATAGTTCTGTACTTTTATAATTGTATTTACTAATTTTATTTCATTTTTTATAATCTGCAACTTGAAATTATTTTCATCTTACTACATATTCTTAATTAAAATTTTGTAACATTGTAAACATTATTATTTTAAGTAAATATGGTCAAACATTATATCAATCCATTAAGTGTATTTGTTCTGTTTTTACATTTTACCTTCAAACTACTGTAAAATGACAAAGAATTGACATTCAAATAATATTCATAATGGTGAAAATATTTTCATTATACTTTTTAGTGCTACTATTAACTTTTTACTTATATCTAATTGTATTATTTTTATATTTATTATGTTCTCCTTCTATTTTCTTCATTGTTAGGCCAAAGGCCTATTATTCATCCCTGATACCTCATTCAGGATCTAGGTTATCGCTCCATTGTCTTTTGGGTATTCCTTTACTGCATCTACTGATAGTTGCATTGTCTCGAGCAATTTTTACTGTTCTAGTGTTGAGCATCCTACCCAGTTCCGTTTGTTTACCCAGTCAACAATGTTATTGGTCTGACATGTTCTTCATTCTCAATCTAGTAGGGGTTTTCCTGAGATTTAATAAAAGATATAAAGGTCCTGCTCACATATTGGTATTCTAAGACTATATTATTCCAATTAATTATTAACTATTATAAGATATTAGTAATATCTTATTAACAATGCATCTATAATTTCCTAGATTGGTAAAAGACAACAATATGAATTGGGTCGCTGGCTGAGACAGAGATACTCTCATTTGCTAAATGTTACGTATAAAAATGAAGAGATCTATATAGAAAGCACAGATACAGATAGAACATTAATGAGTGCAGAGTGTAATCTTGCAGGATTGTATCAACCAACAGAATCACATGAATGGAACCCTTCTATTCGTTGGCAACCGATACCTATTCATACAGTGCCGATCGATATAGATCTGGTAAGTAATGTAACAACAGTTCTGAACATCTCATCAAAGTGTGATTGGGACTACTTAATATAATCAGAAAACTGGATATTCTAAGTATAAAAGTAAAAGAAAATATTTAAAATGTGAACTTTGACTGGATATACTGGTTATTAACTGTTTTTTTAAACAGATTCAGTTTTATTAGCGCATCTCTTTTGGAAATATATAGCAGCCACTGTTTTTTCAAAGTTGGGGTACTTGACCATCAAATTAGCATCTAATATGATCTATAAAATATGTTTAGAATGTTTCTTATTTGTGTGCATGTTTCCGTTACTGTTCCAACATATAGTAATTTGGTCCTACTTATTCACACAATCAACTTTCTTCAACTTTCTTATTTATTATTTATTTTCTTCTACTTCCTTCAGATTTGGCCAAAATTTTCTTTTCTTTTTACAATAGTTTATATTATAATTAAACAAGCTTAGATCAGTAAAATTGGTTAATCGATATTAAATTAGGTTACACCAATTAGCCATAAATCTGTTGTCGAGAGCTTTACAACAGGAAAAAAAATATTGCCAAAATGTAATTTTAAATATGTAAAGGTAAATGTAATTTAACTTTTATGCTGCACTTACTGCTCATTCTTCATGTGCAATGTTGTAATTAATTACAAATAAAATAGATATTTGGAGAAATCATATGTTACGTAATATT
Organism: Aphrophora alni; assembly: GCA_963513935.1. Lineage (NCBI taxonomy): Eukaryota > Metazoa > Arthropoda > Insecta > Hemiptera > Aphrophoridae > Aphrophora > Aphrophora alni. The sequence goes on along the minus strand of OY740767.1, from coordinate 6,319,519 downwards.
GTGCCAAAACGTTTTTATTCTGATAAGTATGATAATTCTTTAGGTATGAGAGATATTTTGCAAATTCTCACTCAAAAATCCCCAAAATCCACTAAATTTATTCGTCGCCAAAAATGTTAATTCAAATAAACAATAGATGCTATCTTCTAAAAATATGTTTATCTTTATGTAACACCGAAACTGGCTTTGATTATGCCATGTAAATGAACTCTCAGTGCAAATCGGATTCTATTGAAATCAAACTTTTAGTGACCACAGTCAAGGCTCATTTTGTATGTACCTAATTTACCTAATTATACCTGAACTGATTTCTTTGACATGAATTTAGGCCATTAATCTTTATATTTAATTAAAAATTGAACAAAATCGGTGGAGCACGATTTAAAAAATGATATCCATTAATAACTCTTGTAATTTGTTTACAAATACATGTTTATTGTGACATTTTTTTTTTTTTTTTTTTTTTTTTTTTTTTTTTTTTTTTAATAAAAGCTCTATTTTCATAAAATCGTTTTTACACATTTCGATAAAATTTTGGTTAACATTGAAGAATTATATTCTTAACTATAACTCGCAAGTACATCCAAATTTAGGTTCACAAGCAATAAAATAAAACAAAACAATAAATAAATAAAATTTCAAGATGATGAACATTTTAAATAGGTAGTTTTTTTTTTTTTTTTTTTTTCAATAATAAAGTCTGACCTATATGTTCTATTAGATGTAAATATATACACCCATTGATGTCCATTTTAATTTTATGCCATAAATTAATTAATAGATTTTGTTAATAAATTTAATTTCAATTACTTAAAAATTAGAAAGCAAACATCAATGTTAATCTGTATAAAGTTTTATTGTTTTCCGCAGTCTTCAAGGTGAATTTTAAATTCTGTTAAGTATCAATACTCAATACTTCTTTGTTGGTTATGTTTTTTTGTACATTCCTAATCAAGCAATATTTTCTAGAAGTAAAAGTTACAGACAATCTTATGATAAATCCCTAATACGTTTTTAAAAATAAAATTCTTAAATTAAGTACAATTATTTTCTGTGAAAGGACAATTAAATATTGAAAAGTAATTTATATGCTTAACACAATAACATTTTAAATTTTAAATAATTTTTATTATAAACTATGGGTATATAATTGAAAAAAAGTTTTTGAACTTTGTAATTATAATAATGTATATATTTTTTAGCATTTAGGAGCATCGGCAACGGCACCTTGCCCTTTGTATGACTTAGAGTTGTTAAGAGTTTTAAATACTCCAGAAGTTCAAAAAATCAGCAACGGATTTAAAGATATGTTTATCTACGCCACGGAACATTCTGGGATGGAGATAAATGATTTTGTAACCGCAATGAAGTTACTCGATGCTTTATATGTTGAGGTGAGTGGTAATTATAACAAAATAATTTATTTGTATATAAATTTAACATATTTCATCAATACTATATTATACAGAGCTTGAAATGAGATCTGTTAAATCTAAATAGGAAATCATGGTCTAAGGATGTCTTCTGAGGGGCCTAGTACTACCTTACTACCTATGATCATTTTCTAGTAGTAGTTAGAACACTCCATTTTACATAAGTGTTTAGTTATCAAAACTATGTTCAAAGTTATGTTCTAATAAATTAAAATCATTAATCAGTTCTCAGTATTATTTATTTTTTGATATGGTGATGCCAAGAAAGGCCATTTTGTTTCAAGTAGAATATTTTGTGTAATGGGTTTTTTCTCACTCAAAAAGAAACTAAAATTAATAGCAGTAATATGAAGAAGACCACAGTTTACGGGTGGGTCGACTCTGTAATCCACCTTGATATATATTTCCAAATATGCAAAAATATGTTATTCATAGTACAAATGTGGTGATTCATAGCAAACAATTTGCCTACAAAACAAATTGGATTAAAATTGGTTTCCTCATTTTTGATGTAGCACAATCGACAGAGGACAGAGACAGATAATTTATTAGAAAACAACTTTTTAGACTCATAAGATCTAAAATCTAAAATTTACATTAAAAATCTCAACACTTATATCAACCCATTATATCAGTTTCTATATACTACAATGATGTGAGATAGTAAAAGTGAAAATATATAGGTATCGGTCAATATTGTATCTCTCTTGTAATTGTTGAGTTATTAATCATAAGAGAATACACTATATAGATCTTTGAAAAAAATCATATATAAAAATAAAAAATTACAACCAAAATCAAAGCATAAACAACAACAAAGTAAACACTAATAACACATCAATGCAAATTAACCCCCTCCCCCAAACACAAATGACAAAAAGTTAAACATTTTATTTATTATACTAATTTTATTTTAATAACAAAATGGAGCCTAAAATCATGCTTTATCCAGCTTATGTAATTACTACTCCTTACATTATAAAAAAACTTGTCAAATTTATAACAGGGGTTATCTAAAATGTACATATGTAATACTTTTAAACCCTGTACAGGTTTTCACCTTGGATGGAAGTGTATGAGTCAATTATTGATATTAATTATTGAGTAAATTCCTATATTTAAAATTAAATAAAAGAAATTTAAAAAAAGTTTAAAAAAATATGAAAACCAGTTAAAAATTATGCTTATTTATTTGATGATTTGCATATGGACATGTTAAAAGGAAAAAAAGAATTGGGTTTAATGATTTTTCAGCCCAGGTGTTTCTAATATCACAAATCTGGCTACTACTTCTTGCAAACTTATTTTGCATATGTTTAGATTTTATAGTTCTTCAGTTAAACACAGTAGAAACTGATTTAACAGTTCTGTCCAAATAACTCGGTATTATTTCAAGCTTAGATCCAGGCCTAAGTTTGCGGTTGGCTATCAAAAAGTAAAGTTCTTATACAGTACTTATACATTTTTTATTGAAATCCTTCAAGTTAGAGGTTATGATTCTTAAAGAAACACTACCATGTCTGACAGCATCATATGTTCAATTGAAATTTAAGTTGTGATTACTAATTTTATTTTAATAACAAAATGGAACCTAAAATCATGGAGTCCAGTTGTTGATTGGTGACTATTTTTCACTAGTTTGGAAGTTTCCCAACAATAATTAATTGGACCCCACATAACATGACTTCAACGCCTTACCTTCTTCTCTCACATGCCTTTTGAAATTTTCAGCTACCATTTCCAAACCCTACATAAATATGTTTTGTATCTTAAATGTAAAATGCACTTTGTCTCATGTATATGATCATAACACGAAATCAATTAAGTATGCACACGTTGAGAACAAAGTTATAAATTTGTTTTGTTTGAAATTGAGTTTTCAATTAATTATTTCTAAAATTGAATCCACTTATAACTGTAGTTTATTCAGCATATTAGAGTTTGAGCCAGTTAACATGTTACACGAAATTAATTACTTATTGTGTTAATTTTGAAGAAATAATTTTTAATATCAATATTTATTTATTAACATTATTAGTGTAATTTTAAGTTGTTTACATATTAAAACTAGTTACCTCTGATTGAAAATGAATAGGTTATTTATATTTTAGGATAAATACAACTTCACACTTCCTGAATGGAGTAAACAAGTTTATCCAGAACCTTTGACTAGTGCTGCGTTGTACAGCTTTACTCTTCCTACTGGTAGCCGTTTGTTACAAAGGTTAAAAATAGGTAAGAACTTATAGTTATAGTGAATGGGAAGAAGTCTTAGGGTACTTATGAAGTACTCGCTACTCTAGCATATCAAAACTTTTAAACTTGAAACTCAAATCATATTAGAATTGAAAACTTAATTTTTAACAGGCTATTAATTTTGACATTGTCCAAAAGTCAGCAACTTTTGACAACTAAATCAGAAAACAGTAAGTTTATTTTTAAAACTGAAGTTAAAAACACATAACATTTAAGAAATTCTACGAATATTATTTTGACCCTTTGATGATTAATATTCAATTATGTAGTTATTTTAAGTACCTGTTAAATAAAAAATAAAAAAGGTTCTTTTTAATTTATAATGAAGAGAGAAATATAGCTACCATGAAAATGAACATAGTTCTTCCTTATAGTTAAACATGTGATTTTACCTAAACTTTCAATACAGTTTTTGTTCAGAAATATTTAGGTTATTACTTGCAGAAATATTTAGGTTAGGTTATTTTTAAATTTTGAGGAACTGAGTTTCATTAAAATAGTTTGAAAAGCAAATAGTTGTTATTTTTCATTTCCATTTAATTTTCTTTATAGTGTGTGATAAATATTAAATGTTGAACTTGACTTATGAGAAAAATTATTCAGTATAACAAACACAGAACACAATTCTCATAAAAAGAATTTTTATGAGAATTGTGTTCTGTGTGTGTGTTCTCTGTAAATTAAATCAGCGTTTTTCCATAGAAAATTATATATATATATATATATATATATATATATATATATATATATATATATATACACAGATTTTTTCAAAAAGAAATAGACACTTTTTAATTAACATAGTAAAATGGTTTTAATCAACAGAAAAAAATTTAAAAAATAGTAGCAATACAAAGAGGACATTTCAAAGTTTTTTGTACAGTGTTATAGATGTACTATATGAGCCCCACAGGTTTAACGTAAACATCAATTCGACCATACTCTGTTAAGGGTATCGACGTCAACAATCTCTATAGCGCTTGTTATGCGCTGCCTTAATTTCAAGTGGCTCAATGGTAATGGGGGAATACAAACTTGATCTTTAACATAACCACACTGAAAGAAGTCACCTGGGGTCAAGTCTGGACTGTGAGGTGGCCAACGCATGAGTAGCATATTGTCGTCAGTTGCACGACCAATCCAGCGATCTGGTAATTGCACATCAAGGTATTCTCTGACATGGTGCTGAGCTCCATCTTGAACAAATATATAGTCATCACTGTCTTCCTCTAGTTGAGGGATAAGCAATTCAGTCAGCATGTCCAAGTAGGATGAGCCTCTGACCGTTATTTCTTGAAAGAAGAAAGGCCCGTTTATCTTTTGCTTTAATACAGCACAAAAGATGTTTAGCTTAGGAGAATCCCTCTCATTCCCCCCCCCCCCCATTACTGTTGAGACCGATGGTTCTTGGTGGAATTCCATGTTTAAAGATAATAAAACACAATTTTTTATTTTGTAATATCCACTTTTTATATCCACTTCAGTCTGTAATACAGCCTCGTCAATGCCTTAGCAGGCGAAACCATTGGTCGGCTAGACTAATAAAAAGTGGATATTACAAAATAAAAAAATTGTGTTTTATTATCTTTAATCCCTCTTATGTTCAACAATTACTCTAGGATTTTCTGTTCTCCAGATATGCATGTTGTGTTTGTTAACTTTTTTACTAATATGAAATGTTGATTCGTCACAAAAGATTAGTCGATCAATGAATCCATTGTTGTCTGGATGTCAATACAGAACATCAAATGTTTCTCCTTATCATCAACACGTAATGTTTGCAACAGCTGTAGCTTGTAAGGTTTCATCTTTAGACGTTTTTTTTTCAAAATCCTCCAAACAGTTGGCTGTGGAATATTAAGTTCTACACAGCCTGGAAGTTGACTTTTTTGGACTGTGCAAGATATAAGCTCGAACCTGTTTCACACAATCTTTTCTAGTTCAAACACACAATAGTTATTTGTGTAACTAGTGCGCAAAGTGACACTTTGCTGCACTTGAGAGAAATCTTTACGCACGAGCCGCAGGCGAGTGCGGAAAGTTTCTCGAGTGCAGCAAAGACACTTTGCGCCCGTGTAACACATTATATTTTTCCTACAGTTACTATAAACCATATAAATAACAGGTAATTGTATATAAAGGTGAACTTTTATTATGCATTTCCACAAATTAACAAATCAAAACTTAAACGAAATTGTTTCACAAAGTAACAAATAAAAATCTGAATGAATGTTTATACAAACATAATGAATCAAAATCTGAATGTCATTTTTGGTTTGTAATGTTTATGTTAAATGTGCAGTTTTCATAATGTCCTGATAATACTAATCCTGATGCAGAAGACACTTCAGAATGCTCTTCGAGTTGATTAGTTTGATGAAGTACCGGTGCAGTTTCTGGTGACTGTAACGTTCCTAAAATCAACTGTCCAGTTGCAATCTTTCCGCTAATAGAATCGTCAATGTAGCCTTCGGCTACGGTTGAGCTTTTCCAGCCGCCGTGACGCTTTAACTGCGTCATGTTGCCTCCTGCTTCAACTAACAATGTTGCTGAAGTGCGTCTAAAACAGTGGCCAGTGTACCTTTCGGGGTTAGGCAGATTTAAAAAAGTAGCTACTTCAGTTGGGATTTTAGCCATTGTATTAACACCTACAGGTTGTTTAATACAAACACCTTTAGCTTACTTCAAAAATAATCTACTTGTGGATATGCCTAAAGGTCTCAATTTGAGGTATTTCCTGTACATTTCCAAATAACTGATATCAAGATTATCGTCATCAGTTAAAGTGAAGACACGGCTTTTGTTGGTTTTTGAATCTGGTATTTTAACAATTAAAATTGAACCTTTATCATCTATGTCATCTACCGACATTTTAGTTAGCTCGTCTCGCCGACACGCACCAGCTACTCCTAATATTAATACTACCTTCTTCATTAAATAAGTTTCATCGGGAGCATTTTTAATAAAGGTTTCAACCTCATCTTTGGACAAAGTCATCGACTTTTTAGGCTCATAGCCTACGGACAGTTTTTTCAAGTAAGCTATAAGTTTTTTGTAACTGCTAATGTTTACGTCATGTTTCACTTGTATTGTTTTTTTGAGCATTGAATAACAGCTCCAAATAGTTGAAGACTTCATCACTTTTGATTGTTCTGCGAAATATGCCAATAAAACATTTTCTGATAATTTTGTCACTTTCTTACTTACACACCAAGAAGAAAACAGTTCATAACTGCGTTCATATTTCTTTTTAGATTTGTCAGGTAACAGGTTTAATGATACCTGTTTTGCTGTTTCCGCTATCTCTTCTGGTGTATTATTATAATCATAATCACTTTCACTCTGTTCATTATTTGCAAACATTTTACTTAGGCCTATAAACAAACACTCTTATCTATCAAATACTCAACAACAGGATATAGGTTAAGTTATAAGTCCAAAGCGTTGAATGACAACAATGCACCATTTGATCGATTTAGTCACACAGCTGATCGAGTTAGTAGTGTTGCCAACTTGTTTTCTAGAGAAACGTATTACGTGCCTTATACATGCACACTATTTTGTGTTGTTTGGTGGAAATTCTGGAGTGCGGGAAAGTAAAATGAGTGCGGGAAAGTGAAATGAGTGCGGGAAAGTAAGTAAATGCAGGAATCAGCTACTTTGCGTACTATAATCAGTGCAAGAAGACCCGCTTTGTCAGGTAACTGTAGGAAAAAAGACTTCTCAACGCTACTATTACCCATTTTTAAATAAACTAAATCAAGAGTTGTCTTGCAACAAATGTCCAACAATCAACTGTTAAAATAAAACTTTAGTTTATTAGCTGCCCAGTAATCCCAACATGACTGGTATAAATTATGTAGTTTCAATTTATTGATATAGAAAAGTGTCTATTTCTTTTTGAAAAACCCTGTATATATATAGAGAGAGAGACATACCTATAGAGACAGAAACTACAACCTCTTTTGTTTTGAAGTTTTAAATCAGACTAAAATAAAAGTTTCATAAAATTCCAGAGATACCGGTAACACATTAAAATTATGAATATTTCATTTAATGAAACAATTTTTTTTTCATTAGTTGAGTAGGTATAAAAATTGTAAAATATATTTTATGTAATAAAAAATCCACTAAAAAAATTACAAAACAAATCATTTGTATTTGGTTTATTCTATCTACAAATATGTTAATGTTGGCATATGTCTATTCATCATATGGAATGAATATATATTAGAACAATTTACTAGGAAAGATTAAAACAATTCATATTTACTTTATTTATTGTTCAACCAAATCAGTTATTTTGTTACTATTTTATCCAAACCTATTTTTATCTACTATAACTTTATCACACTATTACTATACAATGTTATGCCATCAAAATCATTTAGGAAACATATTATAAAATTATGCATATTTTATCTTAGCAAAGGCTTATTATGTCATAATAATATGTAAACCATTTCAAAATTGGTACATACTTTGAATGAATCATTTTTTTAAACCCCAATTCCATATAAAATACAGTAGTAACAAATTTGCAACATTTCATCGCCATTATTTGTTGACAGGACTTTTGCTTGGGGAATTTGTAAAGCACTTTCAAGAGAAACGAGATGGTACGTTGACACCCAATCGTAACATTTGGGTGTATTCTGGACATGACATGACCATTGCAAGTATACTCAATACTTTTGGATCGTTTGAACTTATCATTCCACCGTATTCTTCTTCCATAATGTTAGAACTCAGGCTCAAGGATAATGAATATTTTGTAACAGTAAGTAGACTACATTTCCATATACAGAGTGTATCAAAAGTTAGTGGACAGTGAATGATTAGTTCTATTTTTAGATTTATATGTACATATTCAATTTTACATATTCAATTTTTGTGCATACTGTAATACAAAAAATAATGTTTAAGTGTACTATGTATGTAAAATGCATGAACAAATTTTAATGCAGGTCTACCAGCACAATTTACACAACTTTTAAACTCCTATTCACACTTTGACAAATTTTGTTTGCTTAGGTTTCTTTGTTTTTTAATTTCTTGAAATGCATCTCTGATATAACTTTTCAAATCATTATCAATTTGGGATTTTTAGATATAAACGTTTTTTGAGTACTCACTAAAAGAAAATAACCCATTAGATTAAAGACACGAGAAATGCTGAGCCAACCAAATGTACCTCTTTAACCGATCCATTTATCAGGAAAATTTTCACCAAGATAATCATCGACTGCTCTCAAATAATGTGGAAGAACCCATATTGTTGTAATAGAGGTTACGTGTGAATAATATGTATTTAAATAATTACAAAATAATGTCGTAAATGTGCAATGACAATATATATTAAATTGGTTCTAAACACTGAACTTTGAAATACTACTACAATCTAATACAGATAAACTAATATTAGTTTATCTGTACTAATACAGATAAATTTATTGTATTATCTTTAATTTTGTTTCGCATGTTCAGCTGTCTAACTGTGTCTTCCAATAATCCACGAATTAGTCACGAATGAAAAGCTTTTAAACTGATAAGTTTAAGAATTTGTTTTAAGGTTTGTATAATCAAAGTTTGAGGAATATCCAATTCTGCCCAGGGTCTATCTGGTTGACTTTTTGTGACTGCAAACAAAAAGCTGTATATTTTCCTCCGTGCAAATTATTTCGGTTGCCCAGTTTCTGGGGCATTAAAAATTGAGCTATCAGTGACATAAAATTTATCACAAACACAGTAAATAATTGGTACCAATGAGGCTTAAGTAGTAAATGTTTCAACCCATTTTGTTCTTACAGTTTCAGCATTTTCACATTTCTAATGTTCTTTTAAAACCAATATTTCTTGCATACATTTTAAAATTTATTTGCCTTTATTGTGTATTTGAAGTATCTAAAAATAAAAGAGTACAAATAAATCTAAAATTAAATCTATTTCCTACTTAATTTTTAATATATTCATTTCAATTATAATTTTTAAAAACTCATTTACTGTCTACTTTGTATGTTCTTGTTTATAGGGACCACATTTATTACTTTAGCACTGCATGACTGGTTAATAGTAAAATTGATGATATTCCAATAATTTTTTTTAAAAAACTAGTCAGAACATACTTTTTAAAAGTATTGTAATCAGATTGTAGAAGTATATAAATCTGTCTGCTTACCCACTTCATTGACTTTTCTCAATACAAAAACAAAATTGTCACCAAATTGTATCCATTTGAGGAAGGTATAAAAGGCAAACTGTTGATGACAACAGGAAACGGTATGATGTAGAATGGAGATCTTTAGCCGATTTACCTAAAACAAAAACAAAAGTTTGTTATTTTTCAACAACATTCTTCGGAAGACTATTTATGAATTTTCTTTAAAATCTCAATTTATTTTTTGTTTTTCCACTCAGTTAACACTACCAACATTTGGAAACCTGTAACCAAAAGTTAATAGAACTTATCTAAAATTTACAATGCTATTAATGGTCCTAAAATATTTGGAGATGATTGGATTTTACATTTTTAATTTGAAAGGGCACAAAAACACTCCACAAAGTTTTAGATGACTACTATACTTTTCGTAACAACTGGGAAAAAAATTGTGAATTTATTTTAAAATCTCAATGATAAAAATATAAATATAAAAAACTGAATGAGAGAATCTCTTAAAAAGAGCGTACAGTTAAAAAACTTAAACAATTTTACATTTAATATATTAAATTTTTACTGAATTTTAAAGATATTTTGCTGTTGTTGTTAATTTCCATAATTGCCTTCCGACTGGTTATATAATATATTTATATATATATATATATATATATATATTGGTATCAATAACAGGTCAGTTTTTTATTGAATAGGGCTACAGCTATTTCGTTAATATGTTGTCATTGGACACATTTGAACATTAAAACGTATTACAACATATTAAATGTATTATGTATACATTACATATTGGACACACAGTAGACAGAAACACAATACATAATTGAATGCAGTGATGCACAGGTCAACATTTAAATTAGGTTGACAAAGGCATTGATGTTTATGGATAGGTCAGGTTATCTTTAGGTCTCTTGTTTAATTTGATGTGGTGTTGTACATACAGTTTGAGACAAAGTTCAAGCCAACGTTTTTATTATTAAATAAATCTTCTCTGTCTTGTGTATTAAAACTTCTGTCTGTCCAATGTAATACCTTTCACAATTATTACATGATAATTTATAGATAACACTGTTGGAGTATGGGTCTTTGTTAGAATCTTTTTCTGTTTAGTAAATTAATGTTTGCTAGATGTTCTATGTGCTATCTTGTAACCTCTCCCTCAGGAATGTATTCCGTCTAGGATGTTCTAAAATGTGGTTGTATTGAGTCTTTGAAATTATAATTGATAATATTGATATTTGTTCATTTTACAGAAAATCATTATAAACAAGATTTTGTTATAGTATGTGAAAAATATCGTACGATTAAATGGCTCAATATAATATATTAGTTAATAATAAGAATTTCATATAAATTTTATAATAGACTTTTTTTTAACATCAGATAACTGTAAATGCTAAATTAGCCTCATACTACAAACGGATCATATGACATTATTTATCTAGGTAAATTCAGAGATAAATCTGCGTTGGTGTAAAAATTATACTTCATGAGCAGACTCGATGGATAAAACATAATAATTAATATACAATCTTGTTGAGCACTGTGGTGAAATTCACAATAATAATTTGAATTTGCCCCTAACCACAATCACTGGAACTTAATAAAACACAATTATCTGATTGATTGTTTTTTATTAATTATATCCACTTAATGCCCTGATGTACATTTCGATAACATGGTTATCATCATCGGAGGGTCTTGCTTTGATGATGATAACCCTCCGATGATGAAAGCAAGACCCTCCGCACATTTCTCAAAATTTCAAACTTATCAAATTATTTTACATAATGAAACAAAAATATAATTATTTGTTACATTCATGTAGTTCTTTGTAGAATTTGTTTGCAAACTGTAATAAACTCGAATAACTTGTGACTAGAAGTTAAACTAATCAATTATTATGTTTAACTACTTAGAGATTATATATATTTTAGATTATCTTAGGTGTGTTTTAATCATTAGACAATTACTACAGATTCATTTGATAGTGTGGGGCGGTTTCAGCCATGCTGAAGAAATCTTTTTAACTCAAAAGAAAGCCATTAGGGTCATTGCTGTAGTGGGCAGACTGGAGCACTGTTGAAATATTTGTTAAGATTAAACACTGCCTTCCTTGTTTATTTTCTATTGTGTGCTCTATCTGCGCAAAAATAAATGTAAAATGCAGCAACGAAGTATTACGAGACCAGATCCAGCCATCATGTCTTTACAGTCTTTACAGAACCCGATAGTGTCCTTTAATAATAATAATAATGTCTAGTAGGATGATGAATAAGATACCTCAAGAAATTAAAAATCTGAATGATACATTGTTTAGAAAGAAAATGTCCAAGTTTTTGTTGAAAAACTGTTTTTATAAAATAAGTGAGTTTTGTTTAGGAAGTTAACCATGAAAATAACCAGAAAATAACAAAAAAAATGGTCTTTGTTTTAAATTTTTAAATACTTATTGTAATTTGACATACCCATGTATTTAGTGAAATATTGTGAAGGAAATAAAAAAAAATGTATTATATTGTATTATATTAGCACAGGTCCATCTTCTGTGGATGATTTTATTAATTGACTCATTTTCATTCTTTATCAACAAAATGAATTGAACTGCTACTTGGTAATCAACATGTAGACAAAGGGCCAAATTTTGGTAATAGTAACTATTGTCATTATATTCATTATTGTAAGCCTTAGACTTACATAATTATATTATATAATGCAATATTTAGTTTATGTCTTTTGTAGTCTTTGCTGTAATATACCTGAATTATACTTGGTTTTGTGTTTCACTGCCACAGGCAGCATCATTAGGCCAGTTCTTTATGTTCACTTAAAAACACATTTAATTTTAAACACAACACTTAATTTTACACTCTTTTTAAGTGACTATAAAGAACTGGCCTGATGCTGCTGCCTGTGGCAGTGAAACATGTAACCACGACATATAATAAATAAACAAAGACTACAATTGACATAAAGTAAATATTGTATTATATTGTTATTAGCTGGGGTAATTTTAATCAATTTTAGCAGTCAGTCTTGACTTGTCAGGTATATGTTTCACATTTCCTTGCAAGTTTGTTAAATTTTTTATTGCTTACAAAGGTGCAGGTTTAGAGTCTTTGTGTTTTTAACAATGAAAGTATTTTAAATACAAAATGAACTCGTTTAGGGATAATTATTGTGCTGTGTTGACTCATTGTGAATTTGTGCTCTAACTTTTGTAATGTTTTATAATCTGAAGATAAGATTATGTTCCTAAATCCATGTTTGTTTGCTTACAGATGTTTTACCGTAACAGTACAACACATGAACCCTTTCTCTTGCCTATAATGGATTGTAACACTCTGTGTCCTCTTAATCAATTTATAAGCTTAACTGAATCTTTGATACCAAGCAATTGGGAAGAAGAGTGCAACTCATTCTCTTTCTTCATGGAGTCCTCAAGATTTCCATCTAACTGCGCTTTCATAATATGTAAGTTTATAAATAATTTATTGTAGGCTAATGTTATAGTAAGTTAGTTTTAGTTATAGAAGAAAGAAATTTAACTTTATGTTTTAGTTTTCATAAATATTACAAAAAATAAATGTTGAAAAAATATTGCATAAACTATCTCACTCACCCAGCCACTGAACCAAATAAAAACGACCATAACTAATCGTCATAAAATGTCGGTTCAGTATTTGTCAGTTAAAAAGTGAAAATGAACAATCTATGCAATCTTTGGAAACATATTTATGTATTTAAATAACTTGCTTTACTTGTGTCATAAACATATCCTCAGCATAGTATTAGGGGATTTGGACTCGAGGCCTCTGCACTTTTAATCAAGGCTTATTTTGCTTCCCAGTAAATCTAACAGGACAGATATTTGAGCTTTCAATGAGGCTCAGCACCTTTTGTCTAATGCCGAGACTAGTAATCTCCCTTGCCTGATAGGCTCCAAAGGGGTCTCTACTCATAGTTACCAATCTATCATAGTCCAGAAGGATGACGTGTTTGGCAGTATGATCGAACAGTTCACATAACATTCATAGGACATCTTTTTAATAATGCTTAATTTAAGCAGGTGCTTTCTGAAGTGCCTATGTTGCCCTCAGCATAAATCATATTTGAATAAAATGAAGTTTTTAATGATGATGGTCAAAGTTCAGTTTTGTTTGTTATCAATAATTTCTTAACTGAATTATATGTTTTTATTTGCAATTTTGCACACAGGTTTTTTAAGGCTGATAAACAGTTTTTTTTCTTTTCGAATTTTGTATTTATATTTACATCAAAAGATGCAGAATTTAATTCTGAATCAAACTGTCATTTCAGAAATTGAAAATATTAAATAAATTCGAGTTATTTTCAAAACAGATTTGTTGGTTAGAATTTAGGCTGGTAATAATTCGGTCACTAGGTAGTAGCACTTACTGAACGCTAGTTCTAGTAAGGAACAAACGCCTAGATTTAAAATCTAGCTTAAATTGTAACCTCCAAATGTTATTAGAAAAGTGAAAATAACTCCAAATTTAATTAATATTTTCAATTTCTAAAGTGACAATTCGAATCAGAATTAATTTCTGCATCTTCTTATGTAAATATAAAAATAAAATTCGAAAAAGCGTTTTATTGGTCTAAATAAAAGTGAAGGGCCCCCCCCCCCTTATGATTTTGTGAAAGATGAAAATTGGTCATTTTAGGAATTAATTTATCGGAATCTATAGAAAATATTTAGAAAAAAGCCTCAGAAAATTTGAACTTTCTTCTTTATGGAAAAAAAAAATTCAAATCATTTAGATTATTCCTTGCTCAGTTATAAACGTTTTAAAAAAGACTTGAAAGTGATAAATCTGTATTTTTTAAAATGGACGTTTAAAAAAAAAAATAATAATAATAATAATATTTCTTCTAAACTAGTAGGGATACAGAAATGATTTTTTCAGACAAATATCTCCATTGGATTAAGCGTCTACTGGTGTATATTGCATTAAAATTAAAAAATATATACTAAATTCAATTGTTGAAGAAAATAAATAAAAAGGATATATTCGTAAAAATCACGACTTAAATTTTTTGTTTTGAATGTTTGCGGTATCCAAATCATATATAAATAATTGAATATTACTTGTGTATATCGGTCATGTGATTCCTTCGTCATATTAAAAGGACAAGTTGTTTCGTGGTTGTAACTCCATCATCAAATCCTTACTAATATATGACTCCAAAGAGATTGTTGCACATCTCTTTACAAAAGTACATACATTACAATATACACATAAATATCACACACAAAATGTGTATTCCTGAAGGTTAGGTGCGTACCTCAAGGAAGACTATGCATAGAGCGTTCTACATCTTTTGTTTTAATGTACAATAATCTCTTCTGAGTGATATAATATTAAGGATCATAATGATGGAGTTACGGCTTTGAAACATCTCATCTATTTATACGACTAAGAAGTCACATCATGGATTTAAACTCAGGTAATATTCAATAATACTAATTTTTGTGTCATCACATGACATTATAATGTACATGTGACAAAGCAAAAATTGGTTTTGTTGTTTATATATTCTCAAAGCAACGACTACTGGATCAGAACAATCAGTTATATCAAACAATTTTAATCCCCTTATTTTATCATATACTTGTATATAGAGCAAATTTTATACTCATTGAACAAATCTAAATCTAGGTTTTTAAGTTATATATATATATATATATATATATATATATATATTGAAGTTCATAAATTCGTGAGAGTAATGATTCCAAAAATTACAGACTAAGTTTTAGTTTTCCTATTTTTTTTTAACAAACTTGTTTAACAGATTATATTTGTAAAGTAATACTGAATGATAACCAACCAATACATAACAATCTTGTCTAAATTTTTTAATTTATATCATCACAAATAT
This sequence comes from Aphrophora alni, assembly GCA_963513935.1. NCBI lineage: Eukaryota > Metazoa > Arthropoda > Insecta > Hemiptera > Aphrophoridae > Aphrophora > Aphrophora alni. The sequence goes on along the minus strand of OY740767.1, from coordinate 6,303,751 downwards.
AAAACATATTAAACCAATGTAATTTGAATTTGTGTTCATTTTGTTAAGGTTATAAAACCATTTAATATTATTATTACATTCATTTAGTCTGTCCATTTTATTTTAATCCATCCCAACTTTTCTTTTTTTTAAGGTACAATACTATCCCATGTAGAAATTTGACAAAACAAAACAAATTTCCAAGTTCTACTCATTATTAAATTGCATATTTCATAAAAACTTAAGTAGGTTTAACTAACAAAAATTTAATGAAAACAGTTTGAAATTATATTTACTAAAATTATGATTTTTCAGTTATATGACAGTGTACGAAAAATCTGCTTCATTGTTTCTTTTATTCAAAATGTTTTCTTTGACAATTTTAATTTAATATATTTAATTAATATTTTCTTAAGGATGGATAGCTTACGACTAATTTGTACTCTTGTTACTATTTATATTATTAATTTAGGTTTATTCCAAAATAAATTATTTATATTGAAACATTATATTATTGAAAGTGTAATTTTTTCCCCCAGTGGCAGTGTCTGTTTCTTCACTTATCATTCTGTTCATATCATTGCTGAGATGCTGGATGAAAAATAATCCACAGGGATGGTACCATAACATCAGGCCATCAGTAATGAAAGCCACAAAATGCAAAGAAGTCACTAGTATTTCGTAGCTAAGATTATTATTATTTAGCTCATATTAAGCTATTATTGTCATATCATTATATATTCACTCTTTAATTTATGATCATTCTATAACAACAAAATGTCTTGATTAGTTTTAATTATTTAATTCATTGTTTATTCCATCAATTGAATTTCATCACATTTTCTTCGATAGATTTTACTAATAATTTACCTATTAAATTGTTCTTATAGTCTTGTATACTTCATTCATTTGCAATATACTTCACAATTTTAATTAGTTGGATTTTGTGATATTCTGTATACAGGGTTCAAAAATTTTATAAAATTGTTTTCATTAGTATTTTAATTATTGTAAAATAAATTATAACCTATTTTATTAATTTTGTTATACAAATATTTGATTAATAAAAATTCTTTATATGAATTATTAAATAAATATTTGATGTATTGTTGTGTACAGTTTGTTAAATGTAAGCGATATAAAATATATTTGTGTAAAATAAACGTTTCTTAATTTGAACCATTGGTAATGAAAGAAACCCAATAATATTTAGTGACAATGTGAACAAAATAATTATATTCTTGTTTTGTCAGTTTTGTCTTTGCCCAATTGATGAATGAAAAAGAAAGAATGTTAAGAAGACATTATTATAAGAATTAAAATGCATCAAATGTTCTTGTAGTTAACTATGAAATGTTTTTAATGTAGTAAAACTGGATCTATGGTAAAATTTTGCTGAAGAAATGAATGCATTTAATAAGAATGGGCCAAATAATATTTGTTAAAGTTAAATAATACAACTAATGATAAAAGTTACCACTGAAAAGTTTTTCATTCTGACCATACATAAGTGACCTGATTTAAATTGATGTCAAATTGGAAAGTGGAGTTCCAGAATACTTATTAAAAGTTTCATGAAAATAGGAAACAATTTTAAATGTTCATAAATTTAGGTAAACATCAATATATGTATGATTTTTTTGCAATTTTTTATACAAGTAATTTTGACCAATTTTCTAATAATAAAAAACAATCACATATAGCCTACACCAATTTTATTTAATTGAAAGTTGCGTCAACTATGGATCATAAATATGGACAATAAGTACATAAATTAAAGAAAGCAGAATTTGGCTTTTATACTATATCGTGGCTCGAGAAAAAGGAATGTAAATTGGAAACACATTACTTGACACAATTGAAAAAAGAAAATTGTTCTGAACTGGTCATATAAAAAGGATGGAAAACAAAAGAATATCAAACAAATATATTAATGAATGTCAGAAAGAAAGAGGCAAAAAGGAATGCCAAAGATGTACTGAAAAGAGGGAGCAAAGATATGTGAAAGAGAGAAGCATGGGAAGATAATAGAAATGATGCTTACAAATGGCGACCGATGTTGTACATCAATGTCACCTAATGTATAAACAACCTTCAGGAAAGACCATATTCTCATAATCAGTTATGATTCCAAAGTCTAATATCCTACTAAACTTCACATATAATGAAAAACATGAACTTTAATCACAACACTTAGAAAATATTAGATACTTTTTGATTTAAAACTATGAAATATATTTAAGACTCTGTGAATACCCATTTTTAAATCAATAAACCTACGAACAACTTAAACCTAAAAAAATGCCAAGTAATCTAGTAATGATTTTAAAACTACTTTTTATTTTACTTAAACTTCTACAATTTCCAAAATAAGTCCCAGTTTTTTATATCTTCTCAATTAAGACTCCATTATTTGGATTATTTACTTTCTTTCTTGTAATTTGGGGTTTACAAATTATATTTCAATCACATCACACATTGCTTAATATAAATAATTACTTTAATTAAGTCCAATTTGTGTTAAATCCAATTTATATATCGACCTTAGTCTATTACAAATTTTAGAAATTTAATCTATGATATTTATTTGGGATTAATAATTAAATATGTTTAGTGAAAATTTAAAATCAATAATCATATGGAAACTAATATTACCATGGTTATTTATTTGAAGTTATATTTAATAAGTTAAAAATAACTTCCAATCTTTTGTAAGACATCACTACAATATGACATAACTCCCCCTCTCCTAAAAAAAACCTAACAATTTAGGTTATGTTGTGGTGTTGAAATTTTTGGGTTATGTTATAATGTTATCTGGAGACATCATCATGAAACATTGCTGATTCTATTTCTACTAATTTCATTAACCGTAACAGTATCTGCAATATCGTTTGATAAAATTTGGTTTGTAAACCTTGTACTACTTTGCTCTTTTGAAAAAATCCATTTGAATGTTAATAAAGAGGAAATAATCACAAACAAAAAATATGATAGGAGCATAAATTAATGTCATATAGGTATGAAAGCACAGACCACTAAAATTTTATGTTAAGATAGGAAGCTGTATGTCTACAGCTGGGCAACCACCCTTAGAAGGAGTTAAATGGGTTCGAACACCATCTAGTTGGAGAAATACAGTTGAAGATCTCGTTCTATAAAATTCAAAATGGTATCATTGATAAATCTGTATATTATGATCTCTAAGTGGTAATTAAGTGAATAGTGTACAGTGAATAGTAAATGATATTTATTTTGGAATAATATAGGTATTAAAACATTCATGCTATCATCCCAAAGAATTCAATGGGCCATAAATAACTTTATGTGCGTTTGCTTTAAAAAAAAAAAAAAATTGGTTAAAATAGATGAAAAAATCTGAAAGAGTTCATGGAGAATAAATATTTTAAATTATATCTTTCTAATGTTATTAATTTGTTATGTTTTTAACCTGTGAATTTTACATGTTATTAATAACTTATTTGTTGTTATACACCTACTGTTTCCTTGACAAAGCCTATTACATGTAATTTGTTTAATAGCTAGTAATAATAAAATAAAAACACTCCAAATTATATATATATATTTTTTTAACATTATGAAGCAACAAAACCTAAATTTTTCAACAAGGTGCCTTCGGTATTGCCAGCTTACTGAACATATTTACAAAGAATTGTCCAATCCCTACCATGACTTTACCTTTACAAACATGCATTGCATTGATTCAGTATTATTATGAATGTGAATGGAGTTTTGTGAATTTCGACTGATGCTGGGTTAAGACGTTTTGTTCTTGCAATGATTTGAGGGACAGACTGTGCAATACAGTTGTAAAAAACTTGTTAGTAAGTTTGAAACCACCGGCTCCATTAGAGATATCAAGAGGTCAGGAAGACCTTCAATAGTAAGAAATGAAATTGCTGTTGTTGAAGTCTTAAATAAAAAATATTACTCAAACATCACTGAATATGGAGAATATAGCATCAAGAGGACTACTGCTTCTAAAAGAAGAGAATGGCGGTCACTTCGAACACTGGTCTTACATTAACAATTAAGAATATAACAAACTAAAATTTTAACTTACTTTTGAAAGATTCAGTACATTATTTTATTGGATTTGTATACTACTATATTGAATCATATTAAAGTCTGCTTGCTTATTTTCACACTTGAATATAATTTTATCATAAATGGGTTTAATTTTTATTTTGTGTTCATTGACAAATCTAGATTTTATAATTTTTCTTCACTGTCTTTACCTCTGTATTTCCAGCTTCTGCCACCCTTTCCGGGCCTGCAACATCTCGGAGTAAGGCAGCAGAAATCTTAAAGGAAAAAATAAATTAATTAAAAAAATATTCAATACAAACATAATAATCAAACTAAATACCATTTCTTCTACAAGATTTCTAGCATTACATTAATCTTATTGATAACTTGTATGATATTTAAGATAAAAGTTACTAGTAATCAATTTTAAAGAATATTTAATTAATAAAAAAATGTATTTCATGATTGTATGGACACAGCATCAGTACAGTTTGTGTGCATGTAGTAACTGAGGATGATATTATTGAAACATTGTCTTGTATTTGATTTGTACAGATAAAGTGGTTTTTGCGGAAAACTTTGGTAATTGAAGTTTTCACAAGTGTAGCTCATTACAGTTGATTATGAAATAACTGTTAACCTTATAGGTATTATATTTATTTATAAAACTACATACATAGAGAAGAGTTAAATATTATTGGGTAAGATATAAAGTTACGATAAAATGAAGTTTCCCTGAAACTAAGCGAGCGATGAAAGGAAAAAATAGTTTCTATTTAAAAAGAGGGGGGATAAAAAGTACTTGATTAGACAAAAAAATCCTTAGGAAGGAATTAATTCAAACTTAAAAAATACAGATTACCAAGATAATAAAAAAATAAGTAAAAAAAAGCAAAAAAAAAAAAAGCTACATATACTCATATACCAAGATATAATCTGCTTTTGAAGTTATTTGATAATGATGAAGTGCATATTATTGATATGATTTAATCAGAAATGTATTTGTCTTTATCTGTGTATATACAAACTACTGTAATAGTAATAAAACTGAAGTATAAATTCTAAGACATTGGAAATATCATTAGGATTATAAAGTACAATAAAGTTCTTAAGGCTACAATTCCTATACAGTCATTTCCAGCAAAGTCAAAGATTAAATGTCAAATATCAAGAAAATGGTCTCACACAATATGCAATTGTTATTGCAAAACTAAAATTTAAGCTATAGCATAAAATCAGCAATACTGTTGGAATATAAACCTTAAGTAATCACAACTAAATTAGTGACATGGCCGTTTTAACCAATTAGAATGAAGAAATCTTAAAATCTAAAACTAAGCAAAAATAAACAAAATTTTAAAACAGTAGGTACCGGTAGACTATTGAAACATAAATTTTATAAGTGTAAAGGATACGAAAAGGAAATTTAAAATTGGAAATGAAATAAATGCATTTTTTCTTTTATATAACAGATTTTTATAGTGGATTTTAAAACGGGATTGTGTGTTGAATAAGTGCTTAATTTTATTAGTGTTTTGTAATGGGTCCTACATAAAGGAAAACTAAGGAACATTATTAGTAAGTAGACTATAAGATAAGATAAATCTATGGCTAAGCTTAAAAAAATACAACAATAATTATTACTTTTCATAATTTTTGAAATGTTTAAAGGAATAGTTCTTATTCATTTTTAAATAATCAGGTAGATCTATAAAAGTTAGGATTAAAGTACATGTAAATAGCTGGAAATATGCTAAATAGTTCACTAGAGAGTGGTGATTGTATATGAACAGGGAGAAACAAGTGTACCTCTGAAGATGATAGCAGAGCTATCGAAATGTACATAAGGTAATATAAACTCACTATGCAGTTTTGTGTAGTTGTGTTATTTTGTGGTTTGGGTTTTTTTCCTTGCTGGAAACATGCTTATAGAAACTCTAACTTTTTTTTTTTTAACTTAAACAGCAGTAACTACTTGTTGAAACTCCATAATAAGGATGAAATAAGCACTAGGCTATAGTTTCAAATGTATTTAATAACTTAATTAGCTAACAATTGTAGCTAATTAAGTTATTAAATACATTTGAAACTATAGCCTAGTGCTTATTTCATCCTTAAACTCTAACTTTGCTAACCACCTTTTGGACTCAGGTCATAATTTTGATCCACAATTGAATGCTAAACTCTTACATATAGAAAATAAAAGCAATAGATTAAATAATTTAGAATGTTTAGAATTAAATAGATCTATTTCACTTAGGCCTATTTTCAACTTAAATGACCAAATTGTATTAAATTCTTCACCCCTTTTAAAACCCACTCTTAACATAGTTCATCAACCTTCATCTACCTGCTAGGTCATTCTCCCTACCCTTTCCGATTTCTTTATTGTATTTCAGATTCCTGTTACTTGTGTATGTATAAATAGTGTCAATACCTGTAAATTATCAGTTGCCAGATAATACCGCAAGGCGAAACAATTGTAGCTCATTTATATTATTAAAATATTTTGAAACTTCAAGCTTTATTGCTTTATTTATCCTTGAATATGGAGTTTCAACAAGAAATATCTGCTGTTACATTAAAAAAGACACATTATTTTGGAATAATTATTTTTATTACTAGGTTATTACTATTGAATTACATGGTTAATATACAGTTTTAAACGCTGTAGTGAATCACCTTAGTAATTAACTAAGACAATACGGAAACTATAACTAATGTAGAGAGGTAACTTAAATGAAACACAAACAGTTATAGTTAGTTAATTAACGTGGCATCCATTGCTAGTACAGAACAGGAGAACTCCCAGAACAGGAGAAAGCTCATGAGGGGGCCTTGGAAAACAGGGTTTTTGGTGAATTGCAATAGACAACCAATTGTATTCAAGCAATAGTTAGTACAGTCATTTTACCTTACAAATATTTATTATCTTAAGTGTAGTCACATTATATTAAAACTATATACCACACTTTTTAATGTCAAACTGAAGTAAAAATAATTTATTGTTACAAACATTATTGAAAACAAGTATCATTAGTATTAAACCAGAAAGTGTAAGGATCCATTTGTGGGGAAATGACGGCCAAAAGAGTTCAAAGGAACTATTTTTAGATAAATGATGACCAATATAGAGTTCTTTGGAACCATTTTGGGGGAAATTACCACTAAAAGAGTCCTTAGGAACCATTTCTTGGGAAATTACCACCAAAAGAGTCCTTAGGAACCATTTTGGGGGGAGACGATGACCAAAAGTTTTAAGGATATTTGATTAAAATATGGTCAAAATCGTTATATGAATTTTTTTGGTTACATTCCCAAATTCTGGTTTACTAAAAAAAAAAAAATGAATAAAAAAAAAACTGCCTTCGGATGTGACCATAATGTGTTCACAAAATAAATTTTATCAAAATTTTTTCAGGTGTTTGGTCTATAGCGACTTAATTAGTTAGACGTAATTTAAAAAAAAAAAATTGTTTCAAGAAATCACAAAACAGCCATTTCTATATCGTTTGTTAACCCATGACAAAAATCCATATACTAAGTTGATGGTATATGAAAAATAAATCATTTGAAGAGGATTTACAAATTTTTTCAAACAAAAAGGCCTAATAGGGATTCAGAAATTTCTGAAGGTTTAGGCCTCATTTTTATTTTAAATAACAATAAGTAATTCGTAGATGTTCCGTTTATTAACAATTTGTCAAATTATTTGATTTGTAAATGATTTCTAACTATATAACATGTTCGAAAATTCACTTCTCATTTCAAAATGATACGGAGCTAAGGAGTATTTTTTAGAAGAGATTTTTTCAATCACAATATTTTCTCTATCTTACTTGTATTTTTAAGAAAAAAATTTTTTTTTCAAGTAAAATTTAAAAAGTGTCTAATAACTGCATTCCGAATGCAAATGTTCTATAGCACAATATTCAACATAGCGGCAGAATATCCGGATTTTTCATTGTTTGTATTATTAATCAACAGATTAATCTTGATAGACTCAAACATTCCTTAAGATAGCGAACACATCCGATCAGAGAAGCACTGGACATGCTGCATGTGTGTTCAGTTCAGTCAGGGTTTTGTGGTAATGTGTTCATTTTGGAGTTTCCTTTTAGCTTGTCTTTTGTCATGTTCTAATTGTTATGACAAATATGATGACTCATTGGGCAGAGTGATTTTTACGAATGTTGTAAGTCAATTATTATTTTGTATAATTTCAATATAGGGATCATATTTATTTACAGTGATAGGCTACGAGAGTTATTTCCACAAAGGATATTTTTAACTCTATCAAATATTTGTAATGAATACTAGTTTAGATATGGATAATGATAACGATTTGGAAAATATTTTATAAAAAATGTTATTAGAGTTGATATTTATTTGTTGACATTTGTTTTTTTGTAGTTGCTATCAGTTAGATGTCTTTAACCTTAAAACAATAACAAAACAATTAGCTATCATTTCATAGATTAGACTTGGGATATAATTTGTAACAGAATTGTTATAATTCTTAGCAAAAATACATATGAAATGACTTTTTCGTCTTTATAATGTACTTAAAAAATCAAACTTCAATCACAAAGTGAAAATTTTGAAAGAAGATAGAATAAACGAAATTTTCTTGTTTTATACAGTTTAAAATTTGTGTTACAAAACTGTGTTCATTACCGCCGGGATGTTTATTTAGGTTAGGGTTTAAACATTCTGTTCTGTAGGAGTATTTAAGTTTTTTCATAGTTTAGAAACAGTTTTTTTTGTTGTTGTTAGAGTTGTTATATTTTAATATATTACGAAAACAAATCAAATACATTTTCTGAACAAAAATGAAATGTTATTGACCTTGAAAACTAAGTAAAAACATGATATCAATATTAAGTAAATTTTATTTTATACATACTTTTGTGTCTGTCAAATGTAGTCTTTGTTTGTATTTATCTTCTATGTGGCTAACTGCACATCATCTTTCCAAATCAGTTTTAAACGAAATACACAAGAAAGAGGTACCTCAAAAGTGTAACTATGTTAAACATAATTTATTTAAATTATTTAATATATGACGTGTACAGAAAATGTATAAAAATATATGTTACAAGTGTTGTGTAATTGTGAGTGTTTTATGGACATAATAGCTGGCCTGAAGATGCTGCCTGTGGCAGCGAAACATGTAGCCACATAGAAGATAAATACAAACAAAGACTACATTTGACAGACACAAAAGTATGTATAAAATGAAATATATGTAGTTCTAAAGCTGTTCAACAATGAATATTAAGTAAATTGTATCGTATTCTAATAGGTTTAGGGAAATCCTTGTAGTAGGCCTACTTGTCACAATTTCTAAAACCCGTTTTGGAATGATAATTTTATTGAGCTATCGATTAGTGATAGAACTGATAACAGACAATGGAAGAGGGGACAGTAAACACAATTAACTAAAATAACAATGCGTAACTTATATCTTTCAATATTTACTCTGAATTAAACAATCATAAAGCTATTGCCACTAAAGCTGATAAGGGAAATACTTTAGTTATAATGTCAATACAAGAGTATGTGGCCCAGCCAAGGAGCCCACCAAATCAAAATCATAATAATTATAAATTAGGATGTAATGAAAAGGGATTTTTAAATAATAAAATATGAATTGGCACTTGCGATTTTGATGAGCAGTGCAATATGACGTAGAAGAAGGGGAGGGGAGAGACGAGGAGTGGAGGGCTTGAGCTAGCGAGCCGACCGGGAGTCTGTTCCGAGAGCCGCGAGACGGAAGACCGCTACGGGACGAGGTCAGGTCAGTCCATTTTCGGCCACGTGCTAGTTAAATTCAACGGTATGCTTTTCGGCCGCTATTAAGGCTTTATCTTGCCGTTATGTCTTTTTTTATAAATCATAATTAATTTCTGTTCTTTAATTCGGCACTAAAATAAAGTATAACATTTAATTTCACTTGCGTTGCGTGCGTCCATTAGCGTCCTAACCCGACTCCTTGGCCCATCCTGACAAGATTCGGCTAAAGTGTACGCGGTCTCCAGCCAGCCGGAGCTTCCAGCTGGTCAAAAGAAGTGGAGACGGTCACAAGTATGTAGAAAAACGGAACTTTAAAAAAATAATATTGACATACAAAAGCTTAAATCTGACCCTACAACAAGGTTTAATAATGAAATCAAGACAGTTATTAATTCACGTCAATATAGCCTAAGATCATTACCAAAATTAAGACTATAATTACCCAAAAAGACTATTATTAAATTTCACTAATGCACCATAGTATAGAATTTCAAATTTGTATTGTAACGAAACGTAGGTAATGTGCCCTTTAGGTTTAACCAAAAACCTAAGCCTTTTAGGTATCCATTTTAAAATTTATAATAACATCTAAATCAAAAGTTGGATTTCAAAAAAACACGAATAATACAGAATAATAATATACAAACTTCAGTGCTTGCCCTGCAATATACAACAACAAATAATTAAACTAATAGTTAAAAAAAAAATATAGACCCCTCTAACCTAACATATAAACTTAACCTATGCAGAAAAAACGTATCAATATACAAAATAATATCCCTTTTATAAAATTGTAATACTGTTATTTCTTTACATATAGGCCTAGTTTCAAATTATTTAACCTTGCATGAAATTACTTTAAAAAGCAAAATTTAATATGAAATGACAAATATTTAAAATTTGATGAAATTTTATTTTTCCATTCATTGTATTCTTAACTAACAATCTACAAATAAAACTAAACCAAGGAAGATACTGATATTAATAAGTATTCTAAAATTGTTTAAACACTCACTATACGGTAATTTTATCTACAAAATGGAAATTCTAAAAGTCAAACCTTCAGCTGAGTAGGCTACAGTTGATGGTTAATCAGGTGCTCCTCGGTATGGTGCAGTTAATCCTGGATTTAATAATTTAACTGTGGTTCACTGAATTGTCCTGGAGGTGTTATTATTTATTATTATGCATTTTAACTAGGATCGCTGGGCCGAATCCTTAAAACGAAAATTAATTAATTCACATTTTTTCACATCTAGTGTGGTAAGTCACTTTCATTTTAAGTTCAGATAATATTTTACCGACCGGCGTAGATTCCTTTGACATTTTGTACAATTTTTTTAAACTGAAGAAACTAGTATAAGGATTGTAGCTCTTTTTATCTTGTAGAAAATTCCCATTTTTAGTACCAATTATTTCCCTTTGGGAACTTTTCTTATCCTTGTCTTTTCAACACACGAGAGAAAAGCGTATTATCTCTAGAGCCTATCATATATTATTTCACTTTAAGACTACTTTACTTAATCCGTCCAATAATTATTCGTTTTTAATTATACTAATATTTCTTTCTAATATGATAGCGGTTGGCACAAAGGACCGCCTCCCCTAATACGTCATCTTCTTGCGTAGTAGGCTACGTCTTGTACAAATCCTTGCGTAGTAGGCTACGTCTTGTACAAATCCTTGCGTAGTAGGCTACGTCTTGTACAAATCCTTGCGTAGTAGACTACGTCTTGTACAAATCCTTGCGTAGTAGGCTACGTCTTGTACAAATCCTTGCTCGTTCGTTACCATAGTTCCTTTATCCAACACTAAAAGTCCTGTAGGATGTCTATTATAGGAATTTAAAAATTCTGACACAAGAATCTTGTTCTTCTTTATAAGAGCTTTAATTTCCATTTTTGTTTATTTTTGTATCATGCTGCTGACGTATGCAGTACGTGTTTGTAATTTACTCAAAAATCCAATTTCCAAAACCTAGGCTACAATTTTTATGTTAGAACAACCAAATTCACATAATATACTTTGAGAGTCCTTAAACCATCACTGCCGCTAAGAAAGGTTAATAACGTCACTCCTTCAATGTTTTTCTCGAATTGTAACACCTTTCTCACACACGAATTTGAATACATTAATACCAATATCTTCCCGGTTTAAGAATACCCTATCTAAACCTATTGTTGAACAAGTAAAATATCAAATTTCATAACCCTATTTTATATCGTATTTTATAAACTCACACCTGTGAACCGATTAGTGGGATTAAATTTTGATTATTGTAACCTGTTTATCTTATCTATTTTAACAATTTGTTTAACCTTATTTTGAAAAATTTACTTTCGTCATCTATTTATAGCTAATTTGAAAATACACTTTTTTTTTTCTTCTTAACCCTGACTCTGCACTACTGCAGAAAACTGTAGTACTTTTACAAGTAGCGTGCAGTACTATACATTCTAATATTTGACCCACTAATTGTCATCCAATCTTAATAAACTTTATACCGTTGGAAAGGAAACTTTTCAAACTTTAATCTTTGTATTTACCATATGTTTCTAAAATGAATATTAACACGTCTAATGATCGATGGAATAATTGCAGAACTGTAAACAGCTGGTCCGTGCGTCGACGAACGCTAGAATTTCGTCAACTTTCAAGACCTATAACAGTTATACACACCGACTTTAGGACAATGATATTTACACCAATAGAAAGCTTGCATTTCCATCTTTCTAGAACTGCTTTCAAATCTTAGATCACGTTTACGGTTTAGGTTTTGTGTTCAACCGCATAAACCTTTGCTATTGGCCAAGATTTGGACCAATAAGCAAGCTTCTTTGGAAGTCGATATGTTTCTCACAGATGAAGTGTTTGTAAAATTCTTTTTACAAGGTATTGAAGATAAAGGTTCACTGATTCCATTGGTATGTCTTGTTCACATTTTGTTCCACTGAGTCTTTAGACAATCCCCTCTCAAACCAACCGTTTTTACAGTTGCAAATCATCCGCTATGTTTGTATCTAAAACCACACGGTTGGCACGTTTTAGGTTAGCAGTTAGTTTGCTCTGAATTGAATGATATTTTGTTGATTTATAGTGAATAACGTTTATGAAGTTGTGTTTTATATATAAATAAATAAGTGTAGTGTTTGTTATTGTGTTTGTTTAGTGAAATTAGTTTTAGACAAGCTAAATTTAGTAACATTGTAGGCTATGTCGGTAGGTGAGTTGATAACATACATAACGAAATTTCGTTTCGTAATTTCTGATTACAAAATGGTAAGTTACATAAAATGTTCAAGTTTACAGTTCTATTCTATGATTTATTCTCTACAATTTGGTATATAAAATTTCATTTTTGGGTAAAGGATACATTTTAGATTGGTGTTTCAAAATAGGCTAAATTTTAGTGCCGGTGTGTAGTACGGACATAAAAAAATCTATTTCATAAAAACTACTTTGAAATTGGTAAATGTTTTTACATATTTCTATTCACAACTAAATTATGAAACTTTTGTGTATTTTGTATAACCAGGCCTATACATTTTTATAGTATTTATTTAGGCCTGAATTTAGAAAAAAATCTTCCGTTTTTGAAAATTTTTGCTTCCTGAGCTTATAACTTTTACAATTTTGCACCAATCAAATTTTTAGTTACATATTTGAATAATTTGGACCTTTTCCTAAAAAAAAGCTATGGATCACTTTATGATTGGGATAGAATTTCTATTTTTGGCGAATTTTTGAAATTATTTCAACCGATGAAAAAAAACGTGAATCAATTAGCATGGGCAAATAGAGGGTTAAAATCTAAAATATGCAATTTATCAAAATGTTTTATTCTTTAAAATATTCTTAGATTCAGAAATATTATTTTTTTAAAATTCTGTGGCCCAGCCAAGGAGCCCACCCAATAAAAACTATAATAAGAATAAATTAGGATGTAATGGGAAGGGATTCTAAATAATAAAATATCAATTGGCATTTACAATTTTGTTGAGCAGTGCAAGATTACGTAGAAGGGGGGGGGGGAGAGAGACGAGGAGTGGTGGGCTTGAACCAGCGAGCCGGGAGAGTCTGTTCCGACTTCCGAGAGCCGCGAGAAGGAAGTTGAACGGCAGACCGCTACAGGACGAGGTCAGTCCATTTTGGGCCACGTGCTATCTAAATTAATCGTTATGCTTTTCGGCCACCATTAAGGCCTTTTATCTAGCCGTTATGTCTTTTTTATAAATTATAATTATTACTGTAATCTTCTAATTCGGCGCTAAAATAAAAGAGAACATTTAATTTAATTTTATAAAGTATAATGTGTTGCCTTGGACTGTTTAATATATAATATAGTTAATTACCTTAGAGGTTGTCCTCAGTCCGTATAATAGTTATTGCTACAGCGCTGTTTCGCCGTAGCATACCTGCAGTACCTTAACATACCAGAGTACCATACCTGCAACTGGACAAGTAAGACCTATAATGTGGCCACAAACAATTTTATTATTTATGTACGACGAGTCCTACTCTGATTTTATATGTGTTAGTGTTGTGTTGTGTTACGTGTCTATGTGTTAGTGCGGGCCTGATGAAGCCGACAGTGTTCGACGAAACAGCGCTGTAGCAATAACTATTATACGGACTGAGGACAACCTCTAAGGTAATTAACTATATTATTTAATTTAACTTGCGTTGCGTGCGTTCATTAGCGTCCTAACCCGACTCCTTGGCCCTTCCTGACAAGATTCGGCTAAAGTGTACGCGGTCTCCAGCCAGCCGGAGCTTCCAGCTGGTCGAAAGAAGTGGGGACGGTCACAATTCCAGTAAATTTTGGTAAATGTTTTAAATTTAACTGTTAAATAACTTATCGCCTGGTTGCTTATAAGAAATATGAATAAAAAGTGTGTAATGCGCACAACTTGTATTACTATTACAGACACTTATACCCAGTGATTTCATATTTTCATTGTTCATACAATTTTGTCAAATTTAATGCCATGAAACCTCTATCAAAAGATGACAAATTCTTGAGACTTGTTTGTGGCCTATGACGTCATCTTCAGATAATATCTCCGTCGACAAACAAGATACAACCATCAGTCCAAAAATAGATCACCCCATATCAATTGTTAGAAAAATCGTAATTTAAAAAAAAAAACGACTTCTCCACATTAAATGAGCATTTCGCGTTTAAGTATATAGTTTATATTTATTCTCGTTTATTTATATAAGCGAAACCCAACCTAACATAACCTAACTGAATCATAACTACTCCTTTCGTTTGACATAGAGAACTTGTACACCAATATTCCAATCACAGACTCTACCCAAATTTTGAAACATAATATTAGAATAAGAACAAAACGAATGGTGAAAAACTGGAAGAACTCATCAAACTTTTAACAATTTGTTTACACCAAAATTATTTCGAAATCAAAAATGCACATTATATAGGCCTACAAACGAAGGGACTGGCTATGGGTTTTCGAGTATCATAGCTGAAGTGAAAACAATTACATAATGAATCACACCAAAACATTTTTCAATAAAGTAAACTTTTTTATAGGTACTGTACTTCGGATGACACCACCTGCTGCTTCTTTAAAGGTACTTAAAGACAAATTGAAAGGTTCAGAAACTACACATCTCTCTTACAGTTCACCAGCGGTATAGGAAATAACAAAAGCATACACTTTCTAGATTTAACAATAACTAATGTCAGTGACACATCCTCTTTTAAAATTTACAGAAAACCAACTCAAACAAGCCAAACAATTTATGTGTCATCCAATTATCTATATAACCAAAAAGTAGCAGCTTACCAAAGCTTTCGGCATACCAATAAACAAGAATAAAAAACTTGAGCTAAAACTTACAGCATCTTTGAAGTTGGGCACTTTTTGGTAGAGGAACATCTTACGGGTTCGCGTCACCGACATGCTCATGACTGGCGCATGCGCAGCGGCCGTGTGTTGTGCGCGTTAGACGCTTTTTGGATGGGTGAAATCTCGTGTGTTCGCGTCACCGACATGCAGTATATTTGTAGCTCTACAGCTGAAGTATTGTGCAACATTAGTGCTGTGTATATCTTGTGTTTTCGTTTGATTATTATTTGCACTAACTTTCTCAGACTCCCATACATGGTCAAAATAATAATAATACAAAAATATTTTACAAACGTTCTCACATATCCATACATATTAACACTACAAATCTATGTAAAATAGTGCACTAACTTTCTCAGACTCCCATACGTGGTCAAACTAATAATAATGCAAAAATATTTTACAAATGTTGTCACATATCCATGACACTTCAAATCTATGAAAAATAGTGCACTAATTTTTTCAGACTCCAATACATACTCAAACTAATAATATTGCAAAAATATTACCAAACTTTCTCAAATACTCATACATATTAGTAGTGCACTAACTTTCTCAGACTCCCATACATGGTCAAACTAATAATAATGTAAAAATATTGCACAAACTTTCTCACATACCCATACATATTAAACTAAACATATATAAAAAATATTGCACTAACTTTCCTAACTCCCATACATACTTAAAGTAATAATCAATGCAGAAATATTGCTCAAACTTTCTCGCATACCCAACATATTAAAACTAAAAATCGACGAAAAATATTGCACAAACTTTCTCAGACTCTCATACATAGTTAAACTAATAAATGAACTATTACATATAATTAATACTTTTATTACATTTATTGAAAGTTTAAAATTTAGTAATTTTAAAATTGATAATTAAAGTTTTCACTTCTGTCTACCGCCCTGTGATGGTAACTTTTAATTTTTTTAATGATAATTATATTTATATCGAGCATGTTTATTTTTACTATTTATTAATTAATAAGTTGAAATATGATAATTACCCAACAATATTATGAAAACATTTAAACAGATTTGCTTAATTTAACTGAGCATATTCCTAAGTTTGTGTCATTGACTCATGTTGGTAACTCTGTCCTGAATGGGTTCAAATCATTATATGTTGTATGATAATCGGCAATGGTAAAAATGTCTTAACCTCTTTTGCTTCTTTAATAATGGTCCTCTTCCAGGTTTCTCGGGGTCGACCTCTTCTTCTGACACCTTGCGGGTTCCAATCTAGGGCCTCTTTCTCAATGGTTCCGTCTGGCTTCCTCAGTGTATGTCCTAACCACCTCCACTTCCTCTCCCGAATCTGCAGTTTGACCCGAATTTGACCTGTTTCTCTCCATAAATCCTCGTTTGTAATAATCTCAGGCCAATGAATGTTCATGATACGGCGAAGACACCTATTGATGAAAACTTGCAGCCGAGACGTAATTAAACTTGTAACTTTCCACGTCTCACTTGCATACAGCAAAACAGACTTAACATTTGTATTGAAGATGTGAAGCTTCGTTTTCTTTGAGATGTTTCGATTTCACCAAATCGGGTACAGTTGTACAAAGGCGGCATTTGCTTTTTTAATGCGAGTCTTCACATCATCATCAGCTCCTCCACTTGTTGAAACAACACTTCCCAAGTAAGAAAAAGTGTTGACCTCCTCTATTTCTTCTCCATCGCAGTTTACAGAGGAGCATATTAATTTATAAGGATGTCAGAATGAAGGCAAGAGGAATCAATACTTTTTGGGGTAACTTTTTCAGATTCCCAAGATAATGAACTAATCCTCTACAAATATGTCATTTTGTTAGTTGTCAATCAAAACATGAAATAAACCATGGAAACAGTCTTTGAAGAAATGAGGGCCTAAATTTGCTTTGCTTCTGATGTAAACATGTCTTCAACATATGTTGTATTTAATTAAGGTTTAGTTTTATTTTTTGTCCATTATTCTTGAACCGTAATACTTTTTTACTTGAAATTGGGATAG
Organism: Aphrophora alni; assembly: GCA_963513935.1. NCBI lineage: Eukaryota > Metazoa > Arthropoda > Insecta > Hemiptera > Aphrophoridae > Aphrophora > Aphrophora alni. The sequence goes on along the minus strand of OY740767.1, from coordinate 6,286,046 downwards.
TTTTGAGAAACTAAGCAGTGGCGGCTCCAGCGGGTAGGCCGGGTAGGCCCGGGCCTACCCAACTTATTTGGTTTTCGGCCGGTGACACGCCTAAATGTAAATATTACCGATTTAAGGTGTATTAACGAGCTGTATGGTTTACTTTGATTTCAATATTATTTCTCAACAACTACTTTTGTGACACTTATAGGCAATAAGATATATTACATATCATAAAATAACAAAAATATTTTAATTTTTCATAGTTGCCCTGCTCCATAGTTTTAAAATTAACAGTGTGGTGTATGCTTTTATCTTCAATAAGCAGTCCCCCCTTATCCCAGGTCCCCCGCCATAGTCATAACACCCCTAAACTGTGCCTACCCAATAAATAAATTCTGGAGCCGCCCCTGAAACTAAGTATTTTATAACAGGTTGATATTTTGGGTTTTTTTAACCAACATTTTTCGAGAGATGGTGACCAATACATTTTGTTTAGCTCCTTAGGGGCTACAGTTGAAAAATATTTGATGAAAATGGAGCCAATTTTGATAAAATCATAATTTTATTGTTTTTTCTAATACCTACATGGAAAAAAATGAAAAACATTCCCAAGATATACCGAGATACAAAATTTGATTAAAATCTCCTCACACGTTAGCATTGCACATACAACAAACAGATGTCAGAGATCATTCCAAAAACTGGGACTTAGGTAACTTCAAAATGGATATATATGCACAAAACTTGATGTAGATATTTTAACTTGTCATATAACTTTCTCTATATAAGAAAGTAAAATGCAGATATGCCAAAAACAGATGCGGAAAAAACAGTGTTTGTAAAATAAAATTCTGGGTGTTTGTTGGATTTTAAACCAGAATCCTGTTTCTTATTTTAACACTTAAGTATATTTATTTTTACTTCTCTTTATTATATTTCTTAATTCACAATATTATTTACGTTATATAAAGCTAGATAAAATTATTCTTTGAGTGGAACTTTGAAGTTTATATCTGTATTATTATTATGTTTTAGATTTATAGGCACGGTGATCGTACCCCAGTGGACTCCTACCCTAACGACCCATACAAGGATATCGTTTGGCCTCCTGGGATTGGACAATTAACTAAAGTATGATTTATCAAGTCTTACATATCAATTAACCAATTTTATAGACAAATTGTTAATAAAAAAATTATAATAAAAAACAGGCTAGAGTACTTAAAACTTTTGTAATTCAACAATAGTATATTACCAATTAGTGTGATGGGGCTGTATTTGTTTATAATGTTTGGGTCATTCATTTATTTCACGAATAGACATTGCAACTCAAACCTAACACTTTACATGTACTTATTATAATAATGATGTACATTGGTGAGGAAATTAACCTCATCCTAAATTTATTAATTTTATAAGTATATAAATATGCAGTGCTCATGTCTATAACAGTGTCGAAATGTCCATATTCAAAAGAATCCTTTAAGGTCTACTAGGTCAGGGGTTTCCTATTAAGGTTGTTTTATCAAATCAAAATTTATAAATTTCATAATCTGTGTTGAAAATAGTTTTATGAAATTGGTAGGTACTAAAATGGTATAGTAACTATATTTGTTTTTAATTGTGTCTGAGAAATTCAGTATGACACACACACACACATACACACAAATTTAATAATAATAACCTACAATGGTACAGTGAAATGAAACGAATATATTTCTGGAGGCTTTGTCCTATGGTGTTTTATAATTTGGTAGGTGATTATATAACTTATGACTTGGATGAAATGGGTTTGGTTCACAATAACTTCATTTAGGGTATGGGTGTCAATGACAAATTAATTGATTTCTATAATTATTTTGGTCTTCAACGTTTCTGGCCATGAAATTGTGATAGGCTAATTATTATTTTTTTACATGTAAAAATTTTGTTTCATAGATTTGTCTTACCAGATGTAGATTTTAAAACCTTCAAATAATTAAAGAGCATTGTAGTTACACTCTTTTTCATTAATAGTGGAACTTAACTCTAGAATACTAGCAGACTTATTTTGTATGTGAATAAATTTATTAAATATTTCTTAAAACCCACTTCAATTTGCTACCTAGTCTTCTTTCTATTGATGTCATTATTACATGGAATGAAGATGTTTTGATACATACAGTTTAGATGTATGAAAAAATATAGAGTAAATCAATAACATTATTTGTAAATGTTGATTATGTACTGAAAATGATTCCAAACATATATCTCAGTTATTAAAAATTAATACTACCCAAATTTAGAACATTTTTGAAAAAAAAAAAAAAAAAAAACTAAAGCAATTTATTTGGATATCTACCTAATTATACATTTTGTTGAAGAATTGTTTATTTCTTTACATAACATTTTGGATTTAAATGATCTCTGAAATTCATAGTTTGTGCAACGTTTTCAGTTCATCCAATACAAATGCATTTTATCGTACATGCCTAAATCTATGCGGAGTAAAAATTATATTTATAGTATATTAATTTAAAGTGCTAGTAAAATACTGTTTTATATTCTTATTTGGCTAATAAAAATTTTCAATACTAACTTTTTTACACATTGAATTGGACAATGTCAAGATGGACATATGATTTATTTATTGATTTCAGTTAGGAAAGAATCAGCAATACGAGCTGGGGAAATGGCTAAGGAAGCGTTACGACCATTTACTCTACAGGTACTACTGCAGGAAACAAATTTACGTTGTCAGCACTGATGTCGATAGAACATTGATGAGTGCTGCTGCTAATCTTGCTGGTCTTTATCCTACATTTGAAGAAATGAAATGGAACCCTGACATTAACTGGGACCCGATCCCAATACATGGTGTGCCTATGTACTCTGACAATGTAAGTCACATTCCTTGATAGGCTAGATATCATCAACTGTTTAAATTCTCAATTTTTAAGTTATGTTTATTCTTGATGTGTCTTGACTTCTGAGTAATTTATGATTTTATTTTAAAAAAATATAATATTCTACTTGCTATTTGCATTTGTTTGTCATTAATAGCTTTTTATTATTTTTTTTCTCTACTTTTCCTCTCTAGATATTATTAGTATCATTTTTTATTTATTATTTAATAGGAAATTTAGAACAAATCAATGAATTATATTAATTTGAATATTTTATAGATTCAAAAATTGTTGAAACTGACAGCTTCTGGTATAATTTAATTCATATTTATATTAACTAATGGCTCATATAATAAGGCATATTGTATATTTATTAAATATAAGTATTATTATATTGTAATAATATCTAACAATGTTGTATTAATAATAACTAGGTAGTCGGTGTTACCGCAAACTGTCCAAAATTTATGGCAGAGATAGAACTATTAAGGAACTCTCACTTTGTGAAAGGCCTGATGATTAAGTATAAAGAACTGTTTGATTATGTTTCCATAAATACTGGAGTTCCAATAAATTGTTTTATGGATTTATTCAGGATCTATGACATATTATCCGTACAGGTAAGGAGTAAATATACATATTTTATCCAGTAAAAATATCCTGAATTGTACATAATATGGGTTAAAATAGTTTTGTTTCTAAAATGTGAATAAAAATAATATTTAAATAATTATAATTTAACACTAGAATATGTGTTTTTAAATGAATAATTAATTTTAAGAAGATATACATGTTTAAATAAAACTTTTATTTTAACGCTAATTTTTGCAGTTCATAAGAAGTAGAATTGCCTACAAGTTCATACACAACTACGTCAATGATGTGATTCTAGTTTAAAATATAAAAAAAACCAGTGAATTTTAAATTTCTGGAATCTTAACATTCATCTCCCCACCCCTTAACATCATTTCCCTATTGTTATCATTATATGAGAAAAAAGAAATGAACAAGAAATTGTTGATATTGGCAGCATAAAAATTTCAGTTATTTATTTTAAAACCCATGTTAAATTAGAATTCAGTGTTAAATATTATACATTTCATTAAAATTAGACGTAAAAACGTCACTTTGGAGTATCAGATACAGATACAACCATATGCATCAAAATAAAATCAGCTTTAAAATATTTAAAAATTTGACTGTTGGCGTAAGTTTTCAAAAATTTTGGATCAGCCCATATTTTCAGCTCTCACCTTATAAGCAATGTACCAAAATATAATCATTCCATATGACACATATTACACAACCAAACTGCAAATTTTTACATAATTCTGACCATCTGTTCTTGAGGTGATGAATGACTAAGATGTCTTTCTGAAAATATCTTTCTAGGTTTCCTGATTGGGGTTGTAAGTAGGATGGGGAACAGAAGAAATACCCTTCGAATCTAAAAACCCTTTCACAACATTTGCAACATACAGCCGTGCATTGTCGTTGTGCAGAAGAAGCTTTCTGTGGTCCTTTAGCCATTACTTCTGGTAATGCTGCAGCATCGTACACAACACTGACACATAATACTCCCCATTTACTGTTGTATGAGAGGAAACAGCATTTTGAAATATAACTATGATGGTCAAAGAAAATGATCATCATTACCATTTCAGGACTCTTAACAACTTTGGTTTCCTTTGAAACCGGTGAATTGGAAGTCTTCAATTGTAAGCTCTGCTGCTTCGTTTCTGGGTCATAATGAAACATCCAAGACTTATCTACTGTGACAATATTGTTGATGAAACATTTGCCATGTGTCTTTACTCAGTTTTGCAGTTCTTGGTAGAATACAGTCCTATACTCCATTTGGTCAGGCGATAACAAATAAGGAATCCAAAGACAAACAACTTGTTTCAACAACAAATCTTCTGTAAGAATTGTCTGACCACTTCCGTATGACACATTCAACATTTCAGATAAACATCGAACACTTACATGACGATCTTCTCATACAAAAACAGAAGCCATGTTCACTAAAACCTCTTTACAGGATGTTGACAGTCAACCTGTTAAATTATCATCTTTAACATCTTTCCTTCCTCCAATAAAGATTTGTGCTACCGAAATGTACTAGCATGTAATATAATTTCCACATCATAAGTTTTTGCAATAAATTAAAGGTTTCTGTAACTGATTTGTTTAACTGACAGTAAAACTCTATTGCAAATCTGCTCTAAATTGTTTTCCATAATTACTTGTATTCTAACCACTACAGCTTGCTTACAAATAGCTGTATTGTTCATGCAGCTGTAAGAAAAGGATATTGTGCAGTGTTGCTAATATCTGTGTGTGAAATTTTCCGCATAAAATAAGTCATGTTACTTTTTATCAACCCATGTACGTAAGTAGTAAGCAAAAACTGTAAATAAATCACTAGATAATGACACCATTGGATTAAGTATGTAATGGTAGTTTATTTTCATACCGGTATATCAAAACATGTTCTTTTAGATCTGCCCTTTATAAAGACTAAAAGTGTTTGCTGTATTGGGTACGTGTTTGGGATTAACTGTGGCATTTTCTATCATATCAGACTCTTCTCTGCCATAGTTTTAGTTCTATTAAAGCTAAACTCTAAATTCATATAATTTTAGATTAAATATCTTTTACCTTTAGTTTGAATTGGATGTTGATGTAAACAGCATACAGGTGGAGTATATCAATATTAAATATAAATTTTATTGATTATTTTCAGTACTTTTACAACTTAACTCTGCCGGAATGGGCACAGTCAGTATTTCCAGAACCCATGGGCGAGGCTGCAATGTATCATTTTATTCTACCAACTTCAAATCAACCATTACAAAGGCTGAAAGCAGGTAACACAATTTAGTTTTTGAAAATCAAATAAGTTCACACAGGACATTAAATATTAAAATCGTTTCATACTGTATATATTTGTCCATAAGAAGATTTAAAATATACTTTAAAAGATGACATATTTAAAACAAAGTAGGGCAAGTAGGCATTTGGGTGTTATATTAGTGAGTGTGTTCCTTTATATTTGTTATGGTTAAATTTTAAGATCTTATATTTACACATAATTTCCAAAGTGGTATTTTTGTAAATATAATGAACAAAGCAATATATTTTTTAAATTTAGTTAGAACAAAGAAAAACAACAATAAATTAATAATTGGAATGGCTCAGTTTCTAATACAGCTGATCATATGAAGAGACAAAAGCATATGAAAAGTGAGGACTGTTGGGTTTCCTCTTAGATTTAGCAAAGAGAGTGGATAAGTAAATATAATAGCAATGAGATTTAAATATATGTTAGGGTCATAAGCCTAATGAATGGTAAGATTAATATAATAAAGACAAAGATTTCATGGAAAAACTTTAATAAATTTTGTTAAAGTGAAAGAGGAGAACTATTATAATTTGGTACAGACACCAATGGACATGTTGAGTTACTTGAGTAGTGTTATTGAATCAAAAATATGCATGTTATTATTCTAAAGAGACGCACAATAACTTAATAATATTACTAGATGTTGCACAGATCATGCTTGAATAATTGAAATGTATTTAATCAACCAGGATACAACGTATTACAATATTTAGTTTTTCATGTAAAATTTAAGAAAATCTTTCATGTACGGTACCTTTTTAAAACTCAGTAACTAAAAATAAAAATAACTAATTTTCTCTTTTCAAATGAAGAGCATTCTTTTCTATTTTTGTTTGAGCATTACATAGACTAGTCAAAGTTAAAATTCACATTTTACTCTCTGAACGGTGGTATTCATTACAGAACAAATATACCCATAATTGTAATTAAAAGGGCAAGAGTACTTGAAGACGTCATAGTTCTTATAAAATAAACATGTTATCATTTATTGATTATGTCTGTCTATAACTAATATCTGATTCATCTAAAACTAATTATTTTTATGCTATTAAACTTTGACCTCAGTGTAACAATAAATGTGTTTAAAATAATAACCAACTAACCAATTTTTATTTTGAAAAATTTTAGGTTAGATTTTAATAGGGTATATAGCCTATTTTGTTCAGATTTTTATGGATAGGAGAAAGGCTTACCTAGGAAAGTGTCATGGTCGTTGGTATTACCTATTTGTCTACTACTAGGTAATACCAAGGAGAACTTTCCAAGGTAAGCCTGTGTCTCCTATCCATACAAAATCGAAACATATTTAAAAAAAATTGTTTGGTAATTGGAACTATTTTATTTTGTTTGGTTACCTGGAAAAAAACAACAACTAACCAATTCTATATTTTGATATTTGGTTTCTCTTTTATTGTTATCTATACATTTTTACATTTTATATAATTTTGTGTCCTTATTAACTATTAACCAAATAATTTTGTTTTAGTACACAAATTTCAACAATATATTATCTCTAATTTAGATGCAGTTTTGTTTTTATAAACCTCTAGAACAAAAAAACAAAACAATACTCATATTCATCTAGTCAATGGATTGAACTACTTTATGAAACATAAGAAACTTTTAACCTTTTTTTCAAAATGATGCTGAATGGATTGTTGGTTGAAGTCCCAACATAAAAACGTTTAGATAATTTATTTGAGACAAAAAGCATAGCACTGTTGAATAAATTTGTCAAATTATAGAAATCACAATTCAATTTATGTACAAATAAGTACTAAAATTTGAAATATGTAATTTTAAAAACTGTTCTTAGCAAATATTTAGGTCCTCTAGACAAATATTTATGTCCTCTAATTTTAAATATAGGTCCTCTAGACAAATATGTATGTCCTCTAATTTTAAATATAGGTCCTGTATACAAATAATTATGTCCTCTAAATTTAAATATAGGTCCTCTGGACAAATAGTTGTCCTCTAATTTTAAATATAGGTCCTCTAGACAAATATTTATGCCCTCTGATTTTAAATATAGGTCCTCTAAACAAATATTTGTCCTCCAATTTTAAATATAGGTCCTCTATACGAAATATGAAAATCCTATCTAAACTTATGTGCTCACTTATTTATAGTGATAAGAATATATAGATGTCAGTGGCGGCTTGTGGCTGTATAGTTATTTAAATATTGTATTTCTACCAGTCACAATAAATATAGGCATATACTGAGTACTTGTTTGTTTGTGTTTTAAAAATCCCAAGAAGTTTCCATCTAGTCAGATATAGGTCGTGCGGAACGAGAAGAAGCCTGGCCACTTTCTAAAATTGAGGCCAGGCTACTTCTCGTTCCGCAGGACCTATAGTCAGATCATAGTTTCATAATATATATATATATATATATATATATATATATATATTATGAAACCAATATATATATCTATGTAGATATATATACCGGGTGCAAAAAGTCTGGAAACCCCTTAATATTTATTTGATTAATAAACGCAGAACAATGAAACTCTAGGATTACGTCCTCACTGTAGTTACTGACTTTTTGGTCATTTTAACTGTCTTTTTTCGCTTCGGGGGGACGTCCTGTGGAGGAAGTCTAAAAAACTTAAATGTAAGCATAGGTCGAATTATACCTCATTGTAAAGGTCGTTGGTAGAGGAACACATTGCTGCAATCCTGAATGAAAAAGGACCATTCGTTTAGAATGACAGCCTCTTAAAGTTTGTTAACTCTACGTTGCGGAGGCAGAAGTGAATACTCAACCGTGTTGGTTATGTTAGTGTTTTAGCTATGAGAATTTCACAGCTGAAGTGTGGAGGGATAGGAAATAGGGTCCCATCTTGCTGGAACCAGATAACCTTAAATTGAGGGCCCAGTTATTCCCTTAAATATAAACACCTTAGTTTCCAGTAATTCAACGTAGGTGGTGGCATTTAAGTTACCTTCTATGAAATACGGACCCACAACACGAGTACCAAACAATCCTGCTCAAATATTTACTTTTTTTGGGTTTTGTGTGTGTGATTCTGCCATCCACCGTGGGTCTTCTTGAGACCAGTAACGTGAATTATGTCGATTCACAGTACCATTCAGACAGAAACTTGCCTCATCAGAAAACAAGACAAGTTAGGCAAAGTTTTCATCGAGAATACATTTGTGCATTATAATTTCACAGTATTGCAGCCTCCGGTCTGGGTCATCTTCATTCAGTTCTTGGTGAAGTTGTATCTTAAATGGATGAAATTTGTTTCCGTGAAGTATTTTATGGATGGAACCTGTACTAACACCTACATACTGTGCTGATTTTCTAATAGAGGTGTGCGGATTTTCCACGAAACACTGAAGTGTTTCAAGGGCCGTTTCTTCATTGGTTGCTGATTTTGGCTGTACGGATCTTGACCTATCTGTTACAGAGTCGCTTTCTCTAAAGCGCTATACGGTCTTCAACACTGTTGATTTTTGAATAGGTGGTCAATTGGGGCAAGTTTCATTGAACAAGCGGCTTACCTCCTCATATGAACGAGTTATATCCCCATAACCCCTCATCATCAGAATGGTTATTCCCTCTGTCTCACTAAGTGACATTGTAATCTAATGTAAAGCTTACTAAAAATGAATATTACAAACTAATGTAATACGTTGTCAACTAATGAACCAGTCGAGGTGCATAGCTTAACATGTACGAGAGATAAGATCGGACAAACCACAAAAATCAGTGGGTCAGTGGCTATCAATAATCTGAATTAGCAAGTAATTAGTTTTGCCAAGAACATTATTTGCCATTGCATTAGCATTAAAATCAAACAAACTTTGAGAGGCTGCCATTTACAAACCAATGGTCCATTTTCAGTCGGGATTGCGGCAATGTGTTCCTCTAACAAAGACTTTTAAAATGAGGTATAATTCGACCTATGCTTACATTTAAGATTTTTTAGACTTTCTCCACAGGACGTCCCCCCGAAGCGAAAAAAGACAGTTAAAATGACCAAAACGTCAGTAACTACAGTGAGGACGTAATCCTAGAGTTTCATTGTTCTGCGTTTATTAATCAAATAAATATTAAAGGGATTCCAGACTTTTTGAACACCCGGTATATCTACAGTGAGCCAAAAATGGTGACAAATTATTCCTTTACATTTGTTCATTGGTTTTAAGCATAACTGAAGTCTTCATATATTTAGTACATTTATTTATAAATATATTTATGACAACAGGTCCAATTCTTGGGGAAATTGTTCAACGTTTTCACGAAAAACAAACAGGCACTTTGGAACCTAACCGTACAATGTACATGTACTCTGCACACGATACCACTATTGCCAATATATTGAATGCACTTAATGTATTTGATAACCACTTCCCACCCTATGCATCTACAATTCTTGTTGAGCTTAGACGAAGAGAAGAGGAATATGTTGTTACGGTAGGTAAACTTTTTTATGTATCTTTTTAATAGTAAGGGCAGTAGGTACTTGGGAACAAAATAATAATTATATTATATCATTCTCACCATGATAATAGAAAAGGGAATTTATTTTTCTATTAGGTATAAATATTTTTGCTAAGTATTTTAGAAAATAAAATTCTCATTTTTTTTATTTATGCCCCCAATTTCGTGTTGATATATTTCTAGTTACATAAGGTAATTTTTCTCCATTTTTTTTTTTTTTTACTGTCAATAAAAATTTTGTTGAATCATATATAATTTTTGCTTTAGAACTGAAATAAATTTAAAAGGTTAAGAGGTACATAATTTACATTCTGATCACTCCAGGAAAAAAATGACAAATACAATAAAAATCTTAATACACTATCCTTTCATTAGAGCAAACACTTAAAAAATACAACCAAATGTGCAGAAGATTACTGAGAATTTGCTTCTGCCTATCAGCCATTGAGTTTAATACTATTAGGGTTTGTACATGTTCTGTTCACATTCATCCATGATCCAACAAAGATTCGTAAATAAACAAATCATAAAAAGAAATTTATGTTTGATTCTGTCACTGTTTTTTGTTTGTTTTAATATAATAAGGTCACACGATGTTAAGACCATTTTACTTCCTATTTTGTTTGTGTATATTTAGAACAATTTAATTGAGTGTAACTGAGCAGTTTAACTGAATTTCTGTTTGAATTCAAGCTACGAATTTGTACTTTATGTTTAAAAATAGAATAGCAAAATTAAATGTTTTATTATTTACTCTTGGAAAAAATAAGTAGGCTACAGAGCACTCGTACCCAGAAAATCAAATGACCTGCCTTAAAAATTACAAAGAAGTTTGATATAAAAAAATGATCAGAATAGATAGGACACGCTTTTGATGTAAAATGAATGTTAGAGAAGAATACCCACAAATCTTCTGATGATCAACAAATAATATAGTAGATATCAAACCCAAAATATTCTATCTTGTTCTCTGTGATATAACTTCATCTGTCCATGTTGAATGCTGACCAAATGTCAAAACATGTAAATGTTTGATTCAATAGTAGTGTTGTCATAAGCAAACCTTTAAAATACCAAACTTGTAAATATACCTATATAAATTGAAAATGTATATTTTTTAAGTAAACAAATTAATTGTATAGAATTTATAACTGACAGTCGAGCATAAACATGATTTCAAATATATACAAATTAAGTATACAATTTTTGAAAATTTTAAAACTTTAGTTTTTGAGGAAACAATGGAACAACCATTACATGTAGCAAGTTTTATTTACTGTACTACCAATTCCATTCTTCGTGCTACCATACTACAAATTGCTTAGGTATATGTAATGCCATAATAATAAAATTAAAATAAATTTCTTAAATCCTATAATATTATTGATTTTACCAGCTTGCAGGGTACCGTAGTTTATTTTGTTATGATATATATAACTTAAGATGCTTTAATATAATTTATTTGGAGAAATCAAGAATATCTTCAGTTGTTCATTGGTTTTAAGCATGACTGAAGTCTTCATAAATTTAGTACGATTATTTATATACAATATGGTTTAATATTGGTAACCCCTGAAATTATACAAAAAACAATATTTTAGCAAATAACTGTGAGTCATATGAAATTTGCACAACTCGATATGAGTTAACAATCCTTAGAAGGGATTGGAAAAATACAAAATTATATTTCTATAACAATTCCAAAATAATAATAAGCCAAACAGGGTTAGCTTAATTGAAATTAATGGAAGGTGTTCTGACAAAATCACTTGAACAGACGAACATATTTTTATCTTAATGGTTGCTTCAACAATCACAATTACAGGATATCTTTAAAAAAAATCTTCAAACTGTCACTAAACAAGTAATCTATCACTTACAAATTATAGTATGGTTAGTTTTTTTTTTTTTTTTTTAAATTTATAGTAGGATGACATTTGTTTTTGTCGAGATTCAAAATGATGTTACAGAAACAATTACAATCATGGAATATTGTTCTTTTAACATGTTGCGTAATAATTTTGTATCAAAACCAAAAGATGATGACAAGGGAAACATAAAATTCATGCAGTTTTGAATCACCATCATACATTTTAAAATGACATTTTTGTTTATCGTACTTTAAAAGTGGGATAGGCAACATCCTGCTCAATCTAAATTCTCTAATATAACGTACAATTAAGAAGTTTAAAAGTTATGGAACAAACATTAAAGTATAAAAATACAAGTCAAATTTATCTAATATAATTAATATTAAAATATAAAGGAAAAACAACTACGATATGTATTAAGAAAATACAATTAAAAAAAAACAAAAAAACAGTTAAAATAGAACTACAGTGTGCTTTAGTTTAGATTTAACAAAGAATATAATGAAGAATTCGGAATTGGTGCCTTCTCTCAGAATTCAACAAGAACTCATTTTCAGCTATAACAATGAAAATACTTTCGAAGCTATCCAACAATTTGTTGTTCTTAATTTCTTTAATCAAACTAACATTATGAAATGTAGAAAGAACATGCTCAGCGACGCTATATTTTTAAGCAACTTCTTTTTTATTGTAATTAACCTTAAGGCTCATTGGATGTTGTATGTAGTTGACTTAACAAAAAGTTATGTTTGGTGGGGGACAGGTTTAGTCTTGGTTAATTTAATTATGATAAAAAATAACCATTTTCTTAATATTATTTACACATTTGAATGGAGGTAATGACTTCAAATTTGAAAGTCACAGACAAATGGACAACTCGATACACTAGCTACGTTATCCATTTTAGTTTAAGTATAAATTTACAAGTAATTGTTTAGACTGAGTCGAATTTTTTATTGTTGGATTATAAAAGAAATTTAACAATAGCTACAATACAAGTTCTATGCGATATACCTTTAATGTATCGCTTATCAGCAACAAAAATTGAAATTAATTGCATATATTAAAAATGAAACTACAATAATTATTTTTAATTGTATATTTATTAAATGAATAACAATAAAAACATCATGTTACTTTTAAACTTTGCGATTTTGCTGCCTATTTGAACATGTTCATAAAATAAATGAAGTAGACCAAATTTCATAAAAAACGATTTGATTCTTTAAGTATGACTAAATAAAACGTATATTGACATTTTTTGCTACTACATTTTGTAGTATTAACAATTTTTGAAGACCATTTTGGATTTTAGCTAAGTTACCATTCCCCCTTGTAGGCACCACTGAGGGTGCATACGAAATGTTAACATCCACTAATTCTGAGTCCTTACAAACTTGTAGAGTCATACAGTATCCTACCCTGCTGCACTTCCATCATACCGCTAACTGTAATGGCTTAATTTCCTTAAAACAATAAAAGCATTGTCTCGAAACAAGTTCTGTCAAATTATTCCAAGAAGTGGTTATCTGAGATCATTTCTGATAGTGGTATCAAAATCATATATGAAATTATTATTAATGAAGATGTCACCTTTGTTGCACATAAGAAATATTTTGTTAATCTACCTAACCTAACCTATTGTTTCACTAATACTGTATCAACTGATGCCAGTTCATATCCAGAGTTAACAAGAGCTCACTTAATTAATGGTTATTTCTAAGATACTGTAGAAGCCTAAATATAAAATTAGTGATGAAAATATTAGGCAAGAAACAGGGGGGAAGGGGTAGGGGTGACCATTAGTGAGAAGTTAACGACTACACTTTCTAAAAATTTAGGGGTGATGTGTTAGTGTGACTAGCTAAAGAGTTCTTGAATGAGATTTATAAGTTGGTAACTTGTCATTATGAATTTTTTAGTGACAATGGAATGTTTAGAACTTTTGTCTTCATGCCGCTTGTGCACAAAGGTACTTTTAATCTGTAAACCTCTCCCACAGTTTCATGTCTAATAGTTTTAATTTTTCAATATATTAACAACTATAAAACTTTGAGCATTTTAAATTGTTCGTCTCATTTTTCAAAGACAGTGTATATGCAATTGATTATATTCACGATATAATTAAAATAGAATCAAATCCAATGTTTTTTTTTTAGGTTTTAGCAATAATGTAAAAAACCATTTTTTATAAATGTTCATATTAAATTTATTTAGTAGGCTAAGGTGCCGTTTGTTTCTTCATAGTACACCACATGAAAAAAATGAGTAGTATATCCTTGTCACAATGAAAAAAACTAAGTTAAAAATAATTAAATTTATAGTGCTTTTGTTGGGTATGATTGAGATATTTGCATCACTGATTCATTCAGATTGGGTATACTCGTTTGAACATTAGACATATATACAGAAAATAATGTAATATAATAATAATAATAATAACTATAATAATAATGTAATGTTAGACATATATTTTAAAAAATTCACTAATATTAGTTCAAATCTTGGTTTTGAGAACAAACTTACATTTTGAATATAAATTTCATGTATATAAATAAATGAAACAACTTTATTCTATATTTTTTGGGCAAAAAAATTCATGTTCTATTTGTTTCAAAGTATCATCTAAGTTTGAACTTTTCAGACCTCAACAATAACCAAATTGTCTTCATGTTGGATTAGTGTTATGAGTTTTCATAGTTAGAGATGAATATTCACTTTATTCTTAACTCTTGGTTTATTGAATCTTACAACTATTAAATTAACAGAATAGTAACAACTAAATTTAAGGAGAGAAAAATAATGATATTTCTATAAAGCGGAAATTCTAAGGGATTGATGTAATCTTGTCCCAGTGCAACATACAATTTTCATTAGTTTCTGTTTGATTCAGGTAATTTTCCAAAGCATAACCAAATATATCACTTTTTTAGTAATATAAATATTTTTGATAAACTATTAAAATACTGGTAAACATTTAGAGAAGACATACTTGTTTATTTTCAGGTACTTTATAGGAATACAAGTGAATATGATCCCTACCTTCTTACAATACCTGGTTGCACAACTGCTTGCCCCCTTGATAAATTTATCAAACTGACTGAACCTTTAATTCCAAGTGATTGGGAATTGGAATGCCAAGAATGAATTGGAGCCGATGGTATGGTAGTGTTTGTATATTTTAAGTATAGTCTGTAGAATTCAAGGTAGATGAAAAGAAAGAATTTCATTTTATATATTAACAGCTCTGTTATAAAAACCATGAAAGGAGTAAACTGGTTTACTGAATATTGTCTCTCTAGTTGCTATACTTATGATGTAAACTGGTTTACTGAATATTGTCTCTCTAGTTGCTATACTTATGATGTAAACTGGTTTACTGAATATTGTCTCTCTAGTTGCTATACTTATGATGTAAACTGGTTTACTGAATATTGTCTCTTTAGTTGCTATACTTATGATGTAAACTGGTTTACTGAATATTGTCTCTCTAGTTGCTATACTTATGATGTAAACTGGTTTACTGAATATTGTCTCTCTAGTTGCTATACTTATGATGTAAACTGGTTTACTGAATATTGTCTCTTTAGTTGCTATACTTATGATGTAAACTGGTTTACTGAATATTGTCTCTCTAGTTGCTATACTTATGATGTAAACTGGTTTACTGAATATTGTCTCTCTAGTTGCTATACTTATGATGTAAACTGGTTTACTGAATATTGTCTCTTTAGTTGCTATACTTATGATGTAAACTGGTTTACTGAATATTGTCTCTCTAGTTGCTATACTTATGATGTAAACTGGTTTACTGAATATTGTCTCTCTAGTTGCTATACTTATGATGTAAACGGGTTTACTGAATATTGTCTCTTTAGTTGCTATACTTATGATGTAAACTGGTTTACTGAATATTGTCTCTCTAGTTGCTATACTTATGATGTAAACGGGTTTACCGAATATTGTCTCTCTAGTTGCTATACTTATGATGTAAACTGGTTTACTGAATATTGCCTCTCTAGTTGCTATACTTATGATGTAAACGGGTTTACTGAATATTGTCTCTTTAGTTGCTATACTTATGATGTAAACGGGTTTACCGAATATTGTCTCTTTAGTTGCTATACTTATGATGTAAACGGGTTTACCGAATATTGTCTCTCTAGTTGCTATACTTATGATGTAAACTGGTTTACTGAATATTGTCTCTCTAGTTGCTATACTTATGATGTAAACTGGTTTACTGAATATTGTCTCTCTAGTTGCTATACTTATGATGTAAACGGGTTTACCGAATATTGTCTCTCTAGTTTCTATACTTATGATGTAAACTGGTTTACTGAATATTGTCTCTTTAGTTGCTATACTTATGATGTAAACGGGTTTACCGAATATTGTCTCTCTAGTTTCTATACTTATGATGTAAACTGGTTTACTGAATATTGTCTCTCTAGTTGCTATACTTATGATGTAAACTGGTTTACTGAATATTGTCTCTCTAGTTGCTATACTTATGATGTAAACGGGTTAACTGAATATTGTCTCTTTAGTTGCTATACTTATGATGTAAACTGGTTTACTGAATATTGTCTCTTTAGTTGCTATACTTATGATGTAAACTGGTTTACGGAATATTGTCTCTCTAGTTGCTATAATTATGATGTAAACAGGTTTACTGAATATTGTCTCGTTAGTTGCTATACTTATGATGTAAACTGGTTTACTGAATATTGTCTCTCTAGTTGCTATACCTATGATGTAAACTGGTTTACTGAATATTGTCTCTCTAGTTGCTATACTTATGATGTAAACTGGTTTACTGAATATTGTCTCTCTAGTTGCTATACTTATGATGTAAACTGGTTTACTGAATATTGTCTCTCTAGTTGCTATACTTATGATTTAAACTGGTTTACTGAATATTGTCTCTCTAGTTTCTATACTTATGATGTAAACTGGTTTACTGAATATTGTCTCTCTAGTTGCTATACTTATGATGTAAACTGTTTTACTGAATATTGTCTCTCTAGTTTCTATACTTATGATGTAAACTGGTTTACTGAATATTGTCTCTCTAGTTGCTATACTTATGATGTAAACTGGTTTACTGAATATTGTCTCTTTAGTTGCTATACCTATGATGTAAACTGGTTTACTGAATATTGTCTCTCTAGTTTCTATACTTATGATGTAAACTGGTTTACTGAATATTGTCTCTCTAGTTGCTATACTTATGATGTAAACTGTTTTACTGAATATTGTCTCTCTAGTTTCTATACTTATGATGTAAACTGGTTCTCTGAATATTGTCTCTCTAGTTTCTATACTTATGATGTAAACTGGTTTACTGAATATTGTCTCTCTAGTTGCTATACTTATGATGTAAACTGGTTTCATACACTCAAATATCCAATTATTGTCCTGTGAGTACAGGGTTGTTTATTTTTCATATAAAATCATTAGTTACTTTTACTTGGAGTTTATCCAATTATTTACAAATTTTGACAGAGTTTAATGTTTTTATAATTAAAAAATATGGACAGATACTATGGATGTAGGCTGGGTTTGGGTGAGACTAGTCGTAGATGGAAGAAGTAGAGGGCAGGCCCGGTTTGGGTCTGGTGAGGTAGAGGTCATTTGTTATGTGGTGGCGCTTGGAGTGGGGAAGTAGTTCGTAATCCAATGTCTAGAAACGCACTGACAAATGGACAGCGGAGCAGAACACTAAATCACTCGCTTCCCCCACCACTAAAAAGTGATGGGAACCGGTTTGCCTGATGAAGGTCAAGCGCCACTACATATACCAAATGACCTCTAGGGTTGCCTTATAGCAAAGGGTAGTGATGAACTGAGAGGTCAGGTAGTTAGGAGAATGGTATTGTTGAGGATGGTCGGTTGCTAGGTATCATCCCAATTTTCCTTCCCTGTCGTGAGGCAACTTGATGTGTATGCCTTTGGGTTTTACCTTGACTACCTGTTGTAGAGTTAGTTGCCGGGTGTGACTTCAATTTACTTTCCTTGTCTTGTGTGTGTGACCTCTCTATGGTGTAGCAGAATTCGCATGATGTCAATGAAGATGTAAAAAGTGAATATATAGAGTGAGATCATGGTGAGAACATTAGCAGAACTTAGTCAGGAGTCTGACTCTTAATAGTTCTAAGACAAAATTGGAACTGATTTCTGAAGGGATTTCTCCCTATTTATTGGTTTTGGCCTGGGAGCCATAAACAAATGTGAAATATCATTGTTATGAGTAGCAGTACTACCGGTCAATTAAAATGTTATTGGTCTTCATGGAATATTTGAAGAGCTGGACCACAGTAAGATGTGTTGAGGGGATGTTTTCATGTCAGGAGAAGCTACGAGCCAATCAGAGTTAAGCTTATG
Organism: Aphrophora alni; assembly: GCA_963513935.1. Lineage (NCBI taxonomy): Eukaryota > Metazoa > Arthropoda > Insecta > Hemiptera > Aphrophoridae > Aphrophora > Aphrophora alni. The sequence continues at coordinate 6,267,555 of OY740767.1, read as the reverse complement.
TTTAAGAGAGATTGGGAGCTTGACTCACAGTAGGATTGTATCGGGAACTATTGTGTAGGTATACAGCCACTATCTATATAAGGTATTGAAGAACATTCTGTTTCAGTTTTTTCTAATTAAAATTAAATGTGTAACAGATGGGTCATGTTACTTTTCAAGGACTTCTATTTTCGTATTAGTCTGAAGGAACTGTGCATAAAGTAACATTTTACTAGCAATCAATCAGTATAGTGACTTATAGTGTGTGTTTGTCATTGAAGCGGTTTTTAAAATGATGACTCAGTTATTATATGACATCTTGATAATCTTTTTATAAATAATGTATCTTATAACAGCCAAACAGATAAAGTTAAGTATTTTTCTGTAGATAAATACAAACATTCTGTATCTGCTAATTGATGTTTAATCACATTTCTAACTTCTCTCCAATCTCCAATCTCAATAAACCATTGTTAATGAAAATTGTTCACTAAATACAGTCTTCATCGCTTGATTCTTGAATCAACATGATTTTTAACAAAAAATAGTAAATGAGCAAAACTTAGTTATGGCTTTTGTTAAAATTTCTATAACAAAATTTGTTCCAACTTGTAAACTAAATTTTTTTTGATAGTTTGAAATATTTTTTACTGAAAGTAACTAAAATTATTGGTTTTGTTTCAGAAAACCTCTGATCGTGTATTTTTTAATCCGTAATGAATTCTATACCCCCCCCCCCTAAAAAAACTAAAAGACACTAAAGTCTGAACAGTGAATAACTTTTTTGTAAGTATATTTAAGTAGTGATTTTAATTTAATAAATTAATGATAAGTTTGTAAAATAAGTATAATTTTCATTTTAAGATCTTTTCAAATTTTTTTGTATATAATATGGTAAAAATATTTTAATAAAACTTACAAGTATAGCATTTAGTATATTTTATTGAGTTAGATAAAAAACTTACCTAATTTTAATACAAAACACATAAACAAGAATAATTTTAAAATAGATGTAAATTGTGTAAAATAAAAAGCAACATTCTTTAAAATATTTTAACTCTTTTTACTTTAAAAAATGAAAATTACACAATTTTGTACACTTCTTGAATCTATGGCAACTGATTTCTTAAATTAGAACCAAACTGAGTGATGGTTTACTAAGCATGGATTTGAATAGTTCCCTTCTAAACTATATCGATAAATAACTATTTGACCAATTATATTAAGGGGAGCCAGGCGCGGCGACGGTCACCATGTTATTTAATGGGGAAACATGTCGACACTTAGGTACACTTATCTCAGAAAGTATCAGACCTACAAATATAAACTTTTGTATAGATGTTCCCAAGTAGAATCATGCAATATAGTATTTTTAGTACAAATACTTTTCAAATAAAAAATATTTAAATGTTTGCACAAAAAAATGTATACGATTTTAAATGTAAAATATATTTTATTTTCCATAAAATTAAAGATATCTTAATAAATTTGCATGACTTTACTCACCAGTAAGTGGGGAACAGGTGTGTGAAATTTGGAGTCTTTAGTGCTTATAGTTTTAGAAAAAAATGTACCTAAACACTAAAAAACAGTACTTTCGGGAAAACGTGTTTAAAGTCAAGAGTTCACAAACTAATAGCGCCTACACTAAAACCCCCCTGGTAAGTAGTCTTCACACTCACTATCTTCTCTTCTTCTTTTTAATAGTCTTTTCCTCACTCTTCTCTTTTTGTTTTCTTCTTGTACTTCCCTGTTGCCTTTTTTTATTCTATTTCCATCAATTTGAGTCAGTCCATCGATCATAAACTTTCCTGGTGTTATTCCCATCCGCTCAAGAACATTAACTTTGGCAATAAAAACCTTCATTAAAACAAATATCTGCATCAGTTACTCCAAGTTTGAAAGTTTTCAACCCTTAAAATGTAGTTTTGGGTAGCCTTTGCCAAATAACGCTATTGAGACTTTCTGTGTTTTTCCATGCAAACAGAGTTTTAGTAAGTTAGGGTCCGATAAGTCTTTATATACAAGTTTAATTACTTCCATCACCACCTCTGGTAGAGAATTCTTATGTTTATATTCTGTATTGTTTTCTTTACTCAAATTATACTTGCACCATGTGTTATTTCCAGAAGGACATAGCTCATGATGCGGGTTGTCATCGCTTGAAATCTTATGATAATATGTGGCCCAAACAGCCTTTCTCATATTTTCTACACTTGTAAGGTACTTTTTAATTGCTAGTCCATAATTACGCTGTAGCTGGTGTATTTATTCATCAGTAAGTCTACCCTTTCCACCTTTCTTATCTTTTAATTTTATGCCTTTTATCTTTTTTCAGCCGTCTCAATGTAATACCAAGGTGTTTTTGCACATGCCCACAGCATTCAAGTTTGGTTATCACTACGTCATCACCATAAGGTTTATCTTCTAGTACAGATGCAAATCCCTTCGAATCTCCATCTCCAAGGTATTCTAAATATCTTAGGCCTAACTTATTTTCATACCTACGGCAGATGGCTTTTGCGTTTACTACCTTCATTCTTTCGCTGGAGAACAAGACATTACGTTGTAGCGCTGAATGTGACACTGACAACTGTGCACGTCATCTTTTAGAATTGTTTTCACATATTTTTAAGCAAGTAAAGTATATAGTGTTATATATTTTCTTAAACAGAATTAAACGGAGAATTTTTAAGCAAAAATTTAAAATTCAATTTTTTTTACCTTCGCCACGCCTGGCTCCCCTTAAAGAAACAAAATTGCAATGAAATAATTTATAAGGCAATAAATATTTTACCAGACAGGAAAACGTCTTTTATTATTGTATTTCACAATAACATAAGGGCTCACTATAGAGAGTATATGCTTGGTAATCCTAAGGATACTAGCTTGATCTTCACTTTTTTTCATATACTTTTGGGTTACATTCCTCTCTTTCATATCAAGTCTCCCTTCTTCGCTTCTGACCCTGATGTTATTAGAGTATTCGAGAGCTAGGGATCTTATTTTATATTCTCTGTTTATATGGTGATGCATACTGAAAGGTTTTTCACTTTTAAACAAGAAAGAATAAAACAAATTTTTTATTAATTAATACTATAAGATTGTTCTGAAATAATAGAATATAATGTTGAATTAAAAAGATAAATCGAATAGGCTATTATTAGAGGTTTTAATTTAATTTTTTTTTATAAAGCGATAATGGCCAAACGTTTTTCACATTTAAAGAAGAAAAAACTTTATAGTTGTTAATTGTAACTTCAACCTTCTAGATTATTCTGAAATAATCTAATTTGTAATGTGTACTCAGGAGGTATTTCTCATGGAGAGCCCTGAATTAGCAAGGCTGTGGTAGACAAGACAAAATCTGAGGGAAGGGATGTTAAGACATTGAGCATATTCAAACTACTCATGAAGGTGGATTACTCAGCAATCCAAATCGAAATATGGATCACATGCTACTTCCGGTTTTGTAATGAGATAAATTTTCCTCGACCAATCTTTCTGCCCTTTCTTGTACTTTAAAATGTTCGATACAAAAAGAAATGTGAACAAATAAATGGATTTCCTTATAACATAAAATTATTAAAAAAATATCGAGTAAATTCAGGCTCAGGCTCGTCTGCTTACCATGACACAAGAACATGGTAAGGGTGGGAATAATCTGAATCTCTCTATCAAAAATCTCTTTAGCAATAATACACAATTTGTTTGCATGTCTTACTTTATCTATGAAAGACTAATAAAAATGGGGGAGTAGGGCAACAAACAGAAAAAATGAAAGTATATTAAGGTATTCTAAAATATATATATTCTTACATGTATTATTAATAAATTTTAGTAGGAAAAATGAACTATTTCAACAGCTGTTATAAATAAATATGATAAAACCCAGACTCAGGAGTGTGAAATGTGTACAACCTGGACCTCTAGAGCTTGGGTACTTACGTATTAGCCGGAGGTCACCCTTATACAGTGCGCTGCGACAGTTTTGGTTGTCATAAATATTTCAGTCGGAGTTTCCATAGTTCGTTACGAATATAACGATACCAGATCAGTCATACTTTCATGCACATTGCCTCTCGGCGTGTGTCTAGGTCAGTGTCCCGAGTGATTTAACACTGTGCAGTAGGCTAATACGTAAATATTACCAGATATTTCAATCTATAATATCCGTGATTAAAGATTTTATCTGTGATCTAATTTAAAATTATTAACTTCAATAAAATTACGAAAGGTTTGGCCAGGTGGTTATATATATATAGCTACCTGGCCAAATCTGTCAGGGTAAAAAAAGTAAACAAATTATTAACTTCAATAAATGTACGAAAGGTTTAGGGTTAATAGCAATCTAGCTTAGTCATTGAAATAACCAAAACCGCCGCAGCGCACTGTATAAGGGTGGCCTCCAGCTAATACGCAAGTACCAGAGCTTGTTAACAGTGATCATAATTGTTGTCCGGTTGTCTTCAAATTTGGTACATAGGATGTTTTTAGCATTATCATAGTAGACAATCAGCAAAATAATTCAATTTTGAAATGTTAGCCATTAAAAATCTTTTTCCTCATAGTTTCAACATATTTTACAATTCATGAAACAAATACCTATTGGTGAACGCCTTATCAGTTTCATCGAAAAATGTTACACCAATTTTAAAAAAAAACATTAGGCCTACTCATGAAAGACAACAGCTTAAATATTTCTGTTTGGACATCTCGAATTATTTTTAGCTCAAGCTTCAGTCCCATTGTGCATAAGTTCTGTCAAAACAAAACAGTGCCAAGGCGACTGGTCAACAGAGCATAATGTGCATTATGATTAGCTAAGTTTAAATCTGTTGTTATTTTGCAACACTTTTCGTCGTGTTTATGGTGTTGAACCTCCTTATAAAAACAGCATCACAAGATGGTATAAACGATTTGTAAAAATGGGTAGTGTTGAGAAAAAACATCACCTGACTGACTTAAATCACCTGATAAAAAATCATTGAACATAAACAAAAGTCTTGCATACAAAGCCCCAAAAAATCTAGGTACAGTTTGAAGCTCGGGATCCCAAAGACAAATATTCAAAACAACCTTCATATAAGTTTACATGCGTATAAGATAGAATTAAAACAATAAATAAAACAGGCAGATTTCCCTAAACGTATTACTTTCTCAATTGAAATTTTTAATAACATTGACAGAAATGTAAATTATTTGAAACATGTGATATTCTTGGATGAAGCCACATTTTAAATGATTGTGTAAAATCAGCACAATTTTAGGATTTGGAGTTCTGATCAACCGAATGATTTGAAAATGTGGGAGATTCACCAAAATTTACAGTTTGGTGTGGTTTAATTAGTTTTCCAAAAAAGTGGATTTTGGACTCGTCCTACAGTACAAACCCTGTGTACTGATTTTAATCAAATTTAATATGTGGACATATTTTGTTCAAATCTTAGGATATTGCTTCATTGTTAACAGAAAATTTGAAGCTAGATCCCATAAAAAAAAAAAAAACACAAAATTAAGATTTTATCAAGTAGGCTCTTAAAGACTTTTGTCAAATTTTGCTCAATTATAGCCTCTATGGATCGAAACAAAATGTATTGGTGCCATAATCTCAAAAAATGTCGGTTTATTGAGTTAAAACAAATCATTAAAAAAGAAAAAAGTCTGCCATAGCGCTATTACGAAAGACTTAATTTCTCAAAATCAATTCTACTGATGTTGTTAAAGACAAAATTTTTTAAAAATAAAGTGAATTCAGGAATAAGAACAAAAAACAAAACTGAAACTTAAACACCATCATTAAAAGCTGGATTTTTATCAAATGTGATTTTCCTTCAAGTGAAGCAAGTTTAGGTCCTATTTAAGTATATAAATATTTAAGCCATCGCCCATGTTCATTTTCACTTTTTGTATCTATCAAAGTTACATTTTTGGTGACGAATCATTTTGGTTATTTTATATTTATTTCTGAGGATAAGTGACATGAAGAAGATTGTGCATTTATTTCCATTTCGGTTTCATTATTCTAAAAAAACAAAATGATTCCTACACCACCAGTCTGATTACCTCAAATAAACGGTTTGTAATAGTGAGGAAATTTATAAATTAATAGTCTATTGTAAGGATCATAACATTTTGTAAGGATTGTAATCGTAAGGATTATGAAAAATATTTTGTTAATAAACATAAATTTGATTTACTTTCAAATTATGTTTATTTGTGCATTTTGATACTTAAAAATATATATAGATGTATAAATATATAAAAATCATTTGATGATATCTACATCGCAATTAACAAATTTTTACGAAGATTCAACATTATTGTACTTAACATAATAACATATAAAAATTCATGGTATAATATAACACTGTAAAATGTTATAAATTTAAGGCATCACTAATGAAATGGACATCATACATTTTTATATTGGTTGCCTTAAGTAAGGTATATTAATTTTTTATGCATTTTTATGTACATGTTTAATATCTGTCATGTGCCTTTTTCTACATTTAATTAACTTTCTACAAAAAATATATCATAAATTGTATAAAAAATTATATATATACAGTATGTGTTTTGAAAAATGTAAATTATATATATATATTGTCTAATGATTACCAAACTGCTTTATTAATTGACATTTTGAAATAGAAAGTCTATAGCAGATCAACTAGTCAGCAGTCAACACTAACTCAGTCATATACAAATGGCATCATCAGGGTGTGGAGTGTCGTCAGACAGAGGTCACATGTCTAGTCTGTGGGTGGGAACTACTTATCTGGAGATTCATCTATTTAGTTCATGTTGGTGTCTGATGTAGTTAACTGGTTTTATTGAAACTGTTAACTATGTCGAATAAAACATGTGAACTATATCTCAATTGGTCATTCAAAATTACGTTTGGATGAAATTTGGTATGTTTATAAATTTCATATTCTTCCATGTCATATTATGCCAATCCCTTTTGGCATGTTATGCACTATTTCAAGATTTTGTTCAATGTTGCTGTATGTGTGACAATGGCTAATCAAATGTTCTGCAAAAGTGAATTATTGCGACTGTAGTGAGACAAGTGTTCTTTATAACGTGTCTTAAACGTTCTACCTGTCTGTCCTATATAATATTTATCACTACTACTAAAATTCAGCTTGTACATCCTACTTATGATCTGTACTATTAGATACTTTTCCTTTTGATTTTTTTGACCTGTTTTCTTTCTTCACCGTTGAATGTTTTGGAGTTTCCTGGTGAGTAAACTTCAATAAGTATGAATCCTGCACAATTTTAGATGTTGTCTCATAAAAATGTTAAATCAGCCAATCAAGTATAGACGTAAGGCCATTATGGCTCCCATTATTTAAAAAAGAACTAAAATTTGATTATAATATCCCTATTACTAATAAACAAGCTGAAATTTTACCTGTTAAATCGCCACAAGGGGTTGTAACCCGTTCTCGTGCTAGGAAGCTTAATACAACTAACAATAGGCCACTCCCCTAATAGTTTGTCACGCCTTCTGGACCACGTCACTTGTTGCTGTATCTTTGATACAACAACATGTACTTGCCGTTAGTTGTGTGCTTACCATGATTGTGTTTTTTGACTTCTCAGTTTCAGCTCTGAGATGCATGCTTAGATATTAAGGTTGGTGGTATTCTTATTTAATTTTCTTCCGGCAGACTAGACATGTGACCTCTGTCTGACAACAGAACTTTAAATATTATGACGAGTATGTGTATTATAACTTGAGGTGAGTGGTGTTTTTGGTTTATATATATGGCAGCCTGATGATGCCATTTGTATATGGTGAAATATGTAGCTGAGTTAGTGGTGAGTAGTTGATCTGCTATAGACTTTCAATTTCAAAATGTCAACTAAATTATATTTTATACTACTGGAATGCATTTGTAAAAATATTAAAATGTAACAAAATTAAATTAAAATAATAAACCAACAACTTAACCTAACATACTTCATTTTTAATTTTGCTTCTATATATCAAAAGTTAGCCAAAATTTCTAAAAACACTTTTTTGTATTCTCTCATTCACTTAAAGTCGAGAGAGAGCGAAAATAGGTTTTTAGGACACCTGATATAATATTAAGATAAGAGTTATAAATCAGGGATAATTTTCATAGGCTACGTAAAAAAAAAAAAAAAAAAAAAAAAAAAAATACTGATTTAATTCTTTAAAATATAATTGTTCAATTGTTATGAATTTCTAAGTGAGTGCCATATAAACAATATACACTAAAACTAAGGCTTTTAATGTCAGTTAAAAAAAAAAATTACAAAATTATATAATAGACACATATTTATGTTACACTACTACACTATAAACCTTAATATCTAAACTCTGTTAATAAAAAAACTAGCATCTAGTTTTTTCAAATGTAAATATACCCTAAATATAAACTATGAGTAATATAGTTAAAAGTAGTGTGTAAAATAAGTAGTACTTGTTGTATACAATATATACAAGCCAATAAAGATGTACAGTGGCTTACTTGTCCTCATATAAATAAAAGATTTACAAGAAGAGACCATAAACATAAAACTTATAAGAGTTAGTTTAAAAATTAATATGGGCGGAATTATGGACGGCATAATTGAAATTTATAAAATATTCTAGTATAGACACCACACACACAAATATTTTAAAATTGTGTGATATTTTTTAATAGCAGTATCTTTTACGTTTTATAAAGAAATAATGTTTTTCTTGCATAATTTATAAACATATTCTTACTTAACTTATCTAGGAATGGATGGAAAAAGAAGTTGGGGACTCATGAATAATTTTTTTTTTTTTTTTAATAAAATTTTTCAGATCTAGAACCAAAAGAGCTAACTTAGAAATTTTAATGATTTTAATTATACTGAAATAAACAGGTCATCTAATTTTAAAATCATTGTAAATAATTTTGTCCCTAGGGTGTTTATATTTTACAAAAATATTGAGTATCTACATGTATTAATGAATAAAAATTGTGATTTTTCATTTCCAATTTTCCAACATTACACTTAAAAATTGATTCCTTTAAGAATTGTTCTATTTGATTTTGTAGGTTATACAATATGAAATAATTTACCCAAATTAAAATTGTATATAAAAAGTGAGATTAGATTTTATAAATAAAATCCAAATTTTTTATGATCGTCAATTCAAAAATTATGATAGGAATGGAAACATTTAAAATATCTCTCATACTATACTTTTCAGTGGTATAACAAATTTCTAGGTGCACTTATTTCTTTCTACATGACCTGACCATATTAGTCAAATCTCCCATTTTAAAAAGGGGAAAAAATGGTTAAAACATGATAACCAAACTGACTAAAAGTTTTTGTATTCAAGAAAGTTGAAAACTCATCACTTTCGTTTATATGTGTGCGTTCATCATATACTATTGAAGCCTTCAATACATAATCTGTACTTTTTTGCATAACATTGGTGAAATATTAAGTCTTTTTTTCCTTAATGAAAAATCATTAAGTAATTCCATAGTTAGAACCATTGAATTGTGTTAATTCTAAGCACATCTTATTACTATAAAATGGAAGTTATAATTTCAACAACTGGTTGATACCTACTATGACACATAAAGTTAATGAAATAATACTCCATGAAGAAGATAAAGTCCACGAAGAATTACAACCATTTTCGGAACAGTAACATTCTTCCCAATAGATTCCATTCTCATACACACCCCAGTTGCAAACTCCTGTCACTCCTGTATCTGCTACTGACGCACAGCGCCTAATCACTTGTCTCCATCTACCATCCCCTGTAACAATAATATTAATAGATTAAGCTAAATCTATGTATCATTTAAGATTAATGTTATGGTTGAATAAAATAGTACATTATTTGTTATGTAACCCTGGATCTGGCATGAACTTTTGCCGTAACACGGTGCCGCCTTTCGTGAAACTGCCGAACTACGAGAAATATTTCTGTCTTTTCTGTTCTCTCTATGAAATTCAGGTTAGACAGCTTTGAAAGATTGAAACACGAGCTTTTCAATGGTGTATAATTCATTTCTCTACGACTCCATTTACTAGGCTAAAGGTTGAGTTGAAGAAAACAACTTTTTTTTTGTTGAATAGATCTGTAGAATGAGTTTTTGTCGTAACTAATTTATAGATTGAATACTATAAAAGTTATAGACATGTGGCGAACTCTGTTGGTTAGGTAAAAAATTGTACTAAAAACAGTACAATTGTACATTTTTTTGAAATAATTTACAGTTCCTGGACCTTTACACAAAGTAGGACGCTTATATTGTAATACGAGTTGGCAAGGCGACACTAAACTTTACCAATTAATTAAATATTTTTATAGCGTTTTATGAACTTTTGATTACATGTATATGCATCTACGAAACGTCAGCTTTACAATGGTATAACATTTTATTTCGGTAGGATGGTTTTAAGTAACCCTAATTACGAGTTGCAATATCAGAGTTTTTTACTTTGAGTCTGTTACAAGCGTGGCTTTCCTCGTCTCGATGAGACACATGCCAGAATTAAGGTTAAAGGTGAAATGCCTTTTGGTTGTCATCTTTTTATAAAAAGAGAAGATAAAATTCCTAGTCCTTGAATACTCTATAGTGTCAAGAGTCAGAAAAGCTTAAACCAGGTATTCGTTTTATTTCCAAATAGGCCTATTAATTTATACTGTCATTACTTTATGACACAAAAATAATTATAAATAAAAAATATTATTATTTATGTTTCTTGGTTAACTGAAACAGTAAGTGAAAGTAATATGAAGTAAGTGAAAAGTACTTACATATGAAGCCCCTGGGACCCTGCTGAGTAATCTTCATGCAAAATGATCCCGGAGCAACAGATTCATCACTATTACACTCTACAGCAACCATTCTTTCTTTGTCAAACTTCTTGTAAGCACCACAATTATCTTCTCCTTTGGGGGACTGATGTGATGAGCATTGGTAACACTGGACTGCTTCACCTTTAAAACAAACATACAAAGACTAAACCTTTGAATTGCATACCATCAATTAGGTTATTGTTCAATTTATTACTTATAAACCTAAATTTTTATGTATTTCGATGATTTTTGTAACGCTCTTCAATAGTTTTTATATGAATACAATAATATGCCAATCTTAACACAATTAGGGAGAAATTGATTTGTTTACATCAACAAATCAAGAAATTAATTAATTCTTTGAGAATTTAAGCAATTTTCCAATAAACTAACAAAAATTATTGCACACTTTGGGAGAAAGCTAAAATTTTTACCAAAACCTGAACAAAATAGTTACTTGACCACCTGTTTCGATAATGAAAAAATCAGCATAATATTTTATAAAAAATAAAATTTATATCAAAAAGTAAAAATCTAAAAATACAATAATTATTTTATATATTTTTATATATTTATTATATTTTTTGTAACATATTCTACATACCTTATTTGTTAATAATAAAATAAGTTTTCAACGCGGGACTAATTTTTTCAACGAAAAATCGCAATTTTAAAACTGCCGAATACCGTACAGTATTGACTCAAGTTTTCAATCCATATTGTTTGGTAACTATGCATTGAAGCTCACTCTATTTTTTAGATGCTAAAAACGATGCAAACTAAAAGTATTTGCTTTGATTGTCATTAATCGGATATTTTTTAACAATGCGTAACAATATTTTTAAGTCTCTAAATTCATTAATATTGAAGAATGATACAATTTTAGACACAATAAATTTAAGGTTATGATGAATGTGTACAATGACAACGTGAGTAAGTTTGTGAATGCATTACCAGTCTATGTTTTCGATATACGCTGTACGTTACATTAGTGTAAATCATGGTTTGTAAATATATATATATTTACCTTCTCAGAGCTTTGTAAACATAGACTCGTAATGCAGTCACAAACCTAAATCTCGTTGTCTTTGTACACATTTGTAATAAGCCTTAATTCCTTGTGTCAAAATGTGTCAGTTTCTTCAATATTAATGGATTTATGTAACTGAAGTCAAGCAATATCAAGCGCGGTTAGTACTTGGAGGCCCCTGAGAAATAAAGCACAATTACCTTTTTTTATTAATTTACACGTAGGTTAAAAGTATGGTACCTTTATACTTAATATAGCCACTTTATTTAACCTTGTAAGGTAAAAATTACATACATATTTTAACGTGTAACTCGCTTAATGGACCTTAACCTAGAAAAATGGAAATTGTTTTTTTGCGTGAAAAAATTTGCTCCACGTTGAAAAATTATTTTATTATTAAGAAATAAGGTATGTAGAACATGTTAAAAATAATAATTCCAAAAAATCAGTGACTTTCTTTGTAAAAAATTACCAATTGCAGATGTTAAATTATTGTAGGTGAAAAGCCTACCTTACAAGTTCTAAGAAAAAAATCAAACATATTTAAAAACTCTTAGTAAATGTCTTTTTTAGACTTGGAGAATCCAAAATAGTATTTTCACATAAATGTTACAATAAACCTCCTCCTCTATATTAACGTTTACTAAAATTACCTACAGTAATGTAATTGTTTTGGACCGTTAATTGCAGGTTAGGAGAACCACGCCCATTTTGACATAAGACCAAACTACAACAATAAATTGTGTTCCATGAATACTTATAATTCTTTGATTAAGCTAAAGTAGATACATACATAATATATAAGACTTTACTATAGTAGGTTACTTCAAATTAATTAATATCTCACCATCCAGTACAAAAACACACAAAATCAGTAAACAAACAGTCCAGAAAGCCATTTTAAAATAAATGAGTTCAGGCTTGATATTGAAAGAATGAAATCTTATTTGTTTTTATTTAATAAATGATATGTTTGAAACAAACAAAAATGAAGAATATATTTTTAATAAGCATTCATAAAAATAATTTGTACACATAACCAAATAAAAACATAAAGCCCAATTTACACAGACACACACTAAACAGTAAACACCTGACCAAGACGAGAATCTTTTGACATTTGTCAGTTTGTCAGATCATAGATTAAGCTTATTACTCATAATAATACTGTATTACTTTTCACAGGTAACTTGTGACTAAAAAAAAAGTATTGCATAGAGTTTTTGTACAAATCTTATTAAAGACAAAGTTAAAGTCTTCAGTGTAAATTATTTAAGAAATTTGTTTTTTTCCATTATAGATCAGTAATCATGACCCTTAAATTAGTCTCTGCCGTATTAACTAACTAAAGCTCCTTAGTAAATACTGTAATTAAAAATACAATTTATTGAAATTTGAAGTAGGTATATTTTTACTGCTTAAAAGATTGAATTAATATCAGAGCAGCCGCACGTTTTTATATATTTTACATGCCCTGAACTTGGTATTTTTAGTTTTCCAATGATTGCTGGCTGCGCTAGTGTTGCTAACGAAAACAGGCTTGTAGTAGTTCCGTCAAATTGAATCAAATACTTTGCTTTGCTTGGCGAGTGGCAAGAAACTTGAAAAATAGGCGTGGCGTTGTAATGTTATTTTGATTTTAAAACGACCTGTTGCAATTGGCATTAAAAAAATTGGACGTTAAATACAGTGATTTAAAAAAAATTGTTGGCGAGTTGGAATTTAACTGTAAGAAAATTTTAATATTCGTGTAGTAGGCCTATACTTGGTCTTTGTTTTGTTAACATGCATATACTTTTGAAAATTGTGATGTCAGTTGTTGTGTTAGCAACTCTTGTTGAAGAAGGTAAGATTTAAGAAAATAATTAATGTAGCCTCTATTTTAAAAGATGAATAACGCTAAACAATATCTTCTAAATAATGTTGGTGAATTGCCTGGTATGGAATTCTTGAGCTTTTCCCCTATAATAATTAAAATTCTAAAAAGGAGGTTAAATTGTGTGATTAGAGATCTAAAGATTAAATAAAAAAAATGGTGCTTTTCAAGAGAAAAATAATAAAATTGTCTATTCTAGTAATTTACTAAGAAATTCAAACATAACCTCAAATTTTAGATTACAAAAAAAAGTTAAATATGGAGAGAAGTTGTCAGATAGATTTAAATGTGAAATCTCGATAATTCTGCTTCAAAATACCGTTTTTCAATCAAGTAGAATCTAATTAGTTAATTGTTCACTTAAAGGTGGCTCCTAATTTACGGGATTTTTTAATCATCTACATACTTTACTTCTTAAGAATAAATAATGTTTTCCTTGCGGAGGTCATTTTTTTTTTTCACTGAAAAATCACAATCTAAAAACTATCAAATCCAATGTATTTTTAGGTTAAAACATAATGGCAATGTTAATAGAGTATGGTTTGACGCATAGGCATTACACAATGACTGCGCTAGATCTCTAGATCGCTATATCGTAAACAGGTTTGTATATATAACCACAGGCCCAGACCTTTTGTATATTTATTGAAGTTAATAATTTGCGATATAATTATATATCTCTACAGGTTTGGCCAAGTAGCTATATATAGGCTATATAAACACCTGGTCAAGCCTCATATATATATATATATATATATATATATATATATATATATTTTGTAACATATGAGACATAAATTAACATTTCAATATTAAATCGCAATGGAATCTCAGCAGGACATTTACCTTTAAGTTAAGGTTGGATTTTCTCATTATAAATATTTCTAGACTTAATATTTTAAAAAGCTGAAATTAGAAAGATAGTATTGACTCAAGTTTTCAATCCATATTGTTTGGTAACTATGCATTGAAGCTCACTCTATTTTTTAGATGCTAAAAACGATGCAAACTAAAAGTATTTGCTTTGATTGTCATTAATCGGATATTTTTTAACAATGCGTAACAATATTTTTAAGTCTCAAAATTCATTAATATTGAAGAATGATACAATTTTAGACACAATAAATTTAAGGTTATGATGAATGTGTACAATGACAACGTGAGTAAGTTTGTGAATGCATTACCAGTCTATGTTTTCGATATACGCTGTACGTTACATTAGTGTAAATCATGGTTTGTAAATATATATATATTTACCTTTTCAGAGCTTTGTAAACATAGACTCGTAATGCAGTCACAAACCTAACTCTCGTTGTCTTTGTACACATTTGTAATAAGCCTTAATTCCTTGTGTCAAAATGTGTCAGTTTCTTCAATATTAATGGATTTTTACACTTGAAAATGGTTTCACGTTGTGTAAAAATATCTGATTAATGACAAAGAAAGTAAGTAGTTTAAAAAAAAGGGTGAGCTTCAATGCATAATTACCAATTGTTTTGATTTTAGATTCAAGCTTGATAGGCCTATAGTACAAAGAAATTGTGTAGTAGTGAAAACAAGATTTTGTAGGAACTTTATGGAACAAGATTTTTTAATTTATGGAGTTCAAAGGGTAATTGTTTACTGTAGCACCCCTATATTGATATTCCCATTGTTATTTTTGTACTATCCTACATAGGCCCTACCTGTCTTCATAAGAATAGGGTAACATTTTTTCTGACCAAAAATGTTTTCATGTAAAAAACATAATTCAAGTGTTCTAGGTTAAGGTTCATTAAGTGAATTACACGTTAAAATAGGTTTGTACGTGAATTGTTTTTACCTTACAAGGTCAAGTATGGTGGCTCTATATTTATACATGTAAATAAACCTCCACTTTTGCCGCCCAAGTCTGACATAATTATTATTACATTGGAATTTTCATGATTTGATTTCAATATCAGCAGTACATTTGTAGCACATAATTTGTCTTTTTACAATATTGTGATGAACATAAATGTCTTGAATTTGTAAATCATTGAAATTACGGATATTGAACAAACGTAATTGACACATATCACACTCCATGTTGACCATTCAATGGTTTGAACAACCTAATTCCAACTGAAATTTTGCATGCGTGGTATAAAAACGGTCACCCATCCTAGTAGTAACCACATTCATGATTGCTTAACTTTGGTTATCAGTCAAAACACTGTGCTGACAAAAAATGTTACTATTCTTATGAAGACAGGTATGTAGTACAAAAATAACGAAGAAAAAAACTTTAATTGGAGTGCTACAGTGAACAATTAGCGTTCAAAGTTTTGCCTGTCATCTTGCATAACCTAACCTACCCAATGAGATACCATTGTATACCAAAGATAAACTAACTGTCTAGTAGAATTTAAATTTACTTCTATAGCAGATGAACAATAGGAGCATAGAATTGGGTAATGTGTAACTGGGTGAAAGATACTGTCAAAACCATAGAAAGTCAAACTTCTAATGCAGTAACATATTACAATTTTAGGGATATGTAGGGATTCAGGGTTTTTAGGTGGGGGTGAATTAAACATATATACACTTTGTATCCAACTTACAGTCTAATAATCTTATTTCTCATGTTCATTTCACAATGGTTGTTTCAGCTAGTTAGCCATTTTAAAGTTTTATTTTGGACAGTTATTATCGTTTATTGCATATTAAAACACAACATTTAAAAAACACATTTTTACAAATAAAAACACATAAACATGAAATTATGTACAATAGGCACAATGTTTAAAACCGAACTGGACAGTGGGTCTAGTGGACATAGTAATAGATTATAAATAAATTGCAAGGCAGAACTGTAATTCCCAGAATTACTGATGTGGCTGTTTTGTGATAGAAATGAACAATTTAGAAAGTTGGTGTTAAATATTTTTCAATATGGTATCATATTGTTACTTATAAACATAAACAAGGCGGTAAAATATAATTTGAATTTGGTCTTAAGGGCAATTATATTACAATATTATTACCAAGATTAGTTCAAAAATACAAATGATTAGTAATTGACCTACTATAAAAATTTTAACATAAAATACCGGGTGTTTCAAAATGAATAGCGGGGTTTTAACGCCTTATAATTTTTATTACACTACAATTACAGCTATAATTGATACATCAAATGAAACAGCAACTCAAAACAGTTTTGTTTGTTGGCACCAGTGCGCATGTGCACGCAATGTTTTCACCGCCATCCGTTAGAAAGCAACTGTAACTGGTACTTCTTATCTTGATACTCTACAGTTATGGCTCTTCCCTCAGTTGAAAGATGATGAACAAGAGAACTTCATTTTCCAGCAAGATGGTGCGCCGCCTCACTGGCACAATGAAGTATGCGATTGGTTGAATGTTACTGTACCCGACCACTGGATTGGCCGCAAAGGGCCCAATGACAGAGTTTGTTTCTCATGGTCTCCACGGTCACCCGATCTGACGCCTTGCGATTTCAACCTTTGGGGGTTCATAAAGGATCGTGTGTATGTGCCTCCACTACCAACTGACCTTCCCGAATTAAGAAACAGGATTGAAGCAGCTGTTACAACAATTACACAAGAAACACTAATCAAAGTTTGGGAAAAACTCGCATATCGTCTTGACGTGTGCCGTGTGATGAATGGTGCTCACATTGAACACTTGTAGGCTTTTCTGTAAAACTCTTTGAGTTGCTTTTTCATTTGAAGTGTTATTTATAGCGGTAAGTTAAATGTAATAAAAGTTATAAAGCGTTAAAACGCCGCTATTTATTTTGAAACACTCGGTATAATATTTCAGTAATAACAAAATGAAAATAAAAGTTTGTTTTTCCAATTTGGATTTAGGATTTGATAGACTGATAGAACATAGGCACAGAAAAGTCCCCTTGTGGCTTTTAAACTATCAGTACAAAATTATGGATATTAAAAATTTGATAATTTGGATAATTTTGATAAAGAAGAAAAAAAAATAAAAGTTATGTTTTTAATATAGATATTTTTTGGCAATGCTGTTTAGTTTAAGAAGAGCTTGAATATTTAAAATGAGATTCTGTATGTGTATGGCACATGATGAAAATGATCACCAATTTACTTGATTTTTTAAATTTCAGGCTTTAGCATAAAATGTTGGGTGTGCAGATCAGATTCTGACCCTAAATGTGGCGATCCTTTTGACAATACTACAGTTCCTATTACTGATTGTAAACAGGAGCCTGAGTTGCCACATATTCCACATATCAGACCTACGATGTGCAGGAAAATACGTCAAAAAGGTAATATTTATTATTATTTTTTTTTACAGAATAAAAGTTTTTTTTTGATAACTTATAAGATTAAGTACAGTAATATAAGTTTTTATATGTCGAAACTACTATGTGCAGGAAAATACGTTAATCATTTTCTTTTTTCCAATTTACTTAAGAACTATAACTTTCCTGGTTTGAGTCATAAACCTTCACAATTCACCAAGATTGATTGAAATTGTTGAGGGTTGATTTTTGAAATAATTTATGTTCTAAGCTGGGTATCCTTGGTTCATTTTCAGATTATTAAGTTTGGAACCAGTATTTTTTTGGAATATGATGACCCATTTGTTTTATTTAGGGTGGGTTAAGTGTTTACGTTTTAGAAAAATACCTTTTTGTATTTTAAATAGGTATCTCAAATTGTGAGTTATCCAAAAGATGGGGGAAAAGACATGTCAAGATTTGGATTAAACCAGTGGTAATTGTCAGAAATGTAGAAAGTTGCTTGGCACTGCATCTTTGTCTGTTTTTATGTATAGAAATACAGTGTGTGTTGTTCTATGTTAGTACTATAAACATTCTCTAAACTTGGCACTTGTGCCTAGTACATTTTTAGGCTACAAATACCAGCGACTTTCATAAAATCACAAAGAAGGAAAAATAATTTTAGATCAAGAATGAAGAATCCAAACTGAATTTAATACTTAACGCTAAATAACATTCTAAACGTGATAAAGTCATCAATTGAATTGAATTTTATCCCACCAATTAAACTGATTTTTGATCATCTAAATTAACTGATTATATTTTTGTAGTTAATGGTGAGTGGAGGTATTTCCGTAGCTGTGCTTACCTGGGTGAACCTGGCATCGAAGGAGATGAAAGATTCTGTCTGATGCGTACAGGAACATATAATATTTGGATGGAGTATTGCACTTGTAACAGTAAGGATGGATGTAATGGTGCATCATTTGCTAGGATTTCACTTTTATTAACGACAGTTATTTTAGTAGCGGTGGCTTATATTAGGTGAAGTGAAATTGTCCTCTAAGTGACCGCTTTCTCTGTATATTTTGAGCTTAATGCAAGGCTAGCTTACATTTTATAGGCTATGCACTATGTAGTTTCTTAAATATTTTTATAATAAGATATATAGTAAATTCCTTTTTTTTCAGGAAGTTTCTACAACACTAAGTTCAAATTTAAGATTAGCATAATTTTTGCAAGTCCATATTTAATGTTAATCATAGGTTACGTTAAAACATTATTTTACACAAAGTTTTATAGGATATTTTATACAGTAGTAAAATGTAGAAAATCATATAATAGTAATATATTTTAGAATAATGTACACATTGAAAAGTTTTTTATTAAAAAAAAAATAGTTACTGCACAAAGTATACAAATTTAAATTAAAAATCAATTTTAAAAAGTTTAAAAGGTATGTAGTTGTGTTACATTTAAAAAAGCAATATAAAGTATATAGACTTCATTAACATCGCATGAAGGAAGGCACTACAATTACTTAGAGTACAATTTTCTGCCATTGATTACTTCTTATTATTTTTTTTGTTGATTCACAAAACTAAACTTTTGTAGAAATAAATAAACATGCAGAAAATTATGAACATTCTACCTATAACAAAGCAAATGATAATAATAAAAGCACTCAAAAATTGTTTTATATTTAAATTATATATTTTTATCTTATTTTTCATGACTGAATAGTTGTAAGAAAATTTGACAAAAAAAAGAAAGAAAGAAAGCAAAAGTGAATTTTAATAGAATTCTATTATTTACATGTAAGGCAACTTGGCACTTGATGGATAAAATGTCATATAAAAATAAGAAATGGTTCTACAAAGTTTGAGAATAGTTTATGTGTCTTAATATGGACAATTAAGTTGGAGTTTAAAAGAATCGCTGTTTGCTTAGAAGTAAGGTATAAGTTTTAAATATTAAATGTAAGTTCTTGAAAAAAATAACTAGATTTAAGATGTTGATATTAAATTTGGTTTTAAGTTAACAAATCAGAATTAATGTACTGGACCTTGTTATTTATTGATTATCAGTGTAAGTGTAAATCAGTATGGTACTTTTTAACTCGAACACGTTGAGGGCTAATTACAAATTTGAGATCAGATAAATGGCAATTAACATAAACAATATTATAAAAAATATATATTACTCGAATTTACATAGGACCATCAAACGATATCAATGTATCATCATAAAATTAGATAATAATAACTGCAATAGTTTTTATCTTTTAACTCCCTCTCGTATTGAATAAAAAATGGCTGGGGATTTATAATTGATCGTAAAACACATATTTTAAAACTTAAATGTTTGTTTCTATCTTTATTTGATTCGTCATAACTGTTTAGATAGAAAATATTTATTTTCAACTCTATTAACATCCATCAAATGCCACAGGAGTGTTTTAAATTTTTTTCAGTTTTTACCTGATTCAGTTTTACCATACCTGAGTATGTTCAGGTTTTCAAGTATCATGAGCTACTGGCATCTAGTAGATACTATTCGAACTGGAATGGCGATCTGGGGACCTATTGACAAAGGTTTGAAGGGAATAATTTCAATAAAAATCACATTTCTGGAGACTGGATATGTCACAAATCATTTATGCGGTGAAGTACAATAGAATAATTTTTGTATATGTGTTTTTTCTATTTTTTTATATTGTGAAGATAATTTTTATTCTATGTTTTACAAATGAGCTGAACTCATTTTTTTTACTGCTATTATTTTCACTCCTGTTATAAAAAAGAATAAGCTAAAAGAATATTGATCTGATCCAATGTTATCATAATTTTTTTTTGAAAAAGTTTTTTCCTCAAAACTGATTTTTGTTATTTCTTACGCTCCCTCATTTTTCTCATAATAATGTCACCATTGGTTAAAATAAGTTATTCAATAATGAATATGGTTTGTGATAAAATTTTCTTGGGTCACTAACCTTTACATTTTATCAAAATTTGAACAAAATTAGTCTAGCAGATTTCTTTTAATATCAATTCAATATTTTTAAATAGTCAAATATAAATATACAAGTCAATGTAGTTAAGCAAATAAACAACAATAACAAATTAAAATCATTCTCCCACAGATGGCTATTGAACTCTCCCCAAGAATTAAAGTATTTAGACAATAAAAGTTGTCTGTGCTATCTAGGAGTTTGTTAATAAATGCCACACCAACGTACCAGGGTAGCTCTCTACAAATACTTATCTTATGATGTTGCTATTAACAATTTTACTCATGGAAATCCCTGTTATATACATGTTTAAATTTAATCTGATTATATATAATGTTCTTAAGGATATATAACTTGGAAAAGTTGATATTACCAATTCGTTGAATGGATTCCTACAGGATACCACTAAGAAAATTTGTACATTTAGGAATAGAAAAGAGAAAACACATTTAAAATATATATACCCTATCAAAACTATACTCTATATCACTTAAATTTAGAACTCATATTGCTAAAATGTGGCATTCAGAGACTCCTTCACAGTGTAGAAAGCCTTAAACTTCAACTACCGCTTTAATTTGTTTTTATAAACCTTGACTTCCATTGTTTCTTTAAACTCTTTAGGGAGTTTGTTCATGAAGCGGACTCCAGTTCGGAATCTTTATTAGGCTTTGATCTCTCTGGATTACCTACGTTAGCAAAAAAATTATTAAATAGATTCGCTATCCTCAATGGGTTAGCATACCACCTCTCCCCTACCCCCGAGGCGATTGTTCCATTCGACTTCCTAGCCTTGTTCTCATTAATTATCTTCTAGGCGGTTTTGGGCAAGTTATCGGAAGCAATCATTTGTTTGTTAACTTCATATGCTTTAGCCACCTTAATGACTCTTTTGTATACTCTTCTATATTTTACACAACAGTTCTTAAATGTTACGTCTTTAGAGATCTTATTTATTTCAGCTAACAGTTTTATTTTTTGACTAGACACTAAGATAACTTTTGTAATCCACAATTGCCAGTTTTAAATGGCTGTTCATTTTTGTTTTTTCTCAATTATTTCTGAATGACGATGTTATTTTACTTGCGATTTTGCCTAGTAGTCTGAGTCATTAATCTTCTAAATATGAATGAAATTGGCCGATTTTTGAAAAATTACATCTTTTTTATCACTTTGATGCCCGATTTTATGGATTTTTATCGATAACTCACAAGAGGAATTTTTGAAGAGGTGGCGATGAATACTTAGGGGATAAATATGGGCAAAATTGATCAAAACTGTTACAACCGATTTTAAGAAAATCTGAATTTTGTATTACCAAATTTTCAGTTATAGAAAAAATAAATCATAGATATGGGCAAAATATGCCTACATAACAATTTCGATTAAAAGTGGTTTATTCATTTGGTCTGTAGGTCATTGAATAGTACCAGGTAGACAATACATAGGTACTATCGTTTGGCATCGTATTATCCGCATGCCAACAATCTACCATAGTTTAGTGTTTATTAGATGTTCGTGTTATATATTCTCCGTTTTTAAGTTGAAGTAAATTTTTGATAAATATATATAATAATTATAATAACAATATGTAAAATACATATTTTTTTTGAAATAAAATAATGATATGTTTGATACCATTCTAAGGGCAATTGCTAAACATTTTATGCCTTTAATAAATATTATAAATATAATCAATATTGAATCACGTCATAAAAAGAAAAAAATTGTCTTTAAAGAACATCACGGGCAACTTAAATTTCATGTCAGATTAAAAAAAAAACAGTTCCTGTTCACCTGGTGATGTCATATTACTTTTAATTTTATGGTTGGCTATTCCAACTCTTTTTTAACTTCACAAAATATCTTCCAAATGTGGAACACAATATTATTTAAATATATATTTTTTACTCAGTGGTTGTTGTTACCAATTAAAATAATAGCAAAGGTATGAAAATACCCATAGTTCATTGTTTCTCATTTTTTAGGTTTAATGTTATTGCTTTATCTTACTTGTTGATGCATACTTGAAATTATGAAATAAAATTTGGTATTTTTTCTTTAATATCTTTCCAATCCAAATGTTTAAACAGACTGCGAGTGTTCTGATATTTATAATTCTAAATGTTTGTTACAATTTTGTGATTGATTTCAATAATTTAATAAGCGGGTATGTTTTGAGAAATGTTAAATATATTTTTGTTTATAGAAAGTAGCCTTTCATATTTGATGATTTTCTATTTGTTTCTTGTTATCGTCCAAGATTTGTCATATAAATCTGTTCACAAGTATGCCATACTGATTTGTTATG
Organism: Aphrophora alni; assembly: GCA_963513935.1. Classification (NCBI taxonomy): domain Eukaryota; kingdom Metazoa; phylum Arthropoda; class Insecta; order Hemiptera; family Aphrophoridae; genus Aphrophora; species Aphrophora alni. Next base: position 6,244,272 of record OY740767.1, on the reverse strand, counting down.
TCATTATTTGTTTTATTATTTTCCTTTTTAATCAGCGAGATAAATATATTAAGCGATATTTAAAACAAATTAAATTTTAATAAACGAATGAATGAAAACACATTTTCCACAAAAAATTACTCGTGTAACACAAATATAAGACAACATTTCAATGACGAAATCATCATTACCCAGATGCTACATGCACACAAACCCTACTGACAATGTTGCACAAGTAAAGTGATTTTTTTTTGTGGGAAATTGTGTTTTCATTCATTTATTTATTGAAGTTTCCACAAGTGTAGCTCCATTATAGTGGATTAACTTTTAATTCTTAAGCAATAAATAAATGCATACACATAGTTGCATATGCATAGCTAAATAGACTGTACATACACATTTTCTATTATAATTATGTAATTTGCTATACATTATCCACCATTTTATTTAAGTAAATTACTGAGGTTAATAAATAGTATTTGTTCATCTACAATTTCATAAAGCGTTGACGGCTAAGGAATCTAGCCTATTTATTAATGCCAATATTCATTTGTCAAGACATTTTCATCGTATATAAATTATTGAGCTTCTTAATATTAGTTTTTAAAATAGAAAACAATTTAGAAATCTCAGTGTTAAGTAGTTAAAATTAACATAATTAAATGTTAGCACCTTAGATAAATGAAAAATATTTTTTAAAATAAATATGTAGGCACCTTAAATTATATAATTTTTTTCTCTCTGCATTAAGTAAATTTATAGTATTAATAAGTGTTACTAATGTTTTGTACAATTTACTAGCCAGATATTTCTAAGTTGCAAAGTTGTTTCATTAAATATATATTATACATGTTTTGTATTGTTAAGAAATAATGATCTTTATTTTTTACAAGGCACTATTCGAAATTTTGTTCTGAATAGTGTTTAAAATGAAATCAAAACTTGAATTGAATGTTGTTTTTCTATGAAGTAGAAATTGAATGAATACAAGCATGCCTAGAATAATTGTAAAACTTTTAAAATTATTATTAATACTAAACACTAAGTGGCCTACTCGTGTTGCCTTAATTTTATACATCAAATTTATATTAAGATATCGTAAGACTTGTCATTGTAGAAACAATAACTGTCCTGAAAAGTGTTCCGAAATTGGCTTTACAAGCAACAAAATGTATCTTTATTATGAAAAATTTGTATATGTCTGTTAGCCTCCTGCCATTTTATGAAAATCAATCAATCATTTCTTATTAGAATCCGTAGGTAAAACAAAGGACTCTTATAATTTCATGCGCTTGTCTCTCTGTCGGTCTGTCTATAAGCCGCAACCCACCTACACAGAGAAAATGATAAATCCTATATATTTCAAACTTTGAATTTATATTGTTTGTATTGTCCGATATAGGAAAAGTATAGTGTTTTAAAAAAAATCTAGGAATAATTATAGGGCAAAAATTTAATGATCTAGTTGAACAACTTTATGGTGTATCAAGTTATTCCGTTACAAATATGTACGGTTATTTGACGAAAAACTTAATATGTTACCGCTAGGTCAAATTTAAAGTGTCAAATATCAAGCCCTCCCCACCATATTCTTAACTTGAACCTACAAGTTTAAAAAAAAAAAAAAAAAATTTGTATTATTTGAAATTATATTACAGTGTGAAATCATATTATAGTTTTGTATATGGAATACTGTCCCTACACATGACTACACACTCTAAATTGTGTGGTTTTAGCACACGCTTGACTCTTTTTTTCCTTTTCTTTTTTTTTTGTAAAACGAGTATTGAACACCTTTGTAAAAAATTTGTAATAATTTTGTCATTTTTTTAGTTCTTTCTACATTTTTGACTTATTATATAATTTTTTTTTTTTACAACTGTAAAACATTTCTATAGTTATTGTTAGCTTTTCATTTCTATTTATGTTTTATAATGAGTTTTTTTTTTGTCTTTACTTTTAGACTTGTTGAACTAATGAAGTCAGGATTAGTAAACAACATTATAGAGTTGGATATCGTAATAAATGAAAAAAAAAAATTAAAAAAAAAAAAAAAATAATAAATAAAAAATAACATAGAAAATGTGAAAAGTGCAAAAATGACAAAATGAAAGTGGTCCAACCTTATTGTTGTAGAAATTTAATCATTTTTAAAAGTTGAATACATTTTTTAAATGCAAAATAAAACAAATATAAATTATGAAACAAACATGATTAGTAATCATCTTATAGAGAAAAAAATGGAAGGAGGCAACAGATGAGTACCAAATTTTTCTAAAAGTCAACTAGAAATAATGTAGTTTATTCATTTACATTATTAAAAGAGATGAATAAATTAAGTACAAATAAGGTCGATTATATAAATCAATAATAATTTTTAAAATTGTAAGAGATTTACATTCCATTATTCTGGTGATATGCTCTTAACAATAAATCCGTCCATGAACTTCTGTTGTATGTCAATTTTTTGTACATTTTTATATTTATTTTTATACTGTTTTGTTTCACACTTGAACTTTGTATACCAAATGTTTTGTCATGTGTAGTTTAATAAGTTGAGTGTATAAATGTACAATTTTGTATTGAATAAACACATATTGTTAATAAATCAATGCTTAAAATTTGTTTTCTGTTTATATATTTATGTAGAATTGGAGTAGTTTTTATTATTCATTTATATATTGTTTTTTAGGTTAACCATATTTGATTGGGATTGCATTCTAGTGATTATAAATTAAATCATGGACATACACAATTGCGTCCCAACAATTTTGTATCGTTACTATGGCACAGGATGGAAATTTAATTTTCCATTTTGGAGATGAAATTATAATGTGTAATTCATATCTTTAGATTTCATATAATTTAGATATCTTTAGAAAGAAGACTGTTGTCCTTTTTGGACTTTTAAGTTTATGGATCTTAGAAGTATTTATAGAGAAAGCAGTGATCATGAAATTAATTTATGAATCGAGTATGCCTATTATATATAGGTATTTTATGAAAGGCTAACATGGGTGAGAGGTGTAGTTATGATACCTGTCTCCATGAGCACGCACATTGAACAGCAATAAAAAAATATACATTATGTAAAATATATTAAAATATCTGTAAAAAGATAATGGTTTAATGTATTTATATTATGTACTATTATTTATTACTTTATTTATTTATTTTATTTTTTGCATTTCCGTCTCTGTGACTTATTAACTATGTAGTAATTCTACTTACATTGACATGTTTCGGAAATATTTTTTTCCATCCTCAGAATATCTTGCTCATTTGAGGTCGTCACAATAAATAAGATTCAACATACAACACAAAACACACTAACACATATTAAAACACATACGTTTCGCACGCTAACGTATGCACACACGGACGTATATCAGTCAACTGAAACCGAGTATCTACCGCACCCGTCACCGAACAATATTTATCATTTCCTTCCTTCTAACTTTATTGCCGTGTCATAGATTATTATAACTTGGACACATTTGGAATGAATATTATTTTTTATCTTGTTTTCGTGTCATCAATTTCATTTATTATCGTAAACTTGGGGCTGACATCTTTATTTTATTACAATTTGTAGTGTTTACTATAAAATAACCTATACGAGCAATACGAGCTATAATATAAATTATTTATTAGTTATCTAACAATAAAGGAGCTTCAAATTGAAAGGATGAAATATGAATAACTGGTTCCACCTTTGTTATGAAATTGTAAAGCTAAATAAATGTCTACCCAAACATTTATTTCTCCTTCTTTCTTGTCTAGGTTATTAACTTCACAATGGTTTGTTAAGAAATTTGATGTAGTTCCTGTTGTCTGTTGTAAGAACTGCCCACTTAAAAGTTTGATGATTAACAGCGAGATTCTGTCAATTGCACAACTATCAAGCTTAAACTTACAGGTTAGAATCAATACACATGTTTATTTACTACCATTTTATTAATATTTATTAATATAAATCAAACATTTATATATATAATGATTTTACACTTGAATTCATACCTATCTGTAAATCTATACTTATCTATAGTTTGGACTGATATTTGATAATGCTTGTAAAACAATACAAGGAAAGTGTTATTATTATATAAAGTATTGTTAGTATTAGTTAAGGATTATATATAAAATTATATATTTATATATAAAGGAAATAACTTAACTAATACTAACAATACTTTATATAATAATAACATTTTTCTTGTATTGTTTTATATATATACACACAAGAAAGAATAAGAAAAACAAAAGTAACATTTAAACAAAATTAAATTATATGTTGTTTATGATTGTTTAATATTTTTCCTCATTAGAAGAAAACTAGAACGAAAAATATTCACACAATCATAGATGCAGGTGGACATACACACGAATAGCATATTCATAATTGTTTATCTTTTTGTTAGAATGTGTTAATACATTTTTTTTTCGTAAGTTATTTTCTCTCATTTTAAAGTTATGAGAACACAAAACATTGTACCTACAAAGTAAACCATTATTTAAAACAAATCTTTTTCAAAATCAATTTTTTAATTCAACTGAACACAGTTTAATACCAGAATTAAAAAAAAAAAGTTTCAATCTAAATAATAATGTGGACATGATGAACTGTACAATACAATTGTTTGTCACAAAAATATTTTAAGTATGTATACTAATACACAGTCATTCTAAAATGGAAACAAATTATTCTGTGAGTAAGGATAATATTTCATAGTTCTTATTGTTGACATTTCCTGGATCGAGATGCAACTAAAATTTCTATTTGTGATTTATAAAATGAAGTGTGATCTTTTATTTGTGAATGTTTATCTCATCTAGTAATTCATTCTTGGCAAAAAAAATTCCTCTCCTTTTTATAAGTTCAAAAATAATTGGGAGTTCCCAGTATGTTTGGCACACTCTGTGTATATATAGTTTGTATTAGCCTTTATATATATTTCGCCAATGAGCGTACAACAATAGCTCCTATAGGTAATAAAGTTGCTGGAGTAATCCTCAAGTCCATTGCTGAATTACAACCATCATGATTACAAGTACTGCAGTATTCATAATCGGAATTATTTTTTAGGACACTACAAGATGCATTTGCCTGCCAGTCACATGATCGGACAGTTATTAATCCTTTGGGTGCTGTAAGAAAAGTAACAGTATACAAAATGTAATTTTTAAACTATAAACCATTTACTATCTTTAATAAGGAGAAATCAATGACACAATATTAACCAGACATATCAATTTATACAAAATACAATTAGGTGCAAATACATTTATATTTACAAATAAAATTTAAAATGTACAACAAAATGAATGGTGTTTAAACATTTCACTAAAACATTCTTACACAAAAATATACTCAAAATCAAAGTCCAAGCAATAAAAAATTACTAATCGCCTTCTCTCCACATATTTGGATTTACGAGTTATTGGTAAAAAAGTGAAAATTGTGTAGATCACATTTTGAAGAAGTGGTTTACAATTTAACCAAAATTTAGGGGGTAATTTATAGTTAGTATGGGCTTGGAAATCACAAGGGAACCTAACTTTATCTTCACCTTTTTTCATGTAGTCTTCCTTTAGATCCTTTTGTATTTTCTATCAGTTCACTCTCATTCTCTTCTGACGCTGAATCTATTCTACTATTTGATGGAAAAGGATATTTATTTTATGTCCTTTTTTACCTTAGGTAAACCTTAGAGGTTTTTAGTCTCTAAACATGAAGAAGAGGAAGTAAACAAAACTATCTAAAAACATAAAAAAGTGCTCTTTTATAAATTTACCATCATTGGGTTCATTTGGGTTTTACCTGGTATTTTTGGGTCCAACTAAATATTTTTACCAATTACTGCTACATCCTCTCTGAATGTACCATTATATGTGTACTAAGTAATGGTTCTAGCAATCGGAATTGTTGTCAGATTTTTTTCAAACTTAAAGCTTTACGAATGTAAGTGTCAAAAATATTCGATTGTTAAACTTTAAAATGGTAGAGTGTTTGATTTTTGAATTTATGAAATACGATAAAACTTAAGAGTCAGCACTAATAAATGATGAATAAGAATATACAAAAAACAGCGAGAAAAGCTCTAATAAAATTTCAGTCAAATGTACCATTAAGGTAATACTTGCTATTTTTTTAAAATGGTGGTATGATTTCAAAATAGTAACAGATTTGCATATAGTTTTGATAAATTTTTATAGTCTCTATTATTTATAGTCTCTATATCGACTATTGTTATTTATGTACAATTAGTATCTAACAGTGTAATCTTATTTCTCATAATCATGGCACCCGTTTCGGTTATGCAGCCATATTAAAATTTTATTTCGGTTAGTATCCATTCTTCATCATATATTAAAATACATACAAACACACACACATTGAAATTATGTCCAATTCGACCACCGTCTAAAACTGGACTGCCACTCGTTGGTTGAACACTGGAACTTTATCTGCAAACAATAAGTTGGAATCAAAGTCTAATTGAACAGTATTCTCGGTTCTGTTTTGATGCTTTATAAATTTTGTATTGTTCTAAATAATTCATTACTTTTTTGGTGACATGTAGAACCAACAATGATTTGTTAATTTCTGTGTAGTTTTAATTTCCCTGTATTATGTGATCAAATATTTTAATTCAGTTTTTGAAGGTTGTGTGGTTTGTTTAACAGGTAGAAGTTGAAATATTCTCTTTTGAAATGATTGACCTGTTTATGTTATTATTATTATTATTATTATTATTTTTGGACAATCAGACATTTAGTAAATTCCTATCTCTTGAAATTTGTCAATTTTGTTTGTATTCAGTGATGTAGCCTTGTTTTTCGAAAATGTTGCTTAATATGTGTTGTAAATCCTAGTTGAACGTTTGTTATGTATTTATTATCCTTTATTGTATTAGATTTTTAGATGTTGGTTTTTGTTTTTTAAAAATAAAGTATCATCAATAATAGGTTTATATGTTTTGAGCTGCAATATATTTTATGGTGTATTTTTCTTTAAAATTGTCTTCGGTTACCAGTATATTACATAGTCTATCAATAAAGTTATTGTATGCTGCCATCTTGTGGAATGTGGCTATGTATGGTTTTCTGTATATTTTAAAGTTGTGTGTGTGTGTGTTTTTTTTGTATTTTTGATATGAGGTAAGTTAGTTGATGCTGTTGTTCTCTTCTATTTCAGTTTTGAATTCTAAAGATGGATGGATGTTATTTAAAATATGTATTTAAACTTTGGATTCGACTTGATGTACACTAATATAAAACTATTATGTTGTCAACATATCTGTAATAATAAATAACCTAACCTAATGTATCGTTACCATGTTGAGTTTGTTACAAACAAACATTCATAAAATTTGTACACCCAATCAGACCACTCGTAAATTTTAGAAGTACATCAGCTTACAAAACATCAAAGACGTTAGAAAAAATAATCTGTAATGACATAAGTTTCAATAACACTATAAAGTTATTCCCATTAAAATCTAGTTTAACTCTAGGTGATTTGACATAACCAATTTATACACCTAACATCCTGATTTAAGAAACATGTCCATATTGAGTAAAATATTATCTGATAAGAAGAATATAAATCTACAAACAACAACTGAACTTTTAAATCTGTATCATCACAAATTACTCTCGGTTTAATAGTGGGTACTACAAATAGAACAGAGGATTAGTAATGGGTTCTCCCTTATCCTGTATAATGGCCAAAATATTTTTCAATCATATAGAGAACAATGATATAATAACAAATAAAAATAATCATAATAGTTTTATATCAGTGTACATCTAGGTAAATTCAAAGTTTTGATAACTTCCATTCATCTTTAGAATTCAAAACTGAAATAGAAGAGAACAACAGCATCAACTACTTTGACCTCACCAGATCAACAATACATTGAAAAAACAGCTTCAATACAGAAAACACTGATCAAACAATCCAACAAGATGGCAGGATACAATACCTTCATCTATAAATTACGGTCAATATCAATGACCCAAGACAATAAAATATATTGCAGCTCAAAACTGATGTAAACCTACCATAAATTGATACTTTATATAAAAAAAAACAAGAACTGAAAAGTGAAAAATGTATTATAGCAAAGGAAATAAATACAAAACAACCACGATTTACAACACATAAGTAACATTTCAAAAAACAAAAAGTAATATATCAAACATAATAAATAAAATTGATAAATTTCAAGAGACCGGAATTTATCAAATATTTGCCGATTAACACAAAAAAAAATGCACAAGACAAAAAGGCCAATGGTTTTAAAAGAGGTTTAAAGAGCATATTTCACCAGAATTAAAACTACGAGCATAATATAAACAGGGAAATTAAAACTACACAGAAATTAACAAATCATTGTTGATTCTACATAAGCGTATGAAGGGGAAAGTAATGAATCCTTTAGAACAATACGAAATTTATTAAGCATTCAAAACAGAACTCAGAATACTGCTCAATGAGAAAATTAACTCATTGTTTGAGACAATGATGACCATTTCATAAATTCCAACAGCAGTGATCGTGGGCCTACTGGAAACTTGTTTTTGGTTAACCCTTCACAACTCAGTAAAATTTAATCAATTCCAAGATTACTTCTATGGTATTTTTTAAAGACTGTTAACTCATAAACCGGCATTTTGGGGTAATGATTATCAATAAAATGATTTGCTCAGATTGAGTTTTGAGCACGTTTTATTTAATTAAAACTTGATGAACTGTAAAAATAAATAAAAGAGTATAGAATTTTTAACATATATTGTATCAATGAATTTGTTCTCATAGGTTATCAGCAAAGATAATATTTTTTTGTATAATGATAATTACTTTTTTGATGCGTTTTCATGCACTTATTAGATCTGTTATAACGTGAACAATCATCAATAGATATTGTACTGTTGTCAAAAGGATCACTACATTTTGGGTCCACATCTGATCTGCACACCCAACATTTTATGCTAAAACCTGAAACAAAATAAAGTAAATTGGTGACATTTTGACCTACAGTACAGAGTCTCATCTTAAATATTCGAGCTATTATATAAATTAAACGGCATAATCAGGAGTTTTTATTATTTAAATTTTCTCTAAATTTAAAAAACCTATTTAAGAAAACACTATATGTTTTTTTTTTCGTTCACTTTACCAAAATTATCCAAATTGTCAAATTTTAATATTTATAATTAATTGTGTACTGAGTTCTATGTTTGTAATTTAATTAAGTTTGGGATCTTTATAGTTATTCTTGGCTGCCATATTGGATCCACCATCTTGAAGTGAATTTTAAAATGTTTTAAGCTTCATAATGAATGAATTCATTTAGTATTGTGTGCGATAAAATAATACCACAAACCATTTTTCAATTTCTTAACCATTCTGTAAATCGTTTATTTTACTACTGAGACCACAATTGTTCTTGTGACAATATTAATAATTTGTATTTCAGTTTCAAGATGGCGGCCAATATTTTCATTTTTTACTTTAATTATAGTGTTATTTTGGAGTTGATAAAGTTTTTGTTTTGTTTAAACTAGTGAGGGGGCTTTACATTAAAATTCATTCTATAAGTAAACGCAAAACCAGAGTTCTATGATGGATGTCATAGCTATTGTTATAGAAGTATATCTCAGTAAAATTTTGCAAATAACAAATCAAAATTAACGTATGCATTTCTGTAAAGTGAATACCTAACCATAGGAAATGTGTGTAATTATGAATTTGAATCACCATATCTAATAATTATGCAGTGTGATAATTGCTATTGTTTCAATGGCCGACCAAACAGTAGAGATTTTAACACCGGAACAAGATAGAAGATTCCGTGTTGATACCGTATTATCATTAATAGGTTTACATACTTTGAAAGAGACTTGCAGGTAACACTACAGCGCAACAAGGGTCTAAAGGATTCAATGGGCTTTCCTTTGAGAGGTAGATAGTTCTGATAAAAGATATTTCTAAGATAGGTTAGGTTGGTTTTGAAATTGAGATGTTTTTTAGTCTCTTAACTTTAGTTTATAAAATTTACTTTGAAGTATTAAAGAAATGACATTAATTTAAAACAGATATTGTTTTTAAGCTTTTTCCAAAAAGATTTATTACGTCATGTTTTAACGTGTAATTGTCTATTGACAAAAGGCAGAATGTCAGTTGATGCAGTGATCTAAAGAATGTAGATGTACCAGAAAAATGTGCAGCTCAGCAGATAATCTCTAGACCCTCCTGACCCTTGTCGAGTTCAATACAGCAGTCAGAACACTGCCCGCTCTGTGGACACAACTATCGATTCTCGCTTCGAGAAAAAATATTCATATTAGATTTAGCGTCTATCAAACTAGTTAATTTTTCTCAGAGATTCGGATCATTACTGCTATGGTCATATCACAATTATAATGGGGGGGGGGGAGGAGGATAAAATTTCTGCGATCCATTATAAAATGTATTTAATTTATGTTCTTTTTCCAAATATTTTACTTTCATTTGTAATGGACTACTTATATCTACATGAAAATTATCCGTGTAAAAACGCTAGATTGCAAATTACGACAATAGGCTTGGGAATTATCTTCAAGAGTGTCTTAACAGCATTATCTACAAATTAGTAATGACTCTAGTGATTCCATTATATTCAGGTTCAATTCCTATTTAAGGTTGCTCTATTTAGTTTAAGTTACAACTGTATTTTAAAGGGGAATTAGTAAGAGGGTCACTAATTTTGTAAAGTTTAGTAGGATATACAGGATGTTCCAAAAATTAACAAAATGTGATTTTTCTCAACTATTTAAATGTAGCACTATTATAATATATAGAAAGATGTTTGACCTCTCATTTTAAAGCTCTTAACTTGAGCTATCTACAGGGCGGTGAAACAGTTTAGTAGGATATACAGGTTGTTCCACAAATTAACGTCAATATTTAAATGTAACATTATTATAATAAATAGAAAGATGCTCGAACTCTCATTTTAAAGCTCTTAACTTGAGCTATCTACAGGGCGGGGAAACAGTTTAGTTGGATATACAGGTTGTTCCAAAAATTAACATCAACTATTTAAAAGCAACATTATTATAATAGATAGAAAGATGTTCGACCTCTCATTTTAAAGCTCTTAACTTGAGCTATCTACAAGGCGGTGAAACAGTTTAGTAGGATATACAGGTTGTTCCAAAAATTAACATCAACTATTTAAATGTAACATTATTATTATTTTTACATATTATAATAGATAGAAAGATGTTCGACCTCGCATTTTAAAGCTCTTAACTTGAGCTATCTACAAGGCGGTGAAACAGTTTAGTAGGATATACAGGTTGTTCCAAAAATTAACATCAACTATTTAAATGTAACATTATTATTATTTTTACATATTATAATAGATAGAAAGATATTCGCCTTCTCATTTTAAAGCTCTTAACTTGAGCTATCTACAGGGCGGGGAAACAGTTTAGTAGGATATACAGGTTGTTCCAAAAATTAACATCAACTATTTAAATGTAACATTATTATTATTTTTACATATTATAATAGATAGAAAGATGTTCGACCTCTCATTTTAAAGCTCTTAACTTAAGCTATCTACAGGGCGGTGAAACAGTTTAGTAGGATATACAGGTTGTTCCAAAAATTAACAAAACTATTTAAATGTAACATTAGGCCTATTATTATTTTACATATTATAATAGATAGAAAGATATTCGCCCTCTCATTTCAAAGCTCTTAACTTGAGCTATCTACAAGGCGGTGAAACAGTTTAGTAGGATATACAGGTTGTTCCAAAAATTAACATCAACTATTTAAATGTAACATTATTATTATTTTTACATATTATAATAGATAGAAAGATGTTCGACCTCTCATTTTAAAGCTCTTAACTTGAGCTATCTACAGGGCGGTGAAACAGTTTAGTAGGATATACAGGTTGTTCCAAAAATTAACATCAACTATTTAAATGTAACATTATTATTATTTTTACATATTATAATAGATAGAAAGATATTCGACCTCTCATTTTAAAGCTCTTAACTTGAGCTATCTACAGGGCGGTGAAACAGTTTAGTAGGATATACAGTTTGTTCCAAAAATTAAAATCAACTATTTAAATGTAACATTATTATTATTTTACATATTATAATAGATAGAAAGATGTTTAAGTTTGACCTCTTATTTTAAAGCTCTTAACTTGAGCTATTTACAGGGCGGTGAAACAGTTTAGTAGGATATACAGGTTGTTCCAAAAATTAACAAAACTATTTAAATGTAACATTATTATTATTTTTACATATTATAATAGATAGAAAGATGTTCGACCTCTCATTTTAAAGCTCTTAACTTGAGTTATCTACAGGGCGGTGAAACAGTTTAGTAGGATATACAGGTCGTTCCAAAAATTAAAATCAACTATTTAAAAGCAACATTATTATAATAGATAGAAAGATGTTCGACCTCTCATTTTAAAGCTCTTAACTTGAGCTATCTACAAGGCGGTGAAACAGTTTAGTAGGATATACAGGTTGTTCCAAAAATTAACAAAACTATTTAAATGTAACATTATTATTATTTTACATATTATAATAGATAGAAAGATGTTTAAGTTTGACCTCTTATTTTAAAGCTCTTAACTTGAGCTATCTACAGGGTGGTGAAACAGTTTAGTAGGATATACAGGTTGTTCCAAAAATTAACAAAACATGATTTTTATTGACTTTCCCCCCCTTTTTTTTAATGTAATGCTATTATTATTTAGAAACATTGTAATAGGTCAATTTAAAATACTTTATTTTATAAACACCTTAAATTTATTAATTTATGTCATAGACTTTTAATTGATTTTTTTGTTTGTTTACTGAAATTAATTAAAACTTATTGGAAAATGAAGTAACATTTGTTTCTAATAATTTGAGTAATTATGAAATATGTAGCCTTATTTTTTATAACACCCTGTAGCTGATACATAATTTCCAATACAGCTTGGCTTACTTTACATCATAATAACCAAATAATAAATCATTATTCACTAAGCTTTGCAGAGAACCTTTATAACATTGCATTTGAAATTGTGAATTTTATACCACCATAACCTGGTTGTTAAAGATAAGTTAAAAATTCCTTTTAAATATCTTAGATTCATCTATTAGAATATATAAATATATTAATAGCGATGCATTAATAAAAATTGAGACAAATCATGCTGTGTTAATTTTTGGAACTCTCTGTATATTCTAGTAAACTTTTGTACCACTCTGTAGATAGGTCAGTTTAAGAGATTGAAAGTGAGAGAACAAACACCTCTCCATCTAAAAACAGTTTTTGAAATGTCAACCCGTTTTCATACTTTTTTAACACTCTATTTATCACATACGATCATATGAACAAATTTTACCTGAATGTATGCAGAGAAGAAGAATAACGCTGGAGCTACAAAGAGACATTGAAGTTGCCATCTTGTCGAGTTAACTGTAGAACCACTACTGACTATCGTGTTAGACCTTTTAAACAAGAACATTGTTCCTCTCCCCTCCGCTCCTACTAAGAGTAGCTAACTGTGGTTTAGCAAAAATAACCTAACCTAACTGTGGTTAAAATAACCTAAACTTATTTTTATCTTATTCTATCGACTGTTTTTACATGTAAAGCCGAAAGTTTCTGAGGTAGCCTACATGCACAATCGTATTTTGTGTGATAGCATAAAGTAATATTGTAAATGAAATTCCTGTTAATACAAATATCAATTCAGAGATTTTATAATTTTTTGATTATGCCATAAAAAAATTTTGTGTTTCAGTGGTAATTTTTACATTTTAATGTCTGACAAATAACTGGAAAAGAGAAAGTTTGGAAAGACAATTGTTGATGAGTTTTTTACGATTTTTCTACTTTGAGGTTCCCTGAGTTTGGAACAATGAGGGTTTGTCAATCGTGCAGTGTACTTCAGCCTAAACGGGTTTGAAACTAGCGATGTTAATACTAGGGTTAAATGGATAATCGAATTAATCGGTTTCAAATGATTTCAATATTCGTATTATTATTTAGAAATCGAGTATCTGCGCAGAATGATTTTGCGCATATGATTCGAACTCAACTTCACCAATCAGTGAATTACTAACGATTATTATATCGTCTCCTTGTTCCTAGTTACGAATATTTTGTCCGAATATTTTTATTTCGAATCCGAGGATTTTAATAATCGGAACGTTCCGAGAATTTTGATACTCGCATTCATCGAGTATTTTAATTCGAACTCACACATCACTAGTTGAAACACTGAAACACATATCTTGTGTGTATAATATTGGCTGGAACTCAAATAGTTGTCTTTTTTTTCCTTTTTTTTTTTTTCCCTTTGATAAATTCAAATTTCACACCTGTCATTAGACCAGAACACAAAATTTCAAATTTTCCAAAATCGACTTTTACTATTCTAATCACATTTATCTGAGAAGTCCTTACAAGGGAGAAAACAAAATATTTTGTTTTTCGTCTCCTCAAAACTGAGAATCTGGAGTTATCGCTCTTAAGTGAAACTACTCCTACATCGTGGATGATGTTTTAGATGATCCATTATCTTCCAATTGGCCAATAGATTAAATTTTGATTAATTACAAAGGTTTATGACTCAAACCAAAGTGTTATTATTATCTGAGGAAAACCAAAATGAACTCTGAATTCCGTCGGAGTTATTATCCCCCCTTCCAAGTTTAATGTCTCGTCCTGTAACCACGTCTATGGACATTTCTCATTTTACATTTTGACGAATTATCCGAAACAAGTACCGTATTTCAAAGAAAAGGTTTATTTAGGTTATGGTTTGTTTAGGCTTTGTAGTGGCCAGTCACACAGTTACTTTACACCTTCAACTCTGATTACAAATCAAAATAATAATTTAAAGTTAAATAGAAGTTGAGTAGTTGGCAAATAAAATAAGTTGAAACATTATAGCCAGTGGCGGCGATAGCGGGCCCGCAGGGCCCGCGGTGCGGGGGGGCCCGCGAGCTGGGAGGGCCCGCGAGTCTTGACCGGGATTTTTCGGGAAATTTTACCGGGACCCGGACCCGCAACGGGCCCCCCTATCATAACAATATTTTTATGAGTATTGTCAAGAAATTACTAAAATAAGGTAAAATGTCTTCAGACAAGATTGTGCATCGTGCATCCAAAACGGCAATAACTATTATTTTTTAGAGAGCAGTATTTATTATTTAATTAATGTCATGATACGAAGTATGTGTATTGTTTACCGTTGGCCGATAAGTAATGCAGCTATCGCTACGTCGCGCATCGCGGTGACTCACCGGCGCCGGCCGGCGAAAAGATAAACATCCGGGAAAAGATTATTGGGAGAGGGGGGGCCCGATGAACAAATTTGTGGGGGGGGCCGCGGGTTCTTATCGCCGCCACTGATTATAGCAGCACGCTGTGGTTGTAAAAGGAAGTTATAACTTCCTGGTTTATTTTGATAAGTAACCGAGTGAGCCAGTATCCCATAGCCTACGTGACTTAATCAAAGTTGTATAATTCCCCATCTCTCTCTCATCATATGAAATAGCGAATATGATGAAAACTGTCGTCCATCTTGGGTGTGCCTGAAAGGGTAACAAAACCAACTGCAGAGCAGTTTCCCGAGAGAGTGGTGTGCTCATGGACGTACCCAGCGAGGGGCAGAGGGGGGCAGCTGCCTCCCTGGAAGCAAAAAATAAATCTTTATTATACATTTTTTTGCTGGATTTTAATACAATTCTTGAAATAACTATTTTAATATTCAGATGTATATTGAATGACCATGGCTTGCCCCCCCCCAGTTTTGATCCTGGGTACGCCCTTGGGTGTGCTCTTGCTTTACAAGATGTTTATCTCAACTTTCAGTAAGACTTACTTGTAGTAAACTGCAGTATGAGTATTAAAAGTATTTTTAATACTGTTCTAGTCACAAAAATGTCACAACAAATAATAAATTAACGGATTAATCTGAGCTGTAGACTCTTTTAAATGATGATCTATTCAAAATTCTAGTAACCAATTAATAAATATGACAAATCAATGAAGTAAGATATTGATCTAAGATGTTCAACTATTTAATATAAAAAATAAAGTTTCTTACCTTTGTTTCCGTCAAGTGACATCTTTTTTGCAATCGTGACGCGTTTCGGGACTTTTATCCCATCTTCAGACACTGGTATATTAATTTAAATTACTCGACCGATGTCGTCAAACACTAAAATTATTTACACAAAATACATATATCACATTAAAAGTCCGTTTTTGGTGTACACCTTCTGGCTACCGGACGCCAACTGATCATCTGTTATCTCGCGCACTCCGAATCTGTTCTTACCGCGTGCTTCTTAAATTCTTATCGCCGTGTCGTACAAGGTTTAATAAAATAATAGATTTGTAACTCGTACAATACTCTAACTCTCTTTTGTACTCACTTATTGTCCAATCTGAGGCACACTTTGGTTTGTTTAGGTTATGGTTTGGTTAGTTTAGAGCCTTTGGTTTGTTTAGGTTATGGATTGCATAGTCTATGGTTTGTTTAGGCTATGTTTGTTTGGGCTTTGGTTTGTTTAGATTTGGTTTGTTTAGGTTATTGTTTGGTTAGGCTGGGGGTTTGTTTGGGCTTGGTTTGTTTAGATTTGGTTTGTTTAGGTTATAGTTTGGTTAGGCTGGGTTTGTTTGCGGTTTGGTTAGGCTTGGTTTGTTTAGGCTGGGTTTGTTTGCGGTTTAGTTTGTTTAGGCGTTGATTTGTTATTGGATAGGTTTGTTTAGGCTTGGATTGATAAGCTTTAGTTTGTTTAGTTTTAAATTTTACATTATCAACTCTCATAAACAAATTCATATAGAATTTATTCTATATACTTTATTTTTTACAAGATTGAACAAAAAAAAAAAATCTTCATTTCAGTAAGATATTTTAATCCTTTTAGTTTTATAGGTGGAGAGGAATTCGTAGAATGTTAAGACAAAAACTAGCTTTATCGAATATGGTTGAAATAGATTAAAAAAAAAAGAAGTTTTATTCCTCTTCAAAAACACCAGTTAAAACATTTTTTGTTTACAATTTGACACCTAAAGAAATCTAAAATGTTTTGTTTTTGAAAGATGTTTGCTAATTTTTCAGTCTTATAGATTCTCAATTTCGTTTTGAAGTTAGGTGGAGTCATAACATCCTGGCCATGTGCTGTACAAGTCAAATCGTTCTAATGCCTATTTTCCAAACAAGAGCTCTGTTAATTTTCACTTTTCCATTTTCCTACTTAATATACTCGTACCGAATGCCTCTCACGGAATTTGAGGACGACATCATCATCATACGCGTACTTACCCTGATTTATAAACTATCTGTCCTCCTGAAACAGTTTGCAGAGCAATATTGGAGTGCATAACCTTTAACCATCACTTCCGCCCACAAGTCTTATAGCGCTCAGGAATTCCATTCCATATAATCAATAAGTAGCACGTGTAGTTCCATATTGTATTCATAATATTTCTCCATCCACTTGACGCACCGAAATATCTGATCTGCACTGCATCTCCTCTTTTTAAATCCACATTTATATTCATTTATTTCTTCCGCGCAAGTGATCAGTTTATAAAGAACACTTGAGAAGATTTTGTAGGCATTCCACTATAATTTGTGAGTTTATCAACCTTCTTATTTGTTGATAATTACTCGGAGGGTATTTATTTAATAAATTAGAAATATACGGACTCAAACTACTTGTCTTATGTAATTTTATTTTTATTAATTGAAAATCGACGTTTATATATAAAATCGATCAAATGGACGAAATTAAATAAATAAAATTTTCTCTTTTCGTTATCTGTTGAAGAGCCTCTCTTAGTTGTATTATACTCCATGTAGAGGTAAAAACAATGATTTCTTAAGCACACAAGCTTGGAGGTATATAGTACGTAAAACAACAATTATAGTTTTTCCAAATTTTTTATTTAAATAGCTTATCTCAGCCAGTTTGTATCACTTTTGGTAAGATCGGTCGGTCAAAAATAGTGCAGCAAAAACTAAATTCTTCATTAATTAAAAACAATTCTAAATAAAATAGTTTTGTCAAAATACTTGTCAAATGTGTTGTTAAAACTGTGGGAGGGGGGGGGGGGAAATGAAGAAAATCGCCTACAACCTGCAATTTTTTTACTGTAAATTTGTTAATGAAACATTCATCAATAGTCAATTATCTTATTAATGTAGGGATGAATAAAACATCAATTAATATATACAGTACTCCAGTAATACTTTTGAAAAGTTAAAAACAACAAAATTAAGAAAAACGAGCATATTGTTCAATTACAATGCAAACAAAATGAACGTATTTTTCAATAAATTTAATGGTAAAAAGAATACAGTTAAAAGTAATTTCCTAATGGTGGCAATCGACCCGGGATTTGTAGGGTGTGGTTAATTTATTTTCACGAAGCCCAGCCTTACTAAAGTTCAACGTATTTTGTTTTACCTGTATTAACACTCTCTTGGTATAAACGTGTATCTTTTGTAAGGGCGTTAATAAGACAAAATACACTCATCTAGCCTTGAAGACATACTTAGACAAAACCTTTGTGTCCGTGACTATGAACTGTGCACCGATGCTACTCATAAGAGTAATTTGGCATCATCATTTGGCTAATTGTATATACATATATTTAAAATATCAAACCAAAGACTAAAATATGTGTTTTACTTTATTAAAATAATATATACAACATGTTAAATAAAATAAGTCCCAGGAGGGATTAATATTTTTTTAATCATTACAGATAGAGCTACAAAGCTTTGCACGTTGTTAATGGACAGCAAAACCTATTTTAACACGTATTCAGTGAACCGCTACCTTTCCAGAAAGTGAACCATATTTAAGCTATTTTAGGCAGAGTGAATCTTTTGAGGTCGGGTTTGCGGCATTGTGTTCTACTCATAAAGGGCTTTAATTCGATGTACAACTCGACCTATGCTCTCATTTAAGATTTACTTCTTGTGGGCCGTCCCCCTGGAAAGGTAGCGGTCCACTGAATACGTACTAAAATATGTTTTGGTGTCCATTAACAATGTGCGTAGCTTTGTAGCTCTATCTGTAATGGTTAAACAAATATTAAGCCGTCTCGGGACTTATTTAACACGCGGTTTAATATTCGAGATCTTTGGTAGAATAGATTTCCACTGGGCCGCTCTGTTAGGAAGCCAAACAGAATATCGATTTGTCATTAAACTATCAGTTAATTTTAAACATGGTTTCTTAGAATAATAAGTATATATTTTTTTAAATTTTTTAATTTTTTATGTTATGGGCTGTGATAGCCTCCGTCAGAGGCCTCACCGACGTCGACCAGAAGGTCTTTTGCCGCCCCAAGTTCCATCATACACACACTCAGTAATACCTGTCATCCTTATGAAGGAATAGATGCTACCTATAGGGTTCTCTAGGATGGTTTCCATCTCCTTCCCCGGAGGGCCTAGAGAGTATAGCCTGGCTCGTCTTAACGCCTCACACTCTAAGAGAATGTGTTCTGCGGACTCTTCAGCCAAGCCACATTTCCTGCAGCAATCCCTATCCTGTGTAGGTGTTTTCTGAGGTGACAGTGGCTCGTTACAAGCCAATAATAAGTTAATAAGTATAATAATATTGCTTTAATATTAACAGACTTCGTTCCTATAGAAATGACGCGTTTCGGAACTGTACTCCATCATCAGAAAACTTCACGCTCACAAAGTAGTAAGTTCGCTTTACCACGGTGCACAGCGTCTTGTAATAAAACTTTCGCTTTTGTGTAATGTCTTGTGATTTGTCACTTCTTAATTTTTTTACGTCTAGCGTTAAGATTTCTGATGATGGAGTTAAGTTCCGAAACGCGTCATTTAAAGAAGAACTATTATTATGCGTTAATGCAACCGTAATATGTAATTCATTACGGTTCTGAATTGGAAACGACCAAGTCGTAAAATGCGTAATTAGTGAGTCACACGAAAAGATTAGGTTACAATCTGAAGTGAATTAAGAACAAAATGTGTAAATATTTTGTATAATATTTGAGTGGTATATTTGTATACAGGAAGCTAATTTTCTATAGTCACGAACATAAAACATTATTATTCAACATTATTTAAAAATATAATCTCAGGAATTTCACTGTAGAACTCTAGTGAATTAGTTTTGCCAGCGTCGAAATCGAGTTTTGTGTTTTGTGTGTATATTTATAATTTACCCCCGGCTACGTCCGCGAACCTCAGGATATCGTATTATAGAATAGTCGTTTGATTTTAACTTTTTTATCTAGAGAGATAAAGTACAGGACATTTTAGGTAATTAAATCTACTGACATTTAAAAATAAAGTTTGTTATTATTTTTTTTTTTTTACCCTTTACAAATTATAATAAGTGAAGCGGAGAAGAAAAAAAGAAAATAATAGAAATATCTTTTTTACAGAGGTATTCTTTGTAATAGCAAAGACTACATAAATACTATAAGACACGACATAGGATAGGGAAATAGTCTACGCTTTACGGGTGCTGTTCGTCACAAGTTTGACACACAGCTATCAGAAAGCGCTAGCAGCAGGTGCTTGACTGTACGCATCCCACTTGGTTGAGACTGTACAACTGTTGACCTCTCTCTCACAAACCTTCTCACTTACTTCCGTGAGCATAGTCAGTGTTGTCAGTTCGTGCGCTGAGATAAGCGATTCTCGACCTTCCCTCGCATCTCTGGTCCCATATGTGGCATCAGTGCGTTTTCTCTTACCCGCCTGAAACATTGTTTGACCGTAGAGCCACCTAGCGTCAGTCACATCAACTTCAGATTCTCTAGCAGAGCGACCTAGCGGGTATTGGTCAACTCAAGAATAAGCGTAGAATATTTAACATTACCATGTCGTGTCTTATAGTATTTATGTAGTCATTGGTAGTAGTAGATTTCATTACTAGTGATCTTTTCCGGTGGGGGATCGTGGCAATTAGACCGATTACGTGGGGTTGGCTCGACACTTTGGGGAACTAGGGTCATCTGTTCAAACTCCTGCTTAATGTGCAACCCTTCTTGGAATTGAAGGGGTTTGTTTGTTCGGTCAGCCGAAGAGCTACACTCAAGTGACGAGGTTCGTCGTCTGTCAGAATAGTATGACTTGTTATTGGCGGGTAATATTCTAGGGTCTTGACTAGTCCTTGGCTAACCTAACCTAACCTAACCTAACCTAACCAAACCTAACCTAACCTAACCTAACTTAACCTAACCCATCCTAACCTAACCCATCCTAACCTATACATAACCTAACCTAACCTAACCTAACTTAATCTAACCCATCCTAACCTAACCTAACCTAACCTAACCTAACCTAATCTAACCTAACCTAATCTAACCTAACCTAACCTAACCCAATCTAACCAAACCTAACCTAACCCATCCTAACCTAACCTAACCTAACCTAACCTAACCTAACCTAACCTAACTTAACCTAACCCATCCTAACCTAACCCATCCTAACCTATACCTAACCCAACCTAACTTAATCTAACCAATCCTAACCTAACCTAACCTAACCTAACCTAACCTAACCTAATCTAACCTAAACTAATCTAACCTAACCTAATCTAACCTAACCTAACCTAACCCAATCTAACCAAACCTAACCTAACCTAACCTAACCCATCCTAACCTAACCTAACCTAACCTAAAAAAGACGATAGTTTAAACCGAAAAACTGTCTACAATAACGGTTTTGGACTACAACAAGGGTGTATTTCAAGATATTTTATAAAAACTCCTTCTCATGCATTCTTCATTCTTGTGGGAGTAAATGTAACGTGTAAATTTCATTCCAACATAATCTGGCGATTTGATTTAAGGTTTTTATCACCACTAAAAATACACTTTTTTTTTCCTATTTCAAAAGCTGATAATTTTTACTATAAAGTTAGTTTTTGAGGTTAATTATTACAACGCCATTTACAATGTTTATATTTCTGTTATTTACAAGCATTACTTTTAGTGCCTTGTGATAAGCAACGCTTTCGTCCAGTACAAATTAAATTACAGTGATATTTATTTTCTATTTGATCTTTATTGATTTTAATTATACTCGCCCGACTGGTATAGTAAAGCCGTCTATCTGTGCGCGCGAACCCTTCGCTACTATCTTGGCAGAAAACATACTGATGGAGAGCCTATGGGCATTGTTTGCTTCTTTCCGCCCGACCCGACACTAATTTTGTGCTGTGTTATTATGCCATACTAAAAAGGATGTTTATAAAGGCAATGTAAATATGTATCAGACTATGATTTACAGTATTATGAAATATTAAATGTACCAAATCATATTAGTGTCTTTCATTATGATAAATATAAATACAAATTATAATTATAAAATATTTAAATGGATATGTACTATCAAAAAAAATTGTATGTGTGACAACAACCTAAATTAAAACGACACACGTTATTCAAGAATTAAATGTATTTGTAAATAAATGTAAGTTATGTTAATAGACTTTGTTTTTAACAATTAAAATAAACATACATTTAAATAAGAAATATTCAGGTGTGGCTACAACAACCTAAATTAAAACTTAACACGTTAGTCAAGAATTAACCCTAGATTACTACTCTTAGTTCATTGTTACGTGATCACTATTCATTCGTAAATTTTACTACTTTCTGTTTTTATCTTTATTGTTTTTTTTTAAACTTTACTTTAGTGTTGACTATTTTTTTATATTAAATCCTTTATTGTTTTTAAGTGTTTTTAAAAAATTTTAACAATAAATTCCTACATATTTAACTGTAAATATATGTCTTTTAATACCACTACAAGTACGTTTTTAAAAAATAATAATTCTTGGAAAAAATCGAAAAAAAAATATAAATATTATTTTATTGGAAAAATTAATCGGATATTTATAAAATACATCATTTATAAGTGTTTAATTTATATAAAAATAGAAAAATGATTTACAATAAGTTCATTAGGTAGAATGCCAAAAATGCCAAAATTAGAGTCATGTCTTCACTGAGAATCACATTCCTTGCAGTGAATAATATACACTTAGTAGCTAAATCAAACCCTTTGAACTCTAAAATCACGGGCCCTGGCAATTGGAATCGTTGTAGCTTTATTGTCAGCTTCTTGTTTCATAAATGTGTAAACATTTGAAATTATTTCTCTACTTTGACTATTAACTACACGACCTTTTAACTTAGACTGTATTTCATTTTCCATTGTACCGGTACATAAATAACACTGACGATGAAAACTAAAAAATATACACTTACTTAAACTATATATAGGCCTATATTAAAAAAAAATAATAAAAATAAAAACAGAATGTAGTAAAATTTATGAATGAATAGTGATCACGTAACAATGAACTAAGAGAATCTAGGGTTAAGATGTAACAAAACAAAATGGGTCAGGTAGCCCAGCAGATGGACGGTGAAAGTGAGGGTCTATAAATCTATCACCGGCAACGAAGGTTTCGACTGAAAACCCTATGTTTTTAGAAAAGAGCCCGCGCACCCCCTCTCGCCTTTCAACCCAACCACCAGCCTGCGCGCACAGATAGACGGCTTTACTATACCTGATCCGTTCACATTTCCAGGAAGTGATTGTTATTGACTGGGGCGGCCAATATGTCGAGCCAACCCCACGTCGAGCCAACCCCACGTCGAGCCAACCCCACGACACCTTTAGCCCAAGCACCGGAAAAGTACTTTCGGTACTATTTTTGAACGATACTTTTCCTTATAACAGAAAAAGATAAACCCACAATAGGCTTAAGCAAAATAAAAACTAGTATATTTGTCATAATATAAACTTTTAATGAACAATATCAACTTTTATTACAAACAAAATTATCTCTACAAAATTAAATGAGTTGCAGAGTTAAACAACATTAGAAACCTACTAATTAAAGGTTCAGAGTGATGTTTATGGTGCAATTTTGATTATTGGTAACATTGATTCCTTCGTTTAGAAGTTTATTCTGTAATGTTGCCACGTTTTGATCATGTTTGCACTATTTTTTTGGACTTTTGTTGGTCTACTAACATCATCATCTTAGTTTACAAAAATTTGACTATTTTGTTTTGACAATTCTATTGTTAATAATTTAAGATCAGCTAATTTCAAACGCACAAATGCATTGGAAAGAATATATTAGTGCTCCTGGTGGGAAAACACGGAACTAAATTAGAGGAATGGAAGCTGATGATCAATTTAGAACAATCACATATCAAAATAACTTACAAAGTATTTTAAAGTAATCCCCTCTTTCACCTACACAACACCTCCAACCAGGGATCCTGCATGATCTGTCGCCAGGTTTTCCCTACCAGAACTCTGTCCCAGCTAGGATTTGCCTTGCTCCTACCACGCTACATAAAGTTCTGCTTTTATTCACTTCTCGTCATGTTCATGGAAAGCTTACCAGCTTGGCACATGGAAAACCATTCCTGAATCCTTGTCCTAAGCGATAGAGGTGCTAACAGGAAGGAAGGTGGTCTGTTGTGAGTAAGAACCTCACACTATTGGGAAGATCAGATGTCTCGCTTTGTCTTTTGAAGATTTTCCTCCACTCCTACGAAATTTAAGAAAAAAGAAAAAGTCAGTTGATCGTCTTCCCTTGCTCTAAATTTAAAATTGGGACACAATCACTTTCTTTGAAAACAGCTGTTTTCGGTGCACTATAATGGAAACTATATTTATTTTAACATTAGATGCTAGGGGGTAAGATATAACTGATAGAACTCACTTGCGAACATGACGCGTCCATGTGACAATAATTGTGGGTGCGCAGTTGAAACCTTGGTTTGATGAAAGTCGCAACAGTGAAATTTTAATCTCGCTGCAACATTTAATAGACTAAATGCTACTGGTAATAGTATTTTATTATTTTAAATATTAAATGAATTAAAATTAATTATCCTTTTTTTAATTTTTGCACAAGCCAAAATACAGCTTAAATACTAACAACTAAAATGAATGGTGTCATGTAAAAAGAGCGAAATTAATAATTACGATTTGAATATAACTTTTTTTTTTTTTGTCAAAAGATGGCTGATTGTTTGTCATATCGTTTTACAATTTTGTACATTTAACTTTATTTTTTTTCAGGTTAAATTATATTAGCCTACCTTTTCATTATTTAAATATTATAAATTTAAAAAAAAATAACTGAACTTCTTTTGAAAAATAAAAGCAAGGTAAAATTCACAAATTATTAATAATAGTTGAATCGTTTCGACTAATCAATTACATCATTTTATTAAAAGAGAATTCACTTCTTTGCATAGGGTGTTCGCGGAGATACATTGGGTGGTTATTCCATAAGTAAAAAGAAGATAAAAAGTTCCTATAAACATAGGTCCAAAAACGCTTTTTTTTCTGTCTGGCCGCCATTTTTTTTTGTTTAATGAAAAATTCATATCTTGAGAACGGTTAAAGATGCTTTTTTTGAAATTTCGTACACATGCATCTGACGTAGTTATTTACTGTTAAAAAACTTAGGTATCATTTTGTTTCTAGAAAAGAAATTTGATAAAATTTAACATTAAAAAGTTACAACAATTGAAAAATTACAATGGCTGCCATTTTGAAATTTTTAAAGTAAAATTCTGAACATTTTAAAAGAGTAAATAACGTTGTTAGACACATGTGAACCAAATTTCAAAAAGGTGTCTTTAACCCTCCTCAAGAGATGCATTTTTCTTAAAAAAAAACACAAAATAGCGGTCAGACAGAAAACGAAGGGTTTTGGGACCTATTGTGGCCCTCAACTCGCTCTGCGTAAAGCACGGGGTTTGAAGACTAAACAAAAGTAGGTTGAACTGATAGCAGAGTAGGAAAACCACCATCAGTAAGAAGGGAAACCCCAAACAAGGAAACAGGCTTCAATTGGACGAGGTTGTAGTATTGAATTAAGACTTCAATATATTAATCTCATTCTATTGACTTATCCGTCTATTAATACATAACAAAATCCAAAACGCAAGGGTAACCAGGACCATGGAGTGAAAAAAAAAAAAAAAAGTAGAAAACTCCCTACAAACAAACAAAACATATAACCTAACCTAACATTCAACTATCCTAAATCCAACAAAACTGCAAATATACAAAAGGCATTGAATAAATATGATATTATTTATACTTAAAGAATCATAAAATTATAATAAATAGTCTATGGAGTCAATTTTGAGTTCAGCAACAAACAATATGTATATATTGTCCCGACTCCAAAGTTCGCCATATAATACTCACATTACAGTCTTGTGCCATTTAATTTGAACAATAATTTTCTGTTTTGTATGTCCCATAACTGATTCCAGCTGTTTCCCTCCGTTTCATTAGGAACCTGTTGTTCTAATTATCGTTTGTTTTCAGAGGTCAATGCATCATTTATCTATTTTATTCGGTTTTTTCTAGTTTAATTGGTATTTCTGTGATTTTGCTTATAAATTTAGAAAAATAGCAATATGAACTTAACGCCTAAGATAAGAAGCAAGGTAAATAACTCTTAATGGACATACTAGTGCAGAATGTAGGGTTAGTGTAGGTGCAGTTAATAAGATAATTAGGTATTATCTTGTACAGGATACAATTTCGCCCTAACGAAAAGGTCGTTGTGGAAGAAAATTAAAATATCACTCTTAAAATATGATGCTATTTATGTAAAATAAGTCAAATTAATTCTGATAAAAAAAGTTTTGAGGTACATAAAGACTTAAACGTAGCTGATCTGATAATTCACAATTCCACAGTGTGTAGGATGTGTTTTGAGTGAGGTAGCAAGGAGCGTAGGTGTATTAAAAAACCACTACTTACAGATGCTGTAAAAGAGAAAAGGCTTAATTGGGTTAAAAATACAAAAATTGGATGCTGAAACTTGGAGAAAGGTCCTTTTCTATGACGCGAAAAGTCATTTTATGGCTGCTAGGTGTAAATGAGTCGCATGTGTGAAGAAGCGATGGTCAGCGGGGGTCGCCAAAACACGTTAAGTAAGTTGTAAGGGGTCCTTTGAAGAAGATATTCTGGGGATGTGTTTTCTACTTAAAAGCAAAACTTTTAATATCCATCTCTAACTTCAAAAACTTATAGAATCTCATGTAGTCGTGAAAGCTGTTTTTCAACATGAAACCCCGCAAACAAAGAAGGATAAGTTGTTCATGTCCCAAAGGGTGAATCAGTGTTTGGACCGGCTTAAAAAAATCACCAGATTTGAACCCAGTAGAGAATTTGTGAGTAATATAGAAGAAAAGATTGTTCTCAATGGACGGCACTACCAAAGAAAAGATGATTATTTGTGCTGTG
The DNA here is from genome assembly GCA_963513935.1 of Aphrophora alni. Taxonomy (NCBI): domain Eukaryota; kingdom Metazoa; phylum Arthropoda; class Insecta; order Hemiptera; family Aphrophoridae; genus Aphrophora; species Aphrophora alni. The sequence goes on along the minus strand of OY740767.1, from coordinate 6,216,952 downwards.
ATAAACTTATGGTTTCATGATTAAAAATTAAAGAAATTAATTTAAATGCCGATGAAGAAATTTTAATGTTAAGTGACGACGCGCATTTTCATCTGGACGGATTCGTTAACAAACAGAACTTTTGCTATTGGTCATTTGCAAATCCTGAACAGATTCATGAACTATAGTCTGTAGGGCAGTCAGTAGCAGTAAACATTGTCACTCACTGTTCACTTGATACAGACATCCTTCGGGTTGATGTACACCCACGGTTGCTGAAATCTATCCTGCAGGATCAGTTGGTTAGATGCTACCGTAGCAGGAAGTTGTCTTATATTTCCTTTCCAGTGTTTTCATTCGTAATTTATATGTGTATTAATATCGTAAAGTCTGCACAAAGTCGTAATGGTTTCAAAACAAAATACTGTATGAAATATGTAAGGAATTCCATTCAATTGGAATATCGACACGTACGACACCTAGCGGCAAATATGCGAGACTCCGAGTACTTCAAATTACGAAAATTTCGACTTTCCATCTTCAAATAATTAAATAGTATTATTTCCGTACATCTTTCGCCCACCTTAATCCATATCAGATCAATTCTAAATTAGCCTGTCTGAGAAAAATATAAAAGTAATGTGACACGAGCTTTCAAAATAAATATCTAAGTTTAAAGATTGTGTGAAGCTTAGACTACAGTAGTATATCTTTATAATTTTGTAGTTTTATATTTTATTTATTTATTGTTGTAAGTTATCACATCAAAGTGCAATATAAATTTAAAAGAGGGAAAAGAGGTGTATAAATTGAAAACAAATATAAATAATCAATCATCTCTAATATTCATTCATGTAGTAATGTAAGTCCTTTTTCAAGTAGCTGTTGCGTGAACATTATGTCTTATTACGGGGTCCAGGAGTGTACAAGAAGTGAGAGAGATGACGGTATATCTTGGAAAGAGAGACCAACTTGTAAACAGTTTGTTGTCTACTACTGACTGGTTTATTTAAATATTTAAATAGAATATAATAATTAATTATTGTTGTTTCTTGAGAGATGTGGATCATTTTGCAAACTTCAAATCTATAAAATATCATAAATAATATAAACGGTAAACCAAAATTGTCCAGAATATATAAAACTATTTTTAAAGTTTGGGAATTTTGCGTTTGTTTTGTGTTATGTTTTACCTTATATAAAAAGAAAATCAAAGTTATATTCCAAGCTGAGCAGGAACGCCTACAGTTAATAAAACGCAATATGATGTACTGTCAGTCTATTGCCTATCCGTTGATTGTAAGGCGCACTGAGTCAAATACGAACTTGTTTATTACTTGTTGGAGAAATCAAGTGTTGCTCAACTTTTGTGTTCTTTGAAATACATTATTGACAGTGCTGGTCTACAATTTTATTTATATTAAGTTGCAATTTTTGACCCGTTTTATGCAAATTTGATATACCGTCTGTTTTTTATAATATACAATGTATTCCACAAAGAGGTACATGCTTTAGAATTTCTATTAATTACTTATTCCTGAACCGATTTTTTTTGAAACTTTACATATTTTTTTACCAAAATTGTTTGATGAAAATTCAACACACTGTTGTTTATAGAAACAAAATGGCGACAACACGAAAAACAGTTGTTGAAATCTAGTAGAGCTTTTGTTACGTTTGGAAAACCTATAATTGTTACAAATGTAATCTATATGTAAAAGTCAAAACCCACTGACTGATTACGAAATCTTTGGAACCAAGAAGCCTAGAGCTATAAATGTTTTAACATGTTTTTTGGGGTAGGTCTGTAGACACGTACTAAGAATGGGTTTTGAAAATGTTCTATTCCAAGGGTGTTTTTTACCACTAAAACAAGTATCACTTCTTTGTTATTTATGGGTCGGTTTTGATCAAAATTGGTGTGTTGCTGTATTTGGGCATAATTTATTTCCATAGCACCACCATTAGAGTTTTGCTAAAAAAATATTTCTTTATAAAACTATCTCAACTATCCTCTGGTATTAAACTGAGGCCATGAGCTAGTTTAATATAAACACAGTTTAGTTAAAAACAAACTAAATATTAATATATTGAGTGTGACTACAGTCGGTACTCGGTGAAATTCCATAAGGCAAAACAAAAATGATAAGCACTTATAATTTCACAAAAAACAATTTATTGCTACAGCTGTTTCGCCGTTAGGCATCGTTTTAGAAATTAACAGATCTGTTTTGAAATGCCATGCTTCTAACCTGAATGAACAAGTAAATAACCCACCCCCTTTGTTAAAACCTATTGTTTTTTAAAATTTCTCTTATCCATGTCCCTTTCAGGTAATACCAGGTCATTGCCCTACCTCTGCTTTCATCCCCACCTTCATTCCTAGATGTTAGTGTTAAGTTGACCTGTATTTTAGTTTTTAGTTCTTAGTTGTCTGACGATGCCTAACGGCGAAACAGCTTTAGCAATAAATTGTTTTTAGTGAAATTATAAGTGCCTTATCATTTTTGTTTTGCCTTAAAAATTAATATTTCTTGTCAAAACCCTATTACTATTATTGTTTTCATTGGTATTTTACAAAAAATAATTAATTTTTAATTTGTTTTTAACTAAATTGTGTTTATATTAAACTAGCTGATGGCCTCAGTTTAATACCTGGGAATAGTTGAGATAGTTTTATAAAGATTTTTTTATTTATTTATTTAAAAAAAATTTTTTAGCACAACTCTAATGGTGGTGTTATGGAAATAAATTATGCCCAAATACAGCACTCACCAATTTTGATCAAAATCGACCCATAAATAAAAAAGATGTGATAGTAGTTTTAGGGGCAAAAAACACCCTTGGAGTGGAACATTCTTAAAACCCTTTATTAGTACGCGTCTACAGACCTACCCCAAACCATATTAAAATATTCATAGCTCTAGGCTTCTTGGATCCTGAGATTTCGTGATCAGTCAGTGGGTTTTGATATATATACGGAAACTCTTATGCAATTTAAGATTTATGGCATAAACCAATGTAACAATTAAAAAAAAAAAATAAAAAATCTACTTTATGCACAGTGTGAGTTGGATTTATTAGGTTTATCATTATTTTATGTTGCTTATAAACACACTATATTTATAATACATATAAAATCAGCTGTCAGAAGTTAATTGTTCGAAAACAGCTTTAGTATTTCAAAATTTTAATTGATATTTGTTATTCATAACAAATACTTTTTATTCTGGGAAGGATTCGAAATATTCAAAAAAATTAAACTTTTTGTGAAATCATATAAATAGATATAATATCACGTCCTGGAGAATTGAAAATTGAACGATGTTACGATGCTCCCATTTCAGTATTCTATAGTTTGTCGAATTCAATAGTTTAATTTTGTATGTAAATTCGTCAAAAATGAATACAATTCAGGCCATCCTAAAAAACAGACTTCGGTTTAACGCCTACGATGATGTCATCGTCATTCTGAAGCGGAGGGGAATGACCTTGAACACATATCACATTCCGAGTCATCCCAACGCTCTCAAATTGTCTACGTGTGTTAGTTTTAGCATTTTATTTGCAAATATAACAACACCTTGCAAATGCTATTAAAGCAAGATGAAAAACAGTCTCGCTTTCAATTCAAACTTTCACCCACTAAAAATCGTCTAATTGTAATAAATTGGACATCAATGGAAAGCTAAAGATTTGAGCTTGCATTTTCCTGTTACCAAAAGTCTAAAATACGTAATATGTCATATGATTTAATTGTATGAATTCACGGTTACACGCTGGTCAACTTGATTGGGCGTCATACGTCATTTTTGTTTATTTTTCACAAGTCCATAGTTTTATTAGTCTATTAAACCAGATAAATTCTTACTCTTTAGATCTGTGGTTTTAATATAGACGGGTTTTCTTCAGAGAAGTAACCAGGAAAGTACTTTGCTATTCATAACACTTTGTTGAAATGGTTTGAGTCGACTGTGATAGGAAAACCTGTATAACAATACGTATTGTTGTTCATATAAAACTAACTCGACTCTGCTAGGGTTGATTTTTCAGCTTTAAGATCTTTGGTATTTTTATATGACCTTCTCTAGCGATTCTCTTATTTTTCAATTGATTACAATTACTGTAATAATAGAATATAATAAAAACATTAGCGTTAAAGGTTTTCTCTTCATTTTACCAGTAATGAAATTCAAAGTTATCTGTGAAGTTAATTAATCAAAAAGTGAATGTGTGAATAATGGAGGTGAATTGTTTCGTTTTTGAATTGAATTTTTTATGAAAGGAAAAATTACAACAATAATAATAACAGATTCACTACTTTTTCATTTACAAACATGAAAAAAACGGGTTAAAATTTTAATAAAAGAGTATAATTTTTAATAGATATAACTAGAATTTTACATTGATTGCTTAGTATTTGGTCTTAAATTTTTTAAATTTTTGAAATACCTCAAATTTTTACGAAGTTCGAAATTAGTTTTCTTACATACCGCGTGTTAAAGTCTCGGGACAGTGTAATACTTTTTTAAAATCATTACTGATAGAGCTACAAAGCTTTGCATATTGTTATTGTACAGGAAAATATATTTTAGTACGTATTCCCCTCTGCGCCATGAGTAGCGTGCAGAGTTTGTGTTTATGTAAAAATATAATAATAGTTTTAATTACTAAAATCTAAACATTTGTTTATTTTTAAAATTATTTAATTCAAATACCATTTTTCTTTTGCATACTTTTCATAAAAATTAATTTTGATATGCCAGACGTGTATTTTAGGGGGAATAAAAAGATTGTATATTATTATTTTATTTACGAAAGAATGTACTTTTAATTTCAAGTGTTTTGAAAGAGACGTTCTTAGAATTTCCAATGCAAAAATATATTTTGCTTAAATAAATAATAAAAACCAGAAAACATCCTTGCACAAAATGGATCCCTATTATTTATTTTGGTGTAAATATTTTGGATGCTGTTAAATTCTTTGATTTTGTTACTTGTTTTTTTTATAACATTATAAATAGTAGTTTTCTATTTTGTAAATAATGAAAACAATAAAATATTGTTAATTTTTTTTTTATAGATATTATTTTTTGAGTGGTGAGGACAAATACACGAAATTCATATACACGTTTTAATTTTAATTATAAGGAGATTACAATACCGTATTTGTATATTTTGCTTATACATGCAATTTATTAATATGAAGTTGTACTGAACAGGGATATTGTTAATTGCTTTCAGTTATCACCATTGCTATAATTATGGAATAAGTGTACACATCGCCTATGCGACTATACCGTGCCCTTCAATTGACCTTTGCAAAGCAAATCCATTTGTCATGTCTTGTAATTTTCCATTTATTACTTTCCTTATCGCATAACATTTTATTTAGATTTTTGTGTTATTTATGTATACATTCGTCTACAAACTGTGATTCTGTGTCTACATTTTAAAATAGCTATTTAATTCTAAGTTATTTAAGTTGGTATGAAAATGAACTTTAAATTTTTACCACTGAATTAAGAGAGACTTTTTATTCTTACAATTAAATTTTTTTCTCTTTCAACGCTAAAATGTAAAGATACCAGAATGTTTTGTGTATTTTTAATTTCTATACTTTGAGCACCTAAAATAATTGCTCATCGAATAAAGAGCTATTTTGAGTTTGATGTTTGATTTTATAATTTTTAAAATTTCTAATAATCTAAAAAATAATTGCTTCTGACCTAATCTTAGGAGTTGTAGACAACTAGAAATAAATATATTTTCAGTTTTTTGTCAATAACTCGATTATTCTTTCACTTAAAATATTAAAAATTTTTAATTATAAAATTAAAAATACACAAAAATTAATTTTATTTGTAGTTAAAAGAGAAAAGTTTTACTTCTTGCAATTTTTTGTAAAAATAATGGTTTTAGAGATATTCAACAATAAATATTTTATTCGGCCGCCATTTTCAAAAATCATATAAATACAGTCTTTATTTTAGTACACTTGTAAAACATAAAAATCGTGTTTGCCAAATCTGAACTCAATATTTTATCTACTTCAAAAGAAGTTTTTTGTTTTTGTAAAAATACAAAATGGCGGATTATTTGGAAACTAAACAGTTTCGAACTCATATTTACAGGACATTTTATATTTTTTTAATGTAAGAAATCCGCTCCCGAAGCTTGTCAAAGTATATCTGAAACACCCTGTATATAAGTATTTGTTAGGAAAATAATTTTGTGTTCCCCTAGGTCCAAATAGTGGATTTGGAATGATAACCATCTGCTCTTTTCCTTGTCTTTGTTGTGCTCAAAAGAGTAGAATGATTTGAATGGTACATTGTCTTATCTCCAAAGGTCATTCATGTTTTTAACGGCATAACAATTGATAATGTTAGCTTACAACTTAAGTTTTCAATATAGCTGATAAGACAGTAGTAAACATTGCATCTTATATTTTACACAGTTTTAACTTTTCTCCATATTTCGCTCACAACTTAACGTCACCATGTTTTATATGATTAGGTACCTTACAAACCTGCTACACTATTTGGCGTATTTCGTGGAGCGTCTAGACATGACCCTCTAAGAAACCTGAGTTATTCTACCATTATATGATTCGGCACTTCACTTGAAGACTATCGATGTACCCACAACGGATAGGGGAACTTTAATCTTTAGCAGCCACTTTACTATAACCCACAGCCCACACAGTTATTTCATATTAGGTGTATTATTTAGATCTGTTGTTACAAATATCCCAAGTGTCCAACGAGCAATGAGAAAATAGAATTTACTTCCGTGTACATCCATAGATAGTTTTGTAATATTTCCGGAAAACTTATAATAAAGATTTAAAAAAAAAATTGGGCCAAATCAAGCTTTGTTCCACCATTCAAGTAAAACGCAAAATAATTCAAGAACCAATGACCGGATTTTGATAAAATTTGGTTTATAATTTTAGGTTTGACAGATTCATTAAAAATATTATCGTGTCCCTAATAATGAATGGTAGTTAACCTAAAAGTATTTGATGAACTAATTTTTGTCGAAAGGATACTTTTTATAACAAAATATGTAGTAGACATTTTTATCTTTCAAATTCAGATAATTGACTATTTTGTTAATTTTTTCAGACCAATAAGAACCTGACAAAATTTCTTAAAAGTTTTCTATCTTGTCTGACTCGTTAAAATCGAAAAAAACTGTATAAATTTTAATTATTGTAAATACTGACAACCTGTTATGAAACTATTTAATAAAATTTTAAATAATTATTTAGGCTAAAATGACTGTTGAAGACTATGTATACACTTGTAAAATTACGAATGTCCGGCAATATTAAATAACAAAAGGTATATCATAATAGTCTACACAACATTACATACTCGTATACTGATAATTTCATTGAAATCGATTCAGTGGTTGTGGTTTCGTTGAAGAATAACGACATTTTGTTGAACCATACCGATAAGTGGATCTAGGAGAGACCGATATTCGATGTGGTGTAATTCAAAGTCTGAGAACGATTTGCTGCTATTTTGATTTTGGCAGATTGTATTGTTAAAATTCACACACACACACACACTCGCGCGCGCAAAGACTGGTTGTCTCGGAACTCTCTGGAACCGTTTTGTAGAATTGTTCCTTAGGTAAAAATAAGACAAAAGTTCCAATAAACATAGGCCCGAAAACGTTTCGTTACCTGTTTATTCACCATTTTGTTTTTTTTTACAGAAAAACTTTATATTTTTGGAAATAGATAAGATATTTGGTTCAAATTTGGTATATAAATTTATTATGTAGCCATTTATCCCTAAAAGTAGTCTTTTATCCCTAAAAGTAGTCTTTTATCCCTAAAAGTAGTCTTTTATCCCTAAAAGTAGTCTTTTATCCCTAAAAGTAGTCTTTTATCCCTAAACGTAGTCTTTTATCCCTAAACGTAGTCTTTTATCCCTAAAAGTAGCCTTTTATCCCTAAAAGTAGTCTTTTATCCATAAAAGTAGTCTTTTATCCATAAAAGTAGTCTTTTATCCCTAAAAGTAGCTTTTTATCCCTAAAAGTAGTCTTTTATCCCTAAAAGTAGTCTTTTATCCATAAAAGTGGCCTTTTATCCCTAAAAGTAGCACTTTATCCCTAAAAGTAGTCTTTTATCCCTAAAAGTAGTCCTTTATCCCCAAAAGTAGCCTTTTATTCCTAAAAGTATCCTTTTATCTCTGAAATTAGCCTTTTATCCCTAAAAGGATACATAATAAATTTGAACCCAATATCTTATCTATTTCCAAAAAATATATCGATTTTCTGTAAAAAAGAAAATGGTGGATAAATGGGAAACGAAACTTTTTTGGACCTATGTTTATTGGAACCTTATATCTTATTTTTACCTAAGGAACAATTCTACAAAGCGGTTCCATAGAGCGATATAAATTAAAATTGGAACAATGTTAAATTAAACAAAAAGGTGAATAAAACTAAGAAATACAGACACATCACTATAATACAATAAAAACATCTTCACGGCAACACAGACTTAACACATTAACGCTATTCTACTCAGAGAACAATTAGACATTTATTACAAGTAATAAAAAATACATTTATTTCCTCCATCCAGTTTTATGAACTATTTTCTGTTTATGACTTGTATTTTTATAAAAATATTTTTACCGCTTTAAAAATATTCAAGGCTTGTAAACATTGACTCAATCAACTTGAAATTCTTGTTTAGTACGTAAGTACACTTTGTGTACTGGAGGAGATAGTTACACACACAGATAGAAGCTTAAGCTAAAACATTGCTTGAAAATATTTAATAAGCCTTGAAAATGGCGACCAAACTCAGCGCTGCAACAAGTAGGGATCCAGCCGCGACTCCAGAGGCACCGTTGCATCCGTCTTTATCACAGTAATCGCAGAAAGTAACCTTTGCGGTCTGAGAACCTTCTAAGGATTTTTCATAAGCTGCACAAGTATCGACGAGCGAAGACTTGGGCATCGTGCAGCCTCGAATTGTCGTGGTTGTATCTTTCACTGAAACAAAAACATTTTTTTTAGAGTGATTATTAAATGGAAACTGTTATTACAATTTAGTTACACTATACTATTATCAAACTGGGAATGGGGTTGAAAGAAGTGCGCTTTACAAAAGCGCAGATGATGGATTTGACGAATTCGACCTAACAAAATTCGTAGCTATAGCAACCCTGCTAGTAGCATAGTGTGTAGTTTCCAGCTGCGCATCTTCTGCATCTCTTTGCAACCTAAGCTAACCTAACCTAACCTAACCTAACTTAACCTAACCTAACCTAACCTAACCTAACCTAACCTAACCTAAACATAACCTAACCTAACCTAACCTAACCTAACCTAACCAAACCTAACCTAACCTAACCTAACCTAACCTAACCTAACCTAACCTAACCTAACCTAACGTAACCTAACCTAACCTAACCTAACCTAACCTAACAAAATTCGTGGCTGTAGCAACCCTGCTAGTAGAAGAATGCTGTGCGACCGATTGTTCTAGAGGGGAATTTTTACAACGCTCAGTTTAACATAAGTTAATTTACTTATAGTTTATATACACCCTACGCACGTTTAAAAAATCTTTAGTCTGGCAGAGCCCCCATATTAACCTAGAACTCTGTCTATTAGCGTAACTTTAGTTTCCATCTGCACATCTTCTGCATCTCTTTGCAACCTAAGCTAACCTAAACTAACCTAACCTAACCTAACCTAAACCTAATCTAACCTAACCTAAACCTAACCTAACCTAAACGTAGCCTACTTGTACTTATACTAAGTAAATTACGCAGGTGTTGTTGATTTTAGTTTGGTATACCGATAAATCGGTGCTAGTGGCACGTTGGAAAATTGGTGGGTCACTTGTGCACGGGACGCATCCGGCACGACACTAGAGGATTAGGTTAGGTTAGGTTAATTTAGGGCGGTGACCTACCCCCAAGCCACCTATTCGGCTTCACTTTATAAAACTTTAATTTATTTTATTTATATTTGAAAATAAAATCTATAATATATTTTTATTCTACACATAACTACAAGAAAAATGAGACTACACAACATATAATTTACTGAATTATAGCTCAAAATCAATAATGTTTTTATTTACAATACTTAAATAGTATTAAATGTTTATCTAATCCATACGTTAGCACAATGTTTATAAATAGAGATATGTTTTTGCATTTTTGTTACATTTTCAATATTAGTAGGGAGTTTTTTGCTGTTTTCAACATTATTCTTTGTATTACTGTTGTTTAGATGTTGTTTTGTTAACTTTGATACCAATATTACCGTTTTAATACATAGTTCCAGCTTATAAGAATGTAAATAATAAAGTACAAATTATGTTTTTTACTATTATTATTATATTGTGCTCCTTTGTTTCATTAAAATTGAAAAGTACATATTTTTCGTTAAAGATATACAATAGTGTTGTTTATTCACACTTATTAGTCATAATACTGTCATCCATTTTGTGGCAAACATTTTTGACTATGAACTCCAATAAAGTAAATTATACATTGTTTGTTCTCATTTTCCTTTTAATGAAGTGTAAAATAAAAATATATTACAGATTTTATTTTAAAATATCAAATTAAGTAAATGGAAGTTTGATCAAGTGAAGCAGAGTAGGTAACTCATGCGGGTGGCCCAAGGCAGATACAGGACAATCCTAATACTTTGCGCGCTTGTGTGTGTGATGGCGCGTGCGTTAGATTGAGGCAAGCCGCATTCCCAGTTTGATAATAGTATAGTTAGAAAGGCTTAACTGTTAAAACCATAAGAATTACAGAAGTGACAGACTTATTTCCACAAACATAGGATAAAGATATTGTGCAAAAATTATGTGATGACTGATTGTTTTTTAAAAATTGTATTAGTTTGCAACTTAATTTATGTAAAAAGTTTTCTAAAAGAAAAACTCTGTAAACCTTTAATAAGTAAATAAACAATTAAATATAAATAACTAAGATTTCCAGTTTCAAGCTGACATTTAAATTCATCCTATTTCAGAACCAGACAAGAGATAAGGAATTGTCACACATTATTGTTGAGAGTAATAAGAAACAAGAATTAACAATTCAACAAGAAACAATATCACGGTGAAGATTGACTATTCAACAGGTGATTTTACTAAAGTTGATTCATGTTTTCCGTATCATGTTAAGGGATGAAATCAACAATACATGTAATGAGTTAAAGATAGAGCCAAAGTCATCCGATTCCTGGAAACACCGTAAATATAAAGTTGGTTAGTGAAAGATTAATTACAAATTAAATTAATTGTTTTAGAGGCAGATTTCTCAAACTGTTCAAGATATGGAAAAAGATATAATTTTGTTTATAATCAGGATCAAAAAATAATTTTCAAATTTTTGTTTATAATCAGGTCCGAGAATTTTCAAATAAATTTTCAAGTTTTTGGACCTACTCTGATCAAACTAAAGAAATTTAACAATTAAACGCGTGTGCTTTAGTACTTGTTGATAAAAAAAAAAAAATCTATATTTTCTTGTACAGAATTATATCTGTAGAATTATTAATCAGTTCTGTTATAATTAATCAGAATTATAAATGATTTCGTTCGTGCTGTTCCTCTTTCCTTAAAAAATAACGTTTGTCTACAGTTGTTGACAAAGTGGCATTTTGTTCATTTAAATTAGTTTGCAAAACAGCTGATTTCTCAACAGTTTCACTTTGCCCACTACTTTGCTCACTCCAAATGGCAACCGAACAAAACGAAATTTATGTTAAGTTTATTTGAATTGATTTATTATATACAGGAAATGTCCCTTATGTAGGTTAGATTAATTCTTACATGTAAAATAACATAAATAAACAACAAAACAACGTTTTTAAGTTGAAAAAGGAAGTAATTATTCATGAAGATGATTGACGGTGTATGTACACGGAGAGTATTTTTCGTTTGCCGAGTTTTGAAGTTGGCAATCTCGTTTCCTCAAGTTATTACAAGTTATTTGTAATATTCATAAATAACCTAAGTTTTGACGTGAGAACTTCTACTCAGTGTTGATGTGTTGTTTAGCACTACTGCTATATTTTGTGTAGTTAGTTTTAAAATATGGATAACTGTAGACAAAGTATAATGTGCAATTCATGAGCAAAGTGTCTTTTTTAAACTCGATAAAATTGTCGCACTCGGCAAGCCTCGTGCGTCAACATTTTTCTCTCGTTTAAAAAAGTGCCACTTTGCTCACTAGTTGCACAAATAACTATTTCTTCTTATTTTTTTATAAGTTAGAAAATTTTAAAGTGTTAGAGTATGTTATAATAATAAAATATTGCTTTTTATCACGAGTTATTGATACTGTATAATTAAGAAATAACTAGTAGGCCAATCATAATGTTTTGTGTGTTCTTGAAAATTAAAACATTTTTCGTTTTTGTATTTTCGACGATAACTTATTTATTTTTCAAGGTACGGAAAAATTGAAAAAAAAAAAAAAACTCATTTTGTGTGTCATTAAAAAAGATAAATATTTGGTTTTATAAAATTTACGGTCCGAGATTGACTTTAAAACATTTCAACGACGGCCATTTTGAATATTTACATAGTAAGGTATTGGATCTTTGTATACTGATAAAAAATAGTATAAACAATGTGCATGGTAAATTTAAACTCACAATCTTACTAATTTTAAAAGTTATTAATTTTTTTAATTGATCGACCAATGGAAGACGAATGGTTTCATTACTTTTTTATTATTTTCACCAGTAGAACTCGTCCTGAAATTCTTACCGTTTCTTCCTGAAACACCCTGTATATAATCATAATTAACGGATTAAAAAGTGAACACAAACTCTCACAAATAGTACTTTTATTTATTAAAACACGTTTCAACGACAAAGTCGCCATCTTCAGTGATGCACAATAACTAAACTATAAGATCGAGCATCACTGAAAATGGCGAATATGTAATTGAAACGCTTTTGAATAAACAAACGCACTATTTGTGAGAGATTTGTATACCGTCACACAAGTCAAGTTTAATATTTGTCAAAATAGTTCAATTGTGTTTAGATTATTTTGACACATATGGAATATAACAATTCTAATCTATTTTAGAAAACTTGTCAAATTTCAAACTCCAATTTTGATTTATTCTCAAGAGTGTCTTTATAAGAGTTTTATTCCAATTACTACAAATTAGTTTTGTTTATCAATATCTTGATTATAACACAAAGTGTTATAAATTGTTTTTTGTTAGAGAGATAATTTTGTAAATTTGTCGTAAAAGTGTTTTTCACATTTCTAAGCATCGAACATTACAAATGGATGTCGTTTTTACTTTTTTATAAAGGGTGTTCCGTAAAAGGTTGACTGGCTATTCATTTTCGGATTATATACATCGGCACAGTCGAATTCCACTTCATTATCCACCATTTTGTTATTTTAACAATAGTAGATAAGATATTTAGTTCAGATTTGATATAAACATATTGTATGTTATGTTTTACAAGTGTACCAAACACCGACTTAATAAAAAAAAAAAATTCAAAATGGTGATAGTTTAAAACTTTTAACATGGACTATCTCTAAAACAGTTAAATAAAAAAAAAAAAAATAAAATAAACTGCCACCACTTTGAATTTTTTAAAAAATAAGTCTTTCTATTTGGTACATTTGTAAAACGGAACATACAAAATCCTTATACCAAATCTGAACTCAAATTTATTTTTGGAGTTATTGCGAAAGAACAAAATGGAGGATAATGAAGCGGAATTCAACTACATGTTATTTGTAATATTTTGTTCGTTTTGATGTTCATAGCCAGTCCACCTATTTCGGTACACATGTATATAAATATGTAGTATAGAGATAGTTGTGTGAAAATTCAAAAAAATTATTTCGAGTTTTTTTTTGCGATTATTCGTTTTCAAATATCCTCAGTCCAAAAATCTATTTTTATAGCCCAAATATATTGGGCATATTTTGGCCAAGCTTTTGTTTTTCGATAACTCAAAATTAGGATGTAGCTTCCATAAAAAAAACTAATTATGATTTTTTTTTTTTTTTTAAATCAGCTCTGACAGTTAATCAAATTTAGCTAAACGTAGCCTTTGAAATGTATGGGTAGTTTTCTTAAAAAAATAGTTTTTGAGTTATCGATAAAACAAATCACAAATCTGTTATAAAATACGCAATTTCTCAAAATATACTCTCGCGATTTCGTTAAAATTTTAATCAAATATGAAGATTAACGAAGCAATTCTGTGTGCAATGTTCACAAACACGAGGACACCAATGCATCTTTTGTCATGGGCGTACCCAACGAGGGGCGGGGGGGGGGCAGCTGCCCCCCCTGGAAGCAAAAAATAAATCTTTATTATACATTTTGTTGCTGGAATTTAATACAATTCTTAAAATAACTATTTTTATAATCAATTGTATATTGAATGGCCATGGCTTGCCCCCCCCTAGTTTAGATCCTGAGTACGCCCTTGTCTTTTGTGCTTAATAGACCTGGAAACGAATAATTTCGTAAATAGTCATTATCAACTGTATTATATAACAGACAAAAGCCATACAAAATGACCAGATCTAGTGAGGACTTACATTGTATGGTGACTTTCTGACAGACAGCTTTGGTTGCGTCTTCTGCTTCATACAATTTAGTGTCTAACCCAATGTTCTTAAGCACACTGGAAGAGTCTATGAAATCCTTTAACTTGTTTTTCACCGAATCTATAGCCTCACTCGCCTTTTTCATGTACTCTGGAGTACATTCGACCGGTTGCAAGTTATTGTCAGTGTTGAAGGGCTCTCCGCATTCAGATTTCTGGGTGGATTCACATACGTGGCATTTGATGCTCTCTCCTGAAATCAGAAAATGTTACTTTACACAAGATATACTCTAAACGCATACATACAAAAATAACTCTTTGACGAAATTTAGTGTCAACTTCTTGTAATTTGTTATAAAATACAATTTTAAAATTGTGTTTATTTCCCCATTGCGGAGAAGACGTTACGGTACACGTTACATACATTTTCTTACACAAAAACCAAATACGTGTTTTGCAATCCCGAAAATCCAAACTGGATGTACTACAACGAAAAAACTCTACCTTTTTTAGAGTCAGACTAATTACGCCCCCTATCTTTATTAATACGTAACAGTCTCGAATCCTGAGATTTTTTGCCTACAGGATTCGTTCTCGCGTGACAAAAAGAATAAATTATCCAATCCACTGGAAGTTTTTGGCTTACTATCTTGCTGGCCTGGATTGAATAACTTCTTCGATAATTTGAGTTGCCCCAAATTACCGGTACCCCCCTTTTTATTTACGACTTCCAGTAACTGTATTTAAGATTACCCTATTTCTCAGGGAGAACACGAATTTACTTTGTTTTCGAATTTTAATCTCGTAGGTGTGTGTCCTTAGGAATACCTTTTTGATACAATATATTTTACCCTTTTTTTTATAATAACAAACCTGAAAATATAGCATGTAATTGTGTGACCAATTCTAAATAAAACACAGTTTTAGAGAATATATAAAAAAATTAATTCTTTTAATTAACTGAAATAAAACAACTGAAATAATAAGCTTGACACAAGTCAACAAAATAAAATTCAAAACAATTTCTCTAATAAAGTTAATGGATAACAACTAAATATTTTTTCTTTTGAGCAGAAGGCAATCACTTAAAACTTTCTTAAAATTGATATATATAAAAAATTTCTATTTATCTCAGAATTTAAATTATTTAATTTATCAAATTTATTTAACGAAAAAGATTTTTATTCACACATGAATTTGACATTATCTATTTAATATATTTATTTAATTACACAAAAAAAAATTTATCTCAGGAAAATCAGTGAGACTCTAAAATCGGGCCAATTTTGCCCTTTAAAAAAGGAAATTTGGATTTTCTCAGACCTTGTCCGCCGTGTTGAAGATCCTGAGTCCTGAGATGCTGATGGTCCTCTGGTGTCTGGTTGGTTGAGTTTAGCGATTAGAGTTGTCTTATATTTTCTCCATGGAGTTTAGAAGGCTGGCTGGTTGTTCGAATCTATCACCTTCTATCGCTCTCGCTGACGCTGTTTTAATACTTTGACATCGTAACACTTAAACTTCTTTATTGAGAATCTTGAGTCGGCAAACTGGCATAGCCACCCCTAGCACTTGTTCAACTATTTTTTAAGAGAGACGTTCGGGCATAGTCACCCCTAGCAACTGTTTCCACGATTTTTTACAAGAGACCTTCGGGCATAGTCACCCCTAGCACCTGTTCTGCAACTTTTTTACGAGAGGCCTCTATGAGATTCGTGCGGCTCTTTTTATAGCCAAAAACTATCGTATATCGATACCAATTTTTTCCCCTCACTGGACCGATACGATAGTTCCATTTATGGTGTATTTCTATGCAATTTCTTGATTATTTTTGGTGTAGGTGGTTCAGTTATTTATTATTAATTTATTTATTACGTTTACCGTTTTTAAATTGTCCTTTTTAATCATTTTGTTTTAATTAATCCTTTACTCTATTTTTGCTGTAAGTTGGTATCCTAGCTCCGCCTCCAACTACGTCACTTATCCTTGAACATTTAAACCCTGCAACTTGTAACTGGCCGATGAAAAAATCTTCATTGTTTTCCTTTTAATTGTCTATAACACTTTTCCTAACAGTTTTTGCGTTTTTACGTAACCGGTGTATTGTAGCTCTCGACCGCGGCAATTTCCCGCACTTCGAATGACATTTCTCGGACTATTCATTCGCCTTCAATAGCTTACGTAAGAATTTGCGTAATTTACAGTTTTTAATTCTTACACCTTTAAAGTTTTTTCTTTCAAACTTTGTCACTTTGTTTATTTCTTGATTTAAACGCACTAGCCGTGATAACATAATTCTACGACTTCTGGTAGTGATGTAATCCAGTGCGTATTTTCACACCTTTGGGTTTGGGGTTTATTTATTAACTGATTTTCCTGAAATTTACACAACTTTTAGATATTAGGTTTTAACTTCTTTTTGCAAAATTTCCACTTCTTATCTTTTTTCATTTTCATAATATAGCGTGAAAACCATAACTCTTTTGTTTTAATCAAATTTAAATTTTTAATCATTAATTATAATATAACTTTATTTATTTAATTACTTCTATACAATCCTTTTTTCAAAATTTATTTTTATTTACTTTTATTAGCTTTTATACTTAACCCTTTCTGCTAACTTTTTAAATATCAATTTTTTCCAAATTTTATCAAGAATACTTTTATCTTAAAATTACATTTTATTTTCAGAAATACCAAGGTTTTTTAATTTTTATTAATTTTGAAAAATTTTAAATTCTTCATTTAAATATGCCGTAACATCTGTTAGTTAATATGAAACAACAGTACTAGATATGTATTGCATACAACTTGTATTACAACTACATATCCTTATACATTATTATTTCACATTTTCAAAATTCATAAAAAATGATTTTTCAATTCCAAATCCGCCGACATAGGAATTTACTGTTAGAACAAGCCGGTAAGAGTTGACCTTGGACCATTTCATAGTTCAATCTCACCGACCGGCTATAAGCAGTAAAAAGTTCTACAAAACATCCAAACCTTGCATTGGGATTATTTTTTGATATTTTTCTTTTTTGACCAAAATATAACCCCATACAACGAATTTCCGTTGTAGCTCCCTCCTTATGTCAGCCACGTTGAAATATTTTCAATATTTCATGAGTTATGACATAACATACGATACCCCATATTTAAACTTCAACAATCTTCAAAATTAATCTCACCTTGTTACCTTGTTCTGCCTTTTCTGCTCCTAGATTTCTAACATAATACATGACATATCTTTATATTATACATTAATTCATGACATTTATTTATAATATTAATTGATTGTTTATAATTGTTTTTTAATTGTTTTCCTTATAATTATTTAGTTCACTTCACTTTTCACACTATATTGGGGCCTATCACTTTCCTGAGATAACTTGACATTATATAATCTCCATACCTTAACTTCTGGCTAGTCTCTACTAATAACAAAGTTACCCCAGTCAAAACGCTTTAATTTCAATTTTAATTTTACTTAATTTACTGTTTTCCCTTAGTCAACTTACCCCTTTATTTTTTACTTTAAAATTTCCCTTTTGATTTTTTATTATTTATTATTATTAAACTTTTTTATTTTAAATTATTTTACTTTTTCTAAAATTTTTTGTTAGGCTTTTTCGTCTGAACTTGCTGAATCCAATGATGTAACACTTAATCTGGTCCTGATTTTAATTACAAATTTTCTCTGTTTTGATTTCGTATAATTGTCGACATTCCATTCCCTTTGTATTCTTGCGACCTTGTTCCGTTAGCCGACTGACAGTAGACATCCTAAGTCAATATTGTCTTCCTTGACCTAGTCAACACAACCTTGCTTCCGTTACACATTGAATCTAAATATTATGTTTTTTTATCTGCTTACGGTTTCATTCATTAGGGCTGGTTTCCCGTTATGACATCAAACCTGTTTTTAGTATGCATCTGGATACTTAATTTAGTCTTGCAGCATGTTAAATCCATCAACCTATTATTCTTATTTATTATTCAGCTTAATTATACTATATCTAGAATTTTCTTATAACTATTAGTCATTTTCCTTTTAAACGTTGTATGCTTATATTTCTTTTTACATTTATACAGGGTTTTCATAATTCATGTCCTATCCCAAACACTTGTTTATTTTTATTTTAATTTTAAATTTTAATTCATGCTCCATAGTAAATTCGTAAATCCTTTATATCATATTTCCCTTTAATTTTATTATTGTTTATATTTTTTACTATAAAAGTCTTACTACCTACTTTATTTACAATTTCAAATGGACCAGTATACAGTAGAAAGAGTTTTTGTGTTTCGTTTTTTCCCGTCTTGGCCAGAATTCTGGTGTTTTGTCTAACCAAGACGCGATCTCCTACTCTTAGCATTACGAACCTCTTACCCCTATTTTGACGTGTAGCTCTATTCCTTCCCTTGTGCAAAATCCTTGCGAAACAATTTTGCTTTTTCTTCCTTGCCGTCTCCATCACCTGTGGTCCTTGGTATTTCAACCTGTGCCAAATATATTCTGGTTCTCTATCATTTTGTATTTCCTCTGGCGTATATCCTGTAATCTCGTGTGGTGTTGTATTCATCAGCTCCTCAATGTATGACACGTAGTTCCTCCAACTTGTCTGTGAATTATGGCAGAAAGTTCTCAGAATCCTGACGATTTCCCTGTTGACTCGTTCTGCCAGGTTCACCTGTGGGTGTCTGATTGGAATCAACCTATGCAGAACTCCTTGCTCTTCCATCCATTGATCCCAATGTCTTGAGGTGAATGCCCTGCCATAATCCGTTAACACACATTTTGGTTTCCCTACCTCTCTAAAATACTGAGTAAGCTTATCTATACTCGCCTGAGTAGTTGGATTCCTAACTGTATACAACTTTACATATTTAGAGAATATGTCAATAACGACCAAAATATATTGCACATTTCCTGTTGTTCTCGGCAGTGGTCCTAAGAAGTCTATAGCTACTAAGTCTAGTTTCCTATCGGTCACCATAGGTTTACTCTCACCTTGTAAATACTTCACTGTATACTTCGCCCTTTGACATATGTCACAGTATTTTATAATTTCTAGTATTTTTCTAAATAAATCCTTACAGCTAAACATATTTTTCATCATGTAATATAATTTGTTCCTTCCCAGGTGTCCATAAGCCTTATGTATCTCCATTATTAATTCCGTCTCTATTTCTGATGGAATCACTAATTTCCAACGGTTTCTTCCATATTTATATAACAATTCATTTTCAATTCTGTAATTCCTATTATAATTATTTATATTACGTTTAATATTACTACATTCTAAATTTTCATTTTGTTTAAGTGCAAAGTTTTGTATTAAATATTGTAATCTTACATTTTTTCCTACTTCTATTTTATTAATTTTGATCCTTATTCTATCCGTGATGTCCCGAGAATCATACATTCTGCTCACTATATCACAGGGTATATTATCTTTCCCTGCACAATGCACTATTCTAGGGTGATATTCTTGAATTGTTAGGATCCATCGCGTCATCCTACTATTCACCAACTTACAGGTGGTCAAAAATTTTAACGCTTTGTTGTCCGTAATGATGGTTAAAGGTGCTCCAAGTACTAGTGGTCTAAACTTCTTCAAACCATGCACAATTGCTAGCAATTCCAGCTCGCAGATTGAGTAATGTTTCTCGTAAACTTTCAGTGTTCTGCTTACGAAACCAATTACTCTAACCTCTCCTTCCTGGTTGCGCTGATATAGCTGGCTAGCGATTGCTGTTGTGCTGGCATCAGTCTGAAGGAACGTTTCTTCTCCTTCCACCGGATGAGCTATCACCACTGACTCCAAAAACAAGTCCTTGACCGCCTGAAACGCTTGTTGCATTTCCTCACTCCACACCCATTTTCTTCCCTTTTGCAATAGGTGGTATAAAGGCTTAGTAGAAGTTGCGTATTTGGCTGTAAACCTGGAATAGTAATTTACGAATCCTAAAAATGACTGTAACTGCTTTACAGTAGTTGGAACTGGAAAATCACGAATAGCATTTAATTTTTCAGGATCTGTTCCTATTCCTTCTCTAGAAAAAACATAACCTAAAAATTTAACTTTTTCCTGGCAAAATAAAGTTTTCTTTGGATTAATGGTAAGGCCGCCATCTTGAAACTTTTGAAATATTTCTTCCAGATGTTGTAAGTGTTCTTCGAAGGTTTCTGACAAACATATCAAGTCGTCGACGTAGCTAAGAGTAAATTCTTCCACCTTGTGTCCTAATGTCAAATCAACCGCTCTTACTAAAGCAGCCATTGAATTCTGTAACCCGAATGGAACTACTTTGAAGTTATATACTTTATTCTCAAAAAGGAAACCCGTAAATTGTTTTGACTCTTCTGACAGCGGTATTTGCCAAAAACTCGAGGTTAGGTCAATTTTACTAATGTATTTTTTACTTCGACCCTTCCGGAGAATGTCCTCCATTGGTGGTGCACTTTCATAATCGGGTACTATCAGCTGATTTAACTTTCGGGCATCCATGCACAGACGGATGGACGAGTCTGGCTTTACCACTACGACCATGGGGTTGATATATTGCGTTCGCGACCTTTCAATAATTCCATATTTTAACATGTGATCAATTTCTTCCCTTACTTGCTTTCTATAATTTAATGGAATTGGATAGTTCCTATTTACAAATGTTTTATCAGATCCTAATTTAAGCTCATGTTCATATTTATTGGACAAACCTGGAATTTCTGAAAAAATACTTTGGTATTTATTTATTAAATTTTGTAACTGTATTTCCTCTTGCGCTGTAAGAATAGTATTATGTGAATAGTCGACCGAAACATTTATCTTGTTTACAACCCTTCTGTCAAAGTTCGGTTGTTTATTTATCGCTCGACCGTCTACTCTGGACCCTAACCTACTTTCTCTTTTCCTAACGGTATGGGCTGTATAACGTTTTAAATTTGTCTTCAGTTTCACGTGAGTTCTGTGATAATTCGGACTAAACTTAACACTATAATTTTGCTTGTTTTTATGCAAAGTACTCTTATTACTATTATTCAAATTACTTTTATTGTTTCTTCCTTTGTTTAATTTAATTTCATTACGCGATTTATTATTACTTATTGAATTTTTAACATGTATGTGGAACTCTTCTTTGTGACGTAGATTTTCTTGTCCGTCCGTCGTGGTGTGTCGTCTTCGGGTTTCGTCAACATCGGTTGTGTCTTTTTCCTTAGAAACAGATAATTCTGGATTACAATTACCTGTTTCGTTTATTTTAGTGGATAGTGTTTTTAGTGATTTTGTGTTACAAGTGTGGTTTTTGGATCTAGTTTTATTTTCACGCGCGTCGATAGACATTCCAGGCAGTACCTTTATCCTACTCTGCATGTCCTTATGATTATATTTTTTATTTAATTGCTTATTCGTCGATTTATTTTTATTTAATTCCATATTCGTCGATTTATATTTATTTAATTTATTTTTCTTTTCCTCCTCCGATAAGTATCCCATTCCTTTGAATATCTTATCCCCTTCTTTACTAACTAAGACCCTGACCGACTCCTGCTTACACTGTTCGGGGTTGTCACGTTCTGGTAGTCTCATCCGGTTTTCTATCCACATTTTATCTCTCTCCCTCCCTCTTATCAAAGTTTGTTGATTTTTATTGTTAACCAACACTTTGTTATTTCCTGTAATTTTTAATATGCCTTCGGGTTGAATCCTTTTGTTCACATTTATCCCCTTAACATTATTTTTAAAATATACAGAATCCTTTTTAAAATTTTTTTCTTTTAATTGACTTTTTGTTTCTACTAATTTTTCATAATATATTATTACTTCCTCCTTTTCCACATACAGTTTTATATATCGCTCTTCCATATTAATTTTAGCTTTTAATTCGTACAAAACATCACATCCTATTATTATTCTGGACCTTAAATTTTTTACAATTAATAATTTTAATTCGATTTCTACTTCTTTTATTTTTATTGATATCATAATCTGTTTATTTATTTTATATGGTTTACTTTTAACTGCAGTTACGATTTCCACCCCAGTTACAGGGAGTTCCAAAATTTCAAGCCCTTCTTTCTTTAACATTAAATATAATTCTTCACTAATTAGTGAAATTTCGGCTCCTGTATCTATTTCTACCATAACTACATTGTTTCCTAGATTTACGGGTATTTTAGGAGTTTCCTCAATCGGTTTTTCTTTTAAGAAATATTTTTTATCTTTTTCTAATAAATCCCCTCGTAAATCTAAATGCAATCCTCCGACACACAGTTTAGATGTTTCCTGCGGACTCGGGATTAGTTTTTCCTCTACAATTTGTTTTGTAGAGACCGAAGTGCCCCTATCTCGCACTCCGTAGTGGAAGCCGCCTTTATCTTTCGCTGTATTCGAATTAAAATTAGAGTTCGTAGGTTGTTTGTAAACTGGTGGTTCAACATTATGACGCAGATTGTCTCCTGACGTAACATAACTCGATTGTTTACATTTATTTTCTGATTGATTTTCCCTAGAATCACATCTGTTTTTAATTTTTGACTCGAATGTTAACGATTGACATCTATTATTCTGTTTACTCCCCCTTAATTGATTAGTAGAGTCGTAAACACGATAATTTGGTTTCTTGCTTCCTCCTATAAGATTATTTTTATTATGATAAACGGTTTGTTTATTTTCTAAATTTTCTTTATTAATTTTTTCATAGTTTATTAAATTTCTACTTTGTTTATTATTTATGATTTTATCCGCAGCCTTAGTGTAATCCGATGGTCTATTAGGTGTCAAAAAGGCCTCTTTTATCCGTTTAAATTCCTAGGCGAGTTAGGATGGTTTCTTGATGGACCAGGTTTTGAAAGGTTTGGAGGTCGAGGTTTATTTTGGGTGTCACCATAGGATCTCTGGTTAGGGTTATTAGGAAAGGTTTTGGTTTGCCTATTATCCCTCTCCTGATTAGAATTCCAGTTTCCCCTACGCGATTCCTCCATCGTATCGACACTAGTTAGAAACGTGAGTGCTTCTTGAATATTTTCCATGGGTTTCCCCATACTAGTCATTCTAATATTCTCCCTAAAATGCTGCATGATCGTGAAAATTAAATATTTTTCCGGGATAGGTGGTTCTAAATCACTGGCTTTATTTACAAGTAAACAAAAATATTCGGCTTTGGTCATATTTCCGTTTTCAAAAAATTTCCCATATTCAATTTTATTTCGAACTATTTTTTGAGATTGCAAGTTCCAATAGTGATCTATAAACAGTTTCTTAAAGTCACTATAACCCATATCCGCGGTTTTCACTACATTCCACCATAACTCAGCATTTGATCTTAAATGTCGTTCAACAACCTTTAACTTTTCCTTATCTTCCATTCCCACTTGAATTTCTTCTAATAAATTTTCTATTTGCCTAATAAATTGCATAGGCCTTTCCTTAGGATTACCCCAAAACTCAACTTTTACATTTTCGTTATCAATTCTATTTATTATTATATTTCTGCTACTAATTCCCCCTAAATTTATTTCCCCTACTTTTTTATCAATAATTCTAACTTTATTTTCCAACAATTTATTATCTTTTTCCAATTTATCTACTTTAGAATTTACTACTTTACTATTCTCAGCTAATGATTCTATTTTACCATTAACTTCTCTAAACTCCCCCTCCACTTCAGCTTTAAAAACCTCTTGTTGAGCCGCATTATTAGCTACTTCTAATTCTATTCCCTGAACTCTCCCTTCTATTTTATTCCAGAGTGCCCTTCTTTCTTCTCTTTCCTTCTCCCTTTCTCTGCTCTCCTTCTCCCTCCATTCCTTATCTCTCTTGTCCCTTATTTCATTTTCCTTTTCTCTTAACGCCCTTTCTTCTTTATCTCTCTTATCCCTTATTTCATTTTCCTTTTCTCTTAACGCCCTTTCTTCTAGTCTTTCTTTTTCTCTTAACGCCCTTTCCTCTTGTTTCTCTTTTTCTCTTAACGCCCTTTCATCTTTTTCTCTCTTTTCTAAGTAGGCCATTAACGATTTAGTTTCTTGAGACTTTTCCGCCATTTTGTTTTTATTTATTTTATTTAATATTAAGAGATTTATTAATTATTTTTTTTTATTTGATTCTATCTTTATTTAATTTATTTATTTTAATCTTTCTATTTTTTATACCCGAATTTAATTATTTAATTATGTTTTATTATTATTATTTTTTATTTATTTCACTCCCTCCCAAATTATACAACCAACACAGATCACCAGAATTTAAGGTATGTAGTATACTTATAAACTATACATCTTATACTAAGCATACACATTTAGGTAAAATATACTTTATCCGTATTCTTTGAAGCCTAGCCTAATTTTCCCAAATAGCAGCTACACTATACAATGCAAACAACCAGTCCGTATTACTTGTCAATAGCACGTACTAATCGCTTACCCTGTACTTTTTATAACTACTAATTTAAAAACAATTATTCGGGCTTCACCGTATGGGCGCCATCTTCTATCTACAACGAAAAAACTCTACCTTTTTTAGAGTCAGACTAATTACGCCCCCTATCTTTATTAATACGTAACAGTCTCGAATCCTGAGATTTTTTGCCTACAGGATTCGTTCTCGCGTGACAAAAAGAATAAATTATCCAATCCACTGGAAGTTTTTGGCTTACTATCTTGCTGGCCTGGATTGAATAACTTCTTCGATAATTTGAGTTGCCCCAAATTACCGGTACCCCCCTTTTTATTTACGACTTCCAGTAACTGTATTTAAGATTACCCTATTTCTCAGGGAGAACACGAATTTACTTTGTTTTCGAATTTTAATCTCGTAGGTGTGTGTCCTTAGGAATACCTTTTTGATACAATATATTTTACCCTTTTTTTTATAATAACAAACCTGAAAATATAGCATGTAATTGTGTGACCAATTCTAAATAAAACACAGTTTTAGAGAATATATAAAAAAATTAATTCTTTTAATTAACTGAAATAAAACAACTGAAATAATAAGCTTGACACAAGTCAACAAAATAAAATTCAAAACAATTTCTCTAATAAAGTTAATGGATAACAACTAAATATTTTTTCTTTTGAGCAGAAGGCAATCACTTAAAACTTTCTTAAAATTGATATATATAAAAAATTTCTATTTATCTCAGAATTTAAATTATTTAATTTATCAAATTTATTTAACGAAAAAGATTTTTATTCACACATGAATTTGACATTATCTATTTAATATATTTATTTAATTACACAAAAAAAAATTTATCTCAGGAAAATCAGTGAGACTCTAAAATCGGGCCAATTTTGCCCTTTAAAAAAGGAAATTTGGATTTTCTCAGACCTTGTCCGCCGTGTTGAAGATCCTGAGTCCTGAGATGCTGATGGTCCTCTGGTGTCTGGTTGGTTGAGTTTAGCGATTAGAGTTGTCTTATATTTTCTCCATGGAGTTTAGAAGGCTGGCTGGTTGTTCGAATCTATCACCTTCTATCGCTCTCGCTGACGCTGTTTTAATACTTTGACATCGTAACACTTAAACTTCTTTATTGAGAATCTTGAGTCGGCAAACTGGCATAGCCACCCCTAGCACTTGTTCAACTATTTTTTAAGAGAGACGTTCGGGCATAGTCACCCCTAGCAACTGTTTCCACGATTTTTTACAAGAGACCTTCGGGCATAGTCACCCCTAGCACCTGTTCTGCAACTTTTTTACGAGAGGCCTCTATGAGATTCGTGCGGCTCTTTTTATAGCCAAAAACTATCGTATATCGATACCAATTTTTTTCCCTCACTGGACCGATACGATAGTTCCATTTATGGTGTATTTCTATGCAATTTCTTGATTATTTTTGGTGTAGGTGGTTCAGTTATTTATTATTAATTTATTTATTACGTTTACCGTTTTTAAATTGTCCTTTTTAATCATTTTGTTTTAATTAATCCTTTACTCTATTTTTGCTGTAAGTTGGTATCCTAGCTCCGCCTCCAACTACGTCACTTCTCCTTGAACATTTAAACCCTGCAACTTGTAACTGGCCGATGAAAAAATCTTCATTGTTTTCCTTTTAATTGTCTATAACACTTTTCCTAACAGTTTTTGCGTTTTTACGTAACCGGTGTATTGTAGCTCTCGACCGCGGCAATTTCCCGCACTTCGAATGACATTTCTCGGACTATTCATTCGCCTTCAATAGCTTACGTAAGAATTTGCGTAATTTACAGTTTTTAATTCTTACACCTTTAAAGTTTTTTCTTTCAAACTTTGTCACTTTGTTTATTTCTTGATTTAAACGCACTAGCCGTGATAACATAATTCTACGACTTCTGGTAGTGATGTAATCCAGTGCGTATTTTCACACCTTTGGGTTTGGGGTTTATTTATTAACTGATTTTCCTGAAATTTACACAACTTTTAGATATTAGGTTTTAACTTCTTTTTGCAAAATTTCCACTTCTTATCTTTTTTCATTTTCATAATATAGCGTGAAAACCATAACTCTTTTGTTTTAATCAAATTTAAATTTTTAATCATTAATTATAATATAACTTTATTTATTTAATTACTTCTATACAATCCTTTTTTCAAAATTTATTTTTATTTACTTTTATTAGCTTTTATACTTAACCCTTTCTGCTAACTTTTTAAATATCAATTTTTTCCAAATTTTATCAAGAATACTTTTATCTTAAAATTACATTTTATTTTCAGAAATACCAAGGTTTTTTAATTTTTATTAATTTTGAAAAATTTTAAATTCTTCATTTAAATATGCCGTAACATCTGTTAGTTAATATGAAACAACAGTACTAGATATGTATTGCATACAACTTGTATTACAACTACATATCCTTATACATTATTATTTCACATTTTCAAAATTCATAAAAAATGATTTTTCAATTCAAAATCCGCCGACATAGGAATTTACTGTTAGAACAAGCCGGTAAGAGTTGACCTTGGACCATTTCATAGTTCAATCTCACCGACCGGCTATAAGCAGTAAAAAGTTCTACAAAACATCCAAACCTTGCATTGGGATTATTTTTTGATATTTTTCTTTTTTGACCAAAATATAACCCCATACAACGAATTTCCGTTGTAGTACACTTTCCCCTGTAGTTTTGGGTTATATACCTCTTTTTCATCTTTCCTATCCAGACCTTTCTTTACCAACTCTGGTTCTATTCTGACTCTGACAATATTAGAATATTAGAGGGTCAGGTTAGGTAAAGTAAAGTTATGATAGGTTAGGTTAAGTTAGGATAGGTTAGGTTAGGTTAGGTTAGGTTAGGTTAGGTTAGGTTAGATTAGGTTAGGTTAGGTTAGGTTAGTTTAGGTTAGGTTAGGTTAGGTTAGGTTAGGTTAGGTTAGGTTAGGTTAGGTTAGGTTAGGTTAGGTTAGGTTAGGTTAGGTTAGGTTAGGTTAGGTTAGGTTAGGTTAGGTTAGGTTAGGTTCCCTTTTTTAAAAAGTTGATGATGACAGGTATTTTGCCTTTAAACAGCAAAAAACAAATAATTAAAACAAAACAAACAATCAAAACAAAACAAATGAAAATAAATCTCAATCATCTCTAGGAAATTTATATTCAACTAAAAACTATTCAAAATATATCGATCCAATATCTTTGAACCAATTAGTTTGATCATTAACGTTTTGTCAAAGCATCTACGACCAAAGACCAGACTTGGATTTCAAACTCCGAAGCCGTAATTAGTTTTTCAAAATTCTTCGTTGGTAATGAAAACATCGATTTCCCGAACCACAAAAGAGGGAAAATGTGTTTTTGTATTTCAGGGAAACCTTGTTTTCTTTATTGTGAATATTATTAAACTGCTCTTTAGAGATTTGTTCTTATTTGGTGACACTATCTTTCTATAAATTCTAAACATAATATCCGAGTTATTAACTGTTTTGTTTTTACCGTCGTGGTAATAATTTTGTTCAATAATATTTAAAGTGAAAAATATACGACCTAGACTGGGAATCGAACCCAGGACCTTTGGTTTTACGCGCCAACGCTCTACCAACTGAGCTATCCTAGTCGCTTCCCAGGATAGGACCTACACTTCTCACTTGAATTTGCAATTTTCGAGTTATCAAATTAATTACCGCATTAGAAACAACATTTAAATAATTATTTTTATTCAACTTGCACCTTTACATATGTATTTATTGATTTTAACATTTATACGTTTTTACCAACTAGTTTTGTTAATTCATTAATATTTCAATTGAAAAATATACGACCTAGACTGGGAATCGAACCCAGGACCTTTAGCTTTACGCGGTAATGCTCTACCAACTGAGCTATCCTTAGTCGCTTTTCGAGATAGCGCCTACACTTCTCACTTGAATTTGCTTTATTCTGCAATTTCCAAGTTATCAAATTAATTACCTAGTTATAAATGACATTGAAAGTAATATTTTTACTCAATTTGAAGCCCTTACGTATGTATTTATTGATTTTAACGTATTACCAACTTGTATTGTATTCAAATATATTTCAAGTGAAAAAAATATACAACCTAGTCGTGTGTGTAAGCAATTACAATACGCCTTCAATCTTGCATAGCTGCAACATGCTACGCAGTAAAGTTATAAAACATGCCTCTGATTACCGCTTGGCATTGAACAGCCTTCCACATAATAAACATCAAGGTAATTTGTATAACTTCCTGTGGTTTGGTTTTCCTCATTGCGTAACATTCCATAAATACAGAAACATAATGTAATGTTGAAAATCTCAAACTAACAACTAAAGATTACATTGTTCCAATTGGTTAATCGTTATTGAACGTAACGCTGACCATTTCCTCTCCTTTTTATTGTTATAATAAAAGTTTGTTTTTGCAACTGTTTATTCCAAGAAATAGAATTCTCTGCTTTTAAGATACGTTATCACAATTTTAATAGTAATAAGTAAAACTTTGGGGAAAAAAATGTAACTCAATTCGCACAGAAAAGCATTGACACCTGTCCAACTATTCCCAATCATATATGGTTAGTTTTTCTGATAAACTACTTAACCTATTTTTATAAAATTTTGTTTCAAAATGTTAGTTTCGCGGGACGGTAGACAGAAAACTTTAATTATCAATTTTTAAGATTAATAATAAATTAATAAAATTTTAAACTTTCAATAAATGTAATAAAAATATTAATGTAATGGTTAATTTTTTAAATATTAAATACATGTTTTAAGTTAAAAACTATGCAATAAAGAGGCAATAATTGGAGCGTGTTCATACTCTATATGTATTTATAATATAAATTTAAGACCACGTGAATTCTGTATAAATTAATATTAAAATTAATTTTTATTAAATATTAGTAAAAAATAATATTTACTTTTAAATAATTATTTTTTACATATTTTCATTATATTCTAAAAATGAAACGATTGGTTTGTGATAACAAATTTCTTTTTCTTTTCAAAATGTTTTCTATGTAGGTATGAATGAGAGAAAGTTAGTGCAATATTTTTGTGAGTGTGAGAAAGTATTTACATACATATATACATAGGCCTACCGTGTATAAATGTACATACATGTATACATACGTATATATAGTGAACCGTGACTGGACAATCGACCGTGATGCGTTACGGATTTTTGTGATGACGGCACGTGACGCGACAATCGAGTGTGATGCGTTACGGATTTTTGTGATGACGGCACGTGACTGGACAATCGACCGTGATGCGTTACGGATTTTTGTGATGACGGCACGTGACGCGACAATCGAGCGTGATGCGTTACGGATTTTTGTGATGACGGCACGTGACAGGACAATCGACCGTGATGCGATACGGATTTTTGTGATGACGGCACGTGACTGGACAATCGACCGTGATGCGTTACGGATTTTTGTGATGACGGCACGTGACTGGACAATCGACCGTGATGCGTTACGGATTTTTGTGATGACGGCACGTGACAGGACAATCGACCGTGATGCGTTACGGATTTTTGTGATGACGGCACGTGACAGGACAATCGACCGTGATGCGTTACGGTTAAGCACACATTCAGAATATTTTCTGTACGAGGTGTGTAATAAATATGTCAGGCATTATCCCATGGATGACTTCGAATTTTCAAGTTCGATCAGGTAAAGTTTCGGAACAAATTTGAAAGGTTTGTAACAAGGGGATAGAGTGAAAAATATTGTCTGAAATTATATAAACGGAGGTCCGAAAGACTCAAATTTGTTTCAAAATAACGAATTAAAATGTTCAATGAAAATAAATTAAAAAAATGAAATCTGGTGTTAAAAATCATAAAATACAACTTTAGAAACATTTTATTTGTGAAATATTATGAATAACGTTCTAAAAAATACACAACTTTCATAGGTAGAGAAAACATGTCTAATTAATTGAATATTTGAACGAATAGGATTTGAATGATTGGTCTAAAATTATTACATAAATATGTGAATTTGTTACACCTAAAATTAAAAAAATAAATATGATTTAAGTGTAATAATTTTATTTAAACAATAATTATGGGCAATTTTCAAACTTTTGAGTAGAAACTTGGGGTCCCTAAGCCTTAGGGTAATTGATGTCAAAAACCCCGCGGATAAATTCTTTTAAATGTCTTTCGTTTATCGATGTTGATTCTTATTTAAAATTTTCAGGTTAAGCTCAATATGGCGCCAATAAGATGGCGGAGAAGTTAAAATTTGACAGAAAAACAGTTTGTTTTACCCTCCACGCATCCACGTTGGTTTTATTCTCACTAGATTCTCTAATGGTTTTACACAGTTCCGTACTTTTTACACGTTATTTATATATTTATCCTTTTTAAGATTGAAAAACCAAACCGTTATCATCGGCTTAGTAAAAGTAAATAATAACATAACCCTTAACTCTTATATAGCGTCTGGGTCGCCAGAGAACAAGAGTTGGTTAAGACAGGCCTGATGGGAAAGATTTAAAGAAGGATATTCATAAAGAAAGGTGTAGAGCCAGCAAGGGTACCTATGGATTACCACCCCGTACTCACCAAAGTGAGCCCCTGAGGGGCACATCACTTATAAAGCAATTATTATAATCATATTTATGATAAATTGTTTGTAACAAAAATACAGTCTTGTGACTCAAAAACATGAGTTGTTTTTGTTTTCTTTATAGGTAACTAAATGTAATCATTGTATGAATAAACAACTGTTAATAAAATACACGAAAAGAGTATTTGTGAACAAAAAAGAAATTTAAAAAATAAAGGTTTTACAAATAAATATCGAAAAGACGATGTCAAATTCGAACTCGGCGCTTTAAAACACAGGGATATTATGAGTTTTATCAAAATCCGATGTTAAATAAAAGTGCTCAATTTATGTACTTTGATCTTTTGAGATTTGTAAACCAAGTTTGATTACACTCTAGTAAAATTTCTTTTAAAAAAACGTAAATATTATGAGATTTACCGAAATTATTATATTGCCAAAATCGTTAAATAAGTAGTTTAATCATGTAATTAAACTGTGATGAACTGGGTAATGGTGACATTTTTGTAGGGGAAATGAGGGGGGGGGGTGTCAAATACTGGTATAATATTCCGTGTGAAGAAGGCAGTGTGTAAACGTAAAAAAAAAAAAAAAAAAAAAAAAAAAAAAAACAAGTGGCTGGTGTTCCGCAGAGGTCTGTTTTCGGATCTACACTATTTATAGTTTACTAGTATTTTTATATTTCCTTGTAAATTCTAAGGAAGGTGCATATTTATCAGGCTTCCTTTCAAATTCTCACAAACTTGTCTTTTTACAGTAGTCGAAATACTTAGAGTTCAGAATAGACTAAAGTAATTTTAATAATATTCAGATTTGTTTTGTACTAAAAGAAATTTCTTAAAATTAAAAAAAAAACTTAATTAATATCGTATAAGCTTAAAATTAGAAAAAAAAATAGTAATAATACTAAGGAACTATGTCCCGGATTTCTTTATGTTTTTTGTTTCTTTATGCCTCCAGTTTCATTAAAATTGGTCATTCTATTTATTAGAACATAGTAGAAGAACAGAATTTGTCCTGAACAATATTTTATCTTGCTCGCGTATTGGCGACTGCAAACGGGAAATACATAATCACGAGGATTTAAATCCCTTTAACAAAATTATTTTTTAAATTCACTAACAATCGCAAATATTTCCTCAACTTTAGCAATACTGGATATCAATTTTTATCTAAGAAAATTAGAAATGAGTTATGGGAAAAATAAGTAAAATTCGAGAATTACGTAAAAGTTAACACTCATATAATGTTAAACCAATCTTATTATGTTTAAACCGTAAAAACAATATCAATTTCACAACACAATGGTGTATTGTTAGCTGACTCAACGATTTTTATTACAGTTAATGTATTATTTAACGACTTAACATTATGCGATAAAATGTTTTTATTTCATTAAACTAAAATCAGTTTTCTGAGTCATAATTTAGAGTCAAGACTTGCGTTTTATGAGAAAAACCTGACGAAATAGAAATTATAAATTAACATAACTAATGAATTGTGATTATTTAGTTATTATTAGCCTAGGCAATAAGTTAACATGTGCATGGGCGTACCCAGCGAGGGGCAGGGGGGGCAGCTGCCCCCCCTGGAAGAAAAAATAAATCTTTATTATACATTTTGTTGCTGGAATTTAATACAATTCTTGAAATAACTATTTTAATAATCAATTTTATATTGAATGACCATGGCTTGACCCCCCCTAGTTTTGATCCTGGGTACGCCCTTGGACATGTGCGTAAGTGTATCATCTATAAACTATAAGTGTATTAACAACTTATAGGTCTCGTTTTGTCTCAGATTTTGTTAAAATTTACAAATTGTTACGATTAAAAACTTACAAAAAATAAATTTATGTACCGGATGTCTCATACAAAGTGAACGAATAGAAAATGTTTGATGGAAATCCGTTTTTACAAGGTAATTTCCGATAAAAAAAAAGTAATTTTAAGTCTTTTTTATCGTTGTATTTTGACTTGGTTTCGTAATGGTTTATAAATAAATATTGAGCTTGACTTATGAGATAATATTAGATCGAATAAAACTCAAACATAAGTTTTTACAAAAAATACCTTTACTTAATCAAACGCGTTTCAACGACAAAGTCGTCATCCTCAGTGATACATAAGTTACAATCATAAGTTTAGTTAGCTTATGTATCACTGATGATGGCGACTTTGTCGTTGAAACGCGTTTGATTAAGTAAACGTAATTTTTGTGAGAACTTGTGTTCTTGTTTTATTCTACTGTAGGGGTTTGTTTCAGTATTATTCATTTTAAAATTAACTTTGTCTTGTTTTTCAGTATTTAAACCTAAATTTATTTTTTAAAAACTGGCTTGTATGCGTTCTTTTGATTTTTATAGATTTGTGTATTTGTAGATTCTGGACAACTCAAGTGAAAAGTTATCAAAGAGACATGGATCCGTGTTTTTCTATTACTTATATATTTGTATAAATCATTAGGTAAAACAGTATACATTCATTCTAACAAGATGTGTTTACAATAAATGTTTGAAAGTGTTTTCATTTTGTTCGATGCACATTTCTCAGGATTTTCTGAGCGCTAGTTGCGAAGTAGGCTTACCATTGGACACAGCTCGGATCCTGCACTGTAATGTAGGCCAAGTTCTGTACACTTGTTTTCTAATTGTACTCCAAAGTCAAATGATGTAATAGTGTTTCTAGCGGATAAACGGTTACGGTTATGACTAAAATACAACGAATAAAAAAGTTATGAAATTACGTTTCCTATCCTCATAATAACATATAGGGGGTTCCTTAAGAAATGTTCAAATTGGGCGCCATATTGGAAAATAGGGGAAACAATTTGAAAATTTGAATACACCTTAAAAAA
Source organism: Aphrophora alni (assembly GCA_963513935.1). Lineage (NCBI taxonomy): Eukaryota > Metazoa > Arthropoda > Insecta > Hemiptera > Aphrophoridae > Aphrophora > Aphrophora alni. The sequence continues at coordinate 6,182,507 of OY740767.1, read as the reverse complement.
TGTCATATAAAAGTAAGGTGATGAGAACCCTATTAGAAGTAACCTGTCATATAGTTAAAAAGCTATTGGTTCACTTTAAAAGAGACATCCTGTATTTTATATCTGAATCTTAATTCCGCAGTCGACAAATAGATAATATATATATATATATATATATATATATATATATATATATATCAATAATTATGCGTACACACAGCATTTGCTCAGATTTCTAGGGAAAGACAGTTTTGAAGTTGTCGGTTAAAAAGTGTAATGTACCATGAACACAGTCTCAAAAAGCAGACTATCTCAAAATCAGTTCAAACAATATGAATGAAATTTTAGTTGAACGTGAAGGTTTAAGACATGTTTTTATGAAGGGAGTTAAAATTCAAAATGGTTTGATACATTGCGTCGAATCATAGCCTAAGTCTTCACATAACTTAAAGATTTGTTCTTAAGTGATATATTTATCATAATATAGTGTGTTATATCTCCTAGGGTCCTCACAATTAGTTTGAGTACATTTTCCTACCAATTCTAAGATTATTTTTTAAATTTTCAATGCGTTTTATAGTTCCTCCATCTTGGAAGAATTACAAAACCGATTCATTTCAATAAATCAGCCGTTTGTGTTTTATTGATAAAGAAATAAATAATTATAAAACAAAAAAAAGACAAAACAATATGGGAGAAACGGTCAAAATAAGGACCAGTCGTATTAATATTTATACAGGGTGTTTACTATCTAGCCGCCATTTTGTATGTGGATTGTATTTTCATTGTTTCTTTTTATTAGGTAAAATCAAGGACCCTTATAATTTCAAGCGCGTGTCTGTAAAAATTAAACAGTCGCTTAAAAGATTCGACTTTATAAAAATAACTGTCCCTATAATGCCTACAGAGCCTAAGACGCTTGACCTTTTTATTTATTTTCAACTTAACTTTCTTTATTCCAGAGAAGCGGCTTGAACACTCGTCCTATAACTCTCACACATTCTAATGACATTCTATTCATAGCTTGTAAACACCCTCTGTTTTAAAGTCTGTAGAATATTTTTAACTCTGTCGTCATTCGGCCTCTCTTAGATCTTTAGGCAACCTGCATATTTAAACGAGATAGAACCAGTGACCGTAATTCGAACATCTGTTTTGCTTCCAACTTCTTTTGAAAGATAAACTAGTCCAATAATTTTACTTTGTTACAGACGCAGCATTCTTAGGGTATGATTATCGTAATAAAGTTGAACTTCCAGTTATTTTTATAATCCTACGTTGGAGTTGTACAATGTAAAATGTCGACACACCCGACTGTCTGTACGTACGCGAGGAAACCAGAGAAGGTTGGTCTAAGGAAAGAAATGTACGAGTTTTTACATATTATACTTTTTATTTTTCTACAATTAGGGATGTAAGATGATTGCCGTTTTTAGCTGTGAGAGAAGAGGTCATGAAGAAAAATATTTTTGTCTACAGTTGTTGACAAAGTGGCATTTTGTTCATTTAAATTAGTTTGCAAAACAGCTGATTTCTCAACAGTTTCACTTTGCCCACTCCGAATGGCAACCGAACAAAATGAAATTTAGGTTAAGTTTATTTGAATTGATTTATAATATACAGGAAATGTCCCGTATGTAGGTTAGATTAATTCTTACATGTAAAATAACACAAATAAACAACAAAACAACGTTTTAAAGTTGAAAATGGAAGTAATTATTCATAAAGATGATTGACAGTGTATGTACACGGAGAGTATATTTCGTTTGCCGAGTTTTGAAGTTGGCAATCCCGTTTCCTCAACAATACACAAGTGTTATTTGTAATATTCATAAATAACCTCAGTTTTGACGTGAGGTTGAACACTATTGTATTAAATTAATGTTTTATTAAGTTGTGTTACTGCTGAAGTATGTTTTTTATTTGTCACAAAATAACAACTGTAGACAAAGTATAATGTGCAATTCGTGAGCAAAGTGTCTTTTTTAAACTCGATAAAATTTACGCACGAGGCAAGCCTCGTGCGTCAACATTTTTCTCTCGTTTAAAAAAGTGCCACTTTGCTCACTAGTTGCACAAATAACTATTTCTGCCAATTGAACTTTTATTAAATCAGCTAGTCAACTTACAAGACTATTATAATACCGATCAGCTGTTTACATTTAGTTTGACAAACTAACTTGTGTGTGTGTTAAAAAAACGTAAAAATAGATGTAAGGATTTTACAATCCTAATTATTAATAATCCGAATTCGACGATGAAGAGAATTACCATAATATATTATAAGCCTTAAATTAATTTTGTTGTATACATTATCTTGTAAAATATTTAATTTTAATATATTACAATTAGCGAGTTACTAAATAAATTCTATTTTTTCCTGAAACAATGTGAGACTATGTATGAGCATTGAATACTAAGATGAGAAACCCCATAGCAATGTGGTGCTTCGAAATGTGAGTCGAACAGTTGTAGTATAGTGGGTTCAGTTCAGAATGCGCTAGTGTGGAAGCATGAAACATGGCATGCTGTCCTTGAAATTATCACAAGTGGATTGTTTACAGTACTAGAATCCTTAAATTCTGAACTTCAAACCATAGATTGAAGATGGCTTATTTATTTTTGAACATAGTGTTGTTAGCTTTCAGGATTGTCAATTTAATCAATTTTTAGACTATTCTTACCTTATGTCAACAATCCTTAACTGTCCTAGTGGACTACCGGTTTTGACTGTTAGTTTGTTATCTTCAGGTCCCTGACATCATTCTTCTTTTTTATCATCCAATTCTGGATTTCGTCAATGCACTTTAGAAATTTTTGTTTGTTATTTATACTTACAAACATGTAGACAAACACAAAACATTTTTATACAACTTAACAAACAAAAATTTTTAAAGTGCTTTTCATGACGAAATCCAAAATTTCATAAAAAAGAAGAGTGATGTCAGGGACCTGAAGATGACCAATTAACGGTCGAAACAGGTAGTTCACTTGGACATTTAAGGATTGTTGACATGAGGTAAGAAATAATTATTTATTTTGTATGTAAAACCGATACGACGACTGATCCTACCTGTTGATAGTAATTTGGTACTATTTTTATCGAAATAGGTGCACATCTAAACCAACTGAGCCACGCCATTTATCAGTGTGTTATTATACAGGGTGATTGAAATAGGTGTGACCTTTGTTTGATTCAATAAATGTAAACAAATTTTAAAAGGTAACCACCAGGATTTTTTGAGTTCAAATTAGAGGTATTATCTTTTCATATCACGGTATTTTTCCGAAACTGAGATTAGCTCTAAATTTTCTTATAGGTAACTCTATTTTATCAAGACGATTTTGTATAAAACACGTTATTTTAAGATTTTGTAATTCTTGGGTGTTTTTTGATATCTCTAACAGTTTAGGAGCTATTAGCTAATGCTCGAAGTTGTAAAAATACAAGGTTTCGTTTTACAGTTGAACCGAATTTAAAATTTAAAAATATTGAAAGTTTGAAAAGCAACATTAAAATTTTTTTTACTCAAGTGGTAGGACTAAAAAATGGCTACATTTTTGAGAGTTTAATCAGTGTTTTGCTGGATAAAAATAATGTTGGCAGATTTGTTTAGAAAGTCAATAAAAGGTAATCAGTTTAAATGTTTTCCTGGTTCCAATAATCTGTTTCAAAATGGCGGCCATTTAAAAATCTTACTAGTTATTTTCATTTAAAATGTTCAAGTGCTGTCATTTTTAAACGGATAATTGGAACAAGTTGATTATTTTTTTCAAACTAAGTTTTTACAATGATGATTATCGTGCAAAATTTCAACTCAATCGGTTAAGCCGTTCTAGAAATATAAATTATTTAGTAAAAACAAAAATACAAAATGGCGGATAGATGGTAAAAGAAGCGTTTCCGAACATATATTTATAGGCACGTTTTTTTTATTTTGACCCATGTAACCATCCCCTGAATTTTCTCTGCTTATTACAGAATCACTCTGGTTCTAGGTGTAAAGTTTTCTCTCTCTGAAATTTGGTCATTTACATAAATTTAACAAGTATTGTTGTAATATGTTTGTGAGACAATAACTTGTATAATGACAGCATATGTGACACGTTGTGTCAAAACTCCATTGCGTGTCGCAAGGTTAGCGAGTGAAAGTTGTCCTCTATCATCCGATAGCTCTGTCTCTGGTTGTATATTGCTGTTGCATTCTGACGCGACACCATGGAATCTTATAGTTTCTATAATATATTCTTAGGGATTGATTAAATTTAAATTTGTGTCTGTATATAATTATTTCTAGAATTTTTTCCAGATTTTCAACGAATTTGGTTTAAGGTATGATTTTAGAAATGATCTCAACAAGTTACAATCTTGTTGTAATGATAAGTAGATATGTAAGTTTAGATTTAGTTTATAAGCGAGACCCTCCGATGATGATAACCATGTTATCGAAATGTACATCAGGGCATTTAGTGGAAATAATAAAGAACAATAAAATTAATCAGATAATTGTGTTTTATTTTAAAGTTTCTAGTGATTGTGGTTAGGGGGAAAATTCGAATTATTATTCTTAACAAGTTTGTTTGTACAAAAAATGGAAGCAACTTACAGGAAACATCGGTTCTTAACCAACTTTTACAGATTTTCTCTATAGCGGGTTGCAAAATATCTATCTGATTTTAGTTTTAGTATTGTTCTAAATATTAGCAGCTTAGTTTATAATAAAGGAGCAATTTTATGCTCATTTTTGTGTAGGCTATGATGATAGCAATGGTTTTTCGCCTTAAAACACGAACGCACGCGCACACGCACGCACGCGCACGCGCACACGCACGCACGCGCACACGCACGCACGCGCACACGCACGCGTACGTGCGCAAACACACACACACACACACACAACCCCCCCCCCACACACAGATTACAAATTTCAAATACTTCGTCCATATCAGTTGTATAAATAGGCTAAACAATTCAACAGTCTTTTAAAACGAAGAATGGTTAACAGTAAGAGCAGGACCTGGATAGCATGCTCGTCCCCAAGACAGGCGTTAACGTCAGACAAGTAATAAAAAGCCGGAAGGAAGGCTCGCTTAATTAACTAATAACGATCCAACGCCTAGACACTCGCCCTTATATACAGTGTGTTTCAAAAGTACATGCGGTTTATTAGGTGTTACATCAATACAAGCAGCTTAGGAATTTTGAGGTTATACCATATTTTAGGTTTGGTCTGCCCTATTAAGGCTTTGCGAGAGTGAAATAAAATTTCCAATTTAGTGCCAAGCCATAGCAGATCCGTGAATTACTTGCGCGGTGGCCGTTGCACAAAATAGTCCTGGTTACATTTCCAAGGGCGGGAAAATTCTAAGTTTAATAGACATTAGGTTACGCTACAACAAAAGTACTGTTGGTACAAACTTCAGTAAAATGATTATTGAGTCATTGAGATCTAAACTTAGTGTGAAAACCCTCTTTCAGTTATATCAGAGGCTTTTGTTACAAAGTATTTTTTGCTTTTCTCTTCGCTTTCTTAACTTGACGTAATTTGATTTGGTGTAATGATTTTATATTTAAACGGGCATCTGTGAAGGGTCATTTAGGGTACACAATGAATAGCGCTGAACAAGCTTGGACCGGTCGCGTTGTTTTCAGAGTTCCGATTACTGGTGTGAAATCGTACTTTTCTGAAAACATGACTAAATGGAGGGGCGTTGAAGTCCCTAGTTTCTGATTATATTTATTTTTAATAATAAGTAAGCAACGTGTCTGTAATAGCTAAATCAAAAAATTTCAACTCGCAGCCAGTTATGTTTTTCGATTAGTTAGTACGCGTTCGATATCCTAATTCTCGTTCCACAGTAATGTAAAGTTGTCTGTATTAGCTACGTTTTTATTATTTGACTATATGTAAATACTTTTAGTGTGTTACTATAAAAATTGATCAACTTATTTGGATGTATCGTTGGCTTTCTAAGTTTTATCTTAAGTTTGGATTACTTATCAGCACTACTAAGCATATAATTTAACGCGATGTTTGCGGAATAGGTGATACATTAATATCTGCTTAGGTTATATGATTTTATAATTTTGGACGTTATATGTCAATTCATATTATCTGTATCAATATTTATTTTTGTTTAAATAATTACGTCAAGTGAAAAATATACGACTTAGACTTGGAATTGACCTAGGAACCTTGGCTTTACTTGCCATGCTCTACACCAACTGAGCTATCCTTCCTATAACAGATCAATTACCTTGTTACAAACGACATTGAAACTAATATGTAAATTTGGGTTAAAGCCTTTACGTATGTATTTGATGATATTCATTTAATAATTTTAACTTGAATTACGTATTCTTGTAATTTTTCATTCTTGATTTTTAAAATTGATTGCCTCTTTAAAATGAGGTAACGTGAATTGGCTACCTTTATCAGAAAACATCCCTCATAGTCCTTACCCCCACCTTAACTTTTGTATCAACTTAAATAGAACCAAACCATTTTTGACTGTTAACTAGGTCAACTGAAGTATATTTTATGATACAGTAGTTTGTAATTCCCCCCTCTCTCTGGGGAATTTCGGGTGGTACAAAAAAATTTCAAGTGCGAGCGAGTCCGTAACTTGTGACATTCAAATTATTTAAGAAGAAAGACATTTTTATTTTTCATAGGGAGAAGAAAAACAACAAAACATAGTAATTTTTAGATATACATAAAAATCTGAGGCACGTAATTAAACTTAGAAGAAAATTTAGGTTATATAACTTAATATTATACAAATTCTTCATGAAAAATTTAGGAAACACTATAGACTCAGTCTGTTTTGAGTTTTCCAGCAAAACCTAAAGTACTTTAAAATAAAAAAATTATGTATATAGTAATAGAAAAATACTGCCATTATATTAAAAAAAGGTGGAAGCTACTATTTGGAATGTAAAGGGAAAACAATAGAATCTAAAATTCACAAATTTCCGCAAATCATTATTACAGTGTACAATGATATTAATTCATATTTTCTTCATAACTCAAAAAACAAAACAAAAACAGTACAAACAAGTGCAAGTTATAACAAACTAATATCACTACCACCTAATAATTACTCTAAAGAAGCAATATTATAAAGCATAAAAAAATTCTCAAATACAGTTTTCTATCGTCATTTTGATTAAACCCAAAAAAATAGTTAATTTTGTCTTTTTATGTTCTTTATTTTGACATAATACAAGATGCTGATTCCCATTTGACAATTTTGAGTACCCCAAAGTTCTCTATTTTAGAGAGAGAGGCAAAATTCCAAACCATCATAAAATATACTTCAGCTGATCTAGTTAACAATCTCAAAAGGGTTTGCCCCCTATTTAAGTTCATGAGTGAGTTAAGGTGGGGGGGGGAGGATTTTTATAACACACTGTATATAAATGACAAAATGTCAAATCCGTCAACGCAGGTTTCTCAGTAATCGTTGGTCTAATTTGGTTCAAAATTTGGAGGTAAAATCGTAACTTAAAATTTGAATATCGGCTTAAGTCCAAAAAATATAAACATCCACTTCATAGCTGTAACTTCAATTAAATCCAGGATGAGTTTTATTTCAAACCTAGGGTAATAAACTCAACTCTACACTTTTGATGTTTTCCAATGAAAGTTGTCGCAAATCATCTATGATTGAAAATCGATAATCGATTAAATAACTTTTTAGATTCAGTGTTCGTTTATATTTTGATTTGGATCCAAGTCTAATTAAACCCTTACTCTAATAATTAAATCCACTCATAACTAGATAAAAAAACTCGAACACAAGATCTCACAAAAATTACGGTTATTTATTCAAACGCGTTTCAACGACAAATTCGCCATCCTCAGTGATACACGAGTTACAATAAAGTTCGTACAAATAGGGTGGACTTCATTATCACTGTGTATCTGTTTTAAAATTTAAATCAAAACTATGTTTCATAGAATCTCTCAGCCAAATAATAAGAACTATAGTTTCTTCAAGAAGTAAAATCGTCTTAATCGGCTGTTATGTTTTTGCAGAATGTTGTATTGCAAAATAAGTTAAAAATATAACGTTATATATTTACTTTTCAAAACACAACTTTTTTCAAAGTTCTACACGTACAATGAAATCATTTCCTCTGAAAATTGCACAAATAGGGTCGCATTCAGCAAAGCTGTTCACTCTCCCGTGTCGCTAAGGTTAGGTTAGGTTAGGTTAGGTTAGGTTAGGTTAGGTTAGGTTAGGATAGGTTAGGTTAGGTTAGATTAGGTAAGGTTAGTTTAGGTTAGGTTAGGTTAGTTTAGGTTAGGTTAGGTTAGGTTAGGATAGGTTAGGTTAGGTTTTTTTTTATTTTTTCCAAAGTTCTATTCCTACAATGAAATTATTTCCTCTGAAAATTGCACAAATCGGGTCGCATTCAGCAAAGCTGTTCACTCTCCCGAGTCGTTAAGGATAATAATCTCTTTGCACGCAACATTTCATGGGAAAGTTGCATAATCTACACGTAATTATTTCTATCTAATAACTATTGTTATTCTACTGCATTAGTACAATTACTTTAGACTTATTTACACCTTTGTTTTACTTCGCTTGAGTAAATCTAAGTTGTCCATTACTGTACATATTATGTTAAACGGTTAAAAAAAAAAAAATCACAGATTTATTTTCTAAGCTGTAAAACATATTTGTTATTATCCCACCCCCTGGAAATTCCAAAACGGAACATAAAGGACAAAAAATGATTTTGGGCGCTTATATGAAAAAAGAATTATATTTAGCAACTTCAATTGATAATCTGCGACATGTGAAATTTAATTTCACACAATAACTTAATCTAACCTAACCTAACCTAACCTAACCTAACCTAACCTAACATAACCTTACCTAACCTAACCTAACCTAACCTAACCTAACCTAACCTAACCTAACCTAACCTAACCTAATATAACATAACCTAACTTAACATAACCGTAAATTAATATTTATTTAGAAATGAACGGTTCAGTCAATATTAAAAACGGATCGTTTTAAATATTTTGTTGAAATATGTAGCATACTTTACAATTTATTTTTGTAATGTGTATTTTATTTTGTGTG